>OY757024.1:44512302-45712302 GCA_963580285.1 Lucinisca nassula | reverse complement strand
GAACACTCATGTAAGGTCCTCTATATCCATTAATCAGCTCTTGTGGGGAAGGGCAGCTGGTTGCTGTGCTGTTTCTGTTTTCATTGTTGTTTTCCTCGCTGTTGGTTGCTCTTCCTCTTGGTGCCGCTGGAGAGCTGTAATCTTTGATTGTAGCTTTTCTGGGCACCTGTTTCTTACATGCTTTTCAATGAAATATATAGAGTTTATTTGGTTGTTTTGATCGATTACGGTGAAATAATTCACAAATGTTCTAAGGCTTCCGAGTAAAAACGAGTTGCTAAATGTCTTGTACTTAGCATAGAATATTTGCTACTGCTTGACCTATATAGTTATTTGTACTTTGTGAACCTTTGTACACTGTGAGATAATAATAATAATAAAACAAATACGAGTGAGCGATAGCGAACGAGTTTTTTGGCACTCAAATAAAAATCAAAAATGAGTTCTTTTAAGAGCAATGAAAACATTCAAAAGAAAAAAGATGGGTCATACTACGTAGTTTCGGCTAATAAAGCCTCATCAGTGACCCTGTAATGATCCGGCAAAGAAAGCCAGAGGAAACATACTGCAATTTAGCGAATTTCGAATAGGCTGTCGTTTCAAAGACTGATATAAATCAAAATGGGGTCCAAATATTTAAAAACCTGTCTAGAATATGAATCTAAACCAATAATTAATTTCTGATTTCTCAGAATATTCACGCTGATCTCAAAGGACCAAAAGTAAAATATAAACTGCACTATGGTTGATGTACGGGGAGACGTTTTACGGCCGCCACACGGCACAGCCTTAGAACACGAGTTAATTATTTCTCCGTAAGCAGTCAAAACAACAAAATAAACTGTTTAGTACATTTCCATTCATGTTTTACCTTTGGATTTTCAAATTCAACCTTTCTGACTTCCATCCTAAATAGTTTCAGTCAGGGCATGGATTTCAGGGGATGTGGTTTAGATTGAAAATCAGTCGCCATCTTGTTTTCATTTCAATGCAAAAATCATCCTGTGCTTGAAACACAGATGCAATAATGTCATGAAAGCAAGAAAATCATATTTTATCTTCTCCTCAAAAACGTCAAATGGACGCGAAAATTGAAGTCTGATTTCTATGATTTTGTCATATTTTCCGCCAAACGTTAGCTATTGTTTGTTGTTCAGTGTTACAAGCGACGTCAGCAACGTCGCCTAGCAATTATGTTCAAAACGTTAGAAAGGAAATGATTCACATTGTGAATTATAGATTTTTATTTTATACATAGCAGTGAAATCAATGCACATCTGAAACAAATAAAAGTGATATTTTCACAACGTGAAATATAAATAATATTTTCACAGTGTGAAAAATACATGACCGTGTTATTTCACAGTAGCAGCCCGGACTACTTTTCTCGCCAAAATTCATATATGTTATCTATAATATAATTCGGTAAAATACCCTGAAAAGCACTTTTTGTACTGTAAAAATGCTGTATTCAAAATTGCGATCTCTTTTTGTTTTGAAACTGACAGTTGTGACGTCAAAGCTAAGTCAAAAATGGTGACGTAAGATCCGATTGATCAATTACATTACGTGTTCTAAAATATTATAAAATAAAAAGAAAATTTACTTTTTTCGATAAATATCAACATCTCAAAAAAGTAAATATTCTCTATTTAATTCACTGAGAAATCTCAGTAAATCACTACTGAAAATGCAATAAAGAGATTTCTCAGTGAAATCGAAATCGATATTGTCACTGTTTCAAACAGTGAAAATACGATTTTTTATTTTCACTGTTTGTAGACTTGATGTATCATCGAAAAATAACAGTCATATATTTTCTAAATGTTAGATGTCAATTAGCTAAACGTTATTACTCTGTGTCAGATATTATGTCACTCAAGTTTTACGTCATTTGGGTGTTGATGACGTCACTTTTAGCACCTACGCAGCGTTAATAATGCGACGTCAGACGAACTAGCAACTGCTGACATTACTTGAATGTAAATTTCAAGTGACCGATTTGATAAAGTAACATTTCAAGCTGTTTTCGAGATGCAAAATTTCAGTTCACACCCAATATATAGAGGATATTTGATTTTTTCAGTGTAAGATCGAATTTTATTTCATCGAATGAACACAAAAACTGTTATTTTCACGAGTGGCGTAGCCACGAGTGAAAATAGCAGTTTTGGTGTTCATGAGTGAAATAAAATTTGACCTTGCACTGAAAAAATCAAATTTTCTGTTTCTTACATGCTTCAAAAGGCAATATTTAGCGTCTTTAATGGTGTCGCTCACATTCGGAGAAAATTATATTTGTTCCTGTTCGTTTCGCGTCAATTTAGTGGTGTCCATCGTGTTTAGTGGGTATACTATTGGGTGTAAACTGAGAGTTTGCACCTGAGAAATGGCCTGGGATGGTATTATTATGAATGATTAATGAAATAATTGAGAGAGTAGTTTTCCAAAGAAGTTGCTGGCAAGTCTAACGTCGCGCGACAAAAGACGTGACGTCAGCGTCATAAATGACGTCAGTAACGTCCCCGTCACACATGAACGGGCTATGCGTCAATTAGAACACATTTCAGTATTGTTTAGTTATCTGACAAAGATAAAATTGAAATTAGAGTTAGATTTGAAGAAAAAAGTAGTCCCAAACAGTGAAAAATAAAAAATCGTATTTTCACTGTTTGAAACAGTGAAAATATCGATTTATATTTCATTGATAAATCTCTATCATTCATTGAAAAGCATGTAAGAAATACCTAGTTAACACGATCGACGCGAAATCACCATAGAAAAAAGTTTGTGCTATGTGGTGACGGCTGACGCGTTAAAGTTGTCTTAATAATAACAAAGCATATAAGAAACAGAACATTTGATTTTTTTACGCTGTAAGATTAATTTTTATTTCACTCATGAACACAAAAAGCCACCAATGAAAGTACTTCTTTTTGTGTTCATTCGGTGAAATAAAAATCGATCTTACACTGAAAGACTCAAATATCCTCTATTTTCTATATTTTTGTTTCCTGCAAAACATCACGAAAACACGCCTATATTGTTTTGACCCCCTTGAACCCTACTTTTATATAGTAAAACTGGGGTTTGCAGGGGTAAACCTTATTTTTATTATTTCTGTTCTAAAGTATAGATTGTGGGTACTCGTTAGAACCGCCTCGATGAGGCGGTTCAAACGAGTACCCACAATCTATATTGTGAGCAGAAATAAGAAAAATATCACAATTTTTCATCTTATTTTTTTTTTCATTTTTTCGACGATAGGTTACAATGTATTCGTATAGGCGTGTTTTCGTAATGACACTGAAAGAATCAAATATCCTCTATTTTCTAAATTTTTGTTTCCTGCAAAATTTATGATCAACTCAATGATTTTAGTTTTGAGATCGTAACTGTTTCCTTTCTTGGATAGTGATGTTCCTCGTGCGACATCGTGTTTATATTTCGCATTTGATTCGGTTTGTCAGAGTGTCTAGTCATGTAACTGACTTCAACGCTCGTAATAAATTACTACAGTAATGGCTAAAGTTCTTAATCGGGGTTATCGGTATCATAAATTACCAAATATAGGGTTTTTTTTCAGATGAATACCAAAAATATTTCAACGAGTGTGTTAAAGCATCAGTATTTCACGAGTGTGAAGCACAAGTGAAAATTCCGATGCTTTAAAACACACGAGATGAAATACTTTTCGTATTTATAAAAAAAATTTTTTTTCTTTTTATGTTACGCTAACTTTGACGAAAAATAATAGTAAGGGCTGCTACTGTAAAAAACAACAACGAAAAACAAACAAACAAAAAACACACACACAAAAAACAACAACAACAACAACAACAACAAAAAAAAAAATAAAAAAAAAGGTCATGTTATGTCATGTTATTTTTCATAGTGTGAAAATATCATATGTTTTCACTGTGTGAAAATATCACAGTGTGAAATATCATTATTGTTTGTTTCAGATATGCATTGATTTTTTTTACGGCCCGCGCCCATCGGGGCTTGAAGAAATAGATGGGCTGCATGATGCTTCCACGCAGAGCTGAGACCGACCCGCACACGAGTATTGGTAAACCGCTTAGAGAATCTAAGCCAGCCCAGGCAAAGCGGTGCGAGTGTCGGATCGTCCTTGCTTATAAACATTATTGGTTTCATTGGGCGGCAGGGCTTGTGATGTCATCTCATCTCAATGTCGGTTAAAAGTCCTACAAAATTGGAAGCAACGTCTCCAATATGACCTTTACAGTCACAAACAATTGCATTGATTTCACTGCTTAGTCTACAATAAGCCTTTATAGCCCCCGCCCATCGGGGCTTGAAGAAATAGATGGGCTGCATGATGCTTCCACGCAGAGCTGAAATCGACCCGCACACGGGTACTGGTAAACCGCTTAGAGAATCTAAGCCTGCCCAGGCAAAGCGGTGCGAGTCGGCCCACCCGCGCTTATAAACCCTATTGGTTTCATTGGGCGGCAGGGCGTGAGATGTCCTGTCATCAAATTGGCCCCCGCCCATAGGGGCATGAAGAAATATATGGGCTGCATGATGCTTCCACGCAGAGCTGAATCCGGCCCGCACACCTGTATTGGTAAACCGCTTAGAGGATCTAAGCCTGTCCAGGAACCGCGGTGCGAGGCTAATAAACCCTATTGGTTTCATTTGGCGACAGGGCTTGAGATGTCATTTCATCTCAATGTCGGGTAAAAGTCTCACAAAATTGGAAGCAAAGTCTCCAAAATGACCTTTACAGTGTTGACGGGGACGTTAAACCTCAAATCAAACAAAAAAAAAAAAAAAAAAAAAAAACTGTCATCTCAATGAAAAAAATTAGAAGTAACGTCTCCAAAATGACCTTCACAGTGTTGAATGGGACGATTAACATTAAATCAAACAAACAAAATAAAATAAGCCTTTTGAAAGTTTTATAGACGCCATTCCGATTTAGTTTCAAAATTCAACGTTGGACATAAATCTCATCTGCAACAAGGCCTATTGGAACCCAAATTAAGATATTGCATGTATCTTAATATCTTGTGCGCACAAGATAATAGCTTTCGCACAATTTAATATCTTATGTGTAAAAGATAATATCTTGTTCGCACATTCCATTCCATTCATTTTCTTTTACGTGTTGGTGACACGTCTGAACATTTACCAAACTACATAGTTATGCTCGTGCAGAACATGCTTTGTAACGGCCTATTTATTTTTCACCCGTTTCACGCTCTGTGATTTTATGCATGGAAAATAGTTTACTACGGACGGACCAGTCTGTGCAATAACTTGCCTTTCCTGATAACGACTGTCTTTGCACATAGTGTAGATCCAGATCAGATGGCTTCTGAGTCTAATCGGGACCTACACTGTTTGAAATTAAGTTTGTAAATTTGCAGGAATAAATTATATAAGTAATCTGATTGGTTCAAAGTCAGGAACGGGCGTGGTCAGATAAACAAAATAAAATAAATAATAATAATAATGAATGATGAAATAATAAGTTTGTTACATGTAATGACAACAGATTTGCCCGTTGTTCTCCTCTAGTTTGTTTTTGTTTTCGACTTTTGTCGATTCTCTTTATGTCACTGTGTCGCCATGAAACAGTATGTTTGCACAACGTTTTTGCTTCTCATGTTGTTATCATATTTTATAACCTGAGAGAAATAAATTTGATTTGATCTGTTGTCCACACAAGATATATTATGTTGTCTGCACAAGATAATATCGTGTGCGCACGTTTCTAGAAGATAAGCAAATGTCTCGTCATATGCGTCTATTCATACAAGCAATATCCACTTTAATTTCCTTTTACATGACTTAAAAATGACAAGATCTTATTTCCTGAAATGAAGAAAATTCCGACATTTTAAAATTAACTTCTAGAAAACTTCCTACGTTGTACTCAATGGGCCAGACACCTTTTCATTACCAGTCAGAGGGAGTAAATCTAAAGTATATTATAAATAGAGGTGAAGGCAATGATCAGGAATCGGTGCAATTAATCCACATCTCCCATCAGAGACACTGAAGGGAAAGAAACACGAACATGAAACAACTAGACCCTAATGGAAACATCATATCGGAAACCAAAATGTCAGTTGGTTTCCAACAAAATGTCCAATTGGCTATCGAAAAACAAAAATATTTAAGCGAGACACACATTCAAAGACGATCTATAACTAAAATAAACCACGACAAAAGAACCGCCTTGGAACTAAGTGAAAAGTAATTCACTGGTGGGGGGTGGGGGGGGGGGGGCTAAAATCGATTTTACGCGGCCGCAATCCTATCCGATTGTAGAAATATAAGGCATGATACGTAGCAGTTTCAGTTTCAAATTGGTAGCTTAATAATTTATCATTGTATATGGTCTATACCATCACGAAAACACGCCTATATAATTTTGACCCCCTTGAACTCCACTTTTATATAGTAAAACTGGGGTTTCCGGGGGTATACCTTATTTTTTCTTATTTCTGCTCAAAATATAGATTGTGGGTACTCGTTAGAACCGCCTCGATGGACAGATTAGCTTGCCTGACGGCACTGTCATACAAACATCAGCAACACAAAAGTCGGAATAAATGAAAGGAAGTGTCTTCAGGTACGATACCATACCCCAAGATCCTGGGTGGTAGTTTAGCTATATTAATTGGGTAAAACTGTTTAATACAAATTATTGAAAACTTACTCTCGTACACAGAGGCAATCCTCATAGGACTTCTCAGGTATGGTTCCGTATTGGGGTGCCTTCACATGCATATAAAATATCAGACGGGTTCGAAAATGGACCTGATCCTATCCCTTTGACTGCCAAAAAAAGGTCATTTTGACCATCTGCCAAGACTAGTTTCTTTCACTTTGATCCAATTTATCTGCAACTCTAATGTATACTCACCGGAAATAGAAAGTACACACTCATTTTAAGTTGTCTCTGGCGAAACATTTTAATGAAATTTGAATTCCAATTATATAAATTATCATCAGTGGCATCTCTGGTTTATCGAATAAAATGTTGAATGATAGCTAAGATTTAACGGGTAGAGCCACATGTTCAAAGCAAGGGTCCAAATCTTGCTGTTCAAGTTTCCATTGAGTCAAACATTTTGTGTCGCGAATGTGATTCCCAGTTTAACCAGTTATTACGCATCATCTAACGTTGGGATTATTGTTTACAAAATGAAAATTTTCACAATGGTTGAAATGTTATCGACGTTTAAATATTGGACCAAACCACCGGAAGTGAGCGAAAAGTATGGCATTTCTGATTGCGATTTTTGTTTTTATCAAAATTTAAGGCACAGCTGAAGATGCTAAAACGATTGAAGGCACTTTGGGTCGATTTTTTCGCTTGAAACATTATTCTGAAAATTTCGCTGAAAAAAAAAAGCATTTTTTTTTTAGATTTCAATAGAATGTTTGTTTCTCTATAATTTTTAGATGTTATGTTATTTTTTTATTCCTTGCTTTTCACTTGTTAACGATGCGCAAACATGTTGAAGTCAAAATTCGATTACAAACAGATTTTGTGAAAAATGCACTGTTTTACATTTTCCTCAAAACTTTTATTTTGAACACCAGATTATCTTTAAATTGTAACAGGATTCATGTCGATAGTTAATCAACTCCTTAATCAGTAATTTTTAACTGAATTATCCACTTGTTTTGTCAGACGAGACAATTTAAAAAGTGTACAGTTTGTATTTTCGGTCAGTATAGATGGATGTCTTGCGATTTTACATCCTTTTCAGCAGTATTTTAGTCATATCAGAATGATGAGAGGTGGATAATGAAAGGCTGTGTGCAATCGAACTCCGATTACAGTTGGAAAGATTTCTGCCTCCAGCAAGATTTTCTAAAAATAGCCGCAGTGACCTTGAACTTGAGCCCAGGACCCTGAAAGTCAACCTTGCTCGAGATATTATCATACCCAACATTTGTGTGAAATTATAGTAAATAAATCAATAAATGTAGGCACTAGAGCGATGACAAAGTTTTTTTTCTAAAAATAACCACACTGACCTTGACCCCAGGATCCTGAAAGTTGAACTTGTTCGAGATATTATTATACCCAACATTCATGTGAAGTTATATCAAAATCCATCAGCAAATGACGACGCTAGAGCGATGAAAAAGTTTTTTGTTTTCTAAAAATAGCCGCAGTTACCTTGACCTTGAGCCCAGGACCCTGAAAGTTGAACTTGCTTGAGATATTAACATACTCAACATTTGTGTGAAATTATATTAAAATCCATGAATAAATGTAGGTACTTGAGCGAAAACAAAGTTTTTCTAAAAATAGCCACAGTGACCTTGACCTTGAGCCCGAGACCCTGAATGTCGAACATGCTCAAGATAATATCATACCCAACATTTGTGTGAAGTTAAATGAGTATCCATCAATAAATGTAGGTACCAGAGTGATGAAAATGGTTTTCTAAAAATAGCCACAGTGACCTTACACTGCAGCTTTAAACAAAGTACCATAACTCTGTGACAAATCATCTAACCAGATAGCACGGATAATATGCGCACCCCTTTTTGCTGCTTAAGATGCCATTGAAGTTTCGTTGAATTTCTGCAAGTAGTTGCTGAGAATTCGCGTGGACACGAACATTACCCTATATATTCATGCAGAATTCATCAAAGGTCCATAACTGTTGGAAAAATCATCAAACCAAAACACGCAGGTGATATGCGCATTTACCTGCGATACTTAATATTCCCATAAAGTTTCATTGAAATCCAATCAGTAGTTTCTGAGAATTCGCGTGGACAAGAGCGGGACGGACGCACGGACGCACAGACGAAGCGGCGACTATATGCTCCCCCGAAATTCTTCGGGGAGCATACAAAATACATTTTTTTAATGACATAGAGGATGTTTGATTTTTTTTTCAGTGTAAGAGTGTAAGATCGATTTTTACTTCACCGAATTAACACCAAAGGACAGTTGAGTGGGAGGCCACGATTGAAAATACGTCTTTTGGTGTTAACGATTGATCTTACACTGAAAAAAAAATCAAATTTTCTGTTTCTTTCATGCTTTAACCTGCGTTTTTAATGCGATTTCAATGCGTCAGCTGTCATCAGAGGGGACAAACTTTTTCCATGACCATTACGCGTCAATTTAGAAGTATTCATCGGGTTTAGATTATATATATAAGAAATGAACTTTATTTTCCAGCTGTTCATGACAGTATGAGCGCAGTGGGTCGCATGCGAAGTAAAGGAACCCGAAGAGGTTCATGTAAACTTTGGTGGCGATCCACTAAAATAGCGATTGATGACAATATTTCCACACAGAGTTTCAAATTATCCCTTTCGATTCCACCAAAATAATTAAGCTAGCCTCTCGGAACAACAACACAGTTATTCTTTTCAATCCCAAAACCCGGTACAGATACCTACACATGTATGCAGACAGTGTAGAACTTGATGTGTCGGCTCTGATTCATCTGATCGGGATATTTTTTGACTGCCCTGTTTAACAGAATGGACGTGCCCAATCTTAGTGATGGAAGAGTGCACTCCAGGAAGTCAAGGGTTCCAGGATAAATAAATCCATCACGAAAACACACCTATATAGATTTAACCCCCTCGAACCCCACTTTTATATAGAAAAACTGGGGTTTATAGGGGTAAACATTATTCTTATTTCTGCTCTAAAATATAGATTGTGGGTACTTGTTAGAACCGCCTCGACGAGGTGGTTCTAACGAGTATCCACAATCTATATTTTGAGCGGAAATAAGAAAAATATCACAATTTTTCATCTAAAAATTTAGTTTTTTTTTTCTGGGATAAAGTTTACATTGTATTTGTATAGGCGGTACTTGTGGGTACTTGTTAGAACCGCCTCGACGAGGTGGTTCTAACGAGTATCCACAATCTATATTTTGAGCGGAAATAAGAAAAATATCACAATTTTTCATCTAAAAATTTAGTTGTTTTTTTTCTGGGATAAAGTTTACATTGTATTTGTATAGGCGGTACTTGTGGGTACTTGTTAGAACCGCCTCGACGAGGTGGTTCTAACGAGTATCAACAATCTATATTTTGAGCGGAAATAAGAAAAATATCACAATTTTTCATCTAAAAATTTAGTTCTTTTTTTCTGGGATAAAGTTTACATTGTATTTGTATAGGCGGTACTTGTGGGTACTTGTTAGAACCGCCTCGACGAGGTGGTTCTAACGAGTATCCACAATCTATATTTTGAGCGGAAATAAGAAAAATATCACAATTTTTCATCTAAAAATTTAGTTGTTTTTTTTTCTGGGATAAAGTTTACATTGTATTTGTATAGGCGTGTTTTCGTAATGAAAGAACTGACAGCACTGATTACCCGAGTGAGTGAATGTTTGAGTTTTACGTCCCACAAACAGCGAAGGTCATACGGAGACGGGACCTCGGTTTAAAGACTCATCCGAAAAGTCTGGAGAAGCCCGGGATCGATCCTGCGACCCCTGGTTTACAAGGCGAGTAGCGTAACCACTACACCACGGAGGCTTCTAACTGATTATCCAACTGTCTCTGAGTGCAGGCTGGGAAAATGGTCATGAACGGGGACTTGGACTGTTTCGGTATACCCTTCAGTTATTGTACCTGATGCAAACAGCGTAGACCCTGATCAGACGCGGCGTTCTGAACTGTTTGCCAAGCCCAACACATGATTCAATAATTTATAGATAACTTTCTTACACGTACGCACTGCTCCCGCCCATCGGGGCTTGCTGCATGATGCTTCCACGCAGAGCTGAAATTGACCGCACACTCTTACTGGTATACAGCTTAGAGGATCTAAGCCTGCCCAGACAAAGCGGTGCGAGTCGGACCGCCCATGCTTATAAACCCGGCTATTGGTTTCATTGGGCGAATGGCTTGAGATGTCATTTCATCGCAATATCGGGTGAAAGTCCCACAAAATTGGAAGCAACGTCTCCAAAATGACCTATACAGTGTTGACGGGGACGTTAAGCCTCCACTCAATCGAATTGTAGACTTCGGCGAATCACTCACAAACTCAGAATGAACCCCGACGGCGAATCACTCACAAACTTAGCATGAACCCGACGGCGAATCACTCACAAACTAAGCATGAAGCCCGCCGGGTTTCATGCTTAGTTTTTGAGTGATTCGCCGGAGTTTACACCTCGATGAAATCCTCAAAAATGATAATTAATTCCTATACTTGTTCAAGGAGAATTTAATAAATACAACATAGAAAACGGACACCAAAGGTTATTCGTCTTGGGTTATTCGTCTTACAGAGGATGTTGCTTATTAGCTTGCGCTAATGCGCACAAGGCTTCCGCACAACCTTGCGCGACCAGTGAAAATTGAGACCAACCTGTTAGCGCACGCATACGTATCATCATAATTTTTTCCATTTTCCACTTTATGGATGCGTCAGGCCTTCCGACTTGCATATGCTCTGATCCTCCTGCGCACATGCGCAGGTGGATCTGAGCCTTTTCGCTTGTCGCACAATCAGTGATACACCTTTGTATATGTGAAAGTTCAAAATATAGTTTATTTTCTCAAAGTCTTAACGAGCATATTAGCCAATGTCTGCTTCATTATGAAATGCAAAACCACCATTCTAATGCACTTACGTATGTAACGCGACGTCTGATTGGATAACGTCAAAAATTTGCGACAGTATATTCCACGATATACTGTCGGAAAATCGACGTCACCACGTAACGTTGTTTTTCATTGGCTGACATTTGGTTTTACGCAGCTCACTGCGCTTGTCGCCTTGTGCAAAATAGTACAATTGTTAGCTAAACAACCGAAAAAGTGCATTAGAATGGGGATAACTGTATTGAAAATTGTCATTTGGGGAGGTAAATCGGTGGTTTTACGGTCGCAAATTCCGTTTTACGGCTCCGCTGACGCGTCGCCGTAAAACGAAATTTCCGACCGTAAAACCACCGATTTACCTCCCCAAATGACAATTTTGAATACAGTTATCCCCTAAATCTAAATCATTATGTTCATTAAAACTGAACAGAAAATATGTACCTACAAAAAGGCATAAATAAGACGAAAAACAGCTTAAATCTTCTTCTTTTTGGCCTGTCTTATAGGACATGTACAATGACCACTGTTCATACTATATTCACGTTTTTTCCGTCTTATATGATGCTTTTTGGGTGATGTGAGTTTATTGGTTAATTTAAAAGGCCTTAAACGGTTTTCTCGTCAGTCGACCGCTATACGCTACAGAGAATAGAAGGGAAGATTTGTCTTTAGACCAAAGTTCATGAATCAGGATTTTGACAGGCAGAGAGACTTGATGTTTGAGTTTTGTTTCAAGATTTGGCTACACCATCCGCGAGTGTGTTGCTGGAACAAATCGGGAGCAAGTGCTGAGAAACCAGAGTCAGAGCCAGCTAAACGGAATGAAGTTGAGTATACTTTTAGAACTGTCACACTTAGGTTATTTAAAACGTTTGAGGTCCGCACAAGAGAGTGGTCCTCTAACCTGCCAGAAAGTTTGTGAGTAGTAAAGAGATTTCAGGGAGCGCCTGGAAAGTCGCAAAAGTAGCAGGAAAATATCACTATGCCATTGGCATTTGGTAACTTTGTCAGATTATGGCCAGGTGTTTGTGCCCAGCAGACTGGTATTCGATCACTGAGATTTCAAATTCATTCGTTGATGTTGTTGTTTTGGTAAGAACCCAGAAATGCGGCCGCAAAATACAGAATTGGTGATTTGACAAAAAGCAAAACTGTACCTATAGAGTTAAATGCTTATTTTTAAGCGATCGTGTGATTTACATTTGACACGGCAAACTGATCAGACTCTACACTGAAAATCAGTATCTTGAAAATTGGTACTTAAGCATAGGTAGCATAGTTTATTCGCTGCAGTTGGTTGCTAAAGAAAGACTTTAGATATTTGACTACTGAGGAAAACGGGCCCATTTACTTTCGACAACTTTGCAGATTTTAAAGATTCTAAAGTTCAGAAATTCCAAATGTAGGTCACCTGATACTACCTAGAAGCTTCAGTGGTGTAGTGGTAACGCTACTCGCCTTGTAAACCAGGGGTCGCAGGTTCGATCCCGGGCTTCGCCAGACTTTCAGAGAGTCTTTAAACCGAGGTCCCGTCTCCGTATGACCTTAGACGTTGGTGGGACGTAAAACTCAAACACTAACTCACTCAAACTGATACTACCGGAGTTGAGAAGCCTCCACGGTGTAGTTATGCTTCTCGCCTCATTAACAAGTGGTCATGGGTTCGATCTCGAGCTTCTCCAGACTTTCGCATCATCGGAGTCTTGAAACAGAGGCCCCGTCACAATATGACCTTTGATGTTCGTGGGACGTAAAACTCGAACACACGGACAACCGGAGTAAACGCTTTTGCATATGGTTGGAGTCGGAATTTAAACTAGATTGTTCCCCTTGTTTTTCTTAATTCTGAAAGCCTTGATCTATATGCGTTGTATGAAATAAAGAGGCATTTTCATACTTCCCAAATCCTTGGCCCCTACTCATTGATCTAATACCGGGTCGCTATCGAACTTATGTTCTTGAAGTGGCTTTATATATACTTGGGTCAGATTCCAGGAGCCTATTTGCTATGTCGTCTTTTGTAAGTAATGTTCTTATTTATATGCTAGATGGTTACTCTTGTCTGTGTTCGGTTACGAAAAAAAAAAAAAAAAAAAAAAAAAAAGAGATAGAAGGAAAAAAAAAAAGAGAAATGAAAGACAGAAAATCATCAACAAAGACATTGCCGGCGCTATACTGATTAGTTTAATATTTGTTCTGCAAGGTGCTATCGGAGATCGACACATGTACTTTTCGTAATAAAAAGAATAAAAGACAGAAGTCATGTAGATATCTTATAACAAGTAGCAGCTTTCTGCAAAGAGTTCAAGCTTTATAAACTTGAGATTGTATCCCCGAGTCTTACGTCATGTGGCATTTTTATTTACCAGAAAACGCATTTTCAACGGCTATATGAGTACGATATGAGACTTCATTAGAATTAGCACGTTTCAAGTAAAAATGTTTGATATTTTTCCCTTACGTTTCGTCCGGATATGGATTATTGGTGCTCGTTAGAACTGCTTCAATGAGCCGGTTCTAGTGGATATCAGTGGTCTGTGTTTGGGCTGGAATTGGGAAGGCTGTGAATACCCCCGTAGACCCCACATTCGCCATACGGAGTCAAGTTTGGTGTGTTTGCAATGTCTAGTTAACTTTACCTTTAATTTACGTTGCGATTCAGCGCCCAGTAGCTATTTGTCATTTTCTTCAAGCTCTGTAACAACGCGGATTCAATATTGCAGCAACGTTGCTGTCGTATTGAATTCAAATAATAGCAGCTCGTGTTGAATTTCACTATTTTACTATTGCCTAGAAAGAATGCAGTTAATTTTTCGGTAAATTAACGTTAAGCGAACTCCTTTACATCCATGTATCCATTCATAATTCAAACATCTCGTGCGTGGAAAACAGTATGCTCTAGTCCTTGTCTGAGTACTGGTGTTCTACATTTTATTGCCGCATATTTTCTCTTATCTTTCTTTCCATACGCAGTTCCCATCGCGAGGAACACATGCAGGCTGGTTGCGACTTACAGTCCAAATGCAAGAATGATAACACAACAGCAACCCAAAGTAAAAGGCGATAGTGTTGCATTAAAAATTAAAAGAACAAATCAGGCGAAAAGCATTATGGCAGGTGGTCCAGGGAAAGAATTGCCGCACTGAACCGGTCAAGTGTAGACTGCTTTTCTGTATATATGTTTTTTTTTGGTTCAGTGCGCATTCTTTCATGGCAACCTGGTGTTAAAAAAAAAAAAAAAATGTATTTGGTAGTAGCCCAGGGATTGGTACCGGGTAGTAACCCAGATAGAGAGAAAAAAAAAAAGACAAGTCTGGTAGATGTAACCCAGAGACAGAAAAAACAAAACAAAAACAAAACAAAAAAAAAAATGTATTGGGTAGTAGCCCAGAGATCGGTACCGGGTAGTATTCCAGAGAGAAAAAAAAATAAAAAAAATAAAAAGAGTCACGTAGATGTAACCCACAGAGAGGGAAAAAAAAATGTTGAAAAAAAAAGAAAAAAAAAAAAAAAAAAAAGAATAAAAGACAGAAGTCATGTAGATATCTTATAACAAGTAGCAGCTTTCTGCAAATAGTTCAAGCTTTATAAACTTGAGATTGTATCCCCGAGTCTTACGTCATGTGGCATTTATCGTATCCTTAATTTTTACAGTATGATAATAACTATAGTGCGTTATTCTCGGAGAACATTCTTGGGTTTATATTTTTTAGTTTTGATGAAGAAGCTTAAAAATAATTTTATTGTTTTATAGATTCCTTTTCAAAGCGAACTATGGAGTTCATGAGTTAGACGCCTAAACGACCACCCTGGCCTCGGAGATGCAGCAAAACGATTATGGGACAGTGTTACATTCTAGAGCAGACAGAACGAGCAACAATTTCTACTGTTAAATGAGTTTGGTTCTACATGGTGCCAGGCAATTCGTTAGTCACTACAGGCTTCATTGGAAGTTCCTTGTGTGTTTCTTAGTCATCTAGTGAAGTGTTTCTTAGTCATCTAGTGAAGTCAAAAGTATCTGTTTCTGCGTAAGATTTTATTTCTACGCAATAAGTTGGAATCATAAGTTGGCTTTAATGTCGAACCCTCGACAAGAGTCCGTGTATATGGCCTTGGAAGGACAGAAGCGCATAATGTCAGCACCCATCAGGAAGGAGTCGATCACTGTGGACCATCTACATAAGGGGAATTTCATGTCCTATTTCTTAAATAGTGAAAACATAAAAACCGGATATGCAAGTTCTTTGCGCACTGCAGGGTTTTCCAGGTTCTTCATATTCAGTAAATCATCTAATATTTACATGCGTGGCACGAGTTTGTATTTTGTGTTTTGTGTTAAAAGATCAGTATAGAACGGTCATCAATATTACTCTGGCACCGATTCACGGCAGTTTTATGGTTAAACAGACATACAACCACTTCTAGGTTACAGCCGAAATCCGATCATTATTCACTTAGAGTCTTCAGTATAACAGAACATTTTGTAGTTATCATATAGAGTAAGAGAATATTTATTCGCGCTTTAGATTTATTTGAAGGCAAAACTAATCGTTGTCTTAGAAGCAGTTTCAAATAGCAATGGACAAGAGCGCTTAGTAATGGCTCAGTCATAGGAAACGTTTTTCTTCCAAAAGACGCCTTTAGTATCGTTAAACTTAGTTTCATAATTTTGCTTAAATCCTGGTTTCTCATAAACCATGGGTCGGGGGTTCAAGCCCCGGCTTTTCTAGACTTTCGGATAAATTTTAAAACCGAACTCCCGTTTCATTATGACATGAGCCATTGGTCTGACGTAACACTTATATATAGCCACATACACACCATTCTGATTTAAGAATCCGTTACCTGGTACCCCTTCTTTGATTTTAAGTCGATCTGTAGCGTTCAGCGGCATTTCCAACTCAATCGTTTTTTTTACTTGAATTCTTATTCTGTAATGTGATAGATTCTCGCATTGTGACCACAATGCAAGAGTTCGTCCCAGGACAGCATAGAAAAGACTACTTTTATTTTCGGACGAACGAAGTGAGGGAGAAAATAAATCTTCTTCTTTTCGGTCTGTCTTATAGGACATGTACAATGACCACTGTTCATACTATATTCACGTTTTTTCCGTCTTATATGATGCTTTTTGGGTGATGTGAGTTTATTGGTTAATTTAAAAGCCTTAAACGGTTTTCTCGTCAGTCGACCGCTATACGCTACAGAGAATAGAAGGGAAGATTTGTCTTTAGACCAAATTTTTGATCGAAAATACAGTAATTAATGATCGGAACATCGGCTGTTTCCAACTGACAAAGTCAGAAGTCATTGAGCAACCCACACATGTTTAACGTGATCCTGACAGGGGAATGAGTCGGTCAATCAAAATATTTAGAATCGTGGACGATTTACAAGAGTTGAAAAACGTTTCGCCAGTTCTAACGAGCATTTCGAACAGTCAATACCACATTCAAGAATCTTTATATATTGAATATATCTAAATGCACAGTGTGAAATATAGAAAGTCACTGAATAGATTTTGGACACAAGTTTTCAGATAAGCTGTTTTTTGGTGGACGTCGTGCGCTTTTAGATGTGGACATTCTGTTTTATATTAAATACTCAGTGCTCTATCCACTATTTATACATTGCGGTAGTATTGAGCTTTTGCCATGACGTCACATAACAGGTCTGTTGAGTGTTGTCTATATTAGTTCGGGGTTAATCGGTAGTATCAGGAATTGTTTTCAATATTCATATTTTGCACCTTAGAGATTAAAATTCTTCCAATTATCGAATGAAAATAATTTTAGAATTCGTATGAATTTATAATTTTTTCTTATTTTTTATAACGGAGTTAAATGCCGGTTTTATTCAAGTATCGCGCATTTACCATAGACGAATTATGCAAGATTTTATGTACTTTAGAAATCATTGAATGGATGTATAAATAAGTAGAAAATGACAATCTGAGAAGATTTTTCTTTTATTCCGTTATATCGCGGTTTAAATTTCCTAAATTTTTGTTTTCTATCGACTATGGTCCATAATTTCTCCTCAGTTAAGATAGATAACTCTGTATTGATCAGGTATTTGACGTCACGGGATTTCGTTCAACTGTCGTTTTTAATACGAAGTATGGACATGTTAAGATTTCATAACTTCAGTTACGATTAGGAGCAGTCATGTGATTACCAGAACAGCATAGCGTAGTATGTTGCATTGTTGCATTGTTACAAGTTGATAATAAATGGAAACCGATCTGTAGCGTTCAGCGGCATTTCCAACTCAATCGTTTTTTACTTGAATTCTTATTCTGTAATGTGATAGATTCTCGCATTGTGACCACAATGCAAGAGTTCGTCCCAGGACAGCATAGAAAAGACTACTTTTATTTTCGGACGAACGAAGTGAGGGAGAAAATAAGTACCGTAAGTAACAGTACATTGAGTTTTACGTCTCCCTCACAAGGTCATACGGAGACGAGACCTCGGTTTAAAGACTAATCCGAAAGTCTGGAGAAGCCCGGGATCGATCCTGCGACCCCTGGTTAAAAAGGCGAGTAGTATAACCACTACACCATGGAGGCTTCTAAGTAACAGTCGGCCCCCGCCCATCGGGGCTTGAAGTAATAGATGGGCTGTATGATGCTTCCACACAGAGCTGAAACCGACCCACACACGAGTACTGGCAAACCGCTTTGAGGATCTAAGCCTGCCCAGGCAAAGCAGACTCGGACCGTCCATGCTTATAAACCCTATTGGTTTCATTGGGCGGCAGGGCTTGAAATGTCATATTTCATCTCAATGTCGGGTAAAAGTCCCACAAAATTTGAAGCGACGTCTCCAAAGTGACCTTTACAGTTTTGACGGGGACGTTAAACCTCAAAACAAACAAACAAACAAACATACAAAGTAACAGTACAGCAGGCGAAAGCTGTAAAATGTCCGAGCGCACTCAGAACATCACAAAAACATACCTATATAATTTTGACCCCCTTGAACCCCACCTTTACATAGTAAAAGTGGGGTTTACAGGGGTAAACCTTATTTTTCTTATTTCTGCTCTAAAGTATAGTGTTGGTACTCGTTAGAACCGCCTCGATGAGGCGGTTCTAACGTGTACCAACAATCTATATTTTGAGCAGAAATAAGAAAGGATATCAACTTTTCAGTTTAAAATTTTATTTTTTGGCGGCAAACTTTACAATGTATTAGTATAGGCGTGTTTTCGTAATGAGATTTAAATACATGTAGTGTCGTGAGCAGTTCAAAAATGATAAAATTGTATGTTTTATGTTCAAATACCAGCATCAAAGGATTTTTGCACTTTCTTTTTTAAAGATAATTATATTTGTTTCAGTCATAAACATTTTGAAGAACTGTTATTGGCAAGATAAATCAGTTTACACTAATTCATTTAAGTTCGATCAAGCTTATTTTGAATCGCCGCAGTCTCGAACACTCATTCCGGATGTTATCACGCGCACAAGAGAGGGGCAGTGATTTTTACACCAATGCTGCCCTTTTACAACTTGATGCAGTAGCGCAGTGGCATTACGTGCCTTGCCCAAGGACACACCTCGCCTCAGGTGGCTAGCTTCGAACCCACAAACATGTCATTACGATAAGACATCCGTGCTACATAGTGCGTGCATTCTCCAAAATGGCTACTCTTCTAATAAAAAACCGTATTTATACTGCAAACAGAGATTGTGGGTGCTCGTTAGAACCGCCTCATTGAGGTGGTTCTTACGAGTACCCACAACCTATGTCTTGGAACAGAAATACAAAAAAAATAATGTATATCCCGTAAATCCCAGTTTTCACTATAAGGTGGGGTTTAGTGGGCTGTTCATTTCACGGAATGCTCAAGTGATGTAAATACACGTATTTGGAAACTTTGCAAATTCCGTGTTCATTTGTGGTAAGCATGAAGAAATGTTTCCTGCAATGTTCTATTTTTACATTTTCATCACGAAAACACGCCTATATTATTTTGACCCCCTTGAACCCCACTTTTATATAGTAAAACTGGGGTTTCCGGGGGTATACCTTATTTTTCTTATTTCTGCTCTAAAATATAGATTGTGGGTACTCGTTAGTACCGCCTCGATGAGGCGGTTCTAACGAGTGCCCACAATCTATATTTGGAGCAGAAATAAGAAAAATATCACATTTTTTCAGCATGAAATGTTCATTTTTTCGGCGATAAAGGTGGCAATGTATTTGTAATGGCGTGTTTGCATTTTGATTGATTGTGTAAGAGTTTGACCACACGTCAACCCTTGTGGATCATTTTGTGTCATCTCCCAGAGAAAGGGAGAATATATATAGAAGAGGTTTTGGAGGAGATTAAAGTGAATGACTGGAAAGTATGACTGAGTGTGTGAGTTTTATCAGTTACCCCCTGTATATATTGCATTGTAACGCATTGACCTGATAAAGATATGCTATCTCAGGACAAGTGAGCTTTATCACGTCAACGTGACATTGCACTTTTATAAATGAACCGGACTACTGGAAAATGAGAAAAAAATGTTATTGTAACTGGGAAAAATGGCAAAACTACTTGAAACAAATATCATAGGAAAAACATGGTCAGCTGATACTAAATATATCGGCCACCAGAATGCTTGGACGCACTGAGGACTGACCGTAAATTGTTAATTTAAGAGTACACAAGGGGATAAACTGATAAATAGAATACCAGATTCGTGTCATTTGATATCAAGTTTATCAGGCTCGGCTTCGAGAACGCACGTAGAATCGCTCGGCAAACCTCGCGATTCTACAAGCGTTCTCGAAGCCTTGCCTGATAAACTTGATATCAAAAGACACTCACCTGGTATTCCCTATTTACGCCACACCAACAGCTAAGGTCATACGGAGACGGGACCTCGGTTTAAAGACTCATCCGAAAGTCTGGAGAAGCCCGGGATCGATCCTGCGACCCCTGGTTTACAAGGCGAGTAGCGTAACCACAACACCACGGAGGCTTTTTAAAAAAGAAAGTGAATGGAATTTCAAAAACTGAGGAAATAACAACATTCCTGGCTGCAAGGACAACAGGCCTTGTGAAACTGTAAGGAAATAAAGTTGCACGCCCTTGTGACAAACATGTCGAACTTTAACGGACATCCAGGTAACTGCTGTTGGTTAAAGTTAATACATAGATTTATATAGGAACTTGATAAGTATTGCCCCATAAAATAAAAACTTTTAGGAATATCTTTTCTGTGCAAGCGGCTCTTGATTTTACGTCCTTTTTCGAATATGCACATATATTTTTAATGCAATTTTTTGAACAACTTTTTAGTCCTTTTTACATATATTTGGAAGCACCCTCTAAATGTATAGAATATATAGTAAAACTACTGAATACAGCGACAAAAACTGATGAACTTATTTTCATAACGTTTTTGTAAATTGTTTTTTCTTTTCTGTGCCAGCGGGAGTAAAATTGCAAATTTATTGTGAACACATCCATGTAAATTTTGTGAAATAAAAATAAAAATAATTTGGTCCTTTTTGAAAATGAAATACACTACCCCCTTTTTTCTATTTCCAGTTTACCTTAGCAATCAGCGGGCAGCGGTTGTCACCACGGTAAACACTAACAAAGGCTATGTTACGCCTTCGATGTACTAATTGATACATTTGACGATTTGTAATTAATATATCATTATGTAAATTATTCTTTATTCAGTCTTTTTTTTTTTTTTTTTTTTTTTGTCGACTCGCACCGCTTTTCCTGGGCAGGCTTAGATCCTCTAAGCGGTTTACCCGTACTCGTGTGACGGTCGGATTCAGCTCTGCGTGGAAGCATCATGCAGCCTATCTATTTTCTATTTCTTCAAGCTCCGAAGGGCGGGGGGGGGGGGGGGGGTTGGGGGGGGGGTGGGGGGGGCAGGGCGAAGTAGTTACATTATAACACTTTCTCTACTTTCATGGATTAGAAGTGACTTTAAAGTACCAATAAAGCGGTCCTCAGACTTCATACTGATGCCTCAAAATCGTTCGGATGTCACCTAGGTAACCATGAGGCCTTGGGGCGATAACCATTTATTTTATGTGTTGTACGCGTTAGTTCCCTTGATTATCAGCAAAAATAGCAGTCATGTCCGGTATGAGGCACCTTCGCCTCACGCAGATGCGCCCCTCAAGCGTTCACAGCCAGAGACATATGATTAGAGACTTTTCTCTGACGCTCTCTGTACAATAATTATAGGCTCCTTATTGATAATGAATATACTGGGATGATCTCATATTTCCAAGCTGTATAAGTTCAATCAACCTTTTTTTAGCTCACCTGTGCCTTTAGGCTCATATATGTGAGCATATAGTATAGCCATGGTCCATCTTCCGATTACGAAAACACGTCTATACAAATACATTGTAAGCCTTATCGCCGAAAAAAATTTAGGATGAAAAATTGTGATATTTTTCTTATTTCTGCTCAAAATATAGATTGTTTGTACTCCATCACGATAACGGACCCGCGCGACATAGTGCTTTTATTTCACATCTACAAAAAGGCCATTTTTTCTGATGATATTTTTCTTATAAATACTGCAAAAATAGGTTGTGGGTGCCCGTTAGAACCGCCTCAATGAGGCGGTTCTAACGAGTACCCACAACCTATGTCTTGCAGCAAAAATAAGAAAAATAATGTATACCCCCGTAAACCCCAGTTTTCTCTATATAAAGTGGGGTATAGGGGGGTCTTCCTTTTACGGACTTGTTCACGTGATGGTTAAAATCGCCTCGATCTAAGCGCCTGATCGAGGCGGTTGTAACGAGTACCCACAATCTATATTTTAGAGCAGAAATAAGAAAAATAAGGTTTACCCCTGCAAATCTCAGTTTTACCATATAAAATTATATAGGCGTGTTTTCCCAATTCGTCCATCCTCCGTCCGTCTACCATTTTCAAAGATCTTCTTCTCCAAACCTCAGGACCAATCAAAGCCAAATTTCATATGGAACCTCGGTGGTATGGGAAAACTATAGTTTGCTCATGGGATCAGGGTCATTTGTTCAAGATGGCCGCCATGTCCATATAAGGTAAAGCCTCTTCATAAGGCTTCTTCTCCAGAACGAGTGGGCAGACTGTCACGAAATTTGATATGTAGCATTTGGGACCCGAGCCAATCATAGTTTGTCAAATTGATGGCCCCTGGATGACGTTCACGTATTTCACGTCAATGTCGAATTTGTTGCATAGACTTTCATATGGGAATAAGACAAAACTTTGTATTTTTAGCATACACTATTGTAGCCTTTGATCTGAAAATTGACAGGTGCAGTAAGCTGAATGAGTAATTGAAACTACAGGAGTTTTCAAGGTCATCGTAATTCCTTGATCTTCGCTCCAACGTCATTCAGATATGAAAATCAAAACATTTTTCTCAGAAACCACATGGACATATGTAATCAAATTTCACATGAAAGCTTTTAGGAAAAAGGAAATGCAAATTGACCAGTAAGAGTTTGGCCACATGACCAATATGGCCGCCATACCAATATAACCCAAAACGCTCAGAAATCTTCTTATCCGGAACCAGTAGGCCAATTGTCACGAAACCTGGTATGAAGCATACACGACTTGAGCCAATCATGGTTTGGTAAAACGATGGCTCCTGGATGTTCTAAGGTAAAAAATGGTCGCATAGACTTTTATATGGGAAAAAGTCAAAACCTTTTATTTTGTGGAAATTATTGCAGCCTATGATATGAAAACTGCCAGATGCAGTAAGTTAAATAAGTACTTGAAACTACAGGAGTTTTCAAGGAGATTCCTTGATCTTGGCCCAAGGTCGTTCAGATATGAAAATTTAAACTTATTTTTCTCAGAAATCACACGGTCATTTGCAACTAAATTTCACATGAAAGCTTTGAGGACCAAGGAAATGAAAATTAATCAGCAAGAATATGGTCATATGACCAATATGGCCACCATGCCAATATAAGGTAAAACCCATTAAGAAATCTTCTTCTCTGGAACCAGTGGGTCGATTATCATTAAACTTGATATGTAGCATTGAGGACATGTACCAATTATAGTTTGTTCAAATGATAACACCTGGATGACATTGGCCTATTTTAGACCAAGGTCGACGTTTGTCACATAGGCTTTTGTATGGGGAAAACTCAAAACCGTGTATTTTTGGAAACTTTTGCATCCTGTGATCTGAAAATTGGCGGATACTGTTAGCTAATTGAGTTGTTGAAACTACAGAAGTACTCAAGGTCAAGGTGATTCCTAAACCTTGGCCCAAGATGTGTGTGTGTGTGTGTGTGTGTGTGTGTGTGTGTGTGTGTGTGTGTGTGTGTGTGTGTGTGTGTGTGTGTGTGTGTGTGTGTGTGTGTGTGTGTGTGTGTGTGTGTGTGTGTGTGTGTGTGTGTGTGTGTGTGTGTGTGTGTGTGTGTGTGTGTGTGTGTGTGTGTGTGTGTGTGTGTGTGTGTGTGTGTGTGTGTGTGTGTGTGTGTGTGTGTGTGTGTGTGTGTGTGTGTGTGTGTGTGTGTGTGTGTGTGTGTGTGTGTGTGTGTGTGTGTGTGTGTGTGTGTGTGTGTGTGTGTGTGTGTGTGTGTGTGTGTGTGTGTGTGTGTGTGTGTGTGTGTGTGTGTGTGTGTGTGTGTGTGTGTGTGTGTGTGTGTGTGTGTGTGTGTGTGTGTGTGTGTGTGTGTGTGTGTGTGTGTGTGTGTGTGTGTGTGTGTGTGTGTGTGTGTGTGTGTGTGTGTGTGTGTGTGTGTGTGTGTGTGTGTGTGTGTGTGTGTGTGTGTGTGTGTGTGTGTGTGTGTGTGTGTGTGTGTGTGTGTGTGTGTGTGTGTGTGTGTGTGTCGCTTTCAACAATTTTTCAGTCATATCACGACGGTGTCTGGTAGCGACAGGGAGCTCAATGCTCACTTTTATAGTGCTGCCTCACTGAAGTACATGTATCATGTCCCAGACACATTACATGATACTGATACCACACCCAGTCACATTATCCTGACACTGGGTCGTCCAGTCCTACCAGCTCTACCCCGTAAATCTGAGTGCCAAACGAGGAGCAGCTAGTACCATTCTTATCGACTTTGGTGTGTCGCGGCCCGGGATCGAACCCGTGACCTCCCATTCCCCGGAGCGGACACTCTACCAACTGAGCTATCGGGCCGGTCTTGGCCCAAGGTCATTATGATATGAAAAATTAAACATTTTTTTCTCAGAAACCACAATATGAATTTCGTATGAAAGCTTTAAGGAACAAGGCATTGAAAATTAATTAACATGAGTTTGGTCACATTGCCAATATGGCAGACATACCAATATAAGTTTAAAACCCTTCAGAAATCTTTTTCTCCCGAACCATTAGGCCAGGTATCATGGAACTTGGAAAGGGGCATTGCGGACTTGACCCCTCGAAGACTTCGCCTATTTTAGATCAATATAAAATGGTCATATAGGCTGTGGAAGGGAAACGCATTAAATAAAAACCATTTGTTTGGAAAATACTGCAGCCTATGATCTGCAAATTGGTAGATGCAGTTAGCTAAATGAGTAATTAAAGCTACAGGAACATTCAAGGTAAAGACCTTGGCCCAAAGGTATTCAGATATGATTTTTTTCCTCAAAACTCACAGCTCCATTTGTAACCAAAATTTATATGAAAGCTTTTAGGAACAAGAAAATGAAAATTAATACTTTGAGTTTGGTCACATAACCAATATTGCAGCCATGCCCATAAAAGGTAAAAACCCATCAGCAATCTTCTTATCCGGAACCAGTAGGTCGATTATCATGTAACTTGGTATGTAGCATTCGGGACTTGAGCTAATCAAAGTTTGTTCAAATGATGACCCCTGGATGACCTTGACTCATTTTACTCCAAAGTCAATTTTGGTCACATAGACTTCTGTATAGGAAAAAGTCAAAACTGGATATACCTACACTGTTTGCAAAGGAACCCCATTAGGGGTTACTGGTACTGAATGGGTTAAGCTTATATTCAACCCAAGCACTGGCACTTCATTGACTGCCATCGTGCGAAGAAAGGACAGACAGAGTGACAAAGACTATGTGTGGTGCAGACTACTGGACAGTTCACAGGTTTCATGTCAGCAAACTCAATTTGCGCGTTCAGCCTGCATGTCGATTACAAGACTTTCTTTCTTTCTTTCTTTCTTTCTTTCTTTCTTTCTTTCTTTCTTTCTTTCTTTCTTTCTTTCCACTGATACTGCGATCTACCATTACTCGCAGGTGAACATTACATACACTCCAGATTTCGCAGGATGAAAACCTGCACAGTAACCATGTAATTAAGGTAGGAATCTTTAACCTGCACAGGGGATGGTTCGCCCTGCGTGGGGGGGAGGGGGAGGGGGGGCTCAAGTTAACGTCCCGATCCGAAGGACGGTGCACTTGTGGCATTCATCCCTGCAAATGATGCCAGTGGAGCTCGTTCGGACACCGCAATTTTATTACCGCTGCAGGGAATCGAACCGGGGGCCTCTAGCATAAATGGCAAGTGCACTAAACACTGAGCTGCCACGCTCCGCAGGCAAGACAGTGCTAAAGAGATTGGATGCCACTAAGCTGATGGGCAATCGATGATTTTTACAGCCGTTTTGATGCATTAGAACTCAACATCACGAAAACACGCCTATATAATTCTGACCCCCTTGAACCCCACGTTTACATAGGGTAAACCTTATTTTTCTTTGTTCTGCTCAAAAATATAAATTTTGGGTACTCGTAAGACGAGTGCCCACAATCTATATTTTGAGCAGAAATAAGAAAAATATCACAATTATTCATCATAAAATTTTCATTTCTCGGTGATAAAGGTGGCAATGTATTTGTATAGGCGTGTTTGCGTACTGATATAGACGAGCGAGAAAAGAACTGGACAGTCTAAAGAGACACTATTTTCTCTTCGGCAATGTATGTTCTAGGTGTATCAAGTTTCAAGGTCATCTGATTTACGGTTCTGGAGTAGAAGAATTTTAAAGGGTTTTTACCTTATAAGGGCAAGGCGTCCACCTTGTTCATGTGATCAGGACCAATGATATACACTTTAGTTCCCAGTAGGCATAGATCTTCTATATACAATATAACTTTTGGCCTTGTGTTTTTAGGAGATGTTTGAAATTCTGATGGTCTTTCAATCCTTGTGACCTTGAGTCAAGGTAGTTGGATGAACCCGACTTTTGAAAGAGATTCATATTAGAGCGATTTGCTTTTCATAAACTACAACTGTATTCGATTCTTATTTTTAAAGCACATTATTTACTTTTATCCCATTAAAATGCCTCAGGCACCAAAATTGACCTTGCCGTAAAATAGGTCAAGGTCAACCCAGGGTAATCATTTATGTAACTTTTATAGGACTAGAGTTCCTTTTACAGTCTGCCAAGTTTCAAGGTCATCTGACATACATGTACGATTTTTGAAGGTTTTTATACCATTTGTTTGATTTGAGGTTTAACGTCCCCGTCAACACTGTAAAGGTCATTTTGGAGACGTTGCTTCAAATTTTGTGGGACTTTTACCCGACATTGAGATGAAATGACATCTCAAGCCCTGTCGCCCAATGAAACCAATAGGGTTTATTAGCATGGACCATATATCGGCATGACGGCCATCTTCGACATGTGACCAGGACCAATTATATAAACTTCTGTTCCATTGAAGCATAAATGTTACACACGGAATTTGACTTCACTCGGAACAGTGGTTTCTAAGGAGGGTGAACGGACGATGTACGACGGGAAGGACGATGGCGACGTCGGACAATTGGTATTGGTATACTATAAGTTCACTTTGTGAGCAGCTAAACTTTGAATCTAGAAAATAATCGTTTAAGGTATATGATAGAATGCACTTTATCATATGACGTCGCGTCTGAGAGTGTAATAACGTCATAAAATATTTTCGCTAATCCACTACTGAATCAAGTATGCAAATTAGGTAGATACGCCCCATAACGTTACATGTACAGGTTACGCTACTCGCCTTATAAACCAGGGATCGCAGGATCGATCCCGGGCTTCTCCAGACTTTCGGATGGGTCTTTAAACCGAGGTCCCGTCTCCGTATGACCTTAGCTGTTGGTGGGACGTAAAACTAAAACTCACTCACTCACTTACATGTACAGGTACGCAGTACTAAACGACGTCGCGTTTACTAATCACGGAATGTTGACATTTTTGTAACCAATCGTGAATAAAACGCGTTTTAAATGTCATATGATAAATAGAATCTTGCATTCGTGCTCATGTAGTATTAAATTTATTAAACTCGTTGAGGAAAATGGATAAAATGCGAGATTTTTGAATTTATTAAACTCGTTGAGGAAAAGGGATAAAATGCTCGGCATTGCCTCACATTTTATCCCTTGTCCTAAACTCGTTTAACAAATTCAATAATACATGAACGCTCATGTAAGATCCTCTATATGTCACTCGGATGTGTGTTTCCGTAATAATTGGAATACTTTTCGATATTCTATTATTTGTTTGTTTGTTTGACGTCCCCATCAACACTGTATAGGTCATTTTGGAGACATTGCTTCCAATTTTGTGGGACTTTTATCCGACATTGCGATGAAATGACATCTCAAGCCCTGTCGCCCAATGAAACCAGTATGGTTTATCGATATTCTATTAAAAAAGTAAATGTTTAGCTACTCATTGGAATCGCCTTATATAGCTTGCAGACGATTAATAAGATTACAAAAATATATCATTAAAATCCCATTATGTCTAGACCAGGCACTCAGCTTTTGCCTATTGCGGTTAATTTGTTAAGATAATGCAATGTTCATACACGCAGTCGGAATGCTTGTTAAAAGTTCTCCTTGTTGGATCGAATGGTGGTCAACTGATCCAAAACTAATTAGCAGTTAATATACTGAACCGAAAAAGAAACGCAACTTTTTAACCCATAAGATTTTCATGCAGCCATCAGATTGACTGAAATATCATTTTGCGATTACTTTGAATTCATACTTTTTAACTTTCTTATGCATAAAACATTTGGGCGATATCTGTACAGTTTAACGCTCCACTTGGCAATTCGTTGTTTTCAACATTTCCTCGTGCAGTACATTAAATGTATACAGTAACCTTACCATATTGGCATATTGTGTTACCTGGAGTTTAGGTATAAAAAACCGGTAAAACTTCTCTACGGAATATGGTACGTTTGACGCAAGATCAACGTAACGTAGCGGTCCAAATGCTTCTACGTGGGAAGCTTCAGGCTGTCAGGAACTTCCAAGTGAGTAAATCGACGATAACTCGCTTGTACGAGCGTCTACGTCAAACGGGAACGACAAATGACAGGCCCAGAAGTGGACGTCCACGCGTCAAGACACGTCGACAGGACCGATACATCCGTCTAACCCACCTTCGTATTCGGTTCCGTAAAGCCGTCGAGACGTCTCGGGTGACACCAGGAACGCACAACCATCGATTAAGTGCAGATACCGTCAGGAATCGCATTCGAGGGTTTGGCTTACGTCCTCGTCGTCCGTACTTTGGTATGCTATTAACACCACGACGACGTCGGGTTAGAATGGCGTGGCTCACACAACATAGGCCAAACCTGTTTTCCCTTCGTCAGTGGTGTAACGTAATGTTTTCTGACGAGTCCAGGTACTTGTTGCACAGAGCTGACGGCCGTCAACGTGTGAATAGGCGTGACGGAGAGCGTTATCTTGAAAGTTGTTTGGTTGAACGTGATCGATTTGGAGGCGGTGGGTTGATGGTTTGTGCTGGCATATCTTATGGTCATTGAACGCCCCTGGTATTCATTGGTGGATCTTTGACGACTCAGCATTACGTTGACGTCGTTTTACGACCGGTAGTTGTTCCATATGTACGACAGCACAACGTTACGTTTCAACAGAATAACGCTCGGGCGCATGTAGCAAGGCTCAGCATGGCGTTTCTTCAGCAACACAACCTTGACGTGATGCACTGGCCTTCGTATAGTCCAGATCTCTCTCCTATAGAACATTTGTGGGACGTCTTGGATAGGCGAGCACGTAACCGCCCCCAGCAACAACAACGCGTCAAGCTTTGCGACTCGCGCTCATACAGGAGTGGAATGCTATTCCCCAGGCAGAGATCAATCGTGACTAGGCGTGTGCGTGCAGGACTGAATGCAAACGGAGGGCATACTCGCTATTAATTGCTTATGTTTAGACTTGTGAAATGGCTACCTCTATGACAAAATGGATTTGTGTTCCAAACATTCTCACTGGAAATTGAACTCTCTATGGCCCTTACATTCAGGAATGATTATATTATTGCGTCATTAAATCGATTTTCTGCAAACATGATTATTTCTGTAAATACTCGCATTTATATTTGGAGTTGCGTTTCCTTTTTCGGTTCAGTATATATAGGTACGTATAACAAGAAATATGTCATCTAGACCAGGCAATCATCGCTAATATTTTGGATTATTCTTCTGTTGTGAAAAAGGTTAAATATTGCTCGCATTAGATGAGCAAACCCGTGTAATACACTGCTCAAAACAATTAAAGGAGCAAACTTTTAAGCATGTATGTCATTTCATCTCAATGTCGGGTAAAAGTCCCACAAAATTGAAAGCAACGTCTCCAAAATGACCTTTACAGTGTTGACGGGGACGTTAAACCACAGATCAAACAAAACAACACCACCGAAACTTTTCATTTTACTTTATCTAACGTTTTATTTTTTTGCCCATTATACTCATATAGTCTGCTTAGGTAAAACACTGGGGAAAAAATGATATTGTTGTGTGTTTAGGCTCTTATGACGTCATGAATTAAGTAATTTATGCCAAAAATGACTTTACGACTTCCGGTTGCCATATTTTTAATGTGATTGTTTTTGTTAAGTAAATAAAAATCAAATATTATGTTTATTAAAACACACTAAAGCAAAATCTGAATTTACATCACGTGAACAAAGTAGAAGTAAAACAAAGATCAGGAATCGATACAATTAACTTACTCCATCCATCAAAGACGCCAAAGGGAAAGCAACACAAACATTAAGCGACCAGACCATAATTGAAACCTAAACAAAGGAAGGCCATAAGGACAGTTACTTTCCCACAAAATCGCCATATGGCCATCCAAAATAAAAATAACCAAGTGATACACACAGTAAGTAACAAACAACAACATAAATAAACCGCCACAGAAGAACCGCCTTGGAACGGTCAGTGGAAAGATTTCCACTTGGGGGCTTAAATCGATTTTACATGGCCACAATCCTCGCCCTTCCTTCCGTCGCGATTTAGACAAATAATTTGTTCAGTCCGCATGATGGCCGCCTAACTCATCAGTGCAACATCTCCGTGAACACAAATAATCAAAGAACCACAGAGGTGAGACAACAGTATGGACTCGACAGCAAGAAACACTGAAATGCTGGCGCAAAAGAAAACCAACAGTTAGACTCCGATGGGCCCGACCAGAGACAGAGCATCAGGCACCAATAAACATTACCTTTAATTAGATCTCTCTAATTCTCAATAAGCCTTTACGTTGGAACCGTTAAGCCCCCGCCCATAGGGGCTTGAAAAAATATATGGGCTGCATGCCACGCAGAGCTGAATCCGGCCCGCACACTAGTACTGGTAAACCGCTTAGAGGATGTAAGCCTGTCCAGGAACCGCGGTGCGAGGCGGACCGTCAATGCTAATAAACCCTATTGGTTTCATTGGGCGACAGGGTTTTAGATGTCATTTCATCTCATTGTCGGGTAAAAGTCCCACAAAATTGTAAGCAACGTCTCCAAAATGACCTTTACAGTGTTGACGGGGACGTTAAACATCAAATTAAACAAACAAACAAACGTTGGAACCGTCATAGAATCTGAGGCCTGACCCACCGGCGTGCAATTAAAGAGAGAAGCAAAGTTGCCAACCGTGATTGGGTTAACTACCATGCATGCAGTCTGTCGTATAACATCCATGTTGTACCCAATCTTTTTATATCGAAGAATGATTTTACGAAATTTGGCGCTGAAGTCATTGCGGTTATATAGTTTCCTGAATTTATATACTAAGTCACCATAAAATTCGGGTTCCGATAGACCTTGTTGCAGAAGAGATTTAAGTCCAAGTCCGTGAAATGAAGACCCCCTTTACCCCACTTTATATAGAGGAAACTTGGGTTTACGGGGGTATCGTATTTTTTTCTTATTTTTGCTCCAAGACATAAGTTGTGAGTACTCGTTAGAACATGAGGCTCACGAGGCGGTTCTAACGAGCACCTACAACCTATGTTTACAGTATTTATAAGAAAAATGTCACCGATTTTCATCAGGAAAATGGCCAATTTGGAGATGTGACAAACGCGCTATGTCACACGGGTGTGTTATCGTAATGTTAGCATTTTAATGCAGTAGATGTCTTTACAATCATAGTAACTGTTATAGACACGTAAAACTAGAAATGCATGCTTATTGCGAGTTATGAAAACAATCCCATTTAAACGGAGGTGAATAACATATGATAATAGTCATAATTTTGTCTGTTAACCTAAACCTACAAATTGATGTTGTTTAACACGTAATTATAGATATAATGTGGTATGTTTATTGACAATGACGTTACCATAACAATATTTCTTGCACACCAAACAAGGAAATCCGCGATTTTACCCTGGGATAGACCACAAATCGAATATAATCGCGTGTTTGATAAATGCACTCGCTGATTACGACCTTGTGTGCGCCGATTATTCCTGTGTCTGGACCCCGTCAACACAAGTGCAAAATCGCATGAGAGATTTATGCGTACTTGAAAGTCCTGTTATACGCGTACATTTCAAGGGGTGTAAAATGTTAAAAAAAAAAGTGCAGCGAAAAACAACAGGTTATATTACTTCTGAAATGGCCCACGTAAATGGAAGGAAAATTAGTCGAGCTTGTAGAGAAGAACAGTTTCAATGGACAAAAACAAACAAAATCACGTTTTCACTATGAAGCCAAAATGTTTCTGAACATTGCTAAGGGAGCATGCTATAGCAGGACTGTTTGATTGAATAGAGCAGTTTCATATAGTCGAATTTTAATTGCTCGAACACCTTTGGGAGATATCAAAATCCGGTTGTAAGGTAGCGAGATTGTAGCAAGCAGATCATAAGGCAGCAAAGTCAAGGGTTGCAAGTAGATCATGAGATTTCAATGATATCATAAGCCAGCAAGGTGATAAGGTAGCAAGTAGATCATGGGACTGCAATGATATCATAAGGTAGCAAGGTCATAAGGTAGCAAGTAGATCATGACACTGCAATGATATCATAAGGTAACAAGGCCATATCGTAGCAAGTAGATCATGAGACTGCAATGATATCATAAGGTAGCAAGGTCATAAGGTAGCAAGTAGATCATGAGACTGCAAGGATATCATAAGGTAGCAAGGTCATAAGGCAGCAAGTAGACCATGAGAGTGCAATGATATCATAAGGCAGCAAAGTCAAGGTTTGCAAGCAGACCATGAGAGTGCAATGATATCATAAGGTAGCAAGATCATACGGTAGCAAGTAGACCATGAGAGTGCAATGATATCATAAGGTAGCAAAGTCATACGGAAGCAAGTATATCATGAGGCTGCAATGATATCATAAGGTAGCAAGGTCATAATGTAGCAAGTAGACCATTAGAGTGCAATGATATCATAAGGTAGCAAAGTCATACGGTAGCAAGTATATCATGACACTGCAATGATATATCATAAGCCAGCAATGGCATACGGTAGCAAGTAGATCATGAGAGGCAAGGATGTCATAAGGTAGCAAAGTCATACGGTAGCAAGTATATCATGACACTGCAATGATATATCATAAGCCAGCAATGGCATACGGTAGCAAGTAGATCATGAGAGCCAAGGATGTCATATGGTAGCAAGGTCATAAGTTAGCAAGTAGATCATGGGACTGCAATGATATCATACGCCAGCAAGGTCATAAGGTAGCAAGTATATCAGGAGACTGCAAGGATATCATAAAGTAGCAAGGTCATAAGGTAGCAAGTATATCATGAGACTGCAAGGATATCATAAGTTAGCAAGGTCATAAGGTAGCAAGAAGCTCATGAGACTGCAAGGATATCATAAGATAGCAAGACCATATGGTAGCAAGTAGATCATGAGACAGCAAGGATATCATAAGGTAGCAATGTCATAAGATAGCAAGTAGATCATGAGACTGCAATGATAGCATGGGCCAGCAAGGTCATAAGGTAGCAAGTATACCATGAGACTGCAAGGATATTATAAGCTTGCAAGGTCATAAGGTAGCAAGTAGATCATGAGACTGCAAGGATAAGGTAGCAAGGCCATACGGTAGCAAGTAGATCATGGGACTGCAATGATATCATAAGGTAGCAAGGTCATAAGGTGGCAAGCAGATCATGAGAGTGCAAGGATGTCATAAGGTAGCAAGGCCATACGGTAGAAAATAGATCATGGGACTGCAATGATATAATAAGGTAGCAAAGTCATAAGTAGCAAGTAGATCTTGAGACTGCAAGGATATCATTAGGTAGCAAGGTCATAAGGTAGCAAGTGGATCTTGAGACTGCAAGGATATCATAAGGTAGCAAGGTCATAAGGTAGCAAGAAGATCATGAGACTGCAAGGATATCATAAGATAGCAAGACGATATGGTAGCAAGTAGATCATGAGACTGAAAGTATATCATAAGGAAGCAAGGTCATAAGGTAGCAAGTAGATCATGAGGCTGCAATGATATCATAAGGTAGCAAGGTCATAAGGTAGCAAGTAGATCATGAGACTGCAAGGATATCATAAGGTAGCAAGGTCATAAGGTAGCAAGTAGATCATGAGACTGCAAGGATATCATAAGGTAGCAAGGCCATATGGCAGCAAGTAGATCATGAGACTGCAAGGATATCATAAGGTAGCAAGATCATAAGGCATCAAGTAGATCATGAGACTGCAAGGATATCATAAGGTAGCAAGGTCATAAGGTAGCAAGCAGGGCATGAGGCTGCAAGGATATCATAAGGTAGCAAGGTCATAATGTAGCAAGTAGATCATGAGACTGCAATGATATCATAATGTAGCAAGGTCATAAGGTAGCAAGTAGATCATGCGACTGCAAGGATATCATAAGGTAGCAAGGTCATAAGGCAGCAAGTAGATCACGAGACTGCAAGGATATCATAAGATAACAAGGCGATATGGTAGCAAGTTGATCATGAGGCTACAAGGATACCATAAGGTAGCAAGGTCATAAGGTAGCAAGTAGATCATGAGACTGCAAGGATATCATAAGATAGCAAGGCCATATGGTAGCAAATAGACCATGAGACTGCAAGGCGATCATTAGGTAGCAAGGAGATTTTATGTTGGTATTTCTTTCCCTGGGAGGTGTGAGTTAGTTTTCTCGATTCCTAATCACTGTCTCCACCTCTATGTGGAATGATGAAAAATTGTTCGAGACAGAGGTAGATTGCGCTACTGGGGGATAATCATAGCCGTATGAAAGGAAGATTTTTTCGATTTTCTTCGATGTGATGATATGTCGTTTGAACTCATTAGAATCGCCTCATCGATTACGCAAACACGCCTATACAAATACACTGTCACCTTTATCGCCGAAAAAATGAAAATTTTATGATGAAAAATTGAAGGGGTTAGTGCAAGAAGGTACCTAAGTCCATTTTTTGAAAAATCTGAGATATTGTTATTATCAGATATATCATACCAAGACCTACAATATGATATATAGTTTGATATGTTTTATTTCTTTATTGGCATTAAAAATGACAGTTACATTGAATCTTTGGAAGGGTCCTAAGTCCAAGATCGTATCTTTGGTGCAAGAAGGGGCCTAAGTCCATTTTTACGACAAACAACTTCGAGTTATCGGTGTATGTGTTGTTCATTTGTTTCAGCTCTTTGTTTTAAGAAACTTATAAAGAGTCTACAAAAGATAAAATATACATATTCAATAAAATGTAATAGGTTTCTGCTCTAAATAGAGAAAACTATGTCCGTTAAACAATGGACTTAGGCCCCTTCTTGCATAAACAACCATGGACTTAGGCCCCTTCTTGCATAAACACATTATTGAAATTGATGAATATCTGCAATATACTTCGGACTATTTATGCGATCTTTACACCATTTCATATCATAGAATATATCAACAAAACTATTTATTTATAATAAGAAATACAAAATATGAAATTTTCGCAAAATACTTTGTTTTTCGCGTTTTTCTCAAAATAATGAAAATGTGACTTAGGTACCTTCTTGCACTAACCCCTTCAATTGTGATATTTTTCTTATTTCTGCTCAAAATATAGATTGCGGGCACTCGTTAGAATCGCCTCATCAAGGCGGTTCGAACGAGTACCCAAAGTCTATATTTTAGAGCAGAAATACGAAAATAAGGTATACCCTCGGAAACCCCAGTTTTACCATATTAAAGTGGGGTTCAAGGTAGGGAAAATTATATAGGCGTGTTTTCGTGATGGGGGCGATTCTAATGAGTGCATGCAGCATACATTATCAAGACAAAGTAAGGCAATTATCTCAAATATATTAATATCTGCAGCTATGGGCAATTTCTTTCCGAGGGCCTCAAGAGAAAGTCCGAATCAGCCAGGGAAAACGAGCCATCGGTGTTCGAGGCCGCAGTTTCACAGGACAGTCAGGGTATCAGGCAAAACACATCATATGGCCCCCACTCATTAGGGGCTTGGAGAAATATACTCAGATTCAATGAAAACGCACCACTTTTAGAATTTTGGTTACTGTAAAATGACTGACTTTTGATAAATACGGTATTGTAAAGTTGTCACCGAAGCATGAGTTTGTTTGACACGAATACTGCTTGATTTTCATGATGTGCACGTGCAAAATGCAAAATTTGCAAAACTTTCATAATCATGATATTTTTGGCGCTTTCTTTACTGTCATTATAAGGTCCGGATTCTTTACGTTGAAAGGCAGCAAAACATTTCATAAGAACAAACCAATGGGACGTCTAAGTAACGTCGATCGTCATCGTGCCCTTGGTATGGTAGAAGGTTTCCTTTCATACCGCGAAGTTGCAGAGCGTATGGGTTGTTCGCACACTACGATTGCTCGATTGGTTGAAAGACACAACGCTACGGGGTCTGTGGACGATAGACAACGCCCTGGACGTGAACGTGTTACTACACGTCAGCAGGACCGGTACATTGTTAGGAGTCATTTATGCGACAGATTCAGGACGTCTGTGGAAACTGCCAAGGAGACAGTGGGAACCCATAACCTACGCGTAAGTGCCTAAACTGTACGGCGGCGTCTCCAGGAACGCGGTATTTCTAGCCATAAGACGTATATGGGGGACTTTATGACGGCGGAACATCGAATCAGTCGCTTTAATTGGTGTCGACAGCGTATCCGATGGACACAACAGCGTTGGCGTGGTGTACTGTTCACGGATGAGTCCCTTTTTTGTGTTGAAATGTTTGATAGGCAGCGTAAAGTATGGCGTCGACATGGGGAGCGATTTCAAGACTGTTGTGTTAAACAGGTGTCACGTTAGGCTGACCGTAGCGTAATACTGTGGTGAGGGATCTCATGGCGTCACAAAACCCAACTCATCGTTGTTGATGTCAATTTCACGGCACGTCGGTACATCGATGAAATCTTAACCCTTATCTCGCATTCACGACAACCTCTATCTTTGCAAACAGACATCTGATCAGGATCTGCACTGTTTGACATTCAGTTTATGAATTTGTAGGAATAAATTACATCAAGCAATCTGATTGGTTCAAAGTCCGAGATGGGTGTGGCTTAAATGAATATTCAGCAAGAGAAGGGTTAAAGCCTGAGGTGGTACCATTTTTCGCAATAATGGTGGCGTTACGCTTTTCGAACAGGACAATGCGCGTGCTCATTCTGCGAGGCTAACCATGGACTCATCAAATTGGTGTGCAAATTCTTCCTTGGACTGCGAATTCGTCGGATTTAAACCCAATTGAGTAAGTGTGTACTGCCGACGTCATCCGCCGATCAACCGTCAGCATCCAGGAAGAATGGGACAACATCAGACACGACCAGATACAGCGTTTAATTCGAAGAATGTGGCGTCGATGCCAAGCAACACTTCGTGCTAATGATAGACATAACCGGTATTAGGATATGTGATTTTGATTTTTCGGGTGGCTGGATTTATTCGAGTATCCTAATCTCTGCATCCAATGAAATGCTGTACCTCTGTAGTGAGTCTGTGGATAAGTTAGTGATCATTCATTAAACGTGATCAAATGTCGAAAATATTGTGAATCAACTAAAATTTGAGAAATAGTACTAGTGGTGTGTTTTCATTGAATCTAAGTATAGATGATGCTTCCACGCAGAGCTGAAACCGACTGCACATAAGTACTGGTAAACCGCTTAGAAAATCTTAGCCTGCTAAGGTAAAGCGGTGTGAGTCGGCTCGAACGCGCATATTGGCCGGCGGGGCTTGAGATGTCATTTAATCTCAATTTCGGATAAATGTCCCACAAAACTGAATCGACGTCTCCAAAATGACCTAAATAGTGTTGAGGGGGAGTTTAACCTCAACAGAACCCATGGACTGTCTTTTGAGCGGTTGTTGGCATTTTCGATGTTGTCTGGCTCCAATGAAAGTGTTTATGAAGGCAATAAGACATTGTCAAGGGGCGAATGACCTTGGAGGCGTATGTCTGGTTTGTTAATTTATCTTCAATAATCACGGAAAAGGATTTAATCTACAGGCAATCGGTGCAACAGAAAAGTTTGTGTTATGTGGGGCAAAGAAAAAAAAACAAACAAACGGACAAAAGTTTACATAACACTTGATGCTTTATTTGAGCCGGCCGGATATTGTTGTGCCTGGTGATCAGGCCTCGTAACATGCCCTGTCGGCACACATTTTACCTGGCGATTGATCTTGAGATCTTTTCTACGATCTTTCCCATTTCAATTGATTCAAGAAGGACAGTTGTCAGTTTCTGTGCACTGTACTTGTAACCACTTATGATCCTACTGACCGGCTTGACCTGCCCTACATCTTAGTGTAGATTATATTTTCTTGTCCTTTTGGATCATTGATTCCATTGTGGAAGTTTGAAAATATCTGAGGGTCACTGATGAGGCCTAATTGGCCGAAACTAGCTAGTCTGGCCCAGAAAACTAGTACACTCCATATTTTTCACTTCTGTGGTGTATTCCTTGCTTCCAAAGGATAACCCTTTTACAGAACATTTAACTACACTACAGCTGGTGTGTGGGAATGTGTGGCGGCGGTAAAACGTCTCCCTGCCCTACATCATAGTGTAGATTATATTTTCTTGTCCTTTAGTATCATTGATTCCATTGTGGAAGTTTGAAAATATCTGAGGGTCACTGATGAGGCCTAATTGGCCGAAACTAGCTAGTCTGGCCCAGAAAACTAGTACACTCCATATTTTTCACTTCTGTGGTGTATTCCTTGCTTCCAAAGGATAACCCTTTTATAGAACATTGATATGACGTAATGTGTTGACTGGCCTTACAATCAAAACAAACATACATAAAATAAACCATGGGTTTAACCCTTGAGGAGCCAGTTCTTTCCTTTAAGAGTAGACTCCCTTTTTCAGTACTGTTGGGACAAGGCTTATAGAAAAGCGAACAGGAAGTCCCGAAAGTTGTCTCCCTTTGAAACATGGCGGAAAATCTGCCAGGTATTCCCATTCCCCTTAACACCAGCCAATCTCAAATGGGCCCCGTCAAGCGATTTTGGTACTTATCGCCTATGCGAGCAGCGAAGGTTCAGGCGAGCCTGCGCATCCGCGCAGTCTCGCCAGAACCTTCGCTGCTCGCTCATACAAGCAGTGAATCAAGAGGAACCTTCAGACAGAAAGCCAAATCCCTGGCCTCTCTGAATGGCTGGGCATGCGCAGTTAAAATTTGTCATGACGGAATGCTCGAAGACACAAATTCGCTTGGCGGGGCTCAAATGTGGGACCCGCCGCAATGAAAGACACAAACTGACCTACTGAACTACGCAGACTAACAAGAGGTTTACAATTTCAAGTACCATTACGAAAACACGCCTATACGCATACATTGTAACCTTTATTGTCGAAAAAATGAAAATTTTAAGATGAAATATTGTGATATTTTTCTTATTTCTGCTCAAAATATAGATTGTTTGTATTCGTTAGAACCGCCTCCTCGAGGCTGTTCTAATGAGTACCCACAATTTATATTTTTGAGCAGAAATAAGAAAAATAAGGTTTACCCCTGTAAAACCCAGTTTCTCTATATAAAAGTGGGGTTCGAGGGGGTCAAAATTATATAGGCGTGTTTGCGTGATGAGAAACTAACCAGCTGCAACATTCTATTCTTGGCACTGCTGACAAATGTTTCTTTTCTATGTACAGATCAATGCTAATCGTCCTTATTTATAGAGGGTAACACATTCATCACGAACACACGCCTATACAATTTTAACCCCCTTAAACCCAACTTTTCATGATATTGTAAAACTGGCAGGGGCATACACCATTGTTCTTATTTCTGCTCAAAAACATATATTGTAGGTACTCGTTAGAACGCCTCGTCTAGGCGGTTCTAACGAGTATCAACAATCTATGTTTTTGAGCAGAAATAAGTCTCAGAAAAATATCATAATTGTTCGTCTGAAAATTTTCATTTTTCGGTGATAAAATTTACATTGCATTTGTATAGGCGTGTTCTTGTAATGTTTAGTACTAGTACTAATCTTCTATGTGCCCCCCTTTGTCCTGAGCAGGAACAGGTACTAAGCAATGTGGATAAATGACCTGAATAGCAATCGAGTTTCTTTTATCTGAAATATTTTGACAACTCCTCACGAAAACAGGCCTATATAATTTTAACTCCCTTAAATCCCACTTTTATATAGTAAAACTGGGGTTTCCGGGGTATACCTTGTTTTTCTTATTTCTGCTCTAAAATATAGATTGTGGGTACTCGTTAGAACCGCCTCGATGAGGCGGTTCTAACGAGTGCCCACAATCTGTATTTGGAGAAGAAATAAGAAAAATATCACAATTTTTCATCATAACATTTTCATTTTTCGGCGATAAAGACGACAATGCATTTGTATAGGCGTGTTTGCGTAATGGTACTAGTTCAAGGGCACACCCAATAGTCAGTGATGACAACTGATTGGTCATTGTACTACCAACAGCACCATAAATATTGTGTCATGATGATAATTGTTGAAATATGACATGGGATACTGTACAGTTTTGAGATCACAGGTGCAAAGTTGGCAACTCGACTGCAAATCATGACTGACTTATACAGTAAGAAATCTATGTTTAATTTTCATCTTGCAGAGTCGTTTTCTTTCTTGTTGTCTTAGAGTTCTCTCTTGTTGTCTTAGACATGTTTTAAGAAGGAAATCTATATATTTAATTATCATCGTGTAGAGTTGTATTCCCTCTTGTAGTCTTAGACGTATTTTCAGAAGGAATTTATATTACATTATTCCCTTGCAGGGCTGTTTTCCTTCTTGCAATCTTAGACTAGTATTGAGAGAACAATCTGTATACTTTTTTATCATCTTGCAGAATTGTTTTACTTCCTGTTGTCTTAGACATGTTTTCAGAAGGAAATTTTTATATCTAATTATCATTTTGCAGATGTGTTTTCTTTTTCTTGTGGTCTTAGGCTTGTTTTGAGAAAGAAATATGTATTCATTTAATTCTCATCTTGCAGAGTTGTTTTCATTCTTGTACTCTAATTCTTGTTTTTAGAAGGAAATCTGTATGTTGAATTATCATTTTGCAAAGTTGTTTTGTTTCTTGTAGTCTTTGACTTTTTTCAGAAAGAAATCTATATATAATTAATTATCATCTTGTAGAGTTGCTTTTTTTTTCTTGTAGTCTGAGACTTTTCGTTTTCAGAAGAAAATCTGAATATTAAATTATTACCTTGCTGGTTTTCTTTTGTTCCTTCATTCCAGTGGTTTCTTGCTGTCGAGTCCTCGCCGTTATTTCATCTCAGTGGTTGTTTGGTTTTTGTATTCTCGGAGGTGTTGCACTGATGAGTTAGGAGGCCTTCATGCCGTCTGAACAAATGTTTTGACTATATCGCGGCGGAAGTAATGTCGAGGATAGCGCCCCGGAAAATCGATAAAATCTCTCTCCCCCCCCCCCCCCCCCCCCCACCCCCACCAGTGGAGTTCGTTTCTCTGACCTTTCCAAGGCGGTACTCTTTCAGCGGTTTATTAGTTCGCGGTTCACCCCTTAGTTTCTGAAGTAGAATGAAAGTTCTTAAAGAACAATTTGGTTAAAGAACATCAAAGACATTTTCGGCTAGCTACCCTTTCGCCCCTCAGTTTCTAAAGCAGAGTGAAGGTTCTTATAGAACAGTTTGGTTAAAGAACATCAAAGCCATTTTCGGCTAGTTAACCTTTCGCACCTCAGTTTCTAAAGCAGAGTGAAGGTTCTTATAGAACAGTTTGGCTACGAGAACTTCAAAGACATTGCTCGCTTTGTTACTCTTTATCACCTTAGTTTCCAAAGTGGACATTACGTTAACACACTCGTACGGCATTGTGCATGTTTCACATCTCCAAAAATGGCTACTTTTCTGGTAAAAATCCTTCATTTTTTCATATAAATGCTCAAATCATAGGTTGTGTGTGCTCGTTAGATCCGCCTCATTGAGGCAGTTCTAACGAGTACCCACAACCTATGTCTTGGAGCAGAAATAAGAAAAATAATGAATACCCCAGTAAACCCCAGTTTTCTCTATATAAAGTGGGGTGGGGGGGGGGGGGTCTTTATTTCACGGACTTGTTCACGTATGACTAAGGTTCTTCGGGACTCGTGCCCTGATGCCAATAGGGACTTAAGTTAAATTCAGTTTCAAAGTAACAAACCGTGTAGATCCTCATGCTGCACGTTTTCGGCTTGAAACCATCACGTGAACAAGACCGTGAAATGAAGACCCCCCCTAACCCCACATTATATAGAGAACACTGAGGTTTACGGGGGTAAATATTATTTTCCTTATTTCTGTCCCAAGACATAGGTTGTGGGTACTCGTTAGGACCGCCCAAATGAGGCGGTTCTAACGAGCACCCACAACCTATGTTTGCAGTATTTATAAGAAAAATATCACGGATTTTCATCAGGAAAATGGCCATTTTGGATATGTGAAAATTGCACTATGTCGCACGGGTGTGTTATCGTAATGCAACGGTTACCGTATTTAGACCAATTTGAGGAAACTCTCGCTTACATGATCTATAAATATTACTGTAATTTTTTTAATAATACAAGAAAAGATATGACACAAAGTGCCATATCAAGTGACTCGATTGTGATTGCATTTCATTATTTTGGAAAGCAACAGACAATGAAATCTTATTATTCAACCGTTCAGTTATAAACTTATCAACTAGAATTATTTGACCGTGTCGACATGAAAACTTAATTTGCAGTATCAACATGACCGGTTGACTTGTCAGTTTGATCATGTTTGTGGAAAACTGTGCGGAATTTAACAGTGTAACAAAGTTGAATTCGACAATGACTGATCAATGGGCACAGCCTTATGGATATAACCAGCCGAGAAGCGCAATCAACATATAAATGTACTTAGCACCCTCCTTTCAACACTAAGAACAACAGGAGTCCCTTAATTCCGTGCGTGTTTATATATTATTATTATTATCAAAAGCTAAATCTGAACACTTTCGAATATTACACATTCCTAAGAATGCTGCTTTTCCGTGCTGGTGACATTGAATTAAACCATGGGCCAGATTCTGGCTCTGATACTGTATGTTCTAGCTTAACAGACGAGACCTCTGACCTAATTAGAAATAATTTCTGTCGTTCATTATAACGTTCAAAGTTCACTACATAAACTCGACCTCATAGAATCTGAATTGCCACATTTTGACCTAATCTCTATAACTGAAAGCTGGAACACCCCAAGTATGAATAATTCTGATGTAAGTATAGCGGGTTTCCGACACCTTTCCGGAAGGATCGTACTGGTGAGGGACACGGTGGTGTGGCAGTATACGTCAAAAATGATATACCATGCATACGTAGGGATGACCTTGGAATTTTTAAATATAGAATGTGTCTGGACAGAAGTTCGACTCCAAAATAAACGATTACTTGTAGGAACATTTTACCGATCCCCCAACTCTGATCAAACTGTCCAATCAAATGAGCCCCGCCAAGCGAATTTGGGTCTTCGAGCATTCCGTAATGACAAATTTTAACTGCGCATGCCCAGCCATTCAGAGGGGCCAGGGATATGGCTTTCTGTCTGAAGGTTCCTCTTGATTCACTGCTTGTATGAGCGAGCAGCGAAGGTTCTGGCGAGACTGCGCGGATGCGCAGGCTCGCCTGAACCTTCGCTGCTCGCATAGGCGATAAGTACCAAAATCGCTTGACGGGGCCCAAATATAGAAAACTCAATTGACATGGCCATAGATACTGGAATTCCAGATTTAATTATCCTGGGAGATTTTAATTTAGACGTAAACAAACCTAATTCTAATATCAAAATATCTAATATTTGTTGCCAGTTTAACCAACATCAAATGATTAGTGAACCTACACATTTTACCAAACGACCATTTTCTCTGATTGACTTGTTTCTGGTCTCTAATCCACAAAATGTTACTTAAAGTGGCGTAAGCGATCCTTTTGTACGACCCCCGCCCATCAGGGCTTGTAGAAATATATGGGCTGCATGATGCTTCCACGCAGAGCTGAATCCGACCCGCACACGAGTACTGGTAAACCGCTTAGAGGGGCTAAGCCTGCCCAGGCAAAGCAGTGCACACGAGTCGGACCGTCCATGCTTATAAACCCTATCAGTTTCATTGGGCGACAGGGCTTGAGATGTCATTTCATCTCAGAGTCGGGTAAAAGTCACACACAATAGAAAGCGACGGCTCCAAAATGACCTTTACAGTGTTGACGGGGACGTTAAACCTCAAATCAAACAAACAAACTAATCCCTTTTTAAATCAGGAAATTCGATACCACTGTCTCGTATTTGGCGTTTTCAAATTTATTAAACATCATTGGAAAGTTCTAAACAAACATATTTGGAATTATAAAAATTAGTGACTACGAGACTCTGAAACAAAAACTTCGCGATTCTGACTGGGACCCTCTTGTAAATGATGGCATAGACATATATTCAGAAAATTTAGCCCATCATATCTTACAATTATCAAGCGAATGCATACCGAATAAATTTGCTAACGTACGTCAATCTGATGCGCCATGGATGCATAACGAACTAAGAAAAATGATGAGGAAATGACTAAGCAACACGAATCAAAACAAACGTACACTGGGCGAAATATAACAAGATCAGAAATGAAACTATTAATTTATTGAGAACTTCTAAGAAAACTTAAATTTAATAACAACCTAAGCAGTAAATGTTGGTGGAAAACGTTGAAAACATTTATTGCCACTCAGACTAAATCCTCAATACCCCCATTGAAAGAAAATGATATCATGTTTTCTGAAGATCAGGAGAAGGCTAACTTATTAAATTCATTTTTTAAAAAACAATCCGACTTTGATGGTTCTGAAAATCCACTACCACACATACCTACAACGAACCAAAATTGCATGTCGACATCGGAAACTACTCAGAGTGAAGTCAAGTCAGTGCTCGAAACATTAAAGCCCGGAAAAGCAGCTGGACCAGACGATATTAATAATCATATTCTAAAAACATGTGCTGCAGAGCTTTCATATCCGTTATCGCGAATCTATAATATGTCATTTTCAACAAGCAAGGTTCCTAGATCATGGAAAGAGGCTAATGTGATTCCAGTTTTTTTTGTTTTTTTTTCAAAAAAGATGACCCTGCTGATTGCAAAAATTACAGACCCATTTCATTACTCAGTACAGTAGGAAAGGTAATGGAAAGAATAGTTCATAAACATGTCTTTAATTTCTTTAATGAAAAAATGTTATAACTTCCCTACAGCCAGGCTTTGTTCCTGGAGGCTCTACTGTAAATCAATTAGCAGATATCTATAATTTTGCAAATCACTAGATAATGGTTTGGAAGTAAGGGCAATTTTCTGTGATATTAGCAAGGCATTTGATCGCGTTTGGCACAAAGGTTTACTCCTAAAACTGATGTCTGTAGGTATAACTGATTATCTTTTAGACTGGTTCAAACACTATTTGAGTGATCGCAAGCAAAGAGTTGTTCTGCCGGGTGGCTTATTCGACTGGGTCATCATAACAGCTGGGGTGCCCCTAGGCTCGATTTTAGGGCCGTTATTATTTCTCGTTTATATAAACAACATTGTTCAGGACATAAATTCTGAAATTCGCATTTTCGCCGATGACACAAATCTTTATGTTATAGTGGATACTCCAGATAATGCATCGCGATAGCTCAATCAAGATCTAGCTAAAATATCGTTATGGGCTGAAAAATGACTTGTATCATTTAATGCCAGAAAAACCGAATCTATGGTATTATCTCGAAAAATTAACCCTTTAATACACCCACCTGTATTTATGAATTATGAATCCATAATAGAGGTTGATAACTATAAACACTTAGGCGTAATAATAGAAACAAATGGTAGTTGGCATAAACATATTGAACTGATTACTTCGAAAGCGTGGCAACGTATTTATATTATGAGAAAACTTAAGTTCTAATTAGATAGGAAAGCATTGGAAACTATTTTGCACAGCATTCATTAGACCTATTCTATAATACGCCGATATTGTATGGAGTAATCTTACAAAATACGACGAAGATGAACTGGAGAAAATACATCTGGAAGCTGCAAGAATCACCACCGGAACAACTAAATTAGTCTCTATCGAAAATCTTTACAAGGAAACGGGATGGGAGACACTTAAGTCAAGACGAAGGCAACATAGATTGATCTTGTTCTATAGAATGGTAAAATGGCCCTTCTTACTTGTCCTCGCTACTGTCCCCTCTTGTTGGTGAAATCGCCAGGTATCCATTAAATATAGTGACCAATCCCAATTAAGTGATGCAAAATCTCAGCTGTACTATAATTCCGTTTTACGGTGGAGCGCTGTGGTGCTGTGGTAAAGTATCGGGATCGAGAGGTACCGGGTTCGATCCCCACGAGCGGCAAGTGTTGTTTCCTTGAGCAATAGACTTTATCCACATTGCGTAGTACTGGTTTCTACCCAGAAAAAGAGGGCCACATGGAAGATTAGTACTAGTTTACTAAATGTGTTGCCCTCTATAAATAAGGTCGATTATTATTATTTTTTTTTATTATTATAGTCCTCCTTACTTGTCCTCGCTACTGTCCCCTCTTGTTGGTGAAATCTCCAGGTATCCAGTAAGAAATAGTGACCAATACCAATTAATTGATGCAAAATCTCAGCTGTACTATAATTCCTTTTTACCGTCAGTAATACGCTATTGGAATTCTCTTGACGCCTCTGTCCATTCCTCCCAATCAGTGGCAAGTTTTAAAATATCAATTTCAGAACTGAAAATCATTCCTAAATACTATTCACGCGGAACTCGTAGGGGCCAAATACTACACACAAGATTTAAAACAAACCGTAGCAGTCCCAATTTTGTCCTGTTTCGCAAAAACATAATACACAATAAGTTTTGTTCATGTGGTGAAATCGAAGACCCATGCCACTTCTTTTTTCACTGTCCTAGATACCTAGCACAGAGACAAGTAATTTCAGAAAAGATTGCCCAACACTGTCCACCGACTCTTGACCACCCGCTTTACGGTGATCATAGACTAACAAACCAAACCAATACTTTAATATTTGAAGCTATGCAGGATTACACACCCAATTTCGTAAAATCATTCTTCGATATAAAAAGATTGGGTACAACATGGATATTATACGACAGACTGCATGCATGGTAGTTAACCCAATCACGGTTGGCAACTTTGCTTCCCTCTTTAATTGCACGCCGGTGGGTCAGGCCTCAGATTCTATGACGGCTCCAACGTAAAGGCTTATTGAAAATTAAAGAGATAATGTTGGTTGGTGCCTGATGCTCTGTCTCTGGTCGGGCTCATCGGAGTCTAACTGTTGGTTTTCTTTTGCTCCAGCATTTCAGTGGTTTCTTGCTGTCGAGTCCTCACCGTTGTCTCACCTCTGTGGTTCTTTGATTTCTGTGTTCACGGAGATGTTGCACTGATGAGTTAGGAGGCCTTCATGCGGACTGAACAAATTATTTGTCTAAATCGCGACGGAAATAAGGGCGAGGATTGTGGCCACGTAAAATCGATTTAAGCCCCCCAGTGGAAATCTTCCACTGACCGTTCCAAGGCGGCTCTTCTGTGGCGATTTATTTATGTTGTTGTTTGTTACTTACTGTGTGTATCACTTGTGTCTTTTAATTTTGGATGGCCATATGGCCATTTTGTGGGAAAGTAACTGTCCATATGGCCTTCCTTTGTTTAGGTTTCCATTATGGTCTGGTCGCTTAATGTTTGTATTTCTTTCCCTTTGGTGTCTCTTATGGATGGAGTAAGTTAATTGTATCTATTCGGGTACTCCGGTTTTCTCTAGCCTTTGATTGGCGATCAGCTTGATGAGTGAAGTAATAGTGGTGGGTGAGAGCGTACGCTCTTAATTACTAGGTCCCTGAGCCTCTCTCTCTCTCTCTCTCTCTCTCTCTCTCTCTCTCTCTCTCTCTCTCTCTCTCTAATTGCTCCAGTTATCGCCCGCCTCCGATTATGACCGGCTAGTGATGGGCGAAATAGGTTTATAAGGGACGTAATGTATGTACTATGAATAATATTAAACCCTTTTTGCACCAGCTTATAAATAGCAGAAGTCCGTATTTAGGGGTGCCGTGTTGTGTTTTCTTCTAAACTAATTTGGAAAACGATTTGGCTTTCTGCAAACAGTGAGGGCCCAGATCCGACGCCGCGTTCTACGGCGTCTGATCTGGGCCTGCACTGTTTGCCAGAGTACCCGTTTGGGGGTTTCTGGTACAAAATTGGTTGAGTGTTTACTTACATTCTAGAACCATTTAATCCTTGTTGTCAAAGAACTAATACACATTTTGAAAGCACGTGGAATCCATGAATTGGAGACCGTAATGAGTCAGCCAGAGATCAACTTTACCTGGCTGTTACGGTTTACTCCTAAGGAAAAATGCAAGTACACGTAAACTATACGGGGGCGACTGTCACACGGGATCACTGACCATTGTATTTTTTTTTTGTCGGGTGTGCCTGTTGCCTCCGGATATCTGGTGTAAGCATTGTGTATTATTTCAAAATTGATAAACGATTCGAGCAAATTCAAGCGGCTATTGTCATTGGCCTGTTCCTGTGGAATGGACAGGACAAAGTCCATTCCGTGGAGACACTCCAATTCGCCTGACCATCTCAGAACAGTGGGTACAAGTCTGAAAGAAGTGCAATGCTAAGACCTCCAGTAAACTGCCTGTGTGTTAAGTTTGTGTCATGTATCATTGTTGTTTGCATGTATTGTTTTTTCTCGTGTTCCTGAGATATCAATAAAGTAAAGTAAAGTAAAGTAATTCCTGATCTTTGTTTTACTTCTACTTTACATCCTACATACTAAAAGATTCTAAATACCTCAATCTGGTATGTGTGTTCAGCACGAAAAGTATCTCCACCTTAATCAGCAATAATTAAAGCTAAATTTGTCGTACACTCTAACTGGAATTCATGCCGTGTGACAAACTGGTCTTTCCTGCATCTTGCTTTCGTCTATCTTTCTTATTCTCTGTGTTGATCAACAATAGTATTTCACATCTTACAACACATATAATCTATGAGTTCATAGGTTATACTAATTGATAGAGAAACTTCGTTTCTAAAATTATCACTGGATTTTCGCATATCAATTGTTTGTACGATCTGTACAAATACTTACATCTGTAAGGGAGACAGATTACAAAAATATAAGACTTACTTCTGTATCCCTTTCAAGTGTAAGTATTGTATACATTGTACAGTGTATGTAGTATTATGTGTACCTTATATTTGAATAAAATATTGTTTAAACTAACTGATATTTTATATGGTACTCGAGTATTTAGAATAATCAGAGTCAATTTTTATGCTATTAATCAAAATGTGCTGAACAGCCTTCATATAGGAATTGCTGCATTTCAAGAACTACTTGTGTAGTAAATGTGTAAGAATTGCCGTGTTGAAGTTTTAAACTCTAATACATTAGTGACATATGAACAGTTTAGGCCAATCAACAGTTTCTAGTCACAAAACATAATAATAAACAATGCATAGGCTTGCCAATGGCATGTAACACTCGTACAAGGGCCAATGCGTAGGTAACATGTTTACTTTTTGACCTCATTGTTTTAATAATTCACAGAGTAACATGTTTACTTTTTGACCTCATTGTTTTAATAATTCACAGAAAACAATCTGTTTTATTTATTTATTTAGACGTTTTTAGGCATTGCAGAAGAACATACTCGCATAGCAGCAAGTTTGTTAACTCATTAAGTACCAGAAACCCCAAAACGGATACCCTGGCAAATAGTGCAGACCCAACTCAGTCTGCGGCGTATGATCAGGACCTACACTGTTTGCAAAAGGTTCAGACATTTTCCAAATAAATTTTGAAGGAAACACAAATTGACACCCCTAAATTGTGAAATGGACTCCTGCTATATATAAGGAAGTAGATTCCATTTGGTACAAAAAGGGTTAACTGCTGTTGAGCTCTCTGGTATCCACTGATTTAACTGTCATGATATTTTTCCCATACTGCGGCACCATGTTCTACAATCACATTCGCATTACGGAAACATGCCAATACAAATACATTGTGTATTTTACCGCCGAACATATGAACTTTTCCAGATGAAAAATTGTGATACTTTTCTTATTTCTGCTCATAATATAGACTGATGGTACAAGTTAGAACCGCCTAATCGAGGCGGTTCTAACGATATACCACACTCTATGTTTTAAAGCAGAAATAAGAAAAATAAGGTTTACCCCATTAAACCCCAGTTTTACTATATAGAAGTGGGGTTCAAGGAAGTCATAATTATATAATGTGGTTAATCGTGTCACCAACACGTGAACAAGTCCGTGAAATGAACACCCCCTAAACCCCACTTTATATAGAAAAAATGGGGTTTACGGGGGTATACATTATTTTTCTTATTTTTGCTCCTAGACATAGGTTGTGGGTACTTGTTAGAACCGCCTCAATGAGGCGGTTCTAACGAGCGCACACAACCTATGTTTGCAGTATTTATCAGAAAAATATAAAGGACTTTCGTCAGAAACATCACGAAAACACACCTATATAGTAAAACTGTGGTTTACGGGGATACACCTTATTTTTCTTATTTCTGCTCTAATGTATAGATTGTGGGTAATCGTTAGAACCGCCTCGATGAGGCGGTTCTAACGAGTGCCCAAAATCTATATTTGGAGCAGATATAAGAAAAAAGTATCACAATAATATTTTTCATTATAAAATTATCATTTTATAGGCAATAGATTTGGCTATGTATTTGTTTAGGCGTGTTTGCGTAATGATCAGAAAAATCGTCATTTTGGTGATGTGAAAAGCACTATGTCGCACGGGTGTGTTATCGTCTTACTACTGTCATATCTTTTCTTGTTATGGTTCTAGATGTGTTCTAGCCATTGAAGTTAGACTGTTTATAAATATGCCGAGGTTGTTAACGAAAGAACTGCAAACGTAGATGACCTTCTTTTGTCTAGGTTTGACCTCGTTTACTCTGGGGCTACGAAAGAAATTAATTACCAATTCCTTCTCTTGAAAACGAACTGCGACATCAAAAGCTATTCAACAGTCTTCATTAAATTACAGAAAAAAAATACCAATAACAGCAGCTGTGGTTCTGGCAGTTCACCGACTTCTTTCATTTCTAAAGTGCCACCGTCTCTTAAAGAAAATAGCTCTGCTCATTACCTGATGTGCATATCATTTTGTATCAGCCATGTAATCAGCCTCACTGCATTGCGCATGGCTACACATGGCCTATTCAAGGACTACACTTTAAACAAAGTATTTGAGAAGCAAATTCTCTTAAACAAAGAATTTGAGGAGACACTTCTCTATAACAAAGAATTTGAGGAGGAAATTCTCTTCAAAGAAAGTACATGAGAAGCAAACTCTCTTAAAACAAAGAATTTGAGGTGGAAATTCTCTTAAAGTATTTGAGACACAAATTCTGAGGACAAATTACTCTAAAATATGGAATTCGAGCAGCAAGCTCCATTAAAAAATGTAATTGAAGAGAAAAATCCTATAAAATAAAGCATATTCTCTTTAAACAAAAAGGGGACAAGTGTACTTCAACAAAATATTTCAAAAGATTTTGTTTTCTATAAAGCAGCAGTTTCCCAATGAAAAAGGAAATAATTCCGTGCAATAAACATCACTGTGATATAGAAGTGGATGCAATGATCAGGACTCGATGCAATTAACCCACAGCTCCTTTCAGAGACATCGGAGGGAGAGAAACACAAACACGAAACAACACACCCCAACGGAAACATCAACAGCGGAAAGCCAAAAGGACAGTTACTTTCCCACAAAATGGCCAATAGGCTATCCAAAATCAAATAATATAAGCGACACAAACACCAAAAGACAAACCGTAACAAAAATATACCGCGACAGAAGAACCGCCGTGGAACGGTCAGCGGAAACGAATTCCATCGGGGGATTAAATCGATTTTACGTGGCCGCAATCCTCGCCCTTAACCCCACTTTTATAGAGTAAAATAGGGTTTACGGGTGTGCACATTGTGTTCTTTACTTCTGCTCTAAAATATGGGTTGTGGGTGTTCGCTAGAACTGCCTAATTGGGGCGGTTTCAACAAAATACCACAACCTATGTTTTAACTAAGTACGAGGGCGAGTTAATGAAAAAAGTCTAACTTAATTCTGGGTGAGATCGATCTCTTCTTTTTCGATGTCTGTTTGTTTGTTTGATTTGAGGTTTAACGTCCCCGTCAACACTGTATATGTCATTTTGGAGGCTGTGACTTCTCCAGCCCTGTCGTCCAAAGAAACCAATATGTTTATAAGCATGGAATCGACTCTTACCGCTTTGCCTGGGCAGGCTTAGATCATCTAAGCGGTTTACCGGTACTCGTGTGCGGTCGGTTTCAGCTCTGCGTGGAAGCATCATGCAGCCCATCTATTTCTTCAAGCCTCGATGGGCGGGGCCGTCTTTTTCGATGTAATTGTCTTCTAGAATGATACACTTGGACAAATTTTCGTCAGAAAAATTACCGTTTTTGAGATCTGAAAGAATTCACTATGTCGCACGGACGTGCTACCTTAATGACCCACAAGATAAGATAAGATTTTTTTTTTTGGGGGGGGGGGGGGGCGGGGGGTTACGGCCCTTTCAAGATTATTTCACTCATATCGAGCCGATCGTTAATCATAGGTGGGCGAAAACCGGAGTACCCGGAGAAAAAAACACCTGACCTTCCGTTGCAGAACTTGGCGTCTCACACGTGACCCGAGCGAGGCTCGAACCCACGACGGTGAGAGACCTAATGACTAAGAGTCAGCGCTCTTGTCCATTAGGCCACGGAGGCCCGTAAATAAGATAAGATAATATAATAGAGACCAGAGAGACACGATTATGAAATACAAGTTTAACGATTACACACCCGTGTGATAAGGTGCATTTTTCACATCTCCATATCTAAGCCTGCCATGGCAAAGCGGTGCGAGTCGATGATTACATGTATAAACCCTATTGGTTTCGTTGGGCGGCAGGGCTTGAGATGTCATTTCATCGCAATGTTGGGTAAAAGTCCCACAAAATTGGAAGCAATGTCTCCAAAATGACCTTTACATTGTTGACGGGGACGTTAAACTTCAAATCAAACAAACAAATCACATCTCCAAACTGGCTACTTCTCTGGTGAAAATCCGTGATATTTTTCTTATAAATACTGCAGACATAGGTTGTGGGTGCTCGTTAGAACCGCCTCAGTGAGGCGGTTCTAACGAGTACCAACAACCTATGTTTTGGCGCAAAAATAAGAAAAATAATGTATATCATCGTAAACCCCAGTTTTTCCTATATGAAGTGGGGTATAGGGGTCATCATTTTAAGGACTTCTTCATGTGATGATATTTTTAAACTAAGGACTAATTCCGTGAAGATTGACGAAGATCATGGCACTTACTGACATATATTAAGAATTCTTTTTCGGACTTCTGTATCATCAGTGCCCATAAAGAACTTAAACTTTTCTGTATCTGGCATAGCCTTGACAGTAGACTGGTATCAGTCTGTTAAATAGAGCAGTTTCATAAAACATTGCAAAGCATACACTAATATAATGTTCTAAAGTAATGTCTAATTTAACACCTGTATTTTAGATAAGGAGCAAATAATAATACATATTTCTATAGGTTTACTGTAGTTGTGTACCTTGTTAATAAGAATGACTTCAATACAGGGCCTGATTGCCAGGCTACCTTGAAAGGTGCAATAGAAGTACTTAACTTATCAAACAGTCTACTTCTTATAGCATTGTTTTGTTTGTTTGTTTGATTTGAGATTTAACGAAGCCGTCAACACTGTAAAGGTCATTTTTGCCAATTTTGTGGGACTTTTACCCGACATTGAAATGAAATGACATCTCAAGCCCTGCCGCCCAATGAAACCAATAGAGTTTATTGTTCTATTTTTATAAGCATAGACGGGCCGACTCGCACCGCTTTACCTGGGCAGGTTTAAATCCTTTAACTGGTTTACCAGTACTCGTGTGCGGGTCGGGAAAGCATCATGCAACCGATATATATATTCAAGCCCTGATGGACGGGGGCCGTCTAATAGCATTGTATATGTAGCAATTCATTATGGAGTGAAACTCTTCTTTTTATTTTTGTGGGGCATGATTTACAGAACCTAATATTTTTTTCAGGTAACGTCTACTTATAGTGACCTTGTTCAATTTCAGCTGATGATTTGAAATGCAAAAACTATTTGTTTGTCAATACTAATGATTCTTTAAATAGTTTGAATGCACGTAATTTTTCCATGTACACATTGCGAAAACACGCCAATACAAATACATTGTACTTTTTTCCGCCGTAAAAACTAAACTTTTAAGGTGAAAAATTGTATTATTTTTCATATTTCTGCACAAAACATAGATTGTTGGTACTCGTTAGAACCGCCTCATCGAGGCGGTTCTAACGAGCACCCACAATCTATATTTTAGAGCAAAAATAAGAAAAATATGAATTACCCCTGAAAACCCCAGTTTTACTATATAAACGTTGGGTTCAAGGGGGGTCAAAATTATATAGGCGTGTTTTCGCGATGATGTATCGACCTTTGATTTTATAGTTACCAGAAATTACTGACTGGAAGAAATCATTGTAGCATGAAACTAATTTGTTCTTCAAAACTTTGATATGTCTAGAAGTCGAAAATGTGCTTTTATTTTCCCATACATGTTCAAAATTCAGTCATTTTCACAAGAACTTGATGTTCTCAGCATAAACAGATTCTGTGCCATCGATGTTTTTCCTTTGGAAAGAAACTTTATTTGCGCTTTTGTTCATTCATTTGTATAGAGTACTTTATCATATGTTATTGCTTAACTTTTACTGGCCATGTGTGATGAATACATATTTGCACCACTCAGAAACTTACAGAACTGTGTGAATATTTTTTTTTTTCAGGCAAAATATCTTCATACATAGAATTCTTTTAAATTTATATAATTTTATTCTTGCATTTGCTAATCTTGGTCAAATTTAATGCATTCGCAATTTGATTGACTAATGCATCAAAAGTTTAAACTGCAAAGCAGGATATATATGTGATGACTGACACTTTGATCGGATCATAAATAATACAAACAAATGAGTACTAACAACATACATTTTTCTCTCAACACTTTAGAAAAAGCGTTCGGGGATATTGTGAACGCCTTCGTCCGTCCGTCAGTCCGTCACGCTTTCCTCCTTAACCACTGGCCGGAATACAACCAAATTTGTTACATAGCTTTCTTACATGGTGAAGGCGTGTGAGAGCAGCGTTACATTTTTGTGTGCCCGGGCCTTGCCACAACCCATCGACTTTATAAAAAGCCTAATATCTGAGAAACTGTTCAGTCCCCACCCCTAAACCATACATATTCTTGTTCGTTTTGATAACACGTATTGAGAGACGCCAACTAGGGTGACCTCCGGGTTGCGCTGGGGCCATGCCCCACCCCTCCACTTCATAAAAAGGACGTATAGTTCAGAAACCATTTAGATCCCTACCCCTAAACCATATATACATGTAATAGTGCTCTTAATGATAAGACGCTTTCAGTGACACTAACCTGGAGGTCCCAAGGGGCACGCAGTGGCCACGCCCCACCACCTCCTTTTCATTAAAGGCCTAATATCTCAGAAACACCCTTAAACCATATATTTTTGTTCTTTATGATAAGACAAATTTAGAGACACCATCTAGGGTGACCCCTAAGTTGCGCTGGAGCCGCGCCCCCAACACTCCATTTCAAAAAATGACATGCATTTTAGAAACCATTCAGATCCCTTCCCCATAACCATATATACTCTGGTTCCTTATGATAAGACACGTTCGGTGACACCAAACTGGATGCCCCCGGGGTGCACTTGGACCATGCTCCACCACCTCCACTTCATTAAAGGCTTTACACATGTATCTCAGAAACCGTTCAGATCCCCACCCCTTAACCATATATATTCTTGTTGCTTATGATTAGATGCATTTAGAGACGCCATCTAGGGTGCCCCCGGGTTGCGCTGGGGCGATGCCCCACCCATCCACTTCATAAAAGGACATATATTTCAGAAACCGTTCAGATCCTCATCCCTAAACCATATACATAACCTTGTTCTTTATTACGAGGCGCTTTCAGTGACACCAACCCGGAGGTCCAAAGAGGTTGGCCAGGGCCAAGCCCCACCCCTCCACTTCATTTAAGGCCTAATGTCTTAGAAACCGTTCAGATCCCCACCTCTAAACCATATATATTCGTGTTCCTTATAATAAGATGCATTCGGTGACAGCAACCTTAAGGTACCTCGGTTTGCCACACACCCTCAACGTCATAAAAGGCCTAATACCGGAGGAACTGTTTCTCTTAAGCCATACATATTCATATTTCAGTGACACTAACCTTTCAGTGACACTAACCTTAGTGTCTCCGGGTGCGCCGGAGCCTTGCCTCGACCCTTCCAGTTCATAAAAGCCCGAATACCCCTAAATCATATATATTTATTACCCGGGCCCATGCTTTCAGATATTGTGAATGGCTCCATCCAACTGTCTGTCGGTCCAGTCGACCATCGATTTCGCTATCCTTTCCTTAATGCGAATGAAATTTGGTACATGATGATGAGGGCGTGCGAGAACCGCATTACAGTTGGCACTGTCAGAAGCGTGGGGATTCGCGATGGCGTGCCATCGACTGCGCGCTCTACATGCAGTTGTTTTTAACCCATAAACACCTAACGGCCATTTTTGGGACATTAGCCAATAGTGCAGATCCGATACAGGGCCGCAGAACGCGGCGTCTGATCTGGGTCTACATTGTTTGCTTAAAGAACAATATTTTTTGTGTAAAATTTGCCACAAACGAAAGCTAACCTGACACCCCTATAATTGGAAATAGACCACTCCAAACTTACAAGGTGGAAGATTCCATTGCCCTACATGGGTTAAATAAGAAACTTCTCTCTAAAGTATCTCAAATACATTGATAAGTGCAGCCATGAAAAATTATCCTTGGGACGCAAGGACAAGTTTGGAACAGCCGTGGAAAATGAGCCATCGTTGTTCGAGCTGTCCGAGTGTGTGTGTAGTTGCTTCTGAAATGAACCTGCATGTGCATGTAGTCCCCTAACATTACGAAACACGCCCATTCAAATACACTGTAACCCTTATCGCCTAAAATTGAAAATTTTAAGATGAAAAACTAATGTTAGTTATTTTTTCTTATTTCTGCACTAAAATATAGATTTAGGTTACCCGTTAGAACCGCCTCGTCGAGGCGGTTCTAACGAGTACCCACAATCTATATGTTAGAGCAGAAGTAAGAAAAATAAGGTTTACCTCTGTAAACCCCAGTTTTACAATATAAAAGTGGGGTTCAAGGGGGTCAAAATTATATAGGCATGTTTTCGTGATGGATGATACCTAGGCGTGAAACATTGGCAATAAGGAAAGGCTTTTGGAGAAGAAATAACAAACGTAGGGAGATATCCGGCATCCCGCCCATCGGGGCTTGGAGAAAGAGATTGGGCTGCCTGGTGCTTCCACGCAGAGCTGAAACTGACCGCGCATGAGTACTGGTAAACAGCTTAGAAGGACAAAGCCTGCCCAGGCAAAGTGATGCGAGTCGGACCGTCGTATGCATATAAGTCCATTTGGTTTCATTTGGCCTTGGGGCTTGAGATGCCATTTTATCTCCATGTCGGGTAAAAGCCCCACAAAATTTGAAGCAACGCCTCGAAAATGGCCTTAACATTGTCCTTAACAGTGTTGACGGGGACCTTAAACCTTAATTCAAACAAACAAAGATATCTGGCAGCTACAGTGTACATCTAACGGCCTTGCTATCTGATGGGGTCGTTGAGTAAGGACCTAATAAGGATCTAACAGGCTGCAATTGATTTAAACCGCTCTTGAATGATGAAATAAACACATGGTTAAGTCGTTTAATGACATTAACCCATTTAGTACCAGAAACCCCAAAATGGGTATCCTGGCAAACAGTGCAGGCCCAAAATCAGACGCCGCGGAACGCGGCGTCTGATCAGGGCCTCCACTGTTTGCTAAAAGTTGTCATTTTCAAAATAAATTTTGAAGAAAACACCACCTGGCACCTCTAAATTTTGAAATGGACTCCTACTATATATAAGGAGGAAGATTCCATTTGGTACAAAAAAGGTTAAAGTCGTTAGTGATCGTCCGATTATTGACCTAGAGAGCAGCGACATGCTATGGTGTATGGTACATGTGGACTGATACATCCGTCATGATTGAAAGGGATATCTTGGTGCATTATATAGGTACAGATGCATTTCTAGACTACATTAACAGATTCCTGAAATGAAAGGGTTTTTTTGTGTTATTTTTTTACACCAAGTGTATTTACAAAAACAAAAACAATACAACAACAACAAAAAAAAAAACAGAACCCCCCACCCTCCCGAAAAAAAAACGAACCTTCATTGCAGTAGTCTGTCCATGTGATGTGCTGCGCTACACCGCACTATGGTGGCTCTGCCAACCTCTACTCTGTACTGTAATCAATCAATACTCAATAAATAGTGAAATGAGCACTGTTGTAAACAGAAAAAAAATGACTATATGTTTTTCTTTTTTTTTTTCTTTGTTTTAGCAATGTATCATATGGGCCCCGTCAAGCGATTTTGGTACTTATCGCCTATGCGAGCAGCGAAGGTTCAGGCGAGCCTGCGCATCCGCGCAGTCTCGCCAGAACCTTCGCTGCTCGCTCATACAAGGAGTAAATCAAGAGGAACCTTCAGACAGAAAGCCATATCCCTGGCCCTTCTGAATAGCTGGGCATGCGCAGTTAAAATTTGTCATGACGGAATGCTCGAAGACACAAATTCGCTTGGCGGGGCTCAATTATGTTCTTGCATAAAATCATACGAACATAGCTGTTTGAAGCTGTTCTTAAATGGACCAGAAGCCGTGTTCAAACAACAAACGCTAAATCATGAAATTCACGTGCTGTTTGAACATGGATTTTGAACGGTTGATACATGTATCGCGAGAGTTTACGTAACGTTGCGCGACATGAAGTTGTTACCGTGAACGTAGCATTTGAAGATTTTAAGACGATGTCAGAAAGTCATCACGGAACTGACGCCATTGTTAACAACTTGCTGAACTACCCGTCATGTTCGTTTAACGGTGGCATATTTGTGGGTGTTTTCGTCACCTTTTACCCATCACGAAAATACGCCTATACAAATACACTGTAAATTGTACCGCCATTAAAATGAAAGATATAATATGAAAAATTGCGATATTTCTCTTATTTCTGCTCAAAATATATATTGTGGTACACGTAGGAACGGCCTCATTAAGGCGGTTCTAACGAGTACCCATAATCTATATTTTAGAGCAGAAATAAGAAAAATAAGGTTTACCCCTGTAAACCCCAGTTTCACTATACAAAAGTGGGGTTCAAGGGGGTCAAAACCATATAGGCATATTTGCGCGATGGTTGAAATCGATCTTGTAAGATATGCAAGAATAACGATCATCCATGCTTATTTCATTACATTGCCGTTTGCCGGGTCCCGAGGAAGCGTTTCGACCCGGCAAATATAAACCAATTTAGTACCAGAAAACCCAAAACGGGTACCCTGGCAAACAGTGCAGGCCCAGATCAGACGCGCGTCTGATCTGGGCCTCCACGGTTTTCTAAACGTTCAGTCATTTTACAAATAAATGTTGATGAAAACACAACCTGTCACCCCTAAATTTTGAAATGAACTCCTGTTATGTATAAGGAGGAAGATTCCATTTGGTACAAAAAGGGTTAATGCATGAGTGATCCCTATAACGTCGATTTTATTTGGTGGATAACGCATGCTGTAAATATGATACCACGACACGTTTGCTTGTTTGGTTTGATGTTTAACGTCCCCGGCAACATTTTTCAGTGGGTCAATTTGGAGACGATGCTTCCAATTTTGTAAGACTTTTACCCGACATTGAGATGAAATGGCAGCTGGAGCTAAGCTAACCAAATGTTTATATACACGGACGGTCCGACTCACACCACTTTGCCTGGGCAGGCTTAAATCTTTTTAGCGGTTTACCAGTACTTGTCTGTGGTCAGTTTCAGCTCTGCGTGAAAGGTCCGTGCAGCCCCATCTTTTTCTCAAAGCCCTGGTGTGCGGGGGCCCTAAGACTACATGTATAATGATAGCACATGGTTACTGAAATGCATCATGAAAACACGCCTATATAATTATATCCCCCTTGAACCCCACTTGTATATAGTAAACCTTTTTTTCTTATTTCTGCTCTAAAATATAGATTGTGGGTACTCGTGAGAACCGCCTCGATGAGGCGGTTCTAACGAGTACACACAAACTATATTTTGATCAGAAATAAGAAAAATATTGCAATCTTTCATCTTAAAATTTCCGATTCTTCGGCGGTAAAATTTACAATGTATTTGTATAGGCGTGTTTTCATAATGTAACGCGATGACGCCGTACGTGACAACCATGCTTATAAACCCTATAGGTTTCATTGGGCGACAGGGCTTGAGATCTCATTTCATCTCAATGTCGGGTAAAAGTCCCACAAAATTGGAAGGAACGTCTTCAAAATGACCTATACACGGGGACGTTAAACCTCAAATCAAACAAATCTTAGTTTAAGCTTGCCCAGGAAAAGTGTGGATAGGTAAACACCTCTTGAGACACCTCGGCCCCACTGTCACCTCGGTCTCTAGACATCTCGGCCCCAAAGACACCTCGGCCCCACCTTTGATATATGTTAGGGTATGGGCATTAATGTAATGTGTAATTACGATAACACACCTATGCGAAATAAAGCATTTTTTTCACATCTCAAAAATGGTTACCTTTCTGGTGAAAACCAGTGATATTTTTTCTTATATATTCTGCAATCATAGGTTTTGGGTGCTGGTTAGAACCGCCTCAATGAGGCGGTTCTATCGAGTACCCACAACCTATGTCTTGAAGCAGAAATGATAATAATAATGTATACACATGTAAACCCCAGTTTTTGTTCTATATAAAGTGGGGTTTAGAGGGGTTTTCATTACATGGACTTGTAAACATAACCACAAAGTGGTCTTTACAAGGGTAAACATTACAATTACTTGTTAACGTGATGCAAAAGTGTTCATAAGAAAGTCATATATCCTCTAACTAACTTGATTCTTTAACAGCAGGATCTATTCTGATTTTGAGGTTATCCAATACTGGTTTCAGCCAGGTGTCATTACGCCAACACGCCTATTCAAATATGTCGGCAAAATTTTACCGCCAAAAAAAATAAATAAGATAAAATAAAATAAAATAAATACAATTTTCAGATAAAAATCCTGATTTCTGTCATATTTCTGCTACAGGCATAGATTGTGCGTACTCTTTAGAACCGTTTCGGCGATGCGGTTCTAACGAGTACTGAGCAGAAATAAGGAAAATAATGTATTCCCCTGCAAACCCAAGTTTTACAGTATAAACTTGAGGTTTAAGGGGATCAGTTTTATATAGGCGTGTTGGCACCTAAACCATTTTGTTTCTTTTTATTTTTTTCAGTTTCTGCAACTTGTGAAAAATGGAAGAAGAAAACAACAACAACAACAAGAAAAACAAGCGAGGCTATAGTCAAACATAGGCCGAGTGTTTATGATGGAATGCGATGGCCCGAAATTTACTAAGACCGAAACACCGCAATTGTCCATTGACAGACAGACAGACAGACAGACACGCACGCACACACAAATGGGTATCGGACTAAATTTCGTTTCAATGAAGTTCTTCTGAGCATTTTTATCAATCGACCCAAAGTCACTACATGTACAGTGTAACTACAGAAATTCGCTTCCTGTTCTGGTCCACGTGACTATCGCTGACCATGTACACAATCCCGGAAACGATTATTTAAAGCCGTTCTATTTTGCCCCTATGATGTCACAGCGCTTTGTTAAGAAGGCTACCTCGACTCATGTGGTGCGGGAAACTGGCAAACAGCTAGACCCAGATTAGACAACATATATTTGGAAAACATGTCAATGTGAAAATATGGCGTCCAACATGGTGTCAGAAATAACAAATATTAGGTCAAAAATGTAACAGCTTCCTTATTTCTGTTTTCAACCTAGATTGTGTATGCTGGTCAAAACCGCCTCATTGAGGCGGTTCTAACGAATACACACAACATATGTTTTTGATAAAAAATAAGACAGATACTGTATACCCTGTAAAGCCCACTTTTTCTCTGTATAAAATGGGGTTTAAAGGGGATCCTCGTTTCACGGACTTGTTATCGTGATATTACGGGAGTTTGACGAGTGTCTAGTAAGTTTGGAATGGTTAATTTCCAGTTATAGGGGTGTAAGTTTTGTTTTTGTTTGTGGCAAATAAAAAAAAAACATGAATGTTCTTTAATCAAACAGTGTAGACCCAACAACAACACTGTTTGCCAATGCCTAAGAAAAGGGCCCCGCTAGGTACGAAGGCTGTTTGATATGTTGTGAGCCTCGTATTGAAGGAGTTACGCAGGGATGATCTTTTTAGGTCCTACTATTCTCTGACTATATAGGGTCGTGTACCCAAGGACTGATCTCATTTGTCAGTTTATATCGACGACGTAGCACTCTTAAGTGAGCAAGACAAGCAGCTTTTGCAAAAATGACAAAATCGGTGAAAGAGCAGTGATCAAATATTTACATAAAAAAGGTTTAACACCAAAGGATTTCCATAATGATATAGTAGCAACACTAGGAAAAGATGTCCCTCCATGTGCGATAGTTAAAAGGTGGGTGGCGGAATTTAAGCGCGGCAGACAGAGCCTTCAGGATGATCCACACGTCCTGGAAGGCCTGTCAATATTGCAACCCAAGAAATGGTCAATAAAGTCCACGATATTGTTATGATTGACAGACGAGTCACAGAAAGATATAATTTAAATTGCAAGTAGAGTTGGCATTTCACTGGAAAGAGTACATTCCATTCTGACAGAGGATTTTGCAATAAGAAAGCTTTCGGCCCGATGGATACTAAGATTTCTGACAGTTGATCAGAAGCACACCATATGCACATTATTGCGTGCTAATCTTATCCTTTTTGAAGAAGATCCTGCCAACTTTCTTCAGAGATTTGTCACTATGGATGACACATGGGTCCATCAGAGGCCAAACAACAATCAAAACAATGGAAGCACCCTGGCTCACCCCGCCAAAGAAGGTAAAGGCTGTTCAATCAGCTGGGCAGGTTATGGCCTCGCTCTTCTGGGATGCAGACGATATTCTGCTGATAGATTATCTCCAAAAGGGATAATTAACAATCAAAGACACATACTATGCTTCACTTCTGACGCAGTTACGGGAAAATATTAAACTTAAGCGCCGCGAAAAGATCAAGAAAGGTGTGTTGTTCCCTTAGCACAATGCTCCTGTTCACAAGTCTGTCATTGATATGACTGCCATTCACGATTGTGGCTTTAGATTGATTGATCAGCCACCTTATTCACCTGATCTTGCTCCATCAGGCTTTATATGCAGTGGATGACATTCTGAACAGCAAAGAAAAGGAGTTCCATGAAAGTGGAATCGGGGCCCATAAACACCGCTGGCAAAAGTGTATAGATACTGAAGGGGATCATGCCGAAAAATAATACATTATGTCCGACAAAATTCAAATCCTTCAATATGAGGCTCACAGCATATCAATCAGCCCTCGTATATAGTTTAAATATATTTGATTGCATCCTCTTAACAAGCAATAGGGTCGGGCACACAAGTTCTGCCAACATTAGTTACGGCTCTCCCCTAACAGAACTTCATTACAGCAAAATACATACACATGGTAATGGCAAAGTAAACAGGTAAGCACTATAAAAATACGGAAAGGAGATGGAGTGAAATGTATAATAATATAAATAATATACTAATCAAATAAATAATAAGATAATGGAATGGAATGTCATAAGATGAATTGTCATACTGGCTTTAGTAAACAGCAGACTAATCGGTGAACCTTCTGGTGTCCTTTATAAAGGTTTGGACGGCTAAGAAAATAGTGACATTTTCTTCTGGTGTGAGATTTTCATCTCCGAACAAAAGTTTATTAACATTTAGTGGGTTGAAATTTCTCGTTGATCGAAACAGAACAATTCGTTCATTGATAAAGTGTGAGCATATAAAGAAATAATGCTCTGCATCTTCAACTTATTCAGAACAGCTGCATGTAGGACTTAGGGACAGATGATTACTATATAGATCAAATAATAAATTACTAAAGTTATTTCTAATTCTTGCCTGTAGGACTGAGATGTATCTACTACCAACTTTGTATTATGTTGGAACTATTGAATTACTTTGTGTTGTTTTTTTTTTCAACCGATGCTTAAAGCTAGACAGGGACGGTGAATTACGTAGTTCTATGTCAAGCGAATTCCATGCCGAAATAGATGAAGGAATACATGATTTTCGGGAAATTTCTGTCCTTCAAAAGGGAACAGTATTCTTGTTATTATTTCGTAAATTACAGGCATTTGTTTCTCCAACAAGCGGAGGAATTAAATCAGACACACATGAAGGAACAGGTCCATTGACTGATTTATACATGAAGATAAGTTTCAGCTGCTTCCGTCTTTCGATAAGTGACACCCACCCACTCTCTTTATAAGGGTCATCTAAGGAAACTGATCTTGTAAAGCCTGTAACAATGCGGGCAGCTTCATTCTGAAGTTTTGGAAAGACTCAATGTCTCTTTCTGTGCAGCCGTCCCATACAACACAAGAATACTCGATGATGGACAGTAAGTATGAAAGGTATATTTGGTTTAGAGCCCTCGTATATATGGGTTAACATTCAGGAATTTAAGAGTTAAAGGCAAGTTCCCGTCAAAATATTTTTCCCAACCTACACGCAGATAAAAACAATCGACCCATCAGTGCTGCCAATGCTGGGATTAAACGTGGCTCCAAAAAGATATTGTTTAACCCTTCTCTTGCTGAATATTCATTTAAGCCACACCCATTTCTGTCTCTCAACCAATCACATTACTTGATGTAATTTATTGCTACAAATTCATAAACTGAATGCCAAACAATGTAGATCCTGATCAGATGGCTTCTTCAGAAGCCATCTGATCTGGATCTACACTGTTTGCAAAGCTAGGGGTTGTCGTGAACAGCAAGATAAGATAAATTCCAGTCCAAATCAATTGTGATAAAATCTGCAAGAAACACAATTATTCAGAGATTTTTATCATCTCCTGTTTGGTATTAAAAGAAAATCATTCGGAAGAATTCAAGGAAAGAAGTCTCAGGAGAATTCAGTACAGACTTTATATACACATACATAAAGGTAGACTGGCTCCAGTCGTTTTTGTTTTATATCTTTACATTCTTTTATCCTGTTCCTCTTTAATCCATTTTCAAGTTACCTCTCCCTGAACAAAAGCCCTAGCCAACGGACTGAAGTAAAGCAAAATTCTATAAGCTATGGAAGCTTTATGTCCCTTCCCGAAAAAGAGACAGAGAAGAAGTAAAGAAAGGGTCTTGAGCCAGACTAACATACAGGTTAACCGGACAAAGATACAGAGAAACAACCAAATATTGTATGAAGTTGGCTTGGAGTTTGGAGTATGGAGTTTGGGATACGATTTATTCCGTAGTAGTAAAGTATTGTAAAATATTGGTGAATGTTAGGCAAAATCGATATTCCAAGCCGCGAATCCCAAGACAAGTTCACACACTCAATATTGTTAGACATTACGAAAACACGCCTATACAAATGTATTGTAAACTTTACCGCCGAAAAAAAAAAAAAAAAAGGAAAATTTTAAGATAAAAAAAATGTGACATCACGAAAACACGCCTATATAATTTTGACCCACTTGAACCCCACTTTTATATAGAAAATTGGGGTTTACGGGGATATACATTATTTTTCTTATTTCTGCGCCAAGACATAGGTTGTGGGTACTCGTTAGAACCGCCTCATTGAGGCGGTTCTAACGAGCACCCTCAACCTATGTTTTGAATATCTATAACAAAAATATCAAGGATTTTCATCCGAAAATTAGCCATTTTGAAGATGTGAAAATGCACTATGTCGCACGGGTGTGTTATCGTAATGACCGCCGAAAAAAAAAAAACACGAAAATTTTAAGATGAAGACTGTGATATTTTTTCTTATTTCTGCTCAAAATATAGATTGTGGTACTCGTACACAATCTAACTATCTACCAATCAAATCACTGGATATAATGCATTTATTCAAATTTGCAGTCTCACTGACAGTGTAGACCCTGATCAGATGGCTTCTAATAAGTGTTAATACTGCAACCATGCATTAGAACATTAGGTTCCCCGTCACATCACGAAAACACACCTACATAATTTTGACCCCCTTGAACCCCACTTTTATATAGTAAAACTTGGGTTTACAGGGGTAAACCCTATCTTTTTTATTTCTGCTTGACATAAATAAAGAGTGTGGGTACTCGTTAGAACCGCCTCCACGAGGCGGTTCTATCGAGCACCCACTAGATTCATTTTAAGCAGAAATAAGAAAAAAAAATCCGAAGTTTTCATCTTAAAATTTTCATTTTTTGGTGGTAACTATGTGTTTGTATAGGAGTGTTTTCGTAAAGACACAGACTACATGTAACTAGAAAGCTCTAAAAAGGTACGTAACTGTGTTCCTGCTAACATGCCGAGAAGAGGTAAGGGACGGTAGCTCGCAAAACTTTTTTTTATTATTATCTGTCAGCTTTTTATTTGGTGACAAAAGACTCAAACTCTTTCAAAGCGCTAAACTCTGAGCATCACGAAAACACGTCAATATAATTCTGGCCCAATTGAACCCCACTTTTATAAAGTAAAACTGGGGTTTGCAGGGGTAAACCTTATTTTTCTTATTTCTGCTCTTAAATATAGATTGTGGGTACTCGCTAGAACCGCGTCAATGTTTTTGTTCTTAAATATAGATTGTGGGTACTCGCTAGAACCGCCTCAATGAGGCGGTTCAAGCGAGTACCCACAATCTATATTTTGAGCATAAATAAGAAAAATATCTCATTGAGGTGGTTCTAGTGAGTACCCACGATCAATATTTTGAGCAGAAATAAGAAAAATATCTCAGTTTTTCATCTTAAAGTTTTCTCTTTTTCAGCAATTAAATTTACAATGTATTTGAATAGGCATGTTTTCGTAATGTGTATAATTTACCAGAAAACATTTAAATAATGAGGAGCAAAAGAACAAGATTGCAAGCATTAGTTCTGATATTTTGACAGTTTTATGAATTTGAATTTTTATCAGGAGTGCTAGAAAAAAATATGGGTCGGTAGGTAAGAAAATCTTTTTTTTTCTGGATGCAATAAAACTGCAGGGTCGGCACAAGGAATCTAGCGGAATCACAGGTATTGTTTTAGGCCTCAGCATGAAATACTTGTAAATAGTGCACCACTGGCTTTTTTATATGAATGATTTTGGTTTGTTTGTTTGTTTGCTTGCTTTGGTTTGATTTAACGGCCATTTCAAGATTTTTCACTTATTTTGAGCTGACGGTTAATCAGAGGTGGGCTAAATATGGAATGCCCAGAGAAAAAATCATTCGACCTTCCGTTGCAGAACTTGGTACCTAACATATGACCCAAGAGAGGCTCGAACCCACGGCAGTGAGAATCAGATCAATGTAAAACAGTAAAATTTCTATATTAAGACCACCTTTGAGACTGTTCAAAAGTGGTGTTTAAGACCACTTTTGAACAGTCCCAAAGATTGTTTCTGACCAGATGACACTGCATGCCGCAAACACAAAGATTGAATTACTGAAACAAGTAAGTAAGCTTCTTTTTTTAGTAGAACTAGTCTCAATTTTTGGTCTTACGTAGTAGCGTAATTTTACTGTTAAGTAAATACCTAGTTAGTGTTTTTAATTATAAAATATAATCGATGAGCCTTAGACAGTTGTATAGGGGCGAGCTTCAGCGAGCCTCTATGAAATTGTCGCGGCGAAACGATTATGTTTTAGTATTATAGTCAGTAATTATGTACATGTATTTAGTTTATACCGCAATCCAAACGCTTTTGCAATAATTTTGTAAATTTCACCAAAAAAGACTCTACACATTGTGGATTGTTAAACGACATTAAGTGCCTTGGCGCGCACGTGTAGCATAACGTGACGTCAAGGAGTGCAACGTTTCTGACGTCACAGCACCACCGATGAAGAAACACGTGCACAAGCGCACTCGTTTCTTTATCCCTAGGTTTATAAATCCCGTAGTTAAAATGTGGTGAGTAATAAACGTTATTTATTATTAACAAGTTGCACTTAAAAAAAGTAGAGGATCTTACACTTGTGATCGTTTATGTAAAATTTATGAAACGAGCCTTTGGCGAGTTTCATAAAATTCGTATTAAATGACCACGAGTGTAAGTTACTGTTTATCATATAACGAGTTTGAATCCGTACATAGTATTTTAACGAATCCTGTCATGACGTTACGTCGGCCCCCGCCCGCCGGGGCTTGAAGAAATAGATGGCCTGCATGATGCTTCCACGCAGAGGTGAAACCGATCGCACACGAGTACTGGTAAACCGCTTAGAGGATCTAAGCCTACCCAGGCAAAGCGGTGCGAGTCGGACCGTCCATGCTTATAAACCCTGTTGGTTTCATTTGGCGACAGGGCTTCAGATGTCATTTCATCTCAATGTCGGGTAAAAGTCTCACAAAATTGGAAGCAGCGTCTCCAAAATGACATGCACAGTGTTGACGGGGACGTTAAACCTCAAATCAAACAAAATCAAACCTGTCTGTTACATCGCAAAATGAAGTAATGAAGTATTTTTTTTTATTCTTTTTACTTTATTTTGCGGTTATATCACCGCAAAATGAAATAATGTTTGAACCTATCTGTCTTCGAAAGGAACCCAAAGGCCTGGGAAGCAATATTGGATAATGTCAGTAGGATAAAAACTGAACATCTTTACGATATTTGGATGTTTCCGTTATCTGTGCATTAAGTCATTGCATGATCGTGTAGTGCAGACAGAGGTTGGTTTGGGCCTGTCCGTGGGTCGGTGTGCTTAGAGTCTTCAAATTTGGGATTAAGGCGGTAGTGGGGTTATGCTCTGTGTGTTGCGAAAGCAAAGGCTGATTTACGCCTTTAATTGCAGATAAAGCTAGATTTTCTCAAGGCGTGGCTTACATACAAGCGATTAACGTAAAATACACTTGGCAAATAATGTCACATAACATTGGTTTTTGTTTGTTTGTTTGTTTGATTTGAGATTTAACGTCAACACAATATAGGCCATTTTGGAGACGCTGCTTCCAGTCTTGTGGGACTTATTACTTCATTACTTCATTTTGCGTTGTAACACAAAACACATATCATCGCAATATGATTTTTTTTTCATGAAGATAAAACCTCATAAATGTAGTTTCGACACAAAATGAAATAAAAACTACATTTTATTTCATTTCGCATCGACTAAGCCAACACAAAATGAAATAAAAAGTTCAAAACGGAAATAAGTTATTTCATTACTTCATTTTGCGTTGTAACAAGCGAGGGCAACTGTAGGCTTATGCTTGTTGTGTTTCCGGCACAGCACAAGCGACCGCTCAGGAAGCACTGTCAACGTGCAACCGCTCCCGTAGCGTCAGAAACGTGCCCAGCATGAAGCAAGGGTAGGGATATGTCATAGGGTCGCCCCACGTCCAGCACAGATCATGCGAAGGCTTCCGTAGATTCAGTAGCGTGCCCAGCGTGGAGCAAGGGCAGGGATAGGTCTCATAGTCGCTCCGCGTCCATCACAGATCAAGCGACGTTCTAATCCTGTATGTCCACGCCAAGTGGTGCCAGTTCATGCATATGAACCCTATTGGCGGCAGGGCTTGAGATACCTTTTCATCTCAATGTCGGGTAAAACTCCCACAAAATTGGAAGCAAGTCTCCAAAATAGACTTTTTTTTCTTGCATACCTTACATTTCTTAGCGTGGGTTTTAAATGCTACAGTCACTTCGGTTACCTTAGAAGCTTCCGTGGTGTAGTGGTTACGCTACTCGCCTTGTAAACCAGGGGTCGCAGGATCGAGCTTCTCCAGACTTTCGGATGAGTCTTGGTCTCGTCCCCGTATGACCTTAGCTGTTGGTGGGACGTAAAACTCAAACAACTCACTCACTCACTCACTTTAGTTACTGACATGCGCCATATTGTGATGACACTACAGGAATGTTTAGTGACGTTCCATAACGTGTTGTGACGTCAAACTTAACGACGGCGCATATTAGGTTGTTTTCAACCACTGCATTTATCAAACACTCGAGAATATTCGATTTTGGGTAAGAACACCAGGGTTAGAACAGAATATCTATCCCAGACTAAAACTATGGATTTCCTTATCTGGTGTGCAAGAAATGACATTATCTACTCATAAGAGCGTCGTTAAATGGAAAGTAAATAGCCTGTGTCATGGCCTAGAATGCGTTAATTCATCACGAAAACACGCCTGTATAATTTTGACCACCTTGAACCCCACTTTTATACAGTAAAACTGGGGTTTACAGGGGTAAACCTTATTTTTTTCTTATTTCTGCTCTAAAATATAGATTGTGGGTGCTCGTTAGAACCGCCTCGGTGAGGCAAATATAGATTGTGGGTACTCGTTAGAACCGCCTCAGTGAGGCGGTTCTAACGAGTACACACAATCTATATTTTGAGCAGAAATAAAAAATATCACAATTTGTCATCTAAAAATTTCGATTTTTAGCGGTAAACTTTACAATGTGTTTGTAGTGGAGGTGTATTTTCGTAATATTCTGCTATGATTCAAGCTGTGAAATTCAATCATCAGGATTTAAATGGCACGAAACAATGCTGTCATTAAATAGCATTAAATCGCAAAATTGAATTACCCTCTAGAAACTTAGGGCAACAAGGCTGTATCACTGAAATCTGATCAAAACCTCGGCTAAATTAGTAAGATCCTTTCAGTGGAATATTTCTTTATTTTCTTATTTGCGACTTTTATCCTGTGACTTTATTTCAGTGACTTTTTTCCTGTGGCTTTTTTTGCGCGCACCGCGATTACACAGCAATGTTCGCCTGTACGGGTGCTTGGCCACCATTATGTGTTTGTTTAATGGAGTTTAAGGGAAATGGATACACTTTCACGGGAGGCAACTCCTGCAAAATTATTTTGTTTCCCATGTCAATGTCAGTAGGGGGTGAACACTTAAAGGAAAGAACTTGCTCCTTTATTAAAGGACAACAGGGGTTTACGGGGTATACCATATCAATTTTAATGACAGATTCTCCTTGCTATCACACTAGTTTTGTAGCTAACTTCCGGCTTTGACTCAGAACTACTGAAAAATGATTCCCCGCAAAAAAAGTAGTACGGCTTGTTTTCGGCTGGTGGCGCAATTTTGCTCAAGTCATATTTATCAGAACATTTGAACATATCTACATTTATTGATTCGAGTTTGCAAATGCCTTGTAAAATAATTAACAAATGTCGTCTGCTTTATTGTCTGCTGGTAACGTTAAAAGTCATTGTTGCAAACAATATGTTCCCAGATCAGACAGCTCCTCTAGGAGCAGTTTGGATAGCATCCACACTAATTGCCTACATGCAAAAATTGGTTTAAAAAGTTGGCAAGAATTTAAAGCAGACGACATAAACAGTGGCACCTAAGATCCTGAACTGAAACTTATACGGTTTCGTTTAACCCTGAAATACCAGAATATTTAGCAAATAGTGTACACCGTGATCAGGCGCCGAGGCATATCGCGTTTGACCCAACCCATGATTCCTGCCCATATTCTGGGGGTAGTTGGTGTCGTGTATCTTGCGTCACTGGAGCATCCAGTTGATATTGGCTTACAGTTGGGCAAGGCCTGCTGTCCTTCATCACGAAAACAAGCCTATATAATTTTGACCCCCTTAAACCCCACTTTTATATAGTAAAACTGGGGTTTGCAGGAGTATACATTATATTTTCCTTATTCCTGCTCTAAGACATAGGTTATGTGTACTCGTTAGAACCGCCTCGCACCGCCTCGCAGAGGCGGTTCTTACGAGTGCCCACAATCTGTGTTTGGAGCAAAAAGAAGAAAAAATCGCAATTTTTCATAAAAAAAAATCATTTTTTGGAGGTAAAAATTTCAATATGTTTAGATAGGCGTGTTTTCGTAATGTGCAGCAGGGAGGGGTATAAGGGAAACTTTGTTATTTCTCCAGTTTCTACACTTCCTTTCATTTTCCTCTATCTCCCCTGTCATTCACATTCATCTCCTCTGCTGTTACTTCTATCTCTTTTCTCCCATTCTCTGGGAGACGACTCAAAATGACCCACAAGGGTTGACGTGTCATTAAACCCCAACACAATCTTTTAGACCTAACTATATAGAGGATCTTACATGAGTGTTCATGTATTATTGAATTTATTAAACGAGTTGAGGAAAAGGGATAAAATGCGAGGCTATGCCGAGCATTTTATCCCTTTTCCTCAACGAGTTTAATAGATTTAATAATACATGAGCACATATGCAAGATTCTATTTATCATATGACATTTAAAACGTATTTTATTCGCGATTGTTCACAAAAATGTCAATATTCCACCATTAGTAACGCGACGACGTAAAGGACGTCGTATGTGTAACGTTACGGGGCGTATCTAACTAATTTGCATATTTAATCCACTAGTGGATTATCGAATTCATTACATGACGTTATTACACCCTCAGACGCGGCGTCATATGATAAAACTACTTTGGTTTCCTCAATTCGGCGATAGCCACGTGGACTCCAGCATTCCTTATAACTTCAACGCTCTGCCTGTTGGGTATTGTTCGCAGCAGACGACACTTTGATTTTTTTTTTCTTTTTCAGAAAACAGGATTTGGCATTTCATGCAATTTGCTTGAGATGTCAAGCCCTGTCATGGTAAAATAAGAGTTTCCTAACAGAAACCAATTAAATAAAGTAATAATAGTTTGTCTGTCATTACTGACAATGAACAATCTTAATCATAGTTGAGAAATGTTTCTATTTGTGTGTTCTAAGATGGCTGATGAGATCAATTCTAGCTCTGAACTGTCTGTTGCAAATAGAGCAACAGAGGCAAGAGGAAGACAGCTCTGTTGGTGATGGTTCAGCTCTGGCTTTTGATGAGACCTCGCCACTTTGCTCTGTCCTGTGCAATTTGTTCCCACGACTCTGTTGGAATGTTGAAGCCCCTGAGGGAGGCTTTGAGGGTGTCCTTGTAGCGCTTCTTCTGACCGCCTTAGGGGCGTTTGCCCATTTCTAGTTCTCCATAGAGAATTTTATTCGGCAAACGTTCCTCAGGCATTCTGGTAACATGGCCTGTCCATCTAAACTGTGCTAATTTCAGAAGAGTATGTGCACTTTGCATCCCTGCCCTATTCAGGACTTCCGTGTCTGGAAAGTAGAAGTGGGGGCAATGATTAGGAATCGATACAATTAACCCACAACTCAATTCAGAGGCACCAAAGGGAAAGAAACACAACACGAAACAACAGACCCCATCCGAAACACCAATAGCGGACAATCAAAAGGACAGTTACTTTCCCACAAAATGGCCAAGAGGCTATCCAAAATAAAATAATATAAGCGACACAAACACCCAAAGACAAACCATAACAAAATAAAAACACGCGAAAGAAGAACCGCCTTGGAATGGTCAGCGGAAACGAATTCCACTCGGGGGGGGGGGGGGGGGGGGGGGAAGGCTTAAACCGACCCTACGGAATCCTGTCTTGCCACTTAATCTTTAAGAGTTTTCTAAGACAGCTAATATGGAAGTGATTCAGTCTTTTGGCGTGCCGTTAGTAAACTCAATGTTTCACATGCATACAATAGTGTTGGCAGCACCACAGCTCTGTAGACTTTCAGTTTTGTGTCAAGTCTGATTCCACTTCGATCCCAGACACTACCACGTAGTTGGCCAAATGCTGCACTAGCTTTGACAATACTCGCATTGACTTCATCATCAATGTGCACGCCTCTTGACAGTGCGGTAGGTGAACTTGTCTACCATTTGCAATCTTTGACCTTTCACTGTGATGGTGGGCTCTTTGTAAGGCTTCCCAGGTGCTGGCTGATAGACTACTTCAGTCTTTTTTATGCTGATTGTGAGATCATGGCTATCACAGGAGTCGGATACTTGATCTATACCTTTTTGCATCTTCTCTTCTGTAGGAGCACCTTTTGCCATGCCATCAGCAAAGAGGAACTCATCTAGCACCTCTGCACGCACCTTGGATTTGGCTTGCAACCTTCTGAGATTGAAAAGCTTCCCATAAAACCGATTCCTAATAGGTATGCCATTGTCACCATCCTGGAAAGCATCTGTGAGCATGGCAGAAAACAGCATGCTGAACAGTGTTGGGACTAACACACAGCCTTGCTTGACTCCATTAGTCACAGGGTATGGATCTGAAAACTCACCATCATTTTGGACCCGTGCAAGCATACCATCGTGGAACTGTCTCACCATTGTTATGAACTTGGTTGGACATCCATACTTCACCATTATCTTCCAAAGGCCTTCACGACTGACTGTGTCCAATGCTTTGGTGAGGTCAACAAAGGTCATGTATAGGTCCATGTTCTGTTCCTGGCATTTCTCTTGCAGCTGCCTTGCTGTGAAGATCATGTCAATTGTTCCTCTGTCCCACACTGGCTTTCTGGTAGAAGCCCTGAATGTTCAAGATGTTCATTTAGTCGGTTAACTAGGACTCTTGCAAGGACTTTCCAAGTAATTGACAATAAAGAGATGACACGGTGATTGTCACAGATCTGAGGGTTCCCTTTCCGTTTGAATAGGTGGATAATTGACGCATCCGTGAATTCTTGGGGGATGGTTTCTTTTGCCCACACAATGTGAAATAACTTCTTTGCAACTGGAGTACCTCCTGCTTTGTAAATCTCAGCAGGTATTGCACCTGGTCCTGGAACCTTGCCAGATGCCAGAAGTTTTATTGCTTTCACTATTTCAGTAACGGTTGGGATCTTGTCAAGCAGCAGATTACATTCAACCTGTGGTAGTCTGTTGATTGCATCATCATTGATAGAGGATGGCCGATTAAGAACACTATTAAAGTGCTCGGCCCATCTTTTCAAGATGTCTGCGAAGGACTGGATTTCATCAGCCTAGTTGCTGAGCCAGGAGTCTTGCATGTCTCTGAGTCTGGTTTGCACTGTCTTGCATATATCTGAAAAGGCCGTCTTGTTAGCCACTGAGCTGGTATCACTGAGGCATGCCCTGTGTTTTGGGTGCTTCTCTTCAAGGAGTCCCTGGATTTCTTCATCATTCTCGTCAAACCAGTCTTGGTGTTTCCGAGATACTGGACCTAGGGAATCCATTGCTGAAGAGTGAACAGTGTCTCTGAAGACTTTCCAGTTCTCTTCAGATCATCAATACTGAATTCCATTGCATCTAGTCTGCTGCAGATGTCATGGGCGAAGGCTTGCTCTCTTGTTTCAGCTTAGAGACATCCAGTCTCTTGGACACTTTCTTGCCTTGTGGTCGCCGTGTAGGATGGATGCGCAGGTTGAGTTTGCTGACAACACTCCTGTGATCTGTCCCAGTCTGCACCACACACAGTCTTTGTCACTCTGACATCCTGTCTGTTCTTCCTTCTAACTATGACATAATCAATGAGATGCCAGTGTTTGGAGCGAGGGTGCATCCACGATGTCTTGTTGCGAGTTGGCAGACTGAAGACTGAGTTGGTGATCAGCAGTTCATGCTCTGCACACTTCCTCAAAAGGAGGAGGCCATTGCTATTGCATTTTCCTACTCCTTCATTCCCAGTCACACCTTCCCAAGTTTGGTGGTCTGTGCCAACTCTAGCATTGAAGTCTCCCAGGATGATGAGTTTGTTTCCCCGGGGTGTAGCAGAGCTCACAGAGTCAAAATCATCATAGAACTTGTCTTTGACCTCATCTGGGTTCGTCATTGTGGGTGCATAGGCACTTACAATAATTGCGTGCCAGCACCAACTTCTTTTATTTGCCCTTCCTCTGCAAGGCGAGTCTCGCCCAGAGCTGCAATCTCGACTTTGTATCGATTAAGTTCTCTATCAACTAGAGCTGTTCTACGCTGTGGTCTGTCTGAACCAGCACTATCCACTAAGATGCGCACATTCCATGCGCCTATGTTTAAAGATATCACCTTTATCTTCTTCTTTTTTATTCGACCGCTAGATGGGATCCCTGCTGATCAATAAATAAAGTACCAAATGAATGAAAAACAAACAAAAGTTTCTGTTTTTATTGTGGTGTATAAAATTAGTTCGCTATATTTTTATCAGCAGCAGTAAATCCAAGATGGCGGACATCGCAATTCAGCGAACGCAAGCGCGAGAGGGGTATGTATTTTTGCTCACGGGGTGTATTGAAAATAATTGCCCTTGCGCTGTCCAGTCAAAAGCCTGGACATTTCTTTGCAGTATAACAAGAAAAATGTATAACAAATCATCTAAAAAATGTAAGTTCTAGAGATATGCAAGACGTCATTTTAGCTTACAGGTGTGTTATCGCAATGCATTAACACATATATGAAAATGGACTCTTCCATCGCTTTAATTTGGGGAAGTCCATTTCCAATGATAGCGGTGTCAGGTTTGTTCTGCTTGCAAATGTATGTTCTTTGAGGTAACAGTGTAGACCCAGATCAAAACGGTTTGTCAATGTCCCAAATATGGGGCGCAAGGCATATATAGGTTAATTAAGCACGACAGAATCAGAATTCAGAATCAGAATTGTTACTGGTGACACGTCAAATGACATTCATACACCAGGACCTGTGATATGGGAAGTCAGTCCCTAGCTCTAACCAAAGATGTAAACTTAGCTACACAATCCTCAGCACCTTCAGCCGTCAAAATAATAGAATCGGGAAGGGCATTCCAATCTCTGATGGTTCGGGGGAAAAACGATTCTTTATAAATATCCGTTCTTGCAGTAAGGGTCTGAAACGTCATTGAATGGTGTTTTCTACAATGCCTAGCTGGGGGAACAAGGTCATCTGTTGGAATGCTGGCAGCACCCTTTAGACCTTTGTATAAGAGTATGAGCCTACTGTCTCTTCTCCTTTTCTTTAGAGACTCCCATCTTAATTTTCCTAGAATTCCAGTCATGCTCCCAGTTTCAAAGCAATAATTTCCAGTTACAAATCTAGCAGCTCTATTCTGAACTGTTTCAATTTCTTCATTTAGGACCACTCCGCTTGGGTCCCAGATGCAACTACCATATTCCAAGATTGGGCGAACAAGTCCCCTGTATGCTGTTTCTTTCACATCCTGAGGACACTGATGAAGATTTCGCCTCAGGAAACCAAGTGTTCTATTCGCCTTTGTACACATATTGCTAATGTGTGTATTCCATCTCAAATCGTGAGTGATTGTCACACCAAGGTATTTAATGGAATTCACATTTTCGAGGACCGTTCCCTCTAAGGTGTAAGAAGCCTCAACTTTATTAGATCTCTTCCTTGTTATCTGCATAATATTGCATTTAACTGGTTGAAATCTCATGCCCAATTTTCTGGCCCAACATCCTAATCTATCTATGTCAGCCTGAAGTTTCAGTGAGTCATCTGTATCTCTAATTTCCCGGTAACAAATACAGTCATCTGCGAACAGTCTTATTTCTGAGTCAATATCAGTGGAAATATCATTGATGTACAGGGAGAACAATAGAGGACCAAGAACGGTCCCTTGTGGGACTCCAGACAAAACTGGCGCCCATACTGAAGATTCACCATTAACAACAACACGCTGTTTTCTGTAGCAAAGGAAGGAATCTATCCATTTAAGAGTCTTCCCACCAATTCCATAACCAAATAATTTGGATTTAAGTAGTTCATGAGGAGGGGTGTCAAAAGCCTTCTCAAAGTCCAGAATAAATGTGTCCACCTGCCCCCCCTTTGTCCAGGATTTTTGCCCAATCATTAATAACCGTGCTCAACTGAGTTTCGCAACTATGCCTTTTCCTAAATGCATGTTGTCTGTCTGACAAAAGTTTATGTTCATCCAAGTGGGCCATGATGTTTGAGCAGACTATGTGTTCAAGCAATTTACATAGAACACAGGTCAGTGACACCGGGCGATAATTACGAGCAAGAGCCCTGTCCCCTTTTTTGAAAAGTGGACAGATGTTCGCTAGGAGCCATTCTTTGGGAATTTCACCCGTATCGAGAGATTGTTGGAAAAGATGAGCAAAAACTGGACCTAACTCGTTTGCTAGTTCCTTCAGGACTCTAGGATGAAGCTCATCAGGCCCTAAAGCTTTAGAAGGGTTCACGCCTTTAAGTAATTTGATCACTCCCGCAGAGGATACGACAATATTTTCCATGAAAGGGGCCGATCTTCCAGTCAATGGAACCTCGTTGAACTCAGTTTTATTAAATGCATCATTGAATTGACCAACCAATTCCTCTGCCCTTTCAGAGTCCGATTCAGCGACCCCGTTCCCTCCTCTTTTATTAAGGGGTGGGATACCTTGCCTATCTTTCTTCTGGCTATTGATATATCTGTAGAAGTCTCTGGGATTCGCCTTAACATCACCTACCAAGTTATTTACATACTGATCATGCTGATTTTTGATGTCATTTTTAATTTCTCGTCTCAAGTTTTCAAATTTTGCTCTGAGTTTACCACTTCCCGACTTTTTTGCCTTAGCATGAATCTTATTTCTCCTCCGAATTTTTCTTCTTATTTCTGGTGTGATCCAAGGAATTGAAGATACAGACCTGCTAGTTTTGGAGGGGATATGATTTTCGGACGAAGCTTGAATGAAAGACTTTATCAAATCAAAGTTCTCCTGGACAGACCGAGCGTCTGAATGACCATTAAAGTATTTCTCTCTTGCAAATTTTAGGGCATCCTTCCTCATAGTTTCATAGTCACCCTTTTGATATAAGTACACCTTTCTACGAAGTTTCTTTATAGGTGGTATGAAGATTTTCAAAAATCCAGAGACAATATCATGATCACTTAGTTTGTCCGGGGATTGAATATCCCCAAACTGTCCTGGCAAAGTTGTAAGAATCAAATCCAAAGTGTTTCTATCTCGAGTAGGGAAGTCAACAACCTGTTCCAAGCCATGATCATTCATGATGTCGACCAACACCTGTCCCTCTGACGGACTCAGCATCGTGCCTTGTTTGCTGAGCCTATCTGGCCAAACAATCTCTCTGAAGTTGAAGTCGCCTAAGACATGTACTGCAGGAAGTTTTTTACCCTTATTCTGAGACTTAATGCGATCAAGCTGATCTTTAAATAAGTGGAAGTTTTCGACAGTGTCGTTAGGTGGTCGATACCAACTTGCAATAAAGTGGGTAGTTTTGTTTGCAAAAACCTTAACCCAAACAGATTCTGAATTGTTTTCCAGTTCCATGAATGGCATATGAGGGATATCTCTGTGAACGAGCAACATCACCCCGCCGCCATGAGTGTTTCTATCTTTTCTGTAGACACTGTATTCGCAAGTTTCAGGGAAAAGCTCCGAAGTCATAATTGAACTGTCAATCTTTGTTTCCTGAATAGCCACAATATGTGGTTGGTGAGTATCAAGGAAAGCTAAAAGGTCAAGTATCTTTCCTCTTAAACCGTTAATGTTAATACTGCAAAGTTTCAAACCTTTTACAAAATTCGGCTTTCTCATGTCAGTAGTCGGAGATTTAACTCCTTTCTCCTTTGACAGAGGTTCAAATTTATTTCTTTCTTCCAGTTCTATAGGTTCGCTGAAGAACGAGTCAGAAAAATTAAAAAACTCGCACTTCGGGCATATCCATGAACAACTCGAGTTAACCAGTTTGCCATACTCGGCGTCTGAAAGGAAAGCGCAGTCAGTGTGAATCCACATTTCACACTGGTCACACTGAACTGCCTTATGCTCATTTAGAACATCACCACTGCAAAGGCCACAGTCTGCCTTGCAATCTTTGCAATACCAAGTTCCAGTTCCAATTTCAAGCTCTAGCAATTGGTTTTCATCCAATTCAGAACACGAGGCATGAAAATGCTTTTCACAGTACTCACATTCTACCCATTTCTGAGAGTCTTTGCAATATTTTTTGCACAGCCCACAGCGAAATCTTGGACCGGGGTTAGTTTCAATGTCTCCGGCCAGGATCAATAGAATGACCAAATTTGTTCCACCTGAGGACTTAAAGTTGCGTAAGCCCTCCGAACGTCGTTTGTTTCCTAGCTTCCTAGTTACAGCCAAGTACTGAGAAGTTTTATCGCAGTGTTGCTCTTTTGCAATCCTGCATTCCTGATTTCCATCATCCGGTTGGGTTCTGTTACTTAATTTCCAAAGGGTGAACCAAAGAATCAAGACCATGGGAAGCAGGGAGACCTTCATTTTAATATAAAGGGCAACTTTGAGTCAACAATACTACAAGATCTTCTGCCAGCTGTACGGACAGTCCACACTCGCTGACAAGCTGATAACACAAGGCTCTTCCAAATGAAAGTAACAATTCTGAATCCGAGTTTTTAACAGTGTACTGACAGCTACAAAGGACTATTCAGCACCCTGTTCTAAATTTTATACAGCTCAACACACTCAAATATCTGACAACTCACCGGCTCTTCAGAAAAATGAATGTGGCAAGCCTCCAAAGAATAATTCAATTTTTGAATTTACCCCACCCACTGGTGTGGTAATGGCGGGAAATTATGTCAACAATGTAAATTAATCTACAAATGAAAAAAATTAATAATCTACGATAACCAGCAATAATATTTTGCTGGTTTGTTTGTCTGATATGAGTTAGACAAGAAACCAGAAACAATAAACAAGAAAAAAACTTCTCTTTTTCTAGCTCCAAAATTTTTGTGATCCGCCAGGTCAGACGGATCGCTGACAGAAACTGATAACAGAACGATTTTAAAATAAGGACACAAATTCTAACACTGGTCGCCTGTATAGCCAACAGACAACTCAATAGATATATTGAGTGATAAATCACTGGGTGGAAGAGCGCGACGCGAAGAGCCGCATTTTATAGAGGATCTTACATGAGTGCTCATGTATTATTGAATTTATTAGAGTTGAGGAAAAGGGATAAAATGCGAGGCTTTGTCGAGCATTTTATCCCTTTTTCTCAACGAGTTAAATAAATTATTGATATAGAGGATCTTACATGAGTAATCATGTATTATTGAATTTATTAAACGAGTTGAGGAAAAGGGATAAAATGCGAGGCTTGCCGAGCATTTTATTCCTTTTCCTCAACGAGTTTAATAAATTATTGATATACAGAGGATCTTACATGAGTGCTCTTGTATTATTGAATTTATCAAACGAGTTGAGGAAAAGGGATAAAATGCGAGGCTTGCCGAGCATTTTATTCCTTTTTCCTCAACGAGTTCAATTCAATAATACATGAGCATGAATGCAAGATTCTATTTATCATATGACATTTAAAACGCATTTTATTCACGATTGTTTACAAAAATGTCAGCATTAGTAAACGCGACGTCGTTAAGGACGTCGTACATGTAACGTTACGGGACGTATCTAGCTAATTTGCATATTTAATCCACTAGTGGATTATCGAAAATATTACATGGCGTTATGACACTCTCAGACACGACGTCATATGATAAATCTCGTTCCATGACGGCATTCATTGTTACCTTGACGTTAGATGGTGTAATGTCATTTTTTTGTACCAATTATTTTATGAAAACAGGTACGTGTAAACGCATGTGATACAGTCAGTCATATTGGCGGGATTCCATTCCACAATGGCGAAATGTAGGGAGAATGTGAAGGAATCATTAGCATTTTCGTCGACTTTTAGTGTGTTAGAATCGAAATAGTTCAGCTCTAGTTCCGTGATTAATTTAGTGACATATCATTGTTTGTCGGTCAGTTGCAAATAAACAAATCACTCGCGATACGCGCTTGTGATTTGATCTTCTTTGCAACTGACCCCCAAACAATGATATATCACTTAATAAATCAATGCTAGAGCTGATCTGTTTCTTAAAAATCTTATGACGTAGCGTCTGAGAATGAAATAACGCTATGCAATAAATTCGATAATCCACTAGTGAATTAAATATGCAAATTGCTTAGAAACGATCCGTAACGTTACGTATACGACGTTCTTAACGGCGTTGCGTTTACTTATGGTGGATTAATGACATAGAGGATATTTGATTTTTTCAGTGTAAGATCGAATTTTACTTCTTCGAATGAACACCAAAACCAGTATTTTCACGAGTGGCGTTGCCAAAAAAAATTATGTTTCTTACATGCTTCAAAACGGTAATATTTAGCTTTACTATTCGTGTCACTCACCCTCAGAGACAACTAACTTTGTTCCTGTTCTCTTCGCGTCAATTTGCAGGTGCCCAATGTATTTACTGGGTATAATGTTGGGTGTATACTAAGTTTGCACCTGAGAAATAGCCTGGGATTTCTATGAATGGTTACTGAAATAATTGAGAGATTAGTTTCCCAATGAAGCTGCGACAAAATGCGTAACGTCAGCATCGAAAATGACGTCATTAACGCCCTCGTGACGTGTGAACGGGCTTAGCGTCAATTCTAATACAGTTCATTAATTTTCAATCATCCGACAATGAAACGCTATAACAAATTTAACGTAAAACCGCTTTTGCCAGTTAATTGGCAATAGCCACTTCGAAATAAAATTGATATCAGTCACTGTTTGAAACAAAGACCATCACGTGAACGAGTCCGTGAAATGAACACTCGCCTAAACCCCACTTAATAAAGAGAAAACTGGGGTTTAAGGGGGTAGAACACTATTTTTTTATTTCTGCCCCAAAACATAGGTTGTGAGTACTCGTTAGAACCGCCTCAATGAGGCGGTTCTAACGAGCACCCACAACCTAAGTTTGCAGTATAAATAGGAAAGAATCGTGGGCTTTCAGAAATAAATTATTAGTTTAGACTTAAATTCTAGACATGTTTTTAATTATTTGGACCTCATTTTGATTTATATCAGTCTTTGAATCGACTGCCTATTCGAAATTCGCAAAATTGCAGTATGCGTCCTCTGGCTTTCATTGCCGGATCATTACAGGGTCACTGATGAGGCTTTATTAGCCGAAACTACGTAGTATGACCCATCTTCTTTCTTATGAATATTTTCATTGCTCTTAAAGGAACTCATTTTTTATTTTTATTTCATCAGAAAGGTAGCCATTTTGGAGATGTGAAAAATGCACTATTTTGCATGTGTGTTTTATCGTAATGAATATCGTTTTCGATTTCACTGAGAAATCTCTTTATTTCATTGAAAAGCATGTAAGAAACCAGTGCTTCAGCTGAAGTGCACGACCCGCCGGATGCTTTTAGCTTAATGAGTGTTACCATATATGGGTATGGCGGCCATTTTGGTCATGTGACCTGGACCTAAAACGGTTCCCCCAATAAATGCGCCTTATCGTAAGGAGCTAAAATATATCTTATACTTTAGTACTGTATTCTGAATCGTTTGCAGGATAAAATGCATTCTCACTTTTCCAATACAAAAGCATATGTGTCAAAGTTTGACCTAGGCACAAAGAAGGTCAAGGTCAACCCAGGATCACCACTTTTGCAATTTATGATGGACCTACGTCCCAGATGCTATTTATCAAGTTTCGTGGTAATCTGCCCAGTGGTTCTGGAGAAGACTATTTTTGAAGGGTTTTTACCATATATGGCTTGGCGGCCATGTTGGTCATGTGACCTGGACCCCATGAGCAAATTTTGGTTTCCCCCATCCCATAGAGGCTCCATATGAAATTTGACTTCAATCGGCCTAACGGTTTCCGAGGAGAAGCAGTTCGAAAATTTTCACATTTTTCGCCTCGGCGAGGCTATACTAAATGGAATGTAATATTTCGCAAGTTCATTGGTTAGATCTTATTGATATCTATCAGTATGCCAAACATTGTTTAAATGACGGGCCTCCGTGGCCTAGTGGATAAGAGCGCTGACTCTTAGTCATTAGGTCTCTCACCGCCGTAGGTTCGAGCCTCGCTCGGGCCACGTGTGAGACGCCAAGTTCTGCAACGGAAGGTCAGGTGGTTTTTCTCCGGGTACTCCGGTTTTCGCCCACCTCTGATTAACGATCGGCTCGATATGAGTGAAATAATCTTGAAAGGGCCGTAAAACCAAAAAAAAAAAACAAAAAAAAAAAACATTGTTTAAATATTCTAAGCGGTTAAGTCACTATCACCAATTTTCACAAACGGGTTACGGACGGACAGACAGACCATATATGGCTTGGCGGCCATTTTGGTCATGTGACCTGGACCCCATGAGCAAATTTTGTTTTCCCCCATCCCATAGAGGCTCCATATGAAATTTAACTACACTCGGCCCAACGGTTCCCGAGGAGAAGCAGTTCGAAACTTGTCACATTTTTCGCCTTGGCGAGGCTATACTAAATGGAATGTAATATTTCCAAGTTCATTGGTTAGATCTCATTTATATCTATCAGTATGCCAAAAATTGTTTAAATATTCCAAGCGGTTAAGTCACTATCACCAATTTTCACAAACGGGTTACGGATTTTTCGCCTCGGCGAGGCTATACTAAATGGAATGTAATATTTCGCAAGTTCATTGGTTAGATCTCATTGATATCTATCAGTATGCCAAACATTGTTTAAATATTCCAAGCGGTTAAGTCACAATCACCAATTTTCACAAACGGGTTACGGACGGACAGACAGACAGACCATATATGGCTTGGCGGCCATTTTGGTCATGTGACCTGGACCCCATGAGCAAATTTTGGTTTCCCCCATCCCATAGAGGCTCCATATGAAATTTGACTTCAATCGGCCCCTAGGTTTCCGAGGAGAAGCAGTTCGAAAATTTTCACATTTTTCGCCTCGGCGAGACTATACTTAATGGAATGTAATATTTCGCAAGCTCATTTGTTAGATCTCATTGATATCTATCAGTATGACAAAAAATTGTTTAAATATTCCAAGGGGTTAAGTCACTATCACCAATTTTCTCAAACGGGTTACGGATTTTTCGCCTCGGCGAGGCTATACTAAATGGAATGTAATATTTCGCAAGTTCATTGGTTAGATCTCATTTATATCTATCAGTATGCCAAACATTGTTTAAATATTCCAAGCGGTTAAGTCACTATCACCAATTTTCACAAACAGGTTACGGACGGACAGACAGACAGACCATATATGGCTTGGCGGCCATTTTGGTCATGTGACCTGGACCCCATGAGCAAATTTTGGTTTCCCCCATCCCATTGAGGCTCCATATGAAATTTGACTTCAATCGGCCCAACGGTTTCCGAGGAGAAGCAGTTCGAAAATTGTCACATTTTTCGCCTCGGCGAGGCTATACTTAATGAAATGTAATATTTTGCAAGCTCATTGGTTAGATCTCATTGATATCTATCAGTATGCCAAAAATTGTTTAAATATTCCAAGCGTTCAAGTCACTATCAACTATTTTCACAAACGGGTTACGGACGGACAGACAGACTGACAGACTGACAGAATGACAGACTGACAGAATGACATGGTGATTTTAGGGCACTCTTAGAAATCAACCGACTTCAGTCGGTCGTTTTTTCTGCGGGTCGCGCAATTATGAAATGCGTTTTAAATGTCATATGATGAAATATAATATTGCATTCGCGCTCATGTATTATTTATTTTATTCCGACCCATCATACAAACTACAAACATATGAGATAAGATTGACTAGGTGGAGCTATTCAGGTGTTGTCAATATATATATATCAAATTCGCTGAGTCCACCAGAAGATTCGAAAAAAGTGCCTGCAAGCGGACCAAATGGCCATATTCGCGTTGCGTTGCAGTTGAATTCACAGTCGGGTGACTTGGTTTACCTTTTTGTAAATAGAACATTCCAAAGGCGGATGCAAACAATAGCTCCGCATAGTCAGTCTTATCTGCGACTACTATTATACTATGATAGCATCGAGTGTAGAAATCACTATCCATAATATATGCAATACATATATTATATGTAATTACGCCAGCCTCCGCCCAACGGGGTTTGAAGAAATAGACAGGCTGCATGATGCTTCCACACAGAGCTGAAATCCGACACACACGAGTACTGGTTAACAGTCTAGAGAACCTAAGCCTGCCCTGGTACTTGTAAAGCGGCGCGAGTCGGACCGTCCATGCTTATAAACCTTATTGGCTTCATTGGGTGACAGGGCATGAGATGTCATTTCATCTCAATGTCGGGCAAAAGTCCCACAAAATTGAAAGCAGCGTTTCCGAAATGAACTATATAGTGCCCCCCCCCCCCCCCCAGTGGAAATCTTTCCACTGACCGTTCCAAGGCGGTTCTTCTGTGGCGATTTATTTATGTTGTTGTTTGTTACTTACTGAGTATCACTTGTGTCTTTTTATTTTGGATGGCCATATGGCCATTTTGTGGGAAAGTTTCTGTCCTTATGGCTTTCCTTTGTTTACGTTTCCATTATGATCTTTGTTTTACTTCTACTTTGACGGGGACGCTAAACCTCAAATCAAACAAACAATATATGTAATTACGTACGAACGTGATTCATAGCAATCCATATACTATATTTATTTTATACTTAGCAGTGAAATCAATGCATATCGGAAACAAATAAAAATGATATCAATCACATGTGAAATGATATCGTATCATTTCACATGTGACTGATACCATTTATATCATTTCACTGTAGCGTGTCGGAACTACAGAACTACATTCTGGTCGAAAAGAAGGTTAATTTTTTTTTTATTATTTACTAAGAATAATAATTCCTTATGTCGTTAGAATATATTTTGAACAGTGGCATTTGAAGAGTGGCATTAAAACTGAATGAACAGGCGCCATATTTGACAACAGCAGCGCTGTGATTTTTGCCGACACACATCTCGGTCACAATTTTGATGCTCCCTCATAGATTTAGGCTTAGCTGTCTTGTTACAAATGGTCTACAAGGCGTACCAGTTCACTAAATGGCTAAGACTTTGTGCGAGGAAATATGTGCTCAAATCAGCTTTATTTTTATTTTATTTTATTTTATTATATTTTTTTTTATTTTTTTTTTTTTTTTGGGGGGGGGGGGGGGTTGTTTTCAACGTGAAAAACCGACCACGACCGACTGCTACACATGGAAGCGATTTTTCACTGGCTGGGTGCATGCCTCGTAGAGCCTTCAAAATTAAAATGGACTTCAAACAAGCACAACGCATTCTGTAACATACCTTAAAAAGCATTCTTTGAACTAGAAATGCTGAATCCAAGATGGCGATTTGTTAATGCTTTGAAACTGATAGTTGTGACGCCATGTAGCCAGATGAAAAATCATGACGTCACCGCCTCGGGTCGATCAATTACCGTAAGTGTCCAAATAAATTATAAAATAAAACGAACATTAACTGATACCCAATGTCCAACAGCCGTACATCTCGAAAACACGTCGATATATATTTAGCCCACTTCTAACCCACCTTATTACATTAAAACTCATAAAGTATTAATACATTTATTGCACTTGTTGAGGTAAATAAATAAAATGCTGGGCACAGCCTCGCATGTTATACCTTTACCTCAAATCGTTTAATAGATTCAATGTTACATGAAAACCTATGTAAGATCCTCTCTGTATAACCTTGCAAACCCAACTTTATTTAGGTGCGTTTACAATAATAATCATTGAACGAGTGAGTTAACGTGATACATTGTATATACACGGTTCTTCTAAGAAGCAAAACATTACGCAAACACGCCTATTCAAATATACAGAACATTTTACCACCAAAAATTAAAAAAATTCGGATAAACAAATCTGATATTTTTTTCTTATTTCTGCTCAAAACATAGATTGTGGTAGCTCGTTAGAACCGCTTCGCGAGGCGGTTCTAACGAACACCCACACACCCACAATTTATATGTTGAGCAGAAATAAGAAAAATAATGTGGTCATGTAAACCCTAGTTTTACTATTTGAAAATGGGGTTTAATGTGGTCAAAATTATATAGGTGAAGTGAATTAATTTTCTATTATACACTTAAAGCCAAAAGTAACTTTACACCAAACTTGAAACCATAGTTTTCACACCGTACAACCGGCTGCGTCGAAGACAGATTACTGTCTCTAAGACAGATCGCAGAAAATGTTTCATAGACAGGGTAGGTGAAGTTTTTTTGTTTGTATAAATCGAGAAGGCGATCTGTTGACTTTTGCTGCTATTGGAGAAGAAACTAAATGTCTGGAGATACCGCAGCAAAATTCTGACTATATTTCAAAGCCAGATAAGGCTTTTCCAGTTCGTTGAAAAATATTTTCATCGAAAATTTTATGAATTTTTGTTTTCGGCGTAAAGTGTACGTCAACGGAACAAAATATGTTACATTCACTTACTCATGCTAAATCTACGATTATTCAGCAGCATTTCTGCCAAATTGGACCGTATAACTCGGTTAAATAAACAAACTACGCTCCCTTAAAGAGACCAGGTGTCAAGAAAATTGCTGTCTCTAACTACAGATTGTTTTTTATACGGCTGTCCACAAACACAGATCAGAGATTTCGAAGGATAACATTGATGACAGATCAGAATTTCGGTTACATCTTCAATAAAGACGAATTCTGGATGACTTAACACCGGCAACTTCGGTGGAAGCTATTTCATGCTAGCTCCAGGGCATTACTTGTAATAATGCTGCAATTGAGTAACATAGAGGCTGCTCTATAATCATTTATATTTCCTGTCAACACACAAATTGTGCACCGGCCCCGATAGCTCCGTTGGTAGAGTGTCCGCTCCGGGGAACGGGAGGTCACGGGTTCGATCCCGGGCCGCGACATTCCAAAGTCGCTAAAAATGGTACTAGCTGCGCCTCGCTTGGCACTCAGATTTTCGGGGTAGAGCTAGGACTGGTCGACCCAGTGTCAGGATATTGTGACTGGGTGTGGTATCATGTAATGTGTCTGGGACATGATACTTCAGTGAGGCAGCACTATAAAATTGAGCATTGAGCTCCCTGTCGCAACCAGACACCGTCGTGATATGACTGAAAAATTGTTGGAAGCGACGTTAAACACGACACACACACACACACACACACACACACACACACACACACACACACACACACACACACACAAATTGTGCAATCAGTAGAAGCCTCCGTGGTGTAGAGGTTATGCTACTTGCCTTGTAAACCAGGATTCGCGGGATCGATCCCGGGCTTCTCCAGACTTTCGGATGTGTCTTTAAACCGAGGTCCCGTCTCTTTAGGTGACCTTAGCTGTTGGTGACACGTACAACTCTCTCTCTCATTCTCTCTTACTCTCTTGTGCAATCAGTAAACATCTGAGGCGTTATTTGTTTAATTTTCTTCTGCCTGTACCTTTTCTTTCCTAGATGTCACAAGACTCAGCGATTTCTGGTTTGTAATTGGTTAGGAATTCGATATTGAAAGTAAACGGCTGACGTTCGTGCGAATATCTGGCTGTGCCTTTTTTTACCATCAAACGCCATGTATTTTTATTGCACGAACAAGGTTGCACAATGCAATAATGCACCTTAAGACACTCCAGAATGCGTTAATGCGGCGTCTGATCAGGACATACACTTTGTAAAAAGCTGAACCATTTTCTGAGTAAATTATAAAAAAACACAGCCTGACACCCCTAAATATCGAAATGGACGAAGTGTCTGATCTGGGCCTGCACTGTTTGCAAAGGTACCTCTTTAGGGGTTTCTGGTACTGAATTGATTAGTACAGACGCACGTTCCATTTTGTTGTTCATGGTCGCCTCTGCACCGTTTGCAAAACGACCTATTTAATGTTCATTATTGCATTGTGAAACCTTGTTCGTGCAATAAAAATACATGGCGTTTGATGTTAAAACAAGAGGGCCCAATGACCCCATATCGCTCACCTGTGTACCAGAAAATCATTAGTGTAGGAGACCACTTGACATTGCTACATACAGTTGAACTTCAATGGCTCGAACACCTTTGGGACAATGAAAATCTGTTCGAGACAGGGGCAGTTCGAGCCACTGAGGGTTACTGCCAGGAGGCATAACGGAGGTAACTTTGGGACAGCTTTTCGGTGTTCCATAATAAAAATATATGCTGTGTGTACTCATTAGAATCGCCTCGACGGGGCGATTCTAATGAACACACACAGCATAAATTTGCAACATAAAAGTCGAAAATCGCCTTAATTATCCCACACTATTTCTTATTTACTCTGGGCCCTGTGGTTTCAGGGAAGAAGGTGTTTGTTAGAAATGCCTCAGTTCTTAGGAGTACCAACAGTCTATGTTTCGAGCGAAAAAAATATATAGCAATATAGAATATTTTTGAAGCTTTTTTCCATTATGAGTCTATGGGGGCTAAGGGGCCCCGGGGTGTGGCCAATTTGGACCCCAGGGGGCAGAATTGGCAGGAGTTATGCAGGTGACCACTGGCCGTTGCTACATGCTAAATACCTAAGCTCTGGGTCCTGTGGTTTCAGAGAAGAAAATTTTTGAAGCTTTTTTCCATCATGAGTCTATGGGAGCGAAGGGGCCCCAGGGCGTGGCCCATTTAGAACCGAGGGGCAGGATGGCAGGAATTATGTAGGTGACCAATTGCCGTTGCTACATGCTAAATATCTAAGCTCTGGGCCCTGTGGTTTCAGAGAAGAAGATTTTTGAAGTTTTTTTTTTTCCATTATGAGTCTATAGGAGTTAAGCGGCCCCAGGTGTGGCCAATTTGGACCCCAGGGGCATGATTATCAGGAAATATGTAGGTGACCACTTGACATTGTTACAAGCTAAATATCTAAGCTCTGGGCCCAGTAGTTTCAGAGTAGAAGATATTTTAATTTTTTTCCCATTGTAGGGAGCTATATGTTGCCATTGCAACCAGAATTCCAATCTGAACTGCCCAACATCCTTATGCAGCCTTTCCCCCTACCTGATGATGCTTCTCATGAAATTTGATCAAGATTGACCATGGGGTATTAGAGATATACTTATTTGAAATTGTTTATGGACGCACGGACGGACGCACGGACAGAAGGACGCACGCACACACGACGGACAAAAAGTGATCACAAAAGCTCAGCTTGTCTACGTGACAGGTGAGCTAAAAATGGCACAACCAGATATTTGCACGAACGTCAGCTGTTCACTTTCAATATCGAATTCCAAACTAATTACAACACAGAGTGTCGCCCCCGCCCATAGGGGCTAGAAGAAATATAGGGGCTGCATGATGCTTCCACGCAGAGCTGAATCCGGCCCGCGCACTAGTACTGGTAAACCGCTTATAGGATCTAAGCCTGTCCAGGAACCACGGTGCGAGGCGGACCGTCCATGCTAATTAACCCTATTGGTTTCATTTGGCGACAGGGCTTGAGATGTCATTTCATCTCAATGTCGGGTAAAAGTCCCACAAAATTGGAAGCAACGTCTCCAAAATGACCTTTACAGTGTTGACGGGGACGTTACAAACAAATTACAACACAGAAATCGCTGAGCCGTGTGGCATCTAGGAAAGAAAAAGTACAGGCAGAAGAAAATTAAACAAATAACGCCTCAGATGTTTACTGATTGCACAAGAGAATGAGATAGAAAGAGACAGAGAGTTGTACGTCTCACTAATAGCTAAGGTCACCTAAGGAGACGGGACTTCGGTTTAAAGACACATCCGAAAGTCTGGAGAAGCCCGGGATCATTCCCGCGAATCCTGGTTTACAAGGCAAGTTGCATAACCACTACACCACGGAGGCTTCTCCTGATTGCACAATTTGTGTGTTGACGGTGGCACTACAGTAAAAAAAATCCCCTTACTCACAATGTAAATTGGGGCATATTCCATGTTCTACCACATTTCAGCAAGTCTAATGCTTCCATTATGAGGCATATAATTTGACAGGCTGACCATTTACCTTCCAGAAGAAGCTAAAAAATATGTATGCTGTGCGGCATATTTTGGCCTTTTTGGCAGCCAGCGTCAACAAACCCATACCGCAGCGAATAAATCCAGGCATTTCCAGTGGCCAGTCAGCACAATTTTATGGTTCAATTTAAATCAACTGCATTTTACAATAGCAAATACCTACTAATATTTCTTCTAATAAACAATAATACTTCTCAGAAAAATAATGGCTTAGCACCAGATCCAATCAGAAGCAGCAGAATATTCAATTCTGTACTGAAAGCTCTCCCCAAAGCAAGTGCAGCTTTCATAAAGACCAATTATTTACTGTAGTGCAACCTATACCAAACCCTAATTTCTCTATGATCCACCAAAAGAATTGCCAAACACAAGTTTAGACCATATCTAATAATATAGTCATGCATAATTAATGTTCAGTGACAAACAATCTTTAAACTATGCGAAAAAGTTATCGCTTCCAGATTCTACGATGAAAGCCGGACAAACCATGTTTTGTGAAAAAGCGCAAAGCTTACCTCTTTCCAGAATGGAACCCAGAAACCGGCTTGCATCAGTGCTTCTTCTCAGATGTCTTTGGAATACTTTAATCCTAAAATGCACTAAATCATGTCCTATTAGCAGCCATGCTAGAAATTTTGGCTGTTCTCACACCTATACCCCCTAATTTCAGTAAAAATTGGCATTTTGAGGATATTTTGGGGACAAAACTTTGATGAAAATGATTATAAATGCCTTAATGCCATGAGAAATGTCTGAATATATCTATTCAAATCTTGTAACATGAACCCAACCAGTAAGAACTTACAACGGCTGAGAAAACTCATTGCAATATTGCAGCGGGCTGTTCGGAGAGACAATTTTGAAATTTTGCATTGGCTTGAGACCCTTGTCTAATGCCAAGTAACCTCAGTGTTATATTCAATATTGAGTATTTTCTTTTTCTTGTGTTCCTGTTTAGACATTTACTGCAGGTCTGCTTTCCAAACAGACCAATGACAACTGATTTACATGGCTTTTAAGTACCCCCCCCCTCCAATTACATGGAACAGAAGCAAAAACTTATAAAATACACCCAGTTAGTCCTAAATTAGCACTAAACTTACAATTTGTACAGTTTCTGTGACAAAATACATGCCAGGAAGATCCACCTTAAGATACAGAATTAGAGGGAACCTATTATGTGTGAAAATATTATATAATGAATGAAAACATTAGAGGGGAGCTGATTTTTCTACTTTCGGTTTAGGTGGCACTACAGTAAAAAAAATCCCCTTACTCACAATGTAAATTGGGGCATATTCCATGTTCTACCACATTTCAGCAAGTCTAATGCTTCCATTATGAGGCATATAATTTGACAGGCTGACCATTTACCTTCCAGAAGAAGCTAAAAAATATGTATGCTGTGCGGCATATTTTGGCCTTTTTGGCAGCCAGCGTCAACAAACCCATACCGCAGCGAATAAATCCAGGCATTTCCAGTGGCCAGTCAGCACAATTTTATGGTTCAATTTAAATCAACTGCATTTTACAATAGCAAATACCTACTAATATTTCTTCTAATAAACAATAATACTTCTCAGAAAAATAATGGCTTAGCACCAGATCCAATCAGAAGCAGCAGAATATTCAATTCTGTACTGAAAGCTCTCCCCAAAGCAAGTGCAGCTTTCATAAAGACCAATTATTTACTGTAGTGCAACCTATACCAAACCCTAATTTCTCTATGATCCACCAAAAGAATTGCCAAACACAAGTTTAGACCATATCTAATAATATAGTCATGCATAATTAATGTTCAGTGACAAACAATCTTTAAACTATGCGAAAAAGTTATCGCTTCCAGATTCTACGATGAAAGCCGGACAAACCATGTTTTGTGAAAAAGCGCAAAGCTTACCTCTTTCCAGAATGGAACCCAGAAACCGGCTTGCATCAGTGCTTCTTCTCAGATGTCTTTGGAATACTTTAATCCTAAAATGCACTAAATCATGTCCTATTAGCAGCCATGCTAGAAATTTTGGCTGTTCTCACACCTATACCCCCTAATTTCAGTAAAAATTGGCATTTTGAGGATATTTTGGGGACAAAACTTTGATGAAAATGATTATAAATGCCTTAATGCCATGAGAAATGTCTGAATATATCTATTCAAATCTTGTAACATGAACCCAACCAGTAAGAACTTACAACGGCTGAGAAAACTCATTGCAATATTGCAGCGGGCTGTTCGGAGAGACAATTTTGAAATTTTGCATTGGCTTGAGACCCTTGTCTAATGCCAAGTAACCTCAGTGTTATATTCAATATTGAGTATTTTCTTTTTCTTGTGTTCCTGTTTAGACATTTACTGCAGGTCTGCTTTCCAAACAGACCAATGACAACTGATTTACATGGCTTTTAAGTACCCCCCCCCCCCCTCCAATTACATGGAACAGAAGCAAAAACTTATAAAATACACCCAGTTAGTCCTAAATTAGCACTAAACTTACAATTTGTACAGTTTCTGTGACAAAATACATGCCAGGAAGATCCACCTTAAGATACAGAATTAGAGGGAACCTATTATGTGTGAAAATATTATATAATGAATGAAAACATTAGAGGGGAGCTGATTTTTCTACTTTCGGTTTAGGTGGCACTACAGTAAAAAAAATCCCCTTACTCACAATGTAAATTGGGGCATATTCCATGTTCTACCACATTTCAGCAAGTCTAATGCTTCCATTATGAGGCATATAATTTGACAGGCTGACCATTTACCTTCCAGAAGAAGCTAAAAAATATGTATGCTGTGCGGCATATTTTGGCCTTTTTGGCAGCCAGCGTCAACAAACCCATACCGCAGCGAATAAATCCAGGCATTTCCAGTGGCCAGTCAGCACAATTTTATGGTTCAATTTAAATCAACTGCATTTTACAATAGCAAATACCTACTAATATTTCTTCTAATAAACAATAATACTTCTCAGAAAAATAATGGCTTAGCACCAGATCCAATCAGAAGCAGCAGAATATTCAATTCTGTACTGAAAGCTCTCCCCAAAGCAAGTGCAGCTTTCATAAAGACCAATTATTTACTGTAGTGCAACCTGACAGGAAATATAAATGATTATAGAGCAGCCTCTATGGTACTAAATTGCAGCATTATTACAAGTAATGCCCTGAAGCTAGCATGAAATAGATTCCACCGAAGTTGCCGGTGTTAAGTCATCCAGAATTCGTCTTTATTGAAGATGTAACCGAAATCGTCTGATCTGTCATCAATGTTAGCCTTCGAAATCTCTGATCTGTGTTTGTGGACAGCCGTATAAAAAACAATCTGTAGTTAGAGACAGCAATTTTCTTGACACCTGGTCTCTTTAAGGGAGCGTAGTTTGTTTATTTAACCGAGTTATACGGTCCAATTTGGCAGAAATGCTGCTGAATAATCGTAGATTTAGCATGAGTAAGTGAATGTAACATATTTTGTTCCGTTGACGTACACTTTAAGCCGAAAAGAAAAATTCATTAAATTTTCGATGAAAATATTTTTCAACGAACTGGAAAAGCCTTATCTGGCTTTGAAATATAGTCAGAATTTTGCTGCGGTATCTCCAGACATTTAGTTTCTTCTCCAATAGCAGCAAAAGTCAACAAATTGCCTTCTCGATTTATACAAACAAAAAAACTTCACCTACCCTTTCTATGAAACGTTTTCCGCGATCTGTCTTAGAGACAGTAATCTGTCTTCGACGCAGCCGGTTGTACGGTGTGGTTTTCAGAACTGGAATAAAAAAAAAGAAAAACGCTATAAACCATTCTTTGAAACATTTTTTTATCAATTTGATAACACATCTGAGCTAACAAGGTGACAGCGAAATACAATAATGTTAATGTACGTTCAATTTTCCACATTCACACTTGAGTTCTCAATTAGATTTACAAGCACACTCTTCAGAACAAACACACACCATCGAGGCAAAGGTGATGAGTATCTTGCGTCACTATATAGGATGTCCAACTGGCTTACAGTTGGGCAAAGCCTGCAGGACGGGTGAGGGTGAGTATTGTTACATGTACATATATTTGTTCTTTTCGTACGCTTCCATTTTCCTCTTTCTCCTTTGTACATGTAGCACACTTTATCTCATCCACTCTCTTTTCTGTCTCCCTTTTCCCCTTTCTCTTGGAAACGACACAAAACGACCCACACGTGATGACATGTCGTCAAACTCAAAACAACCAATCACATTACTGTTCATTTCAGTATCTGCTTCACACCGGCTTCCTACTAATCGAGAAGGCGTAACGAAAGACGACAAACTGCGAAGTGGCTTGCCACTCTTGGACTTCCTGTTAGTTGGCATTTGAAAGATGAGCTATCAACTACGTAAGTCATGACATTAGAAAACCTGTCAGAAAGTTTACCAATTGTGAATAACAAAGATTCGGACCATTTCGAAAACACGCCTATACAAATACATTGTAAACTTTACCGCCGAAAAAAAGAAAATTTTAAGATGAAAAATTGTGATATTTTTCTTATTTCTGCTCAAAATATAGATTGTGGGGTACCCACAATCTATATTTGAGAGCAGCTTCTGATTGATTGATTGGTTTGAGATTTAACCGCCCCGTCAACACTGTATAGATCATTTTGGAGACGTTGATTCCAATTTTGTGGGACTTTTACCCGACATTGAGATGCAATGACATCTTCAGCCCTGTCGCCAAATGACCGGCCCCGATAGCTCAGTTGGTAGAGTGTCCGCTCTGGGGAACGGAAGGTCACGGGTTCGATCCCGGGCCGCAACATACCAAAGTCGTTAAAAATGGTACTAGCTGCTTCTCGCTTGGCACTCAGATTAACGGGGTAGCGCTAGGACTGGTCGATCCAGTGTCAGGATAATGTGACTGGGTGTGGTATCATGTAATGTGTCTGGGACATGATACTTCAGTGAGGCAGTACTATAAACGTGAGCATTGAGCTCCCTGTCGAGACACCGTCGTGATATGACTGAAAAATTGTTGAAAGCGACGTTAAACCCGAATTCACACACAGTCGCCAAATGAAACCAATAAGGTTTATAACCATGGACGGTCCGACAAGCATCGCTTTGCATGGGCAGGCTTAGATCCTCTTAGCGGTTTACCGGTACTCGTGTGCGGTCGGTTTCAGCTCTGCGTGCATTCACCATGCAACCCTTCTATTTCTTAAAGCCCCAAATGGGCGGGGCCGATTTTAGCGCAGAAATAAGAAAAATAAGGTATACCTCTGTAAATCCCAGTTTTACTATTCATGTATGTTTGTTTGTATTGGAGTTAAAAATGCCCAGTCAACACTATTTAGGTCATTTATGAGCCGGTCAGTTTACCGATCCACACTTTTCCTGGGCAGGCTGTCAGCGTTTAACCAGTACAGTGCACATTCTTTCGCCAGCAACTCACAACTGTCCTTCTTGAATCAGCGGAAGGAAGAGAATCACCATAGAAAAGATTTCATGATCAATCTCCACGAAAGATTGTTGCCGACCCCGGCAGGTATCGAACCCGCGTCCTCCTGATCATCAGTCAGACGCGCATCCGACTGAGCTACCAAGGCCGGCCCAACGAGTGTCAACGTGTCGTTAAATTCAAAACTCAAAATAATCAATCACATTATTATTGTTCATTTTGTATCTCGTAAACCCAAGTCTTGCTCCATTAACTGCTCAACACCTCCTCCCTCGTACATTTTAACGAAAGACGACAAACTACGGAGTGGCTTGCCTCTTAGTTGGCATTTGAAAGATGAGCTATCAACTGTATGAGTCATGACATTAGAAAATCCGTTACCATTCGGGAATCACAAAGATTCAGACAAGCCTGCGCATTCGCGCACTCTGATCAGCAGCTTTGTGTTTGCTCAATGGATGGTCATAACGAAAACTCGACTATATAATTCTGAGCCCCTTGAACCCCACGTTTATATAGTAAAACTGAGGTTTACAGGGGTACATAGCGGCCCCCGCCCATCGGGGATTGAAGAAATAGATGGGCTGCATGGTGGTTCCACGCAGAGTTGAAACCGGCCCGCACTCGAGTACTGCTAAACCGCTTAGAGGATCTAAGCCTGCCCATGCTAATAAACCCTATTGGTTTCATTGGGCGGCAGGGCCTGAGTTGTCATTTCATCTCAAGGTCGGGTAAAAGTCCCACAAAATTGGTAGCAACGTCTCCAAAATGACCTTTACAGTGTTGACGGGGACGTTAAACCTCAAATCAAACAAACAAAAAACATAAACGGGGGTATATATAAACCTTATATTTCTTATTTTTGCTCTCAAATATAGAATGTGGGTATTCGTTAGAACCGCCTCGATGAGGCGGTTCTTACGAGTACCCACACTCTTTATTTTGAGCAGATATAAGAAAAACATGGCATTTTTTCAGCTTAAAATTTTCCTTTTTTCGACGGTAAAGTTTACGATGTGATTGTATAGGCGTATTTTTTGTAATAGTTGCACCTCTAGTTTCTACATGTATATGCAGTGAAACTCCGATGGTTCGAACACCGATGTCTCGATTTCCATGGCTGATTCGAACTAGTTGTTAAGGGGAATGGATACACCTTATATATTTTCCCGCCATTTTTCAAAAGGGAGACAATTCACGGGACTTCTTGTTCGCTTTTCTATAAACTCTGTCCCACATTGAGGCGATTACGATGAGTTCACACAACAGATACAATTTAACTAAGGAGAGAAAGTATCCCTATTTTATCCCGTTATGCCTCCTGAATAACCCTCAGAAGCTCAAACTCCCCCGTCTCGTACAAAGCTATGTGGTCTAAATACTGTCCGTTACGAAAACACGCCTATACAAATACACTATAAATTTTACCGCCGAAAATCTAAAATTTTAAGATGAAAATTTATGATATTTTTGCTTATTTCTGTTCTCAATATAGATTGTGGGTACACGTTAGAACCGCCTCATCGAGGCGGTTCTAACGAGTACCAACAATCTATATTTTAGAGCAGTCTGTGTAGGAATACTGTCATCTATTTCAAACATACACAGGCATACCGCCATCTGTTTCAAACACTGAATTTTAATTTTGAGACAATTCATCAATGAAATATCAGCACTGCATTTTGCGATGTATGATCTGGGTCTACACTGTTTGCCAAACAGTAACACGCAACGCTCTGACCTACGTGTAGCATTGATAACAATAGCACGACAATTTTCTATTAATAACCATAATCCATAGTTTCCCCCAAGTCAGCGATAGTCACGTGGACAACAGCACTTTTTCTGATTCTGTCATTTAGTAAATTTGGGTCGATTGTTTTACATTCGACCCAAAAACGGTAGCTGACTCCAACAGGTCACATGACTTGAAATAGCAGAAAACAGAAAATGTTGTAATGGGGAAAATATTAAAAGAAATTATCACATGACGTCGTTGATAAGCAGTGGATAACGTCGTGTAATAAAAATCGTATGACCACACGTGTAATAACACTTTTGCGGGATTAAGTAACGCCATGACGACGTCTATCTCAACAATGCATTTTTCATGGAAAAATTGTCATATTAAAAGGCGATAAAATCCAATTTGGTCATATGATAAACAGAATCTTACACTCGTGGTCATCTCATATGATATTTATGAAACTCGCCGAAGGCTCGTTTCATAAATATCATATGAAATGACCACTCGTGTAAGATGCTGTATATAAACTATGACCTTTGGGAGGCACACCAGAACATATCGAAAATGGTAGTAAGAAAAACAGCCAAACTATGCAAGGAAATATGACGTCTTTGAACGGAATTTCGATGTTGTTGAAAGAAGTGACAGGTTTAAGAACTGGATGTGATGACGTCACAGAACACTTTACTAAGGAACGAAGTGTCACCGAAACAGATCAGTCACCATTTCTGGACCTCCCACGATAATAGTTATTTTCATCGGCGGCATAACTCATTTTATGAGAACTTTTGAAACTGTTTTGAATATGGGACAATAGGCCTCTTTTCTCACGGGTCTCTTGCAAAAAAAATCACTCTTCCGAGTTATATGAGGCAATTACCAAGGCAAGATCCCATAACATGCTGTGTGGGCAGAAGACCCTCGTTATAATGACAGTATTTGTTCTCTATCATGTTAACGTTATAGAGAATTTGCCACTAGAACGAATCCTGATAAGGAATTGGCATTTTGGTAACACACCCGTGTGATATAGTACATTATTAATTGACTATCCTGTATTGATCGGCGGTCATCCGTATTAACACCAGGTCAACTGATATTAACTGATCAATAATCATGTTATTTTTAACTGTGTCAATGAATAAAACTGTCATTAATCAAGTAATTTCGTATTGACCCGGTTACAGTCCTCGGTCAGCTGCATTGGCCTTCGGCGGTTCTAACTAGTACCTACAATCTACGTCTTGCAGCAGAAATAAGAACAAGAGGGTCCACAGGGCCCTGGTTCGCTCACCTGTGTGTCACTGTCTCGAGTACATTCTATTTTTAGCTATGGTGGCCATCTTGTTCATCAGCAGAGTGATTTTAGCTTATTTGGTAGGGGGTAACCTAGGCAGCCTTCCTGTGAAGTTTGAATCAAACTGGCCTTAGGGTTAGGAGGGGTTCACATTTGAATCAGATTTACAATATTTTTCTATTTTCAGCTCCGGTGGCCATTTTTTTCATCAGAGCGGGATTGTTTAAGCCTTTTCGGTAGAGGGTCATCTAAGCAGCATTACTTCGAATCTAAGCAGCATTACTTCGAAGTTTGAATGAAATTGGCCCAAGAGTACAGAAGGATTGTCGTTTGAAGATTGTTTTATTTTTAGATCTGGCAGCCATCTTGTTAATTGGAGTTGAATGAGTTTTAACTATTTTGTAGGGAGTCACCTAGGCAACATTCCTGTGAAGTTTTAAATCCAATTGGCCCAAAGGTTTAGAAGGAGTTCACATTTGAAGCAAATTTACAATGTTTTTCTTTGTTTAGCTCTTGTGACCATTTGTTAATCGTTATGCTATTTTCCTAGAGGGTCATCTACACAACATTCAAATGAAGTTTAGAAGCCTTCATGGTGAAGTGGTCATGCTACTTGCCTTGTAAACCAGGGGTAGCAGGATCGATCCCAGGCTTCTCCAGACTTTCAGATTGGTCTTTAAACAGAGGTCCCATCACTGTATGTCCTTAGCTGTTAGTGAGACTTCACCTCAAACACTCACTCCTATGATGGAACCTTTATGCCAAATATGAAGGCTGTATCTTAAATGCTCCAAAAGTTATGACAAAGTAGGTCAAAGGTCAAGGTCATGGCTCAAAAGTTCTGAATAGTTGGGACAACTTTGTCACAAGGAACATACATGCCAAATATGAAGGCTCTATCTCACATGGTTCAACAGTTATGATAAAGTAGGTCACAGGTCAACGTCACAGGTCAAATCTTTATATGAGTAGGAAGCCCTTGTCACAAGGAACCTACATGCAAAATATGAAGGCTCTATCTCAAACAGTTAAAAAGTTATGACAAAATAACCTACTGATCTACTTTTTGATTTGACATGACCTATATTCGAACTTAACTGAGATATTGTCCAGATGATCATTCTGAGCAAGTTTTATGACGATTTGACTAAATCTGTGGCCTCTTAGAGTGTTCCAAACGTTTTTCTATGATTTGACCTGCTGACCTACTTTTTGACCCGCATGACCCATATTCAAACTTGACCCAGATATTGTCAAGATGATCATTCTGAGCAAGTTTGATGATGATCAGACCAAACCTGGGGTCTCTAGTGTGTCCACAAGGTTTTTCAACAATCTGACCTACTGACCTACTTACTGGCCAGATATGACCCAAATTCGAAATTGACTGAGATATTGTCAACTGATCATTTTTAGCAAGTGTGTTGATGATCAGACCAAAACTGTGGCCCCTAGTGTGTTCACAAGGGTTTTTCTATGATTTTATCTGCTGACCTACTTTTTGGACCGACATGACCTATATTCGAACTTGACTCAGATATTGTCAAGATGATCATTCTGGGCATGTTTGATGATGATCAGACATAATCTATGGCCTCTAGTGTGTTCACAAGGTTTTTCTATGATCTGACCTACTGACCTACTTTTTGACCTGAAATGACCCATATTCGAACTTGACCGAGATATTGTCAAGACTATCATTCCGAGCAAGTTTGATGATGACTGGACCAAAAATGTGGTATCTAGTGTGTTCACAAAGTTTTTCTATGATTTGACCCACTGACCTACTTTTTGATCTGCCATGACCCATGTTCAAACATCACCAAGATATTATCAAGATGATCATTCTGAGCAAGTTTGATGATGATCGGACCAGAACTGTGGCCTCTAGTGTGTTCACAAGGTTTTTCTATGATTTGAACTACTGACCTACTTTTTGAACCGATATGACCCATATTCGAACTTGACTCAGATATTGTCAAGATGATTTTTCTGGGCGAGTTTGATGATGATTGGACCAAAACTGTGGCCTCTAGTGTGTTCACAAGGGTTTTCTATGATTTGACCTACTGACCTACTTTTTAAACCGACATGACCCATATTCGAACGTGACCAAGATATTATCAAGATGATCATTATGAGCAAGATTGATGATGATTGGACATAAATTGTGGCCTCTAGCGTGTTCAGAAGGTTTTTCTATGATTTGTCCTAATGACCTTTTTTTTGACCTGACAACACCTATATTCGAACTTGACTAAGATATTGTCAAGATGATCATTCTGGGATAGTTTGATGATGATCGGACCAAAACTGTGGCCTCTAGTGTCATCACAAGGTTTTTTTTTCTGATTTGACATACTGACCTACTTTTTGACCCAATATGACCCATATTCGAACTTGACCGAGATATTTTGTGGTGGTACAAAATGTGTGCAAGTTTAGTTAAAATCAAATCATAAATGAAACAGCTATCATGCAGACAAGACCAAAATAGGCAATTTTTGCCCTTTCAGAGGCCGTATCTCCTTAACACATCATGGGATATGGCTGGTTCAAGAAAGGAACCCAGATCTTATGGTGGTACAAGTTTTGTGCAAGTCTGGTTAAAATCAAATCATAAATAAAGATGCTATCGTGCGGACAAGACCAAAATAGGCAATGTTTGCCCTTTCAGGGGCCGTAACTCCGTAACACATCATGGGATATGGCTGGTTCAAGAAAGGAACCCAGATCTCATGGTGGTACAAGTTTTGTGCAAGTCTGGTTAAAATCAAATCATAAATGAAGATGCTATCGTGCGGACAAGACCAAAATAGGCAATTTTTGCCCTTTCAGGGGCCGTAACTCAGTAACACATGATGGGATATGGCTGGTTCAAGAAAGAAACCTAGATCTCATGGTGGTACAAGTTGTGTGCAAGTCTGGTTAAAATCAAATCATTAATGAAGATGCTATAGTGCGGACAAGAAATTGTTTACGGACGCACGGACGCACGCACGCACGACGGACGACGGACAAAATGTGATCACGTAGTGACAAGGTGAGCTAAAAATAATGTTTACCCCCTGTAAACCACATTTTTCTCTATATAAACTTAGGTTATAATATAATAATCTTACATGGGCGCTAGAGCTGGATGAATAAAAAAATCCGTCCCGAGGGTTACTGTCTAGGGACACTCGGCAAGCCTCGTGATGCCTGACAGTGATCCCGAGGGACGGAGTTTTCTATCTACCTCTCACACCTTTGTAGGATTTTTTTTCTTGCATGCCTTCCATTTCTAAGCGTGGATTCTTTATACTGCAATCACTTCGGTTGCCGATGTCCGCCATATTGTGACGACACTTAAGTGATGTTTAGTGACGCCATGTAACATCCTGAGACGTCAACCTTAACGACGGTGCATATGAGATCGTAATCAACCAGTGCATTTATCAAACACACGAGAATATTCGATCTTGGGTAAGAACACCAGGGTTAGAACAGAATATCTATCCCAAGCTACATGTATAATTATGGATTCCCTGGTGTGCAAGAATATGTATTCTTTGCTTCCAAAGTCAACCTTTTTTATTTATTTACAGGGTTGTTCATTACAGTAGAACTTCGATGACTCGAACACCGATGGCTCGTTTACCATGGCGGAGTGGAACCCGTTCTTGAGTCCCTAGGGAAATTCTCTACATAAGAAATAGAGAGGGTAAGATTTATGATATTTTCGTGTTTTATCTTGCAAATGTCTGCAGTGTGTACTCATTAGAAACGCCTCGATGAGGCGATTCTAATGAGTACCCACAGCATACATTTTTTTCAATACAGAACACTGAAAGATGTCCTAAAGTATCTGGTTATGCCTCCTGGTAGTAACTGCATGTCAACATGTTTGACTGTAACACATGCAGTTACCTGTGTTTGTAACGTATTTGATGCGTGAAAATGACATTACACCGTCTAACGCCAAGGAAACGATCAAAGACTTCGCAAAACGCCATAAAACGGCGGCTGTACACGTCACGCTGTTTCGACTAGTGATTTATCAATCGATATATCACTGGATTTAACTAATGCTACACCTGTGGACACAAAAGCGTTCAAACTCCCATGCAAATGTCATTCATTAAAGAATTCTAAAACTAGATCATGCCATTGATTGGTCTCATTTTGGAAAACAATATCTGATTGACATTTGAGATGTATTTTGATTGGACAGTGCAGGAGTCAGCAATGAAATGTACACCACCTTGTGTTTTGAATTTATTTCTGTTGATTTCTTCAAGCAATGGTGAAATGTTGAGAGAATATGAAGGAAACAACTGCATTTAATCGACGTTCAATGTGTTAGAATCGAAATAGATCAACCCTATTGCGTGATTTGTTTGAGTAATATATCACAGTTTTTCGGTCAGTTGTAAGGAGATAAATAGCTCGCACCATGTACTCGTGATTTGATCTACCCTACAAATGACCTTCAAACAGTGATATATTACTCAACAAATCACTGATAGAGCTGATCTATTTCTTAATTTAATCATTATATCGCATTCGAATGTCGATATAAAATTGACTTACTGCACAGTTTAATAGACGGAGCTCTATGAAAATAATAATAATAAAATCGCAAGTACGAGAAACCATTTTTCAATATATGTCACGTGAACAAGTCAGTGAAATGAACACCCCTCAAAACCCCCACTTCATATAGAGAAAATTGGGATTAAAGGGGGTATACATTAGTTTTCTTGTTTTTGTCGTGCGCGTTTATACAGGATTATTATTAGTATTATCAACTGTATGAATTTTCAGCAAGTGTTTATTCATTTTTTTTTTCAACACATATATTACAATAATAAAAATAACAATAATTATAATTATAATCATGATACTTGTTGCAGAAGTAGCAGTAGCTAAAAGTGGAAATAGTAGTAATTATAATTATTATAGTCATCGTTTTGATTATTGAAATTATTATTATCATTAGAGCTTTACCCTACATTGAGCTGAAATAACATCTCGGGTCCTACCGCCAAATGAAACCAATACATGAATAGGGTCTATATGCATGAACGGTCCGACTCTCGCCACTTTGGTTGTGCATGCTAGTAGTAAGAGTTGTAGTAGAGTATAATTATTATTATTTTTATTGTTTTTAGTATTAAAGTTATCATTATTATAAGTAGTCGAATTAGTTGTAGTAGTTAATTTGAATCCCCGTCAACACTATTTTGGTCATTTTAGAGACATTGCTTCAAATTTTGTGGAGCTTTCATCCCGCATTGGGATGAAATTTCATCTCAAGCCCTGACGCCCAAACAAACGAGAATATGTAGGGCTGTCAGACTCGCACCATTTTGCCTTGGCAGACTTAGTCCCTTTTAGCGGTTTACAAGTACTCGTGTGCGATCGGTTTCAGCTCTGCGTGGACACATTATGCAGCCCAGTTTGTATCTGCTACAATGTAACCCCGATGGGCAGGGGCCCATGTAGTAGTAGTTTAATTGTTGTCATTATCGTTTTCATTATTAACATAATTATCAGTAGTAGTAGTAGTAGTAGTAGTATGAGTTATTGTTGTGATTATTATTATTATTATTATTAGTATTATTATTATTATTATTATTATTATTATTATGTACATTCCTGCAAACACTATTGGCTAGTGTTTATCAAATTTAATTTTCATGCTCTTATTGTGCCCTTATAAATCCGATTTTATGTCATTTACATTATTTTGACAATATTTGAACCCGCAACCTGCAATTGAATTGTTAGAAAAATGCAATTTGTACAGTCAAGAAACACAGCATTATTATGGATGAATTGTAAATATGTTTTCTGTCCTTATGAATGTCATTTGAAACAAATGAGAAACATAATAAAACGATATCTTGTGGACAGCTTTATACTTTAGTTTTGTGACTAAAGTGCTTATAACAGATATGCGTCTTCTAAGTGAGTATATTTATTGTGTATATCCACAGTCAGGGCACAGCAAAATGAACAAGTTGGCAACATGTGATGTGTAACCTATCCTTGCTGAACTGATAGAGGTAGCTTAACACTAAATATTGCTGAGCTGGGGAACCAGCACTTTGGGACAGAAGATTTGATAGAGGATCAAATACCAGCTGTGCATTTCATTGGTTATATAGGCTGGATTTATTTCATTTTAAGAAAAGGGTACTTATAGCAAAACAAAATAATAGATGCTTTGCAATTATATCTGCAAGCCCAAAAATATTGCTGCCACATTTTCATGGTCACCCCTTTGAGAAAAAATTGCCCTGTTATTCACTGCGGCGCTACACATCAACAATATGGCGGACAATAGCTCAAAAAGGAGACGGGCTACATGTGGATTTTTTTTTTGGGATTTATTCAGCTAGAGTTGCTCTACAAACCACCAAGGTTTGAAATATTTTGCATGTACAGTTTTTGTTGGAGATGGAAAAATGTTACTATTGTCGTCTATGGAAAATATTTAGTGGTAAGCTCCCTATAAGATCATGTAAAACCTTCGTGTAAGAATTGTTGCATTTCAAGAACTACTTGTGTAAAGAAAATGTGAAAGATTTGCCGTGTTGAAGTCTTAAACAATAGTATTAGTGACATATGAAAGTTTAGGTCAATCAAATGTTCGAGTCACAAAAATATGGTTAGATAAACTGACCGTATTGATATGAAAACTGTATTGACCGCTAAAACTCCAAACAAATAATAATAATAAACAACCCGGCCATGATGGCCCTGGATCGCTCACCTGATCCATACTGTACGAATGAAATGGTAGGTAATATAGTAAGGTGGATTGGAGGGTTTGAGCAATAGTTATTAACTGAGACTGAAGGGAGTTTTTGGAAATTATATCAAACTAAATCTAGCTGTTTACGACTAGGTCATTTTAGAGTTTGGATATTTTTTTTTATCTCTGGTGGCTTTAAGGTTCATTTGAGTAAATCGATCCATAAGCCACTACAAGGGTTCTTCTTAAAATAGCTGCAGTGACCTTGATCTTCAGCCCAGAACCCTGAATGTTGATATTATTTGACAATATTATCATGCCTAACATTTGTGTGAATTTACAGCAAAATTCCATTGATAAATCTAGATGCTAGCTCGAGACATGAGAGTTTTTTTCTAAAAACAGCCATAGTGACATTGACTCAAGCTCAGGACCCTAAAAGTCGAAACTTGCCTCATATATCATCATACCCAACATTTATGTGAAGCTACATTAAAACCCATCACTAAACTTAGGCGCTAGAGTGATATGTAAAAGTTTTTTTTTTCTATAAAATAGCCACAGTGACCTTGACCTTGAGCCCAGAATCCTGAAAGTCAAACTTGCTTGAGATATCATCGTACCCAACATTTGGGTAAAAGTACTTAAAATCCTTTGATAAATGTTGACGCTTGAGTGATGGAAAAGTTTTTTCTGAGAACAGCCACTGCACCTGGGACCCTGAAAGTCTAACTTGCTGGAGATATTATCATATCCAACATTTTTGTGAAGTTACATCAATAATTGTACGGGCTACAGTGAAGACAAAGCGTTTCTAAAAAAACCCACAGAACCTTGACTTTGAGTCCAATACCCTAAAAGTCTGATTTTCTTGAAAATGAACGATCTGAGCCGTGTGGTTTCAGAGAAAAAGGTGTTTTAAAGGTTTTCATTATATAAGTTTATGTAAAACCATGAACTCTGGAGCGGGGCCACCTTTGGCCCAAGGGCTATAAGTGAACCTATATAGTAGAGGTTCACCAGATGAAGCTTCATACCAAAGACCTGGCCCGTCTGGTTTCAATCAAGAAGATTTTTAAAGGCTTTCCCTATATTAGTCTATGTAAAACTGGTGGACCCCGGAGCGGGGCCATTTTAGGCCCCAGGCTTTCTTGGTAGAGGTCCACTAGATGAAGCTTCATACCAAATATCGAATGCCTGTGCCTTCTGGTTTCAGATTAGAAGATATTTAAAGGGGTTTCCTATATACGTCTATGTAAAACCAGGGGCCCCGGCACGGGGGCATTTTTGGCCCCAGGGCTATAATTTGAACAATCTTGGTAGAAGTCCACTACATCATAAAACTTGTTACCACATAATAAACAAATCGGCCATCTGGTTTCAGTCAGGATTTTTAAAGATTTTCCCTATATAAGTTTATGTAAAACTGGTGGACCCCGGTGTGTGTGTGTGGGGGGGGGGGTGGCCCACTTGCTATAATTTGAACAATCTTGGTAGAGGTCCTCTTGATGAAGCGTCATAGCAAACATCAAAAACCGAGGCCTTCTGTTTCAAACGAGAAGATTTTTAAAGGTTTCCCTGTATAAGTACATGTAAGCCCAGTTGGCCCTGAGGCGGGACCATTTTGGCTCCAGGGCTATAATATGAACTAAATGCCCAAATGGGCCAGAATCACTCACCTGAAGCGGTTGATCATATATTATATTGCACCTTGGTGTCCATCTTGTCTATCAGATCACATTGCCGTTCGCAATTCTTAATCTGGGAGGAGATGACGTTTGACGAATTTCAAGATGGCTGCCATGGCGGTCATCTTGGATACCAGAACGGAACGATTTTAGCACATCTGGATCTCCATGTCACCCCGATACCTCCCATCAAGTTTTAGCTCGCTTTGACCTTTGACCCCGGAAGAGGTGTGACCCTGTCGTTTGAAGAATTTCAAGATGGTCGCCATGATGGCCATCTTGGATATCGAAATGAACGTTTTTAGCAAATCTGGATCTGTATGTCATCCCGATGCCTGCAATCAAGATTCAGCTTAATTCGACCTTTGCTTTGGAAGACGATGTCGTTTGAAGAATTTCAAGATTGGCACTATGGTGGCCATCTTGGATGTCCGAATGGAACGATTTGAGCAAATCTGAATCATCATGTCACACCGATGCCTCCCATCAAGTTTCAGCTCAATTCGACATTTGTTTCGGGGGAGATGTCGTTTGAACAATTTCAAGATGGCCGCCATCTTGGATATTGGAATGAAACGTTTTTAGCAAATCTGAATCACCATGTCACCCCGATGCCTCCCATCATGTTCCAGCTCAATTCGACCTTTGGTTTGGAAGGAGATGTCGTTTGAAGAATTTCAAGAAGGCCGATATGGTGGCCCTCTTGGATATCCAAACGAAACGATTTGAGCAAATCTGAATCTCCATTTCACCCCTATGCCCCCTATGCTGCCATGGCGGCCATCTTGGATATCCGAATGGAACGATTTTAGCAATTCTGAATCTCCATGTCACCCCCGGTGCCTCCCATCAAGTAACAGCTTAATTTGACCTTTGGTTTGGGAGGAGGTGTTTAAAGAATTTCAAGATGGGAAATCCGATCGGAACCATTTTAGAAAATCTTAATCTCCATGTCACCAGGATTCTTCACATTAGGTATCAGCTTAATCTGACTTTCGGTTCGGGAGGAGATGTCGAAAATGTGTAAAGTTAACGACGGACGACGGACTGACGGACAACAGGCCAAGGCATAAGCTGATCTGGAGCTTTTCTCCAGGTGAGCTAACAATCTTGATAGAGGTCCACTAGATGAAACTTCATACCAAACATCAAAGACCCGGGCCTTCTGGTTTCAGACAAGAAGATTTTTAAAGGTTTTCCCTATATAAGTCTGTGTAAAACCGATGGGCCATGTAAAATCGGTGGACCCCGGGGCGGTGCCATTTCTGCCCCAGTGCTATAATTTGAACAATCTTGGTAGAGGTCCACTGGATGAAGCTTCATACTAAATGGTAGAGGTCCACTAGATGAAGCTTCATACTAAATATCAAAGACCTAGGCCCTCTGGTTTCAGACGAGAAGTTTTTAAAGGTTTTCCCTATATAAGTCTGCGTAAAACCGATGGGCCCCGGCGCGGGGACATTTTTGGCCACATGGCTATAAATTGAACAATCTTGGTAGAGGTCCACTACATACAACTTTATACCACAAATCAAAGACTTGGGCCTTCTGGTTTCAGACAAGAGGATTTTTAAAGGTTTTCCCTTTTATGAGTCCATGTAAAATCGGTGGACCCCGGGGTGGGGACATTTTGTGCCCCGGGACTATAATTGGAACAATCTTGGTAGAGGTCCACTAGATAGATCTTCATACCAAATATCAAAGACCTGGGCCTTCTGGTTTCAGTCGAGAAGTTTTTCAAAAGTTTTCCCTATATGGGTCTGTGTAAAACGGATGGTCCCCGGTGCGGGGCATTTTAGGCCCCAGGGCTATAATTTGAACAATCTTGGTAGAGGTCCACAACATACAAGTTCATACCTCATATCAAACTCCTGGGCCTTCTGGTTTCAGACAAGAACATGTTTTGGTTTTTCTTATATGTGAAACCGGTGGACCCCGGCGTGGGGGCATTTTGGCCCCATTGCTATAATTTGAACAATCTTGGTAAAGGTCCACTAGATGAAGCTTCAAACAAAATATCAGAGGCTTGGGCCTTGTGGTTTCAGAGAAGAAGATTTTTAATTTTTAATGAAAATAATCTATTTTGGCAACTGTGACCTACGTAGATGTGCAACGGACAGGAACGATTTGAACAAATTTGGAAGGGGACCACCTAAGACTCATGCCTGTGAAGTTTGGTCGAAATCTAATCAGTATTTTAGGAGGAGATGTCGTTCGAAGAAATTGTTCAGGGACGCAGACACGCTCGCTCGCATGCATGCACTGACGTCGAAGGAAAAGTGATCACAAAAGCTCACCTTGTCACAACATGACAAGGGATGATAGAAACAAAACAATATAGAGATACATCGCAGAATTTTGAAGCGAAGAAGGCAACATATTGGTTTTGGAACGCCTACATGCTTCAATATATATTTCCAGACAAGCTACGAAATGCATCTTTTTAAGGACATGACAAATCCTCAAGGTATTAAAATCGCCAAAAGCGCAAAATACAATTTAAGCAGACAACTTTGTTGTTAATGAGTGTTCCATTTTTTATAGAAAAAAATATCAGGATTGACATTTGATGAAAATTGTCTGCCAGGAAAATGATTCTAAAGAAATGTCAAGCTTTATTATATCTCTTAAGGGGCTTGGGAACACCATCAGGGGCGGCAACTCCTGCAAAAGTATTATTGTCTCCCATGTCAATAGGGATCAACTCTTAAATGAAAGAATTTGCTCCTGAGGAGCAAATTATTTCCTTGAAGAGTAGATCCCCTTTTCAGTGAAACTGGGCTTATAGAAAGCGAACAGGAGGTCCAGAAAGTTGTCCCCCTTTGCAAAAATTGCTGAAAATCTTCCAGCTGTTCCCATTCCCCTTAAAAATGATGAGACGGTCGTTCCTCTTTGGTTTACGAGGACTGTTCAACTATGAATGCAACTAAGCACATAAAAATGATTCCGTGATAGATTTCGATGAAAAATTTATTTTGTCCCCTCAAAGTATTCCCCTTTAACAGATATACAAACTTTCAGTCTTCTGATCCAATCATTGAACGCATTTTGGTAGTCTTTTCGAGGTATACTATGAAGGCACTGGAATATTGCAGAACCGAGGTGTTTGCGCTGTACAAATTTTCGATTAGAAAGGTATTGTTTTCAGCCACGGGAACAAAAAAAAGTCTCACGGGGCAAGGTCAGGGGAATACGGAGGGTGAGGGAGTTCGACAACCTTTTCCTGCTTCAGATAGTATTGCACAATGAACGCCTTGTGCGATGACGCATTGTCATGTAGCAATCTGACATTGGCCAAACCAGTTGCGGGTCTTCGTTCTTTGAAATATTTCTTCAATTTTCGAAGAACTTTATTCTTGTAAAACTACGCATTTACAGATTTGCCTTTAGGCACAGCAACCTGATTAGCAGGGCCCTGATTTGAAAAGAATTTGGCATACATTACCTTCTTGATGCTCATGGTCCGCTTTGCAATGCATGGTCTTTTGCAATACTTTGTTGCCCATATTTTGTTCTGAATCTTTCGTTTTGGCTCAAAAAAAAAGAACCCATGTCTCATCACCTGTGACGACATTAGCGAGAGACCGCGCATTGTAGTTTGGAAACTTTTTAAGCAACTTCTTGGCGCACTGAACGCGTGTCTTTTTCTGCTCATCTGTCAACAGATGGGGAATCCATCTAGCACAGATCTTTCTCATTTTCAAATCCCGTTTCAGAATTGTATGAGCTGCTCCTAATGAGATGCCAACCAGACTAACTATTTGCCTAGTGGTGTATCGTGCATCGGTAGCAACTATTTCTTTCACTCTAGCAACCATCTTGGCAGATGTTGCTCTTTTCGGCCGACGATCATGTGGTGCATCTTCTGTTGAGCCTGGACCACAGCTGAATTTCTTACACCAACGAAAAACTGTCGGAAAAGGCATTTCATTATGCCCGTAAACCGAACATATTCCATCAAAAATTTCTTTGCACCGTATACCAAGAATACAACGATTCTTAATATAGGACCGTATTTCAACGGCGTACTCTGATCTTCATCCAACCATGTTTTGTATTAGTATACAAGAGTAGACAGTGTTTATCGAACGATATACATGGCTAAAGTCAACGGATTTTAACAGGTTTGGTATCAATGTATAGGTAAAATGTTTTTCTACGCTGTGATATTTATTTCAGGGTGATTTTCACATTAGTGCATGAGAAAACGTTCTACTTGCATTCATATTTGAACAGTCCTCGTATTCGATGTTAATAAGCATCTACGTGGTGTTCTGTGAATGTATGTATTCATATTGCTAGTTGTTTTGTGTTGTTTGTGTACATTACGATAACATACATGTGCGACAAAGTGTATTTTTACATCTCCAAAATGGCTACTTTTCTGATGAAAATATGTGATATTTTTGTTATTTTTACTTCATACATACTTTGTGGGTGCTCGTTAGAACCGCCTATGTCTTGGAGCAAAAAATAAGAAACATAAAGAATACCCCCGTAAGCCCCAGTTTTCTCTATATAAAGTTAGGAGGCCTTCATGCGGACTGAACAAATTATTTGTCTTAATCGCGACGGAAGTAAGGGCGAGGATTGTGCCCCCCCCCCCCCCCCCCCCCCCAGTGGAACTCGTTTCCGCTGACTGTTCCAATGCGGTTCTTTTGTCGCGGTTTATTTTTGTTATGGTTTGTCTTTGGGTGTTTGTGTCGCTTATGATAGCCTATTGGCCATTTTGTTGGAAAGTAACTGTCCTTTTGGCTTTCCGCTATTGATGTTTCCATTAGGATCTGTTGTTTCATGTGTGTGTTTCTTTCCCTTTGGTGTCTCTGATGGGAGCTGTGGGTTAATTGTATCGATTCCTGATCATTGCCTCCACTTCTATTAAAGGGGGTGTTCATTTCACGGACTTGTTCTCGTGATGATTGTAACTAACTACATATGCGACTGTCCACGTGACTATCGCTATCCAAGTACAAAATCCAGTTACCGGTTATTTATAGCAGCACTAGTTTTCTCCCTGTGATGTCAGAGCGCTGTGTAAAAAGTCAATTCTGTGACATTTCAAATCCGGTTTCTTTTTCAGATTCTTCTTGCCATTATAAGGCGTAAAAAATAGCTGTGTTTCTACTATGCTGAAAAAAAATTGGTTGGTAGGTAGGAGCATTTTTTTTTTTTTTTTTTTTTATCATTTTATTTTTTCCCCGAAAAACCAAAAACAAAACAAAAACAAAACAGGGTCTAGTCTGTATTTTTATGTGTTTTTGTACATTGTTTTTGTTAATAAAATTATCATGTTGAGACTTGCACTGAAAATCGAAATTCATTATATATGCTCAAAATAAATCAGCGCTGTATTTTGGAAAGAAGTAAATGCCCAAAACGACAAAATACACTTAAAACGCGAATATACTTTGGGAAAAATGCAAATACGACACTGGGTAGGGTCGGAAATTGAAAATAGTAGGGTCGGTGTTTTATTTTCTTATTTTGTTCTTTTATTGATAAAAACAGTAGACATCACGAAAACACGCCTATATAATTTTGACCCCCTTGAACCTCACTTTTATATAGTAAAACTGGGGTTTAGAGGGGTAAACCTTATTTTTTTCTTATTTCTGCTCTTATTTTAGAGCAGAAATAAGAAAAAATATCACAATTTTTCATCTTAAAGTTTGAACTTTTTTGGAGGTAAAGTTTACAATGTATTTGTATGGGCGTATTTTCGTAACTAGAGAAAGCGACCAGTGGGTCACGTATACACCCGGCCAGTGCCACCCTCTGATATATCTTTCGAGCGTGTGTGTAATATGAATGAAGTCTAGAAGCTATAAGAATCTATAAATGTGCTTGTAAAAGCTAAACCAAACATAAAATTTCTAAATGGACCAAGGGAGTGAGGGATCAAAGTTAATGAAGCAGCAGTGTTGGGTATGCATCAATGAAATCTTTGGACTGGTATACAACATTGTTGCAAGTATCAATTGAATTTTTCTTAGAGTTTAGATATACAAGCATCTATAAACTTTGTCATAAAACTAGAACCAAGTGTAAAATTTCTAAGTCCGTGACCTTGAGGTCAAGGTCACAATGGGTAGAGACAGGGACATGCATCACGAAATCGTTTATAAACAAGAAGAGAATCTAACATGTGGTTACAGAGATATCAGCAATGAAAAAGGTTTAACACAAAACTTTGACGTAAAAGTAGAAGAACAGACAGACGGACAGACAGCCCACCCGGGGGCTTGACCCAGGGGCTTAGATATTCCATATGAGAGGTAATGGTATAGAGGTATACTTTACCAAACATGAAGAGAATCTAACATGTGGTTACAGAGATATCAGCAGTGAAAACGGTTTAACACAAAACTTTGACGTAAAAGTAGATGAACAGACAGACGCACAGAACAGCCCACCCAGGGGCTTGACCAAGGGGCTTAGATATTCCATATGAGAGGTAATGGTATAGAGATATACTTTACCAAACATATAGATAATCTAACATGTGGTTACAGAGATATCAGCACTGAAAAAGGTTTAACACAAAACTTTGACGTAAAAGTAGAAGAACAGACAGACGGACAGACAGCCCACCCGGGGGCTTGACCCAGGGGCTTAGATATTCCATATGAAAGGTAATGGTATAGAGGTATACTTTACCAAACATGAAGAGAATCTAACATGTGGTTACAGAGATATCAGCAATGAAAACGGTTTAACACAAAACTTTGACGTAAAAGTAGATGAACAGACAGACGGACAGAACAGCCCACCCAGGGGTTTGACCCAGGGGCTTAGATATTCCATATGAGAGGTAATGGTATAGAGATATACGTTACCAAACATATAGATAATCTAACATGTGGTTACAGAGATATCAGCAATGAAAAATGTTTTACACAAAACTTTGACGTAAAAGTAGATGAACAGACAGACGGACAGACAAACAGCCCACCTAGGGGCTTGACCCAGGGGCTTAGATATTCCATATGAAAGGTGATGGTATAGAGATATACTTTACCAAACATGAAGAGAATCTAACATGCGGTTACAGAGAGATCAGCAATGAAAAAGGTTTAACACAAAACTTTGACGTAAAAGTAGATGAACATACAGACGGACAGACAGACAGCCCACCCAAGGGCTTGACCCAGGGGCTTAGATATTCCATATGAAAGGTAATGCTATAGAGATATCCTTTACCAAATATGAAGAGAATCTAACATGTGGTTACAGAGATCAGCAATGAAAAAGGTTTAACGCAAAACTTTGACGTAAAGGTTGACGAACGGTGGGACGGACGGAAGTACGAACGAACGAACAAACGAACGAACGAACAAACGGACGAACGGACGAACGGACGGAAAGACGAAAACTATATATCCCCTGACATACTTCGTATGCCGGGGGTATAAAAAGTCGGGGGAGGGGTCTGAAGCATGGTCGGTCGGGTTAGCAGAAACACGGCTATTTTCTAGGCCTAGCAGGTTTCTACTGAACATGTACATGTACTTCTAAAGTACTGCTGGTCACCATGGGAGTAGTTTCTTCAACGCCGTTCATAAATGTTAGTTCTGTTTGTTCTCCTACTGTCTTCATTACAGGCTGATACTGAAACCATTTATGAGCACATCGCTTGCAAAATATACCACAAAATATCTTTCGAAAAGTTGCGCCACACGCAAAATATATAAAGAAGTTAATGGCAAAATTTAGATAGTATAGAGTCTCAAAGGCTTTCTTTAAAGACGGTTCAATAGGCTCTAGACGACCGGATTTTACGATGTAAAGTTTTATGATCATCACCGTTCGTATGATATGTATCGGGGAGTGTAGCACGATAAACAGCACTGAAACTAAAAATAACAAGCGTGTAATTTTCGCTTCCGGTGTCAATGAAAATAATACGGCACTACTGGACGTGACTGACGTAACTTTCCGTAGACGTACTCGGCGTTTATAGGCGTCGATGGCACTGTAAATAATTCCTACACACAAGACTAATATCACAGAAAGCGGAATGATAAGGGTGAGCAGGCTATCTATATACGTCATCACCAAATACATATTTTTATAGGCATCGTGTGTCATACAAAATGTTTTTCCGTGAAACTCCTCTAATCCAGTTATCCAAAGAGGAAAATTGTATATACACACGGACAACAAACACATCGCACAGCTTGCTGTTATCGCTCTGGGCACCGTGCAAAATATATGCACACAGGTAGGATGACACAATCTTACGTAATTCTCAAATGAAACAGCCACAACCATCCAAACTGAAAAGAAGCCGGACACATAAGACAAGAAAACGACTGTTTGACAAACTCCGTTTGTGTGAAAGATCGGAATATCGACGGAATCGAACCACACGATCATTAGTGTAAAGAGAAACATGGTGTCAGAAATCGCTCTAGCTGCCAGATAGACGTTGCAGGACGTGTTTCGTAAGCCGGAACTCATGAAAGTAGCACATGCAAAGATGTTAACTATCACGCCAATAATACATATCATTGGTGTCGTTATTTTTCCGAACAGTGACACAGTCATATACATGGAATTATTTTGAGGATTAAGTGTCTCGAAAATAGGCCCTTCTTCGTCGAATTCTGTTAAAACATTCTCCAGTGTTTCATTGTTGATTGCTTGCCGACTGAAAATGGCTTGAGCTCCTGACATATTTCCTATGTAATATATTCACCATATTTTCATTATTTGCTGGCTTCCAGCTTGCAGATTGTCAATATTGGAAAAACAGGTAACCACATCCCCTGACCTTTCAAGGTCAGGGGAGTCTGGTTATCTGTTTTTCCAACACTGACAACCTTCAGACTAGGAACCAGCAGATAATGCAAATTAGGTGAATAGTGATCTACAGTATTATACATGAGACACACAGGATGCCCCATTGATCTGTGAAATCTTTTTTAACCCCGTAAAATGTATCGTTTCCATACCTGTTGAAATTTAGCATTACGGTAACACGCCAATACAAATCTGTATTGCCGCCGAAAAAAAGAAACATAAAAGTTGAAAAATTGTGATAGTTTTCTTACTTCTGCTCAAAATATAGATTGTGGGTACTCGTTAGCACCGCCTCATCGAGGCGGTTCTAACGAATACCCATCATCTACCTTCAAGAGCAGAAATAAGGAAAATAAGGTTTACCCCTGTAAACCCCAGTTTCACTATATAAAAGTGGGGTTTAAGGGGTCAGAATAATATAGGAGTGTTTTTCGTGATTGTCAATCTTGCCTGCTCATTCAAACTCTTTCAAATTTCTCCTGGTTATTCCGCTGCAACATGCTGTATGCTTCTCCCGTAGCAAATGACTGGCGTTGTAAAACTTTTGCATCACAAAAAAGCATTCATGTTTGTTTTCAAATGCAGCCGTACAGCTTACCTAAGACCTCCTCGACTTGAACAACCAATGGGTAATCCAGCTGTCGTTTATTTATTTTATTTATTTATACTCGTATATCACAAGTATAGCCTTTTCTTCGGCGTTTGTATCTAAAACCAATTATTTATTTATTTATTTATTTATTTATTTATCACAAGTATAACCTTTTCTTCGGCTTTTGTACCTAAAGCCATTTATTTATTTATTTATTTATTTATTTATTTATTTATTTATTTATTTATTTAATACACTTCTTTTGTATTTGTACATGTATATGCGCATTTAGATTTTCCTTCATGACAATAGTTTCTGTATATGAGTAAAACGTTCTATAGAAATAAAGTGCAAACATGTTCCAACATCACATTGTTCCAAAGCGCTAATTTGAAGCGCGTGTAATTATGTCCTATTATCTCAATTACATCATATCCTGTCAGTTCCACTGTCTACCATTGTTCTGAATGTCTATTTACTTTCAAGTCTCGGTTAATTTGTCCAATAAGTTTTATTGTTTGAGGCCGTGCTGAGAAAAATCTGGTCTTGAGTTCTAAGACCAGAAAAAGCGACAGATCAGCCTGTGCTACTTAAAAGCAAGACAGGAGTAATAAAGTAAGTTTCATATGATTTAACTAGTGAAGGGCAACGGCGTAGGTTCAAAACACGATGCGCATCTGCGCATGCTAATCAGAATCTTCAATCCCCGAACATGTTTAAAGCATACTACCTTGGAACGCATCTCACAGTTTTAGAAACAAGCTACCAATTAAATCAATGACAGTCTAAAGGAATCTCGGAAACAGATGCTCACACACAGTACAGCAATGTTTCATTGGCGTGGGGAGCTGAAAAATGTCTATTTCAAAATCAATATTGAAGAATCTACTGCAACAGAAACATGCAACCTTTAACAAAGATTTTGAATGTTAACACAAGTAAGTCCCTAAGCGTTAGTAAGATTTCCAGACACTTCGGCCCCAACACAACCTCGGCCCCTAGACATGTCGGCCCAAAGCCAAGTCGGCCCTAGACACCTCGCCCCAAGTCACCTCGGCCCTAGACACCTCGGCCCCACTGTCACCTCGGCCCATAGAAAGCTCGACCCCAAACACACCTCGGCCCTACTTTTGATATATTTTAGGGTATGGGCATTTGTATCATGTTAAATTCGCCCCCTCCCATCGGGATTTCAAGAAACCGACAGCCTGTGACATGAGTACTGGTAAACCGCCGAGGGGTTCTAAGCCTGGCCAGGAAAAGTGGTGGGAATCGGACCATTCATACTTATAAGCCGTATTGGTTTCATTGGGCTGCAGGGCTTTAGATGTCATTTCATCTCAATGTTGGGTACAAATCCAACACAGTTGGAAGCAACGTCTCCAAAATGACCGAAACAGTATTGATTGGGGCGTTAAACGTCACCTCTAACAAACAAAACATCATGTTGACAAGCCCGTGTAATGAACACCCCGCTAAACCTCAGTTTAACGTCCCCGTCAACACTGTAATGGTCATTTCGGAGATGTTGCTTCCAATTTTGTGGGACTTTTACCCGACACTGAGATGAAATGACATCTCAAGCCCTGTCGCCCAATGAAACCCATAGGGTTTATTAGCATGGACGGTCCGCCTCGCACCGCGGTTCCTGGACAGGCTTAGATCCTCCAAGCGGCTTACCAGTACTAGTGCGCGGGCTGGATTCAGCTCTGCGTGGAAGCATCATGCAGCCCATATATTTCTTCAAGCCCCTATGGGCATCTTCATCTGTTCATAATGTACTTACCATTTTATGTAAATCCCAACATCATGCAATCCTTTTTTTTTTTTTTTTTTTTTTTCATCCAAGTCAAATATAAATCCGCTTTATAAATCCACATTTATAAACAGGTACACACAACCTGCACGTGCAAGACACGGGAGAATGAACCGCTTTATCTGGTTGGCTGTTATATATGACTCCCTTGTTAGAATCTGACAAAAGCATTAAACTGACTAGAGTTTAATAAGCGTACTTGGAAACCGCACACGTACACACGCACACACACACACACATACATGCAAGCACACACGCAGTTAACACACCGGCATTCTTGAAGGGGAAAATTGATTGAATATTGTACACCTGTGTCTACTGGGTGAACGACAGTGGCACCCCAAGATTGACCGACTTTAGCAATATTACTGTTAAGAGATTACTGAGATTTCTGTTTCTGTTTTGCATGTGGACCTCCAGTATTTTTGTTCTGTTACCTATTATGCCATGTATCGATATTATTTGCAAGTATTGTTTTCTCATGTTGTTTACTCTATGTAAACCTGGGATATATAAATAAAAAGTTTCAAAAGTTTTATGGGGAAAACTGAGGCTCATAGGGGCATACATTATTTACATCCCGAAGACACGCCTTTACAATTTTGACCACCTTGAATCCCACTTTTATATAGTAAAACTGGGGATTACAGGCTGGGGTAAACCTTGTTTTTCTTATTTTTGATCTAAAATATAGATTATGGGTACTCGTTAGAAACGCATCGATGAGGCGGTTATAACGAGTACCCAGAATCTATAGTTTGAGCAGAAATAATAAAAAATATAACAAATTTTCCTCTTATAATGTTCGTTTTTTCAGCGGTAAAGTTTACAATGCATTTGTATAGGCGTGTTTTCGTAATTCTTATTTCTGCTCCAAGATACAGGTTGTAATGATGATGATGATGTTTTCGAGTTTAACGATGCGCCATCCCTCTTTGTGGGTCATAAGCGTCAATCGGATAATGATCAAAAACTATGTAGAATTATGGGGATATTAAAAAAAAGTCAGAATGATAATGTATGAATATCTGAACCAAAATTAAATCTTATAAAAAAAAGTCCAATTTCTTTTAAGAATAAAATAATATCATCAACAGGTACATCTTGAAACAATTGTAGATACAGGTTGTGTGTACTGGTTAGAGCAGAACTGATCAGAACGCGTCTGTGATAACCTTAAATCACAACTAGTTTAATATTTATCTGTGTTTATGCAAACTAGTTATCATATGACGTCGTTGATAGGCAGTGGATAACGTCGTGTAATAAAAATCGTATGACCATACGTGTAATAACACTTTGGCGGGATTAAGTAACGTCATGACGTCCGTGTCAACCAATCATTTTTGTGGAAAATTTGTCAAATTTAAAGGCGATGAAATTCAATTTAAAGTTGTCATATGATAAACAGAATCTTACACTCGCGGTCATTTCATATGAAACGAGCCTTTGGCGAGTTTCATAAATATCATATGAAATGACCACGAGTGTAAGATTCTCTATAGATCCAACGAGACGTTTATAATAAATATAACAACGCATACACGACATTTTCACGTTAACTTTGACTATAACAACAAGAAGACGCTCTGAAGGACAGCTAATCCCCCGCCGCCTTCAACCGTGACGTTGACCTTGAGTCAGCATCACGAAAAGTGAGGTTTAGCGGGTTGTTCTAATTGTGAATATTTGATACTGATAGTCAATGAGCCTTTTCTGCAAGGAAGTGTCTAGAGTGCCGGATCCGTCACCATAGACTCTGAGGCTAGAGTGCCGGGTCCGTCGCTCTAGCCTCGCTGGCCGCAGTGACGGTCCCGGCACTCTAGCCATTCTTATGTGGCCAGGCTAGAGAGCCGGTAATACAATACTTGGTAGCTATAATCCGCCAGAGAGCATCACACTAAGGACTAATTAAAGAAAAAAAACATTTACCAGACATAATCTAATATCTAAAATTATCAACCATATTGGAGGAGAGAATGCCCCACATGGTACATATACATGTACTAAGTATATCCACAACTGCAAAACCGCCTCAAGGGAGAATACTTCAAATTATTTTGAAACTGTGTATATCAACAACTGCTAAAAGAGTGCCGGTAATATATTAATTCTTTGTTATTTCCATCATCTACCACCTGGAATCGAGATAAAACGGACATTATTTCTCATACACATGGATGCGCAGGCTGATCTGCGCCGCTGTTGTTCGCATATACAATTAACCGGTTTTCTCACGACGCGGCTCATTAATGTCTTCCATATTATTGTTTGTACATAACGAATTGAAATTAAAATCAGTGTATGGCGCGGTTGCAAAAATAATTATGTTGTGCTAAAAACAACCTGTTACAATGTACCTGATTGTCGAACGAACTCAAAGACATCTTAAAGTTTAAAGATTCTACTGTCTTACATTGTCACCGCCAACACATCACACACTTCAGTTTTCTCCTCAAAACAAACAAACCAGTTATTTAAAACTACTTAATGCTGTCCCTAAAAAGTTCTGCTGTCATTGTCTCACGATGGCTAAAAGACTTCACCGAGGTAAATAAAGCCAAGACTTTTCTGCCTTCGAAAGCGCCATTGAGGGCTATCAGAATGCAGAATTCGTTCAGTTCTGGAAGCGCGACAGCAGAACAATATGGTTGATAATATTAGATATTATGTCAGGTATACGTTTTCTTTCTTTAACTCGACCTTGTTATGATGCTGTCTGGCGGATTATAGCTATCAAGTATTGTATTACCGGGTATTACCGGCACTATAGCCTGGCCACATAGGAATGGCTAGAGTGCCGGGACCGTTACTTTAGCCAGCGAGTCTAGAGTGACGGACCCGGCACTCTAGCATCAGAGTCTAGGGTGACGGACCCTGCACTTTAGACACTTCCTTTCTGCAAAAATACGGGCCATGAATACTTTACACTCAGTGTACATCCAGATTCATCTGATCTGGAACTACACTGTCATTCAGTTTGCGAATTTCAAATGAATACAATATACATGTATCAAGTAATGTGAGGGGCTGATAGTCAGAATTGTGACTAATAAATAAATAAATAAATAAATAAATAAATAAATAAATAAAGTATACAGTATACTTGTTACTGTCCGTCTTTAAATATGAGCTGAAATGACAATCAAATAGGAATTTCGAAATGTGTGAAAATTGATAAAAATGGAAACATTATGAGCAATTCCTACAAAAATACGAGGAGTGAAGACTTTGCACACAGTGCACATCCAGATCTAATATGTGAGACGCCAAGTTCTGCAACGGAAGGTCAGGTGGTTTTTCTCCGGGTACAACGGTTTTCGCCCACCTCTGATTAACGATCGGCTCGATATGAGTGAAATAATCTTGAAAGGGCCGTAAAAAAACAACAAAAAAACATCTATATCTACGCTGTTTGCCACTAATATATACATATAGTATACATGTATCAAGTGATTCGAGTGGATAGTCAGAAATGTGACTTATAAATAAATAAAGTATGCAATATACTCGTTGCTGTCCGCCTTTAAATATGAGCTAAAATGACAATCAAATGTGTGCAAATTGATAACAATGATCTGTTTATCTTCAAGGATCTCTTTATTGGGGAAAAGGGATAAGTAACGCCTGGTTGTTTATTGAGCTTCACACTTTATAGTCTTTCAAAACGCAGTGAGACATGACTGCACTTTTAATTTTGGACTAGTCCGTGTTTTAGGTAAGTCGCCTTCAGTTAGGATTTTACATTGGGAGATATAGACGGATCCAATGTTTTGACATGTGACATTGTTTACATTTCACTGCGCATGCGCCAATTACCTCCCCTGCAGAGGTACTCTTTTATCTGGTTGCCGTACAGTGTCAATGAGAATTTCGAATATTTATCGTGTGATTAAACTCATTTCTTCTCCAAAAAAAATTAACTGATCCTTGTCAGTTTGTGCTTTTGAAGTAATAAATGATATAGAACCAGTCTCTTCTGACATTTTATCGCACATTTTGTTGCCTAAAAAGCGTTATAAAACTACCCACCATCATGCCAAAACGTAGTCGATGCGCTTTATTTAACGAATGGAAATAAGATTAAAGCATGTATATTTTCTATCTAATCTTATACGAAAAAGAAGCAGTTTAATGTCAAAAATGGTTTGTGGCAAACAGTTTTGATAGAAAGACGATTTAACAATAGTTATTACAGAAAACAATTCGTGCTACATCAACGGTAGAGTATGCTACAGGAAGTTTTTTTGCCCACCAGATAAAACGAGGCTAATGACCTTTGACCTTGTGTGACGTAGACTTTGATGTGTCTATAGTTTTACTGAGATTCGTACTGCATGATACTAACCACTTAGCCACGATTTCTACATAATGACACTTATCAAAAAATTTGTTTATAATTTTAAATCCTGTGAAAAAAGAAATCCGAAACCTGCTTCCCCTAAAACATGGAATAGTCCTGCCATGCTTGAACGTTGAACTCTCAAAGGTCGTTGATAAACTATACTAATTTAAGTCAATAATTATTTGTTTGTTCATTCACGATATTTGCATTATTAAATCACGCAAAATCACGCTCTTGTTTCGAGAGATCGCGAGATTTCGAGTTCGGGGGCGGGGGGGGGGGGGGAGGGTCACGTGATCATCAAATATGATCGCCAACGTTACTTCCTAGTTAAACAAGATAAAGATGTTATTATTTACGTTTTATTGAAGGTTCGCCGACCAAATAAGATAAATGATGAAGTGATTATTTAGAATATTGTTTTATTCCTATTTAAATGAAATATTGATTTTCTAACGAAAAGACCGTGGCTGAAATTGGTGAGCTGCTTGGCACTTATTTCGCAACAACAACGAGTGTCGTGTAAACAATGCTTTCCGTAAGTGAGAGTGCCATGGAGATGATCGTGTATTCACTTATGATCTTTTGACGCGACTTTTTAAAAGTTTCTATCGGTCTATAACGGGAAATTATGGGCCAGAATGACTTCTGTTGTGCTCCAGGTTGTAGCCATGAACGCTCAAAGGGAGCAGTTTGCTCATTCTACAGGTTTCCAGAAAAGCCTGAATGGTAGACTATAATAAAAAGGCATGGCTTTCAAAAGTCGTTTAAAAATTTAGGGTTGTCTGATTGTGTTCTTCAAAATTAATTTGAAAAAAAGTCTGAATTATTTTTGCAAACAGTGTAGGCCCTGATCAAACGCCATGTTCTGCGGTGTCTGATCTGGGTCTGCACTGTTTACCAAGGTTTCCGGTACTAAATGGGTTAAAGCTATGAAGTTATAACTTGACAACTTCAGCTGTATATATTGTCTGTGTGGGTGTATCTGGTGTTTTTTTATTTGTGTACATATACTGTTCTTTCTTTCTTTCCTTTCTACTGACAATGCTTCGGTCACATTTGACCATTACTGTTTCTTAAAATAAAAACGACAGATGAAAACATGGGCAGGATTGGAGACGTTGAGAACCCCTGAGATTAATTGGAGGCTGTTGTCATTTAATCAGAAGAAAATCATTGGGGAATCACATTCACTTTGAAGTTATTCAAGACCATCTTGTGACCCTTAATATTAGGTCATTTTTATATTTACTTTTATTTGTTTGGATAGATTTGAAGTTAATCTCCAACTAATTGACTATATATTTACACCCCCCCCCCCCCCTGCCCCATTCTACAGTAGGATTACCACAAAATGTGGCACAAATAAAAATAAGCTGTGTAACTCCTTCAGCCATTTGTATACCCCCGTACACTCGTTGTTGTTGCGAATGAGTGCTTTTCAGCCACTGTCTTATCGTTAGAAAATCAATATTTCATTTAAATAACACCAAGCAAGTATGAATAAAACAATATTCGGAATTATCACTTCACTATTTATCTTATTTGGTCGGCAAAACTTCAAGAAAAACGTAAATAATTACAACGACTTTAACGTGTTGAACTAGACAGTAACGTTGGCGACCATATTAGATGATCACGTGATCCCCCCCCCCCCCGAACTCGAAATCACGCTTGGAAACGAGAGCGTGATTTTGCGTGATTTAATAATGCAAATAAGGTCATATGGTTTTATGGGCCTCTCAACCCATTAGGATTATGTCTGGCATGATCTGTTAACCTAACCCAGTTCCAGGCACACTTAGATTCAAGATCTTAGATTCCTGATCATTGCCTTCACTTCTATTTTAGAACCTCTACCATTACGAAAAACACCTGTTCAAATATATTGAAAATTGACATATTCCAATAACACATTCCAATATTTTTCACATTTCTGCTCAAAAACATAGATTGGGTAGAGGAAGGATAAATAACTATAACAATTTAGAGCAAGGGTGATTTTTTCGTGTGTGGGGGGGGGGGGTGGGGGGGATTTTGTTCAACCTGACATACAGCGAGGGGGATTTTGTCCGGGGGGATTTTGTCAGATGGGGATTTTGTCCGCCTTTACAAAAAAGGGGATTTTGTCCGGGGGGGGGGGGGGCGGTTTATGTCCGGGGGCGATATTTTGTCCGGCTACCAACTGACCAGCTCGATATGACCAAAAAGTGTTGAGAAGGCCGTTAAACTCCAGTCTTATTTCTACCTACACTGGGGTGTACAAATTAAAGCAACTTAAAGCTCTGTTGTCTATATCAGTTTAACCCATTTTGTACCGACCGGAATTATCAACCTTATATATAGTACACGTCCATTTCAAAATTTAATGCTGTGAAGTTGTGTTTAAAATTTCTAAATATATTTGAAAAATCAAAGTACTGAAAGTACTGAGGAAAGTTGATTTATGAGGAATAATTATTATGTAACAATGTTAGTCGTAGATCAAGCAGTTATCTAGATATTTTGTTGAAATAATCTAGAGACTAACTTCCCATATCACATGTCCTGTTGTATGAATGTCATTTAACGAGTCACCAGTAATAATTCTGATTCTGATTTGACAAGGTCCCAGAGGGTTAAAAATTCGACAAAGAAAACATGATTCATCGATTGTTTTGAGTTTAACGATAGGTCAACCCTAGTGGATCATTTTTGTCTTCTCCAAGAGAAAGGGGGAAAAGGGATAGAAGAGACAGATGAGATGATTTGTTTGTTTGTTTGATTGATTTGAGGATTAACGTCCCCGTCGACACTGTAAAGGTCATTTTTGAGACGTTTCTTCCAATTTTGTGGGACTTTTACCCGACATTGAGATGAAATGACATCTCAAGCCCTGCCGCCCAATGAAACCAATAGGGTTTATAAGCATGGACGGGCCGACTCGCACCGCTTTACCTGGGCAGGCTTAAATCCTCTATGCAGTTTACCAGTACTCGTGTGCGGGTCGGTTTCAGCTCTGCGTGGAAGCATCATGCAGCCCATATATTTCTTCAAGCCCCGATGGGCGGGGGCCGTTGTAGAGTAGATGAAAGTGAGAGGGGCAGAGGAGAAAGAGGAAAATGAATGGAAGTGTAGAAACAGAATAACAACACTCACCACTCTACCGTTTCCTGCTGCAAGGAGAGCAGGTGTTGCCCAACTGTAAGTCAATATCAGCTGGACTCCCCAGTGACACAAGATACACACCGCCATTGCCTCACTCAACTACCCCCACGAAGAAAAAACGGAAGAAAGAAAGATAAACGTGTCTGCCGATTTCTTCATGGTCAAACCATAACTTTCTAAATTAGCTCAGTACATATCTGCTTATGATCTTACAGAGAAGTTCTAGCGGGCACTTGATATCTTAGCAACGTCGCATCAACGTCACATTAATACGACGATGCACATACGTTGTGCAGCCGCTTGGAGCTATGTTCCTTCGGGGGTCGGGACTTAAAAAGGAGAATAACTTGACAAAAAAAAAAGATCATAATTTAAAACCATTTGATTTAGACATTATAACCCTGATCAGACGCTGCGTTTACCCAAGGCGAATTAAAATACGTTTATTCCAACCTGTTCGGGGTCCTAAAAACATTCACCCATAAATGTCAATTGTTTCAATACTGGGACATTCTGAAATAGTTAAGATAGATTAGAGGAAACAGAATGTTGCGTCTGATCGATGTCTTCACTCAGAACTATTTGCTAAAGTACGGAACTTGATTTTAAACTCACAGCTTACAACACGTGTTTTGTAATTAGAGCTCTCGAAAGCAGGCGAATTGTAGGTCGGTAAAGGATTGTTTAGTTGGTCACTGATAAGCTGACCCTTTTAACCCTGTAGACCGATGCAGACGCCGAGGTAGAAATACAATGTATCTATGCAAACCTTGTAGATCCTGATAAGACGGCACGTAGCTAGAATGTCTCGCCAGAATCTACATGTACACTGTTTGTTTTCATGTCAGTGTACTAATCAGAAATCCCTTTCTATAAGAATATATTTAAAGCGAGAAGAGTCCTGTTTAGAAACTCAGGGATGAAAGAGTAAAACATAAAATTCATCGGAAAGCGCGTAGGAAAATAGTCCCAGAGTACTGTTTTCTTTTCAGAATTCGTCTTTCTGTGCCAATTTATATTCAATCCGTATAAAGTCTCGAAAACTGAACTATTTTGAAAGACGTTCCATGCCTGCAAAATTAATTTTCAAGCGTTCCTTTGGACTATTTTATGCAGCGAACTAACAGCGGAAGTGGAGCAACGCGGTCCAGTACCGGAAGTAGAAATGTGTTGACAAAGAAACTTGATTTTAAAAATCAACTTTCAACAAAAGCCTGAACTTTTTGCAAACAGTAGTTCCTGAACAAGAGCCGAACCCGGTGGCGTCTGATTGGGGCCTGCACTTTTTGCTACAACCCGTTTTGTGGGATTCGGTACAAAATGGGTTAGCACAACAAGCACAAACTTTGGGTAAACATATCTCGGACGCCCTAGGCGTGTAGTACTCACGTTATTTCAATATACACCGACACATCCTCAGTCATATCAGAATAAAGAAAGTGTGTCCTCTGACCGTTCCAAGGCGGTCCTTCTGTGGCGGTTTATTTATGTTGTCGTTTGTTACTTACTGTGTGTATCACTTGTGTCTTTTTATTTTGGATGGCCATTTGGCCATTTTGTGGGAAAGTAACTGTCCTTATGGCCTTCCTTTGTTTAGGTTTCCATGATTATGATGTTTGTGTTTCTTTCCCTTTGGTGTCTTTGATGGGTGGAGTAAGTTAATTGTATCGATTCCTGATCTTTGTTTTACTTCTACTTTGTATCTTAATTTTCTTACTTCAAGATTTAAACAAGACACAACGAAAACAGCCTATACTCACATATATTATTATATTATATTGTATTCAAAAAAGTACCACCCTAAAATTGAAATTTTCAGATTAAAAAATCCTGATAATTTTAATATTTCTGCACATAACATACATTGCGGATACTAGGTAGAAACGCCTCGACGAGGCTGTTCAAACGAGAATGATATAACAAGTCACATCTATACTACCAGCCAATCAGACTACATTGTATAATGTTTCGTTCAAATCCACAAATTGGTTGACAAACAGTGTAGATCCTGACCAGATGGCTTCTTCAGAACTAATCTGATCTGGAGCTACACTGTTTGCAAAGTTAGGGGTTGCCGTGAACGGCAGGATAAGGGTTAATGCAATGTTAAGAAATTGTTAGTAGTTTGTCATTATAAACCTCACTTTTTCTATGTAATTAAGATAATCAACCAATCAAACAAGCCATAAAACTAACGCGGTATATCACGCACCCCCCCCCCCCCCCCCACACACACACCTTTATTGCTGAGTTTTGTGACTTTCTGTCACTTTCATAGCATAGCCTTCGGGTGAACCATTGTGTATTTTACATTTAAAAACGACAACCTTGTTATTGTAATTTAATGGAGTAATGTGTGAAATAAACACAGCTTCTGAAACGATTGTACAATGAGATATTTTGTCAAATTTTATATTTTATTTTGGGTAGGCCCAGAGAAAATTACATGTAGTATTAATTAATGAGACAAAAAAAAAAATATGTTTGGACTACTTAAGAGAAAAATGACACAATATGTCATCTGAAAAGACCATGATATGGATCATATACTTGGATCGTAAATATCAGTTCTTCTAAAAGAAAAAAAAACAACAAAAAAAAAAAACACTTGATCCTACTTCTTATGTATGAATTAAGATAAAAACTTTCAGGACGAACCATAAATTCTGCTCTAAAATATAGATTGTGGGTACTCGCTAGAAGCGCCTAACAGAGATAGTTCTTACGTGTATCCACACTGGAAGTGTCTAGAGTGCCGGTACCGGCAACCTAGACTCTAAGGCTAGAGTGCCGGGTCCGGCACTCTAGACTCGGTGGCTAAAGTGTCGGACCCGGCACTCTAGCCAGTCTTATGTGGACAGGCTAAAGTGCCGGTAATACCCGTTAATACAATACTTGATAGGTATAATCCACCACAGAGCATCATACTAAGAACGAATTAAAGAAGAAAACATTTACTTTACGTGTCTAAAATTATCAACCATATTAGAGGAGAGAATACTCCAAATGGTACGTATACTAAGGCATCAGAAGATAATCGCAGCACTTTTTTGTCCGCGCCGCACCAAGTTTTTGAATCGTTATCGACAACTCCTGGAGAAAGCGATAACTTCTGTTTTGGTTTCAAGGTGCTCCACACGTACATGAAATCAAAACAGAATACCAAAAAAAAAAAACACTTCTCTGTTTGCATAGGCTGACAGCAGCTTACCCCACCCACTATTTTTTACATACAAAAAAGCATGACTCCACCTCTCTTTGACAGATCCTGTGAAATTACTTCCCAAAACCACCAGTACTTGGCACCTGTTGAAATGTCATGTACACTCAGTCACATGCAAAGAAATTGACAGAAAAGTATACCACAACCAGTAAACTTTTCAGGAATCCTCTTTGAAAAACAGCCACGTTTTAGTGCCAAAGCTACCTTCGTGAATTCATATATGCCGCTGCACCTTGAACTTGCACAGCATCAAGACAGCTGGTGTTGTAGTTTCGTATTCCATTTCATAAAAGTACAGATAATCAGCAAATAAGCCCACATTGGCAAAAAATATCCAAATATCACAATTTCTATGAGCAACCATGCCATTATTGACCCTCCTACTACAATATTTTGAAAAACGTCCACCGTCAAATGCGGAACTGTCCCCTGATGCCTTAAGTTTGGAAGTTTTCATTGATTTTCAGCCATTGGTGATCCCACATGGTAATTTGGCTTATTTGTAAAAAAAAAAATAAAAACAAATAAAAAAGTGGTGACAAAAGTACATGTTGTTGCTTTCATAGCCCTTTTTGAATTTCATTAATACTGAAGAGCTGCCAAATGCAATTCGGAGAATTGCGCAATAAGTCCATGGTGGACGATGCTTTCTGGAGATGACATTTAATAATACACAGCAATGTGGTTAATAGGGATGTAAACAGTGATGTTTGATGTTAAACATGTAAGTGATAGCACTGGCCCTAAATGACTGAATTGGTGGAAATGGGCCGTAAATTTAAGAACCCACCCCCAATCCCCAAATTTTCATAAAATGACCGGGACTTTGAGATATTCATTATTTCCCCTTTGCTACTGATCAGAGTCTAAAGTGGACACCCTCTGCAGGAAAGACAAAGGGAGAGAACAAACCAATTAAGTCAGTTGTGTCATTTCTTATCTGATAACTGTCTTTGATAAAGATACTAACGGGCTCTTAAAAAATCAAAATCATAAGATCTCTACTGAAGCTGACTTTCGACCAAAACAGAGTCTACACGTCATGATAAAACAGCAACTATGCATACAAGAAACTGCAAAAAGGGTATTTCAGTTCTGAATGTGTTTGAGAAAGGTTCTACTTTGTTTTTGTTACAGTCAAAGTAGAAGTAAAACAAAGATCAGGAATTGATACAATTAACTTACTCCACCCATAAAAGACACCAAAGGGAAAGAAATACAAACATTAAGCGACCAGACCATAATGGTAACCTAAACAAAGGAAGGCCATAAGGACAGTTACTTTCCCACAAAATGGCCATATGGCCACCCGAAACCAAAAGACACAAGCGAAACACACAGCAAGCAACAAACAACAACACAAACAAACCGCCACAGAAGAGCCGCCCTGGAACGGTCAGTGGAAGATTTCCACCGGGGGGCTTAAATCGATTTCACGTGGCCACAATCCTCGCCCCCACTTCCGTCGCGATTTAGACAAATAATTTGTTCAGTCCGCATGAAGGCCTCCTAACTCATCAGTGCAACATCTCCGTGAACACAAAAATCAAAGAACCACAGAGGTGAGACAACGGTGAGGACTCGACAGCAAGAAACCACTGAAATGCTGGAGCAAAAGAAAACCAACAGTTAGACTCCGATGAGCCCGACCAGAGACAGAGCATCAGACACCAACCGACATTATCTCTCTAATTTTCAATAAGCCTTTACGTTGGAGCCGTCATAGAATCTGAGGCCTGACCCACCGGCGTGCAATTAAAGAGGGAAGCAAAGTTGCCAACCGTGATTGGGTTAACTACCATGCATGCAGTCTGTCGTATAATATCCATGTTGTACCCAATCTTTTTATATCGCAGAACAATTTTACGAAATTGGGTGCTGAAGTCATTGCGGTTATATATTTTTCTGAATTTATATACTAAGTCACCATAAAATTCGGGTTCCGATAGACCTTGTTGCAGAAGAGATTTAAGTCCAATATTGAATTTTGAAATTAAATCAGAATGGCGTCTATAAAATTTTGAAAAGGCTTTGCGTAGTTTATGGTACCGATAACCCTGATTAAGGAGTTTAGCCGTTAATAATTTATTACGAGTGTTGAAGTCAGTTACATGACTACACACTCTAGCAAATCGAATTAATTGCGAAATATAAACGCCATAGGATGGCGCACGAGGAACATCACCATCCAAAAAAGGAAAATTTACAATCTCAAAATCAAAGTCATCGCGTTTATCATAAATTTTGCACGAAACAAATCCATCTACAATAGATAGATGTAAATCCAAAAACGGGGCCTCGGTATCAGAAGAATTTTCTTTATTTAACTGAAGTTCTAGGGGGTAAATCTGACTGATCAAACCATCAAAATAGGTATTATCAATATTTAATAAATCATCTAAATATCTAGAAGTAGAGCTAAAAGCTTCAATAATTTCAGATTGGTTATCAATGGAAAGCGACAAAATGAAGTCTCTTTCATAACAATACAAGAACAGATCAGCCACAAGAGGTGCGCAATTAGTACCCATCGGAATACCCACAATTTGTCTAAATAACTTAGTACCGAATCTAATATAAATATTGTCAAGTAGAAAGGTGAGGGCATCACACACTTTCTGACATGACCAAAGTGTATAATTCTTATGCTCTTTAGAAGTGAAAAAATGCATTTCTGACATTACAAGCAAGATAGAGAGAATCTTCTCTGTGAAAAGCCCATTCAATTAAATCATTAAGCTTTTCTTTTATAAGATTATGAGGAAGTGTAGTGTAAAGAGTGGAAAAATCGTAGGTAGACAGACTAGAAGCACGAAAATGTCTAGATTTCAATTTATTTAAACCTCATTCGAATTTTTTATAGACCAAAACAGATTTCTTCCTGATCTTTCAAAGACTTTATCACAATATTTAATTACATGCGTTTTAATAGCAGTAAGACAGGAAGTTAATAATTTAGAAAGTTCAGTGGTAGTGCAAGAGCTAGAATTTGCAATAAACCGTGCTTTGTAAGGTTTTTTATGAAGTTTTGGTAACCAGTATAGCGTAGGAAGCTTGTCTTGGCCTTCGTTAACACACACAGCAAACTTGGTTGCTGAAAGACAAACATGTTTATCTACTATAGATCTCTCTTCAGCTAAAGCACTATTTTTTGAGTTTGGGGTATACTGCAAGGTAAGAACTGAGTCCCACACTAAAAAATATCCATAAAAAATCAGGGAGGAGTGTAACATTGCACTAGCCTTGTCATTCTCCATAATATAAAATGAAGTCAGTACAAGAAAACACTTTCTGGCTGCAAGGAACTACACTTACTTGAATAAGAAGAACTTCTTAACTTGTACATGTGCTGTCATCAGCAACTAGCAGCTAGACCTGGTGAGTATTCTGAGGTAACTAGCTACAGACTGGAAAAGAAAAATCATTCTATCAGAATAATGTGTCCAAAGTACATTCTTGGACACACAGAAGGTCTTACAGTGCTGAAAAGGAAATTGTTGTTAATATCAAGAAACCGGAGAGGCTTTTGTGGCAGTTGCACAGCACAAATTTGAGATCTGTTAATGAGGCAACCTTTGCATCTATAGTGGTCATGGCACTGTCCACCATTTTTACTTAATTACCTATTATTTTTTCACAGAATGTGGCTCATGAGACAGGTCATAACATTAGTCTTTGTCAAATGGGACAGAAAACCTGTCCCGTGGCAATTTCATGACGATTTTTGGCGACCTATATCAAATTAAACTTTGGGGCATGTGCAACAATGTCAACTAGTTCGGCACTCTGAGGTCCGCGTCTGAGCTGAATAATGACGTCATCAAAATGGCGGCTATAACGCTGTCTATATATACGTTTATTAATAGTAATGGAATTTCAAGTAATTGAGTCTAATTGAGATTGAAAAGAGTTAAAAGTCTTTGCCTTCTAAAATTTTATCAAAGAAACGACAGTTACACAAAAATGACTTTTTTAATGCAAGAGGACATAGGGCCTATATGAGCCGGTGTATGACAAAACATACAATAAGAAGATACTCAATCAACCTGCGCACCCATCCACTATGGCCAGACCATTTGCTTATGTATCTCTGCATAGATCGTAGCCTATAGTAGGTACATGCAATCAGCGAACGCGCAGGCTGATCTGAGTCTTCGCTGGCCGCTAAAACCTTCTTATATGTTTTGTCATGCGCTGGCTCATATATTATATAGGGGTATTTTGGGGTATCTAGAACGTTAACTTGCCACAAATCTTACCGTGACCGTCGGTCTGTTGAACCTTTTGATAACAGAGTATGTTTCTTTTGCCAAAAGGGCGAGACAAAAAAGCATGCATTGATTAAACTGAAAACAGACAGTGCTGGTAAGAAATTACGCAAAGCAGTGGAGAAGTCAGGGAATGAAGTTTTCCGTGTTCGTCTTAGTACTGCCATCAATCCTGACGATGCTCATGCAATTGATGTAAGGTACCGTAACAACTGTTACGTTAACCATGTAACAAATGTATTGCGGGCCGAGCCCAAAGACAGTTCGAAGTCTAAAACGGTCGAATCTGAATTGGCAGCCGAAATTGAATTTCTTGGCGAAGTTGAGAAAAGTCTCAACAGAGGCAAGATTTTAACAATGAACGATTTGGTAATAAAGTTCCGAGAAATTTGAGAAAGCAATGGGGTTGAACAATCAGGAATTTCGAAAATTCAAATGAAACAAATCTTGACAGAAAATATTGATTACATACAATTCAGTAAGCCCAGCAGATTAAATAAATCTGAAAGGGTAACTCTGAAATAGACAAGTGACAGGGCCATTCAGGCTTTTGAGGAAACCCAATTAGAAACCAACATGCAAAATATGTTCAGTGTTGCCAAAACCTAACGTAAACAAATGTTGAATGTCGAGTCTTGGAGGTTCTCCGGCTCTGTAGATAACAACGAGATACTTGGTAAGTGTGTACCTAAATCGCTCGTAATTTTCTTGCGATGGTTAATTCAAGGACCTTCAAAACTTGCTATAGATGACGACAATGTTGATGAGCAGGTTCACAAAAGAGCTTTGACCTCAGCTCAGCATGCAATGTATGCTTGTTTAACAAGACAGCAGCTCAGTGAAAATAAGAAAACCCTAACATTGCAGCATTCTAATGAAAGGCCATTACAATTAAGTGTTGGTTTGACGGTACATACAACATTCCGCAGCAAGGAACTTATAGACTTTCTGCATGGACTTTGGCTATCAGTAGATTACAGGCGTATCAAAGCAGTTGAAACTCAGCTCGCTAATCAAGCTGTAGTAAGCATGTATGGAAACGAAGGAGTCTATGTCTCTAGAAGCTTCATTCCTGGGAGACATATTTTCTTTGCTGTAGACAACTGTGACTTTCAAGAAGATACTGCGGATGGAAAAAATACATTGCATGGCACAGTCATGAATATATATCAGAGAATCAGTGACAACGATGGAGTAACCAGCTTTGCCTTTGATGACAAGATTGAAGATCGCCGGCTTTACGACCTCCCCAAAACCATCACTGAGATTGAAGAATGCAATTTATCAAAATATACGAAGCCAAACTGTGAAATATTTAGCACATTTCCAAATCAGATAGGAACTGAGATTGCAAATACCAAAGAATTGTGCTGGCTTGCAGCAGCCTTCGTTGGTCTCAAAAACAAAATGGAACCGGAGTTAGAACCGGACTCTGGGACTCTACGGCAAGCTGGTTGTCCACCAACATGGTCAGCTCTAAATTCTATTTTAACAAGCAATTGCCTTTGACCAGAGTTGCTACACCGCCATTGATTGCTGCTCCAGCACATGAATTTTCCACACTTCTCACGGTACTAAAACAAGCTCAGAAGATAAACACAGTTCTTGTTGGAGATGAGCACAAGACCGTTGTAACACTTGACATGGGTCTGTACAAACCTGCTCAAAAACTGCTCATGGCAAAGAAGAATGAATTCAAAAATATTGTGCTACGTCCGGGTGAACTCCACATAGTTATTGCTATGCTACGGACAATTGGCTGTTTCATTGGCAATTCGGGAATTGACACAGCTTGGCTTCATGCCGGCCTGTATGGTCAAACGACTATAAAACAGATACTAGATGGTAACCATGTGAAAAGGGGCGTGAGAGCACATACCGTGACCCTCCTGTCGTTGTTCACTATGAATATGGAAGCATTTTCTAAGCGAGCCCCAGAAGTCGTCGATGAATGCAAAGCTGAGTTCAGGAAATTCGTTGAGAACTGCAATGATTTGTCATCCCTTGAGAAAATTTCCAGCGGGTATGAAGTGGTAAAAGACTATATCAGATCTTCAGACTTTGAGGCAAAGTTTGCAAATTTTAACAAGGAAGGCAATTTGATGCATCAAGTCATTTTGGTGTATATGAGAATGGTTACCCTGATGTTACAATTTATCAGAGCAGTTCGTAATGGTGACTTGGAAGGGCATTTGTATTTCCTCGCAGCATTTGTCAAGTACTTTTTTTTGCATTTGGCAAACTGAACTACGCTAGAATGACGCCACTTTGTATTTCAGAAATGTTTGCATTACATGAAAGCGATCCCGCGTTATGGCACGAGTTCTCAACAGGAAATTGGGTGGTGAACAAAACCCAAGTTGCTTCTTGTGCGCTTGGTGCAGATCATGCATTGGAGCAGGTAAATCGTTGGATGAAGGTAGCTGGTGGAAAAGTTGGAATGACTCAGAATCAGACCGCAAGGACAAGATTCGTTTTGGTAGCCCCGGAGTTAGCGAGACTGAAGGCTGAGTCAAAACAATAAGCCAACCTTGACCTAAAGCCCTCATCAAAAGCATTACGAACTGTCAAACACAGCTCGTAATAAGTTGTTTTTCTCAGCTTTGTCTCTTTCAACGACATTACAAGGTTTTACAAAACAGTTTGAATACGAGGGTGATGACATTGTCAATATAGTAACAAAAGCTGTAGTTCCTGAAAATGTCCAAAGTGACCTGACAAAGATCGGGAAAGTAGGATCAGAAAGTCTGGATGACTTTCTTGAATCAAGAATGAAGACACAGCGAATAAATGTCTGGGATTTCACTTAAAACATGGAAGGCTTCATTGAAGGAAACAAAGCTTAACGTTGGTGACAAAACTGTGGAGTTGAAAGAAGACAGGGGTTTGTTTGCAAGAATGCTCATTGTCGCCAATTCTAGACCTGACATAAGCCTGGAGAGAACTAAAGGCACTTATGAGCTATCAGTTGTGCCGAGGTCGTTGTTTGCAGCAGATGGATTAATGAATCATTGCTCTGACAAAAGTCAACTAATGGCTATTCTGGAGAAACAAGCGGTGCAACCTGTTTTGTCAAACGACGCACCTACTGTAACCAGCGAAACAGGCAGAGATGCAGTTGTTGACGCGATGGTTATAGTGCAAGGCCTGGACAAGCCCAAGTCCATCAAGACATGCAAAGATCTTTCAGATCATCTTTGTCAGAAAGTAACACGATTTTACAACCGTTACGAAGAAGTGCATTTGATTTTTGACATATACGATGTTGAAAGGTCACTCAAGACAGAAACTCGAACAAGAAGACTTGGCAGTAAACAAAGCATTGTATATCATATCACAGACTCAAGTCGAATTGAGAATGTATCTATGAAAGTGCTGCTGTCAAGTTCAACAACAAAGGATGAGTTGACAGCTTATCTTTCTGTCAATCTGGTAGAATATGTGAAAGAAACAGACAAATCATATGTGGTAACGTATCGGGACAAGGTCGTAGCTACTAAAGGCGATTATGAGCACCTCGCCAGTAGTCAGGAAGAAGCAGACACGAAAATAATCCTCCATGCAGTCGACGTGTCTAGACAAGGAGTATCTAAAATTGATATTCATTCAGCTGACACGGATGTCTTCATTCTGTGCCTTGCCCATTTTGACAAATTACCAGAGGATACACTCTTTGTCACAGGAAGTGGCCAGAGGAGAAGGAAAATAAAGCTAGCAGCTTTATGCGATGCCCTTGGTGATCTCAAAAGCAGAGCTCTTATTGGATTGCATGCCTTTTCCGGTGCAGATATTACTGGGTCAATGTCAGGCAAGGGTAAAATATCATGTTGGCAGGCATTCGGTAACGCAGAATCCTCTATTCATGGAGCATTCAACAAGCTTGGCCAGGTCCCATTGGAGGACGACACTAGGACAGCTCTCGAAAAATATGTTTGTCTGCTTATCAACCAGGAACATCCATAAGTAATCTCACTGAGTTAAGGTGGTGGATGTTTCGTCGAAAACAGGCCGAATCCAACAAGTTACCACCAACTAGAGCTGCTTTCCTGGAAAGTGTAGAGAGGTCCCACTATCAGTGCATCATATGGACATCTGCAACTGAACCTACTCCCAATATACCATTGCCTGAAATCCATGGTTGGAGACGGGATGGTGACATTTATATCCCTAATATGACTACCTTGCCTCCTACTCCAGAGAACCTGCTCCAGCTGGTAAAATGTGGTTGCAGTAAATCTGCTTGCGACACTTCGCGCTGCAAACGCATGTCCAATAATTTGTTTTGCACTGACTTGTGCTCTTGTGGAGCTGAAGCAGATGCATTCAAGAACATTGTTGCTGAGTTTTATGACGGCGACTTTTGAGGAGTCTAGCGTGCCTTTAGTTTGGCAAGTTATGTCCTTTCAGGGAAACGTATCTTAATGATAGCAAAAACTTCGGTCATTAATCAAAATAGTATGTTACTGTTTTGTGTGACTGGAGTACAACGTACAATACTGTGGTAATGTACCTGTGATAGCATGCTTTATTCATCTCAGGCATCGCCCCTGCTTCTATAAGCGCCCCTGTTTCCCAAGAAAATGTAAGGATAGCTCTTTCCGCATTTAAAGAACAATTTACTTACTTAACCAAAAGTGAATATTTCTGAATCAGTAGCCTTAATCTACTTTAGAATTTATCATGCAAGGAATGTTTGTGTCCCCCTATATCTCAGGGTCTCTGCATTCTATGACCAAACCATCCCAATGAGTCTGTGATTACTGTTTCTCACTTGATATGCGTAAACATCAAAATGCTTATGACAAGTGACATTTTACTTAGTTCCCAGTCTAGAATGTGCATTCTGGTAGGAGCTTTCTTCATATTATGGACTGCTTCTTTTTATCAAATGCTAAGCGCACGGGGCGTTTTTGGAGCAAATATGGTATTGGATTCTAAAGCAACAAAATTGCAATGCTGTTTAGATAATTGCATCTTTTTACATTTTAACAGACTTAAATGCACAATCTGGTAGAAGCTTTGTGTATATTATGCACCCCCGTTTTTTTTATCAAATTTTAAGCGCCCGGGGCGTTTTATGGAGCGAGTACGGTATTGCGTTTTGGTGCACATGTTGATGATACGAACAGTTTCGTATCACACATAAGGACCCACAAAGTCATTTTAAGTGATAAAAATAACTTTTATCAAGCTTACATACTTTCAGTTTCATTAAATATGAATGTGATTAAATAGCGCAATGGCCGCCATTTTGATGACGTCATTATTTTTCCCAGACGCGGGTCTCAGGGCGACGAACTGGTTGACATCATTTCATATGCCCTAAAGTTTAATTTGGTATAGGTCGTCAAAAATCGTCATGAATTTTGCACGAGAATCCCATTCGACACAGACTAATTTACACAGAGATGGTTAGGGCAAAAATGTGAAAAATATCATATCAAGTACTCCTGTGATAAATATTTAAATGGTCTCGTGCAAAATCAATGCGGTGAAATTTCAGACAAGTGCACCCATTGCGATGCCGTTAAAGCTTTTCACCAAAAACGAGATCATCTGTGCACCCTTGCCAAACTCGACAACTGTTTTTGTTTAAAATATCCCTGTTGAAGTGTCTTGGAATGCTGTTAATTGATTTTTTCTGGTAGAGTTTAGTGCTTGATAGAATGCCTGTGCCACTGTGGTGTGGACTAGAGCCACATTTTTGAATTCGGTAAAATTTTGCCCATTTCCCCAATGGAAAATTCATTCAAAATTGGGAAAAATGACCAAAAACAAAGCCAAACAAGCAAATTCCACAGAGAATTTATGTCGCCCGCCTTATTTTCATTTGAGCTGTTTAAAAATAAGTGAGTTACCCAGGCAACCATTGGTATCACTTAACGCGGGTTCGATACCAACTGGGTTTGGCAACATTCCTTCATAAAGAGTGAATGTTCATGAAATTTTTTCTACGGTCATTCTCTCCCTTCAACTGATTCAAGAAGGGCAGTTGTCAGTTTCTGGCGAAAGAATGTGCTCAGTACTGGTTAAATCACTTACGTATAAGCACTCACAATGTACCTCCTACATATACAGTTTCATATTATAGATGCGAAAAAAAAACTGTAAGTTAAAAATGTGACAAATGTGAAAAGAATTATTTTAAGATTCTGTAAAAAAGCACATGCATATCTTCAGATCATAATTCAACCAACTTTTAAGTTTTGGAAGGATTGGCATTAAACTGTGGGAGGAGTTGCGCTCACAAGGTACCTACTATGAATTCTGAACCATGTCAAAAAAGTTAAAAAGGTGAAAAAAAGTGAAAAAAATTAAAGAATTTTGAAAAAAGCATATGAATTCAGAACCATGCAAAAAATGTCTAAGTTAAAAAAGTTAAAAAGTAAAAAAAAATTAATTCAAGGATTCTGAAAAAGCACATGCACAACTTCAAACCATGATTAAGACACCTGTAAAATGTCAGAAGGATCGGTTTAAAACTATAGGAGGAGTTAAGCTCACAAGGTACCTACTACATTATACTCTTTCATAGAATTGATGCATGAAAAAAGTCTAAGTTAAAAATGTGAAAAAAGTGAAAAAACAATACAGAAAGATCGGTATAAAACTGTAGGAGGAGTTGCACTCACAAGGTACCTACTATGAATTCAGAACCATGCAAAAAAATGTCTAAGTTAAAAAAGTGAAAAAAGTGAAAAAAATTAATTCAAGGATTCTGAAAAAAAGCATATGCACAACTTCAAACCATGATAAAGACACCTGTAAAATTTCAGAAGGATCAGTTTAGAACTATAGGAGGAGTTGCGCTCACAAGGTACCTACTACAAGCTCGGAACCACGCACCACGCATCACGCATCACGCACCACGCTCCACGGAAAGCCGAATACTATATCCCCTCGCTTTTCGTCGAAAAGGCGGGGGACAACTAGATTAAATTATACTCTTTAAGACCATATTTAGGTGTAAAAATATTCAAATCCTTGAAAATTAACAATATTTCCATCCCCAGTATGTGAATTAAATGTTTAATGGCCCAGGCTGCAGTCTTGTGTAAGGAAAGTAGAAGTAAGACACAGATCAGGAATTGATACAATCAACTTACTCCACCCATAAAAGACACCAATGGGAAAGAAATACAAACATTAAGCGACCAGACCATAATGGAAACCTAAACAAAGGAAGGCCATAAGGACAGTTACTTTCCCACAAAATGGCCATATGGCCATCCAAAATTAAAAGACACAAGTGATACACACAGTAAGTAACAAACAACAACATAAATAAATCGCCACAGAAGAGCCGCCTTGGAACGGTCAGTGGAAGATTTCCACTGGGGGGCTTAAATCGATTTTACGTGGCCACAATCCTCGCCCTTACTTCCGTCGCGATTTAGACAAATAATTTGTTCAGTCCGCATGAAGGCCTCCTAACTCATCAGTGCAACATCTCCGTGAACACAAAAATCAAAGAACCACAGAGGTGAGACAACGGTGAGGACTCGACAGCAAGAAACCACTGAAATGCTGGAGCAAAAGAAAACCAACAGTTAGACTCCGATGAGCCCGACCAGAGATAGAGCATCAGGCACCAACCAACACTATCTCTCTAATTCTCAATAAGATCTGTTTGTCAGCTTTTAATCGGACAATCATACGGTACCTATAGCGTATCATTTCCTGCATAAATATGGATTGCGCGATGCACAAAAACATTGTGGGTACTCATTCGACAAATAATAAGCTTTTCAAATTGCAGTGAATAGGACCCAAAAAGTTAACTTGATTTTTTTGCATTTTCCCTTAAGGCATCAGGGGACAGGCCACACCAAGTTTTTGAATCGTTATCGACAACTCCTGAAGAAAGCGATAACTTCTGTTTTGGTTTCAAAGTGCTCCACACGTACATGAAATCAAAACAGAATACCAAAGAAACACTTCTCTGTTTTCATAGACTGACAGCAGCAGCATTTCACTTACCCCACCCACTATTTTTTACATATAAAAAAGCATGACTCCACCTCTCTTTGACAGATCCTGTGAATTTACTCCCAAAACTTCAGTACTTGGCACCTGTTGACATGTCATGTACACTCAGTCACGTGCAAAGAAATAGACAAAAAAATATATCACAACCAGTAAACTTTTTCAGGAATCCTCTTTGAAAAACAGCCACTTTTTAGTGCCAAAGCTACCTTCGTAAATTCAGATATGCCGATGCACCTTAAACTTGCACATCATCAATACAGCTGGTGTGTTAGTTTCGTATTCCATTTCATAAAAGTACAGATACTCAGCAAATAAGCCCACATTGGCAAAAAATATCCACATATCACAATTTCTATGAGCAACCATGCCATTATTGACCCTCCTACTATAATATTTTGAAAAACGTCCACCCTCAATGCGAAACTGTCCCCTGATGCCTAAGCAAAACCGCCTCAAGGGAGAATACTTCACATGATTTTGAAACTGTGTGTATCATCAACTGCTAAAATTGGGCTGGCTAGAGTGCCGGTAATATATTAATTCTTTGTTATTTCCATCATTTAGCACCTAGAATCGAGATAAAATGGACATTATTTCTCTGACATGGCATGTTAGTCTTTGAACTACACGGCTGCTTAGGCTGATCTGCGTCTCTATTGTTCGCATATGCAATTCACCGGTTTTCACACGACGCGGCTCATTATTATAATGTCTTCATGGAAAGAAAGTATGCAATAAGGTTGATTGGAAATAATTTTTTTATTATCATTATTATCTTCCATATTATTGTTTGTACATAACGATAATTGAAGTTGAAAACAGTGTTTGTCGCGGTTGTAAAAATAATTATGGTGTGCTACAAACAACCTGTTACCTTATTGAGCCGGCCCCTGCTCATCGGGGCTTGAAGAAATAAATGGGCTGCATGATGCTTCCACGCAGAGCTGAATCCGACCCGCACACGAGTACTGGTAAACCGCTTAGAGGATCTAAGCCTGTCCAGGCAAAGCGGTGCGAGTCGGACCCGTCCATGCTTATTAACCCTCATGATTGGTTTCATTGGGCGGCAGGGCTTGAGATATAATTTCATCTCACTGTCGGGTAAAAGTCCCACAAAATTGGAAGCAACGTCTACAAAATGACCTTTACAGTTTTGACGGGAACGTTAAACCTCGAATAAAAAAAAAAAAAAAAAAAAAAAAAAAAACGGGTTGAGCGGTCGAACGATTACAAAGACATCTTATAGTTTAAAGATCCTATTGTCTTACATTACCAACACATCACACCCTTTTTTTTTTTTTTTTTTTTTTTTTTTTTGATAGTGTTCTATTTTTTTCTAAGTTTTTCGTTTATTTCATACTTATTCACATATCAATACAGTACAATTCAGTCTACAGTATTCACAAACAAGTAACATAAGTACTACCCTATCAACCAGTACTCTTAAGTATGGGTTTAAATGACAGTATAATAACTAGGTTAATTTTCATACTTACGCCCACTGTTCCCTATCCCACAAAGAGCATAATACAGTGGAATTCCGCCATTAAGACCACCTAAAACTGAGACTAATTTTGCTTTAAAAAGCTTATTTAGTAGGCGTCAATTATTTTTCCTTCTTTCCACACTCCATGTCCTCTGGCCAGGGACCACCCTTGTGACCGTCCAAAAGCGGTCCCCAAGACCACACCTGAAGCAGTCCCAAAGCCGCCTCTGGGACCGTCCAAAAGTGGTCCCTATAAGACCGCCCTTCAACAGTCCCAAATGTGCTCCCAATACAGGAATTCCACTGTACGGCTCTCTATGTCACTACCAAAACACGCCTCCCTAACTCGCTAAAACATTCACCAACAAAAATAGACAATTTGCAGTTTGAGAAAATTTTAGCACTCCTTATATCCCGGTCACGAAACACGGACAGTGGGAACCAGTCAGACCCGCCTCGCGCTCCCGACGGGCACCCACAATCCACATCCCCGAGCCGAGATGGGAGGAATAATGTACGTTCTCGTAAACCCCAAACTCACTATTTAAAGTTTGGCACCGGGGGTCGAAAATTTGCAGGCGTGCCTTCGCAAAGCTAAACATAATTCTCCCTCCGACCCGAGACAAACTTCGGGTGCCCGAAAGATCACCCAAAGCCCGCACCGAGTCTCAAGCGGAGACAAATAATTTCATAAAAGTGCAATTATGTTATTGCTCAGAGCGCAGTGACGTAATATTTCGATTGCATGTTTAAACGCATCACACACTTCAGTGTTCTCCTCAAAACAAACAAACCACAATTACCGGGGAGTGAACTCATTGAATTGATCAATATTATCAATCAACGTAATTACCAAATATATATATTTAAATATATATAAGAAAAATCTTGTTGTTTCTCAGTAATTTGTTTGATGTATAAATAAATAAATAAATAAATAAATAAATAAATAATCAATCAATCAACCAATCGATCAAGCAATCAATCAAATAATCAGTCAATCAATAACGTACCTGCAGTTAGGTTCATATCTATAACTACCTACCAAACTACGTTACTACCGCCTGTCTGTTTGTCTGCCTGCATACCTACACACACAGCTATGAGTACCGACCGACCCGACCCGACCCGACCCGACCCGACCCGACCCGACCCGACCCGACTCCTGCCCTACCTACCATACTCTTCACTACCATACCCTGTCCTACAAGCTACTTCATAACTACCTACCGATTTTTGTATGCACATACAACTACTTACCTGGAAGGCTTGTTTGTTAAAATATCTTTTCTTCGGCCATATTTCAACCCATTTGCATGTTTATACCTTTCCAAGATCAGTTGCGTCATGATATCAGTTTGTTTGCTGCGTCTTTTTTTTGGCAAACAGTGTATAACCTGATCAGATGCTGTATTCCATCACAGCTTAACTGTATGGACCTACAATGTTTGCCAAATGGGCTGCTAGGCATTAACAGGTTATCCCTGCACACATCTTTATTTAAAGTAGTAAATCAGTGCCATCCTCAAGCATGGTCACAGGTCAAAATGTTTTGTATGAGTAGAAAGCCCTTGTCATAAGAAACCTACGAGTACAGGCCAAACATGAAAGCTATAACTGAAACGGTTCAAAAGTTATGGCCATTGCTATTTTTCTATTTAAAGTAGGTCACAGCTCAAAGTCATTGTCAAAGGTCAAAATGTTGTATTTGAATGGGAACCCTTGTCACAAAGAAACCTCGTGCAAAATATGAAGGCTCTATCTGAAACGGTTCAAGAGTTATGGCCAATACCAACAAACCAACCAAACATCAAATAACCCAGCATTTCTAACACAGCCCGCCTATATAGGCAATGGAAAATAACTGTGTTTTATTCTACAACAAATCACAGCAAGGAAGAGCGTGACTAGTCACGTCATTAAAAACTTCCAATTTATGACGTCACCAGTCGACTTCCTTGACGTTAGATGGTGTAACGCCTTATACTCGCCTCGAAAACGTTAGAAAACGATATAAATGCAATGCGTTTCAGTCAATAATTTTAGCGGAATTTCTTCTAACAATGGCGAAAAGTTGTGAGATTTTGAAGAAAACAACAGCATTATTGCCGATTTTCAGCCTGTTAGAATCGAAATAGATCGGCTCTAGTTTGTGATTTGATCTACTTTACAACTGACCTCCAACTGTGATTTATTACTCAACAAATCACAGTTAGAGCTGATCTACATGTATTTCTCAAATATACAGAGAGTCAGGGCAAAACAATATGTCCATGCAATCGCTACAGGGGACATAACATGACACAAATACACAAATTTTCTCTATTGAATTATATACACCTGGTGCCAGTTGTTCGAAACTAACGACGTCGTTAGTTAATGTGTCATTAAATTCTTTTTATCATTTACTATGGCAAATATGCTAATATTTTTGCTGAAAAAAATGTATGCAGCTTTTGCAACTGCAAAAGCTGCTCACATTTTTCAGCAAAAAATACCAAAATTTTAGATACTGTACTTACTAGAAGAGTTAACAGTACGAGCACTAACGAGCCCGTTAAGCTAACGAGGCTTAGAACAACTGGCCCCTGGGTAATATGAAATATCACTTCCATAAGTCGTATTTGTGTCTCTGTTTCGTTTATGTCCAAGATTCATTGAATTTCATTCAAATTTAAACGTTATACAGAAACGGCGAGAAATAAATTGCAGACAAAATGTCATCCCTTTTGTTGTAGCAAAAGACAGAAAACAATAACGTTATGTAGGAAAGCGGGTTATACTTCGTCTGTCTGAAAAAAAAGTTTCCGCCGGGGATTTAAAATGACGATTTCATGGCAACTAACACACTAAATTGAGGCTAGATATCTCTTTTAGATCGTGCATTATACCGAGTTCAGACAAAAGCGATAGATAACATTTTGACATGCGACTGACCTCTATGCAAAGAATAAATTAGTTGTGCTATCGCCTAATAGGTCGGTTTTCGTAAACTTCTTGTGAATTTTCGGCATCTCGTGAATGGCGACCCATTTATATTATGTATTGAATATCAATATCGACCTCTTCGGAAAACGGCGAAGATAAATATATGCATTGGTTTAAACAATAAATTTTAAAGGCATACATAGATACATACACGCAAAAATAACACAGGATCTGACGGTAAGCATAGTGCTTATATGGAAGTCATTTCCTAGGCTCAAGTATTGTATACAGTATATTCGAATAATGGTTAAATAGTGGTACAATATAAAACCGATTGTCTCTGAGTTCAGGCTGGTAAAATTGTTCTGAACGATGCTTTTAGACTGTTTCGTCTAACCCTTAAATTCAACTACTGTAACTAACCAATGTAGACCCTGATCAGGATCTACACTGTTTTCTTACAATTCGTTTCGTTTAAAGAATCTACACTGTATGCCTAGCCCAATCGATGATTCCAGTCTAAATTCTTTTGACACATGGGCCCCGTCAAGCGATTTTGGTACTTATCGCCTATGCGAGCAGCGAAGGTTCAGGCGATCCGCGCAGGCTCGCCAGAACCTTCGCTGCTCGCTCATACAAGCAGTGAATCAAGAGGAACTTTCAGACAGAAAGCCATATTCCTGGCCCCTCTGAATGGCTGGGCATGCGCAGTTAAAATTTGTCATGACGGAATGCTCGAAGACACAAATTCGCTTGGCGGGGCTCACATGTAAACACTCTAAAGCGTAGATAAGAATAACGAGGGTATTTTCTATCAATAATCTTTACCTGGAATTCGGACAAGTGATAATCACACGGACTTCAGCACTGAAAAACATACTGCTTTCAGTCGACCCAGAAATGCACACTTTATTTAACAAAAGGAAGATGAATATATACGTGTAACATTTGCTTTTCAAATTCTGAGCCAAGCATTTCATAACATATTCTAACACAGCGCGCCTATATAGGCAATGCAAAGTAACTGTGTTTTATTCTGCAACAAATCACAGCTCGGAAGAGCTTGACGAGTGACGTCATTAAAACTGCAAATTTATGACGTCACTAGTCGATTTCCTTGACGTTAGACGGTGTAACGTCATTTTCTCGCATCGAAAACGTTAGAAAAGGATATAAATGCATGTGTTTAAGTCCATAATTTTAGCGGGATTTCTTTCAACAATGGCGAAAAGTTGTGAGAATTTGAAGGAAACAACAGCATTATTGCCGAGTTTCTGCCTGTTAGAATCGAAATAGATCAGCTCTAGTTTGTGATTTGTTGAGTAACAAATCACAGTTTGTCGATCAGTTGTAAGTAGACAAATCACGCGCGCTACGCGCTTGTGATTTGTCTGCTTTACAACTGACCTCCAAACTGTGATTTATTACTCAACAAATCACAGCTAGAGCTGATCTATTTCTTAAACATAAATGAGTAAAAGCCTGTTTTAGGGCTAAATGAACTTGAACAAGAAAAGAATTGTGCACAGGATTGGGTTGATCGAAACGATCGACCCTAATTTACTGAATGGCAAAACGAAATTCCTACAGTTGTCTACGTGACCATCACTGATTTAGGAAAACCAATATTAATAGAACTTGAAACGTGACGCTATTTTTATCGATGCAGCATATAGGTCAGAGCAGTCTGAGCTATCAATAGAGTCTTGACAGGAATCGTGTGAAAACTGAGTACACATATCAGACGCCGCGGAATGTGGCTTCTGCTCAGCAGGTTGCACAGGGACTACACTGTTTGCTTAAATAGTGGCATTTGAGGGTCAAACGAAATAGTATAAGAATGCCAGGTTGCTCACGTAATGAAAGAAAAACAATACAATCACGTGACGTCTTCGGAACAATCCATTCATAAAACTATTACACAAATGTATGCCAAGTCGAGTAAAAATAGACTTTTCGCACTTCTGTTTAGAAAGAGCAAAAAATGAACAGCCCAGTCTTAATAATTGGTACGTTTATTAGGCATACAGCGTAGACCCAGATCGGATAGACACTACATTCCTTCTAATCAGGGTCGGCACTGTTCGCCATATGTATGTAGCAACAGTTTTGAACATGATTCAGGCCTGTACGCAGACTCTGAAAAAGAGCGGGTAGAGGGTGCGAATTTCTGGTGAAAAACTGCATGAATCTGAGATAATTTCCAAAAGTTAGGGGGGGGGGGGGGGTCCGTTTGCATCCTCCCAACTGTGTGCTGGCCTGCATCAACAGGTAAAATATTAACTTTTTTATTTGAGCATATCGCTGAAAGGGCTCTGTTACAGATCACTGTTATTCAGGAGCTGGGAAGCAGTGGTTGGAGTGTGCGAGGAGAAAAGGGAGAGGAGAAACAACAACAAACATTGTAGATGCTGATCAGAAGCCATCGATGGATCTACAGCACAGATTGTTTTGCATAATCAATGAAATTCTCTAAATTCAGAAAGATGAATCAATATACGCGTAAATAGAAGGGAAACAATTAAACACAATGACAAATGACAAGAATGTGTAAATAATTTGACGGAAATGCTACCATATTTTTTTTTCAGACTAAAAATTGACTGAACACTTTTCTAATAATGAAGAGTTTTAACTGGTACGCACAGTCTATGTTATAAAGCAGAGAATCTTTTGCTTGCTATTGTCCGCGTGACTATCACTGACCAATTGACCTTGAACAAAATCCCAGTACTGGTTGTTTATAGCATCCCTAAGACGTCAGAGCGAAGCGTAAGAAGGAAATTCTGGGCTGTGCTCGTTTGTTTGTTTGATTTGAGGTTTAACGTCCACGTCAACACTGTATAGGTCATTTGGAGACGTTAGTTCCAATCTTATGGGACTTTTACCCGACATTGAGATGAAATGACATCTCAAGGCCTGTCGCGCATTGAAACCAATATGGTTTATGAGCATGGACGGTCCGACTCGCACTGCTTTGCCTGGGCAGGCTTAGATCCTCTAAGCGGTTTACCAGTACTCGTGTGCGGTCGATTTCAGCTCTGTGTGGCAGCATCATACAGCCCATCGAGGCTCCCATCTATTATTCAAGCCTCGATGGGCGGGGCGGTTGGACTGTGCTCGTGCACTTGGCATTGGCAAACAGAATCAACATAATCAGACAAAACGCGACATCCGATCAGATATCTACTGTGCTTGCTTAAAAATGAACAGTTCGATTCTCAGGTAATTTCTATTTTCCCAACCGACACTCAGAGACGATCGACCAACCAGTTCTCTCAGTGCTTTGATTATCAACTGCGTTGTTATTCTTCATCATAATGCTACGTCACTTTAGGGTAATGGGAACATCTGGCACATTTTTTCGACATTTTTCAAGGGGTGATAACTTTCGGGACTTCCTGTTCGCTTTCAAAAACATAAGTGTAAATAAAAATACTTGAAAATTTTGAAGTTGTTCTCTGAATGTCTTCCATCATTGTTCGCCCTTCTATAAGCCCTGTCCCACTGAAAAAGGAGTCAACTCTTAAAGGAAAGAATTTGCTCCTCCTCAGGAGCAAATTCTTTCCTTTAAGTGTAGACCCCTATTGATATGGCAGACAAAAATATTTTTGCAGCAGTTGCCTCCCCTGAAGGTGTTCCCATTCCCCTTAATGAATGATATGTGCTCTCACTAGACCACGATGGCCCGTTAATCGCAGTGTTGATCATAAAAACACGAGTTTATGTGTGTGTGTTTTTTTTTTTTACATTAACCTACTTGTATCAAAATGCATAATAATTATGTACATAATATGTTATAATAGGTTCTTGTAATTTAGTACAGATTTTAGGTAAAAAATCTTCTTAATAACAACATTTTGTGAAAGATGATATTGACACAGCTGCCCATCGACGTGTATTATGTTTGGCTAAACCCAGCAGCTCGACGGGGTGGTTGGTGTGTGTGTGTGTGTGTGTGTGTGTGTGTGTGTGTGTGTGTGTGTGTGTGTGTGTGTGTGTGTGTGTGTGTGTGTGTGTGTGTGTGTGAATTCGGGTTTAACGTCGCGGGGTGGTTGGGTGAGGCAAAGGTGGCGCGTATTTTGCGTCACTGGGATGTCCAACTGATACTGGCTTGCAGTTGGGCGAGGCCTGCTGTCGGACAGAGCGTGGGGGTGGGGGTGGGTGGGGGTGGGGGGGGGTCGGCCTTAATTCTTCTGTGTCTACACTTCTATTCATTTTCCTCTGTCTCCCCTGTCCCTCACTTTCCTCTCCTCTACTATCCCTTTTCTCCCTTTCTCTTTGGGACAACACAAAATGACCCACAAGGGTTAATGCGTTGTTTTCAAACACAACAATCAATAAATCAATGTCGAGCACGATAATATCAAAATAGTGTTGAGCAGGATGTTAGGCCGTAACACTCAAATTCAAACAAGTCATTACTACGTTAGGGTAAAACAAAGCTCATGGTATTACGAAAACACGCCTATACAAATACATTGTAACCTTTATCGCCGAAAAAAAATGAAATTTTAAACTGAAAAATTGTGATATTTTGTTTATTTCTGCTCAAAATATAGAATTTGGGTACTCGTTAGAACCGCCTCTCCCCAGTTTTACAATACAAAAGTGGGGTTCAAGGGGGTAAAAATTGTATAGGCGTGCTTTCGTGATGGAATGGCTGCAAAATAGTACAGGCGATGATTTCGATCAATCTTTCGATCTTTTGCTAAATGCAGTAATAATTACCGGGGACAACATGTTACAGTGAGTGCGTGTTTGCGGTTTACGTCCCACCAACAGCTAAGGTCATACGGAGACGTGACCTCGGTTTCAAGACTTATCCGAAAGTCTGGAGAAGCCCTGGATCGATCCTGAGACCCCTGGTTTAAAAGGCGAGCAGTGTAACCACTACACTTCGGAGGCTGCAAAATAGTACAGACAATGATTTCGATCAACCTTCCGATTGTTTACTAGATGTTGTTATAATTACCGGGGATAACATGTTACAGTAGCACAGCTGTCGTTTGTCATCAGTTTCATGCATTTTTGTTATAAAAACTCGGTCGCGTCCGAAGAAGCGGTATCAAGAGAAAATTGTATTTATAGCGAAGGCGCATTCGCACAGTCTGATCAGAATCTTCGCGAATGCGCAGTCTGATCTGACTTCGCTGATGGCATATTCCTACTAAATTCCGTTCAGAAAATCTGAATCATCGATTTTTTCGTTTCTTCCTTTTAATACTAGTTTTAGTCCATACATCACTATGGGAAAGTTTTAGACCTCACCCTCCGCCGATTTCTCCAGCAAGTCGTATGCCTCTGCGAAAGTCAGGAAAGGCTGTGGTTATTTGGAGAAAATTGCAAAACAAAGAAATGAGAGCACAGACTAAGTCCATTTGACGATGAATGACAGGTAAAATAATAAATATTCAAATCCATGTGACGCACTTTATAAATAGATATGCAATTGCGACACACCTTATATTCGAATGGCTAGATAGAGGCTCACTAGGAACGGGGAGTCAAAAAGAATTATACCGATATCAGATATGATTTTCCATGGAGTGATCGTGCAAATAAAACATAGATGCCCTTGTAATGTACAAGAGCAGTAACTACTTCTATATATGGTTTAAAAGGGTGTGTCGAACCCGTCAGAATGTCTATGTGAAAGAAAATATAGACTCCAAATAATCACAGCCTTTCCTAGCTGTCGCAGAGGCATACGACTTGCTGGAGAAATCGGCGGAGGGTGAGGTCTAAAACTTTCCCACAGTGATGTATGGGCTAAAATGAGTATTAAAAGCGAGAAACGAAAAAATCGATGATTCAGATTTTCTGAATATATGTGCAAAGAAACATAAATCAAAGGTCTTGTCATAGTGGATGGATGCGCAGGTTGATTTGCGTCTCTGCTGGTCGCATTTGTCTTATTGTAGGTTTTGTCATACGCCGGCGCATTTTTATTTCATTACCACGCAGTCTGGTCAGAGTCTACGCTGTCTGCTTTACGAGAAGCATACTTAAGACAGAGAAAAATACAATATTAAAATTCTAGCATTACGATAACACACCCGTGCAAAATAATGCAATTTTCACATCTCTAACCCATTTTATACTAGCGAACTCTTCCATCGATATATGTTGCACAAATCCATTTGTCATATAAGGCTGGCAGGCCTATTTTCTTTTTCGTGTTTTACGCTATTTTTGACGGAAAATTCTGTTAGCAGATAGTGCAGGTCCAGATCAGACGCCGCAAAACGCGGCGTCTTATCTGGGCCTTCACTGTTTGCCAAGGTACCCCTACAATGGGTTAAAATGGCTAATTTTCTATGAAAATCCGTGAACATTTTTCTTATTTATACTGCATACATAAGTTGTCGGTGCTAGATAGAACCGCCTCATTGAGGCACAACCAATGTTTTGTAGCAACAATAAGAAAAATAATGATTAAATAAGAACAGTTTGCTTTGAGGTTTTACGTCCTCGTCAACACAGAAGAGGTAGTTTTGGAGACGTGGCTTCCTTTTTTGTGGGACTTTTAGCCAACATTGAAATAAAATGACATCTCAAGCCCTGTCGCCGCATGAAACCAATAGGGTTTATAAGCATGGATGGTCGTACTCGCACCACTTTGCCTGGGCAAGCTTAGATCCACTAAGCAGTTTACCAGTACTCGTGTGAGGTCGGTTTCAGCTCTGCGTGGAAGCATCATGCAGCCCAAATATTTCTTTAAGTCCCAATGGGCGGGGACGATAAATAAGAACAGGAAAAAGGATAACACGTAGTTACAGTAGAACTTCGATGGCTCGAACACCGATGGCTCGTTTACCATTGATGTGTCGAACCCATTCTTGAGGCCCTAGCGAAATCCTTTACATAAGAAATAGTGGTGGATAATTAAGGAGATTTTAGTCTTTTATCTTGCAAATGTATGCTGTGTGTACTCATTAGAATCGCCTCGATGAGGCGATTCTAATGAGTACACACACCATACATTTTCATTATAGAACGCCAAAAGGATGTCTAAAAGTATCTCGTTATGCCTCCTGGCAGTAACTCTTCAGTGGCTCGAACTACCCCTGTCTCGAACAGATTTTCGTGGTCCCAAAGGTGTTCGAGCTATTGAACTTTGACTGTACATATTAAACAGAGGCGTTGCTGAACATAAGAGTTGAATTCATATCTCCAGAACAAGCTTTTTCAGACAAAACAATGAGGCGTTTTCTTGTTTTAGTTCTGACATTGATTATGGATTTTAAGGAGTGAGTGTTTTAGTTTCACGTCCCACCAACAGCTAAGGTCATACGGAGACGGGACCTCGGTTTAAAGACTCAACCGAAAGTCGGGAGAAGCCCGGGATCGATCCTGCGACCCCTGGTTTACAAGGCGAGTAGCATAACCACTACACCACGGAGGCTTCCAAGATTTTAAGGAGTACCCACAATCAATGTTCATCAGCAAAAATAAGGAAATACTGAATACTATGTAAACCCAACTACAGTCAAGCTTCAATGGCTCGAACACCTTTGGGACCTCGAAAATCTGTTCGAGACAGGGGTAGTTCGAGCCACTGAGGGTTACTGTCAGGAGGCATAACGAGATACTTTTAGACATCTTTTTGGTGTTCTATAATGAAAATGTATGCTGTGTGTACTCATTAGAATCGCCTCATCGAGGCGATTCTAATGAGTACACACAGCATACATTTGGAAGATAAAAGACTAAAATCTCCTTAATTATCCCCCACTATTTCTTATGTAGAGGATTTCGCTATGAGCTCAAGAATGGGTTCGACACATCCATGGTAAACGAGCCATCGGTGTTCGAGCCATCGAAGTTTTACTGTATTCCCAATCTAAGTGGGATTCACCAGGGTTTTCATTTCAAAGCTTCTTAATGTAATTCCCGTGCCACCCATCAAGTGTCCCATCAAACAAATATGGTGCTCGGACCCCGCCGATCGGATTTGGCGAAATAGATTGGGCTACGTGATGCTTCCACGGACCGCACATGTGTACTGGTAAACCGCTTAGAAGGTCTAAGCCTGTCTAGGCAAAGTCGCGCGAGTCGGACCGTCCATGCATACAAACCCCATTGGTTTCATTTGGCGACAGGGATTGAAATGTTAGTCCGGGATTTGAGACCAGATTTCAAAACATTTAATGCACCCAAAATTCTCAAGCTTTGTTTCTTCTGTTTTATTGGGATAAAGGCCTAACCTATATGGCATGTGACTATTCAGCAAATGGGTTGAAAATTCTATGGGTTTACACCCATCCCCATGCGACTGGTATAGTTAAGTTATGTGTAGCTTGCGCTTAAAACTGAAAGTTGGTTTATTTTATTATTCAAAATATTTGTCAATACACGAAATACCCAAAATTAATGATATGACATAACTTCATCCGGTGTTACCATGAATTTTACCATTGAAATTTTACTCCCACAAAATTGGAACAGTTGCTCTATTTTCGCGCTAAATATTATTTAGTATGTTTCGAAACAATTTCTTTTACGTCAGTATGCAAGAAGGTTCTTTTTGCATGTACATGTGAAACTTGGTGAATCTGATTCAATCTGGGCATGAACAAGGGTCTCATACACCTATGGACCCATTTACCGCTTTTTCTTGTTGTGTCACAGATCGTGACAAAATCCATATTGAAACGTACATAAAATAATATTGGTTTGCTGGCTGGTCATAGATATATCATAACAGGGGCCAATATATATATATATATATATATATATATATATGAAAACTAACAAAAATGTCCCGAAACAAGATAATTATATGTAAAAAGTAAACAACATTAGCACATGGACTGTTTAATAGTATCTTTATTATTGCCAACCGGTTTCAGATCTTCAGGACAATAATGGCGTCAAACTATGCGCTGTTTCTAAGCAACGTCACTAAGCAAATATGCGTACACAAGTGGACGTAACGTGCGCAAAATTTGACACGTCATAATAAAGTGTTTAGGTTTGGTTTAAAAACGTCAATAAAGTATCGTTCTTTGGTCAGCCTAGCTGAAACATCATGTTTATGAAATTTATAAAACGGAAACATTGAAAACTTAGGTTCCGTTTTACAACAATTGTCTATATGTGCGCTTACTGGCATTTGTCTTGTTGATGGATCTCTTATTTGTTGATCATGCACTGTTTTTCTATTTCTTAATTTGTCACCTGTTTGGCCTATGTAATATTCATTACACCCGTTACACACCAATACATACAAAACGTTTTGCACAGTACAATTCATATCTTCTTTTACGTGAAAGTTTTTTTGTTTTAATTGTAAGGATGATCCCTCAATAATATTTTTACATAGGCCGCACCTTGGCTCATTGCATTTGCTGACGCAAGGTTGAGCCCTGTTTTCGCGAAATTCCGAATTTATTAAGATACGGCGTAGATTCGGAAGTTGGCGTTTGCCTTTTATGATTTTTGTAGTTTCCACAATATTTTTCATTCTTTCATCATTATTGAAAATGTTCATATTAGTTTTTAATATGCCAAATACTTCTCTGTTTTTGGGGTTAAATGTGGAAATAAAAGGTGTTATGTTTTCTACTATGTCTGTTTGTGTATTTAATAGAGTGTTTCTAGGTATTTGCATGGCCTTAGAAATGCCTGTTTTAATAACATCCCAGGGATAATTTCTGCTTACAAGAATGGTTGCCAGTTCTTGTAGGCGTGTTTTCAGTATGCTTAAATCGGAAACAATAGTGCAAATTCGACGAGCTAGTGTGAATGGTATGTTAGTTTTTGTGGGTTTAGGGTGACAAGATTTGAAATTTAAATATTGTTTTGAGTCTGTGGTCTTAAAATAAATATCAGTTATTATAGAAGTCCCATTTTTAATCACCATCACATCCAGAAATGGAAGTTTTTCAATACTTTGTTGCATTTTAAATTGTATATCTGCATGTAATGTGTTTAACACAGTTTTAAAATAGACAAAGTCAGACATAGATCTCTCCCAAAACATGAAACAGTCATCTAAATATCGTTTCCATTCTTTCCTTATATATTTTGCGAAGTTTTCATCCTTTTCCGTCTTAATCTTTTCGTACATTTTTTCTTCCAAAAACCCTAGAACAAGTGTTGCATAGGTAGGGGCAACTTTTGTCCCCATTGCCGTGCCTTTTGTTTGCTTAAAATAATCTTTGTTGAATGAAAAAATGTTGTTTTCTAATATTATTTTTAATGCTTCAATGATAAATGTTTTATTGTAGCGATCTGCTATTAATTCGGGATATTTATCCAACCAAAATGAAATGGCTTCTAAGCCCAAATCATGTGGGATGTTTGAATAGAGACTGACAATGTCAAAAGAAATCAGGCGAGTATTTTCTGACACCTTTTTAGGTATAGAATTGAGAAAATGTATGTCATCTCTCAGATAGCTTTCTACCTTTGTAAGAAATGGTTTAAGTAAAATATCCAGTAAACTACTGAGATGGCTTGTTTCACAACGTGGTCCAGCCACTATAGGTCTAAACTGTAAGTCATCTGGGTTTAGTTCTTCAATATATTCAGACTTATGTTTGTGGCAAGAATCCTGGATAATTTTACTCTTATGTATTTTTGGTAGACCATAGAAAGTACTAGTCTTACAATCGAATTTGAGTAAAAAATCAATCTCATTCTTTGTTAAAACCTTGTGGTCTTTAGTTAGATTATTTATTTTAGAAAATATTTCCTTCATGTTACTGTCTGGGACTGATTGATAATAATTTTCATCTGTTAAAATTTCTAATATTTTCCCTTTATAAAAATCAGTATTCATAATGACAATGCCGCCACCTTTGTCTGCTTCTTTAATAACAATAGAATCATCTTGTGCCAAGGATTTTATAGCATTTCTTTGATCTAGAGTTATATTATGTATAATGTGTTTATTCTCTTTAGAAACCAACGAACACAATGTTTTTGTCGTTGCGGCATATGTATCTAAAGTTTCATTTCTCCCACTGGGAGGAGTGAAATTTGATTTGTTTTTTACGAGTGAGACATTGTTATTCTCTACACCGTTGAAATATTCAAGTAATCTGATTTTCCTTAAAAACTCAGTTACATCTTCATTGACTTCGTAGGAATTATTTTTTTCTGGTGTGGGTGTAAATTTGAGACCCATCAACAAGACACTTTTTTCTACTTCATTTAGTTTGCGATTTGACAGGTTGTATATTTTTGTAAATGTTTTACCTGTTTCAGCTAGGTTACCCTCATCTATATTCTGTTTTTCCAATTGCGGTCCGCCGCTAAAAAAGAATTCGGAGTGTCTGGCATTTCGTCTTCATCAATTAACCAGTCTGAATTGTTTGACCTGTTGTTGAAATGTCTCCTTCTTCTTCCACTATGGTTGTTTCTTGCATTATTCTGCTGCAGAAGCTGATTTATCGCGGATAGAAAATCAAAGCTTCCATTATTTTGTTCGTTTGCAACTCCTAATGGTGTGAAACTGTGTTGCTGTTGTCTGATCTTTAGGCCGTTCGGGGGAGAACCTTTGTTTTGTTGTCCGTTCAGAACGTTTCGTCTGTTGGGAACACCATTGTGTGTGAAATTTCTGTTTGAATGCCTGTTATTCTGCTGTGTTATCGGCGGCAGTGTGGAACCTACGGCTTCGGAATACGTTTTACCGAAATTTTCGTTTTGTTTTCCTTTTTTGAAAAAAGGATTTGAATGTTCGTATATCTTTAAAAAGTCCTCTTCGTATGATTTGAGCCATTTTTCATTGTTTGCCCACCTTTTGTGTGAGATCTCTTCGTTTCTCTGAACATTTACCCGCCATTGTTCGAACAGGAAATCTGCTTTTGGGCCTGAACATTTTGAAGAGATGATGTCTGACATCTCTTTATCGATTTTCCGGTACCGCTCAATACATGCATCTGTTTTTAATTTTTCCATCTCTATTTCAGTTCTAAACTCGTGTAAAATTGCTCTTTCCCTCAGAGCTCTTTGTTCCTCGTTCTCGTTTTTTATTTCAAATTTTTGGATTTTTCTTGGTATCACTAACCCTGGATTAGCGGAGATCCATTTTTCGTGGAAGCCGAGATTACCACTATTTCTCACATATCCCCAATAAGCATCTTTTCTTGCCTTTAGCTTCTTTTCCCATAGTGTCGCAATACTTGATTTCATACGCATCGCATCATCTTCAATACAACTGAGGCTTTCTTCTTCCATTCTTTCTAACGATCTGCTAGTGTTAATGCAGTTAGCATTTGTTTTTCTCCTGATTTCATCTTCAATATATTTCATTACATTCGGCAGTCCCGCAATGGCCGTCTCTGCGTTTCCCGGTGTTATGTTTTGATTTGTGCCTTTCATAACATCGGATAAATCATTTATGGCTTTTAAAATTAAAGAAAGTTTAGTACTTATCTCATCAAGTTGTTTGCTTTCAGCTGGATTGTGTAAAATCGACGATGTAGAATTTGACGGCGAACTTTCGCTGCTACTTTCTTCCCTTTTTGTCCTTTTATTCATTCTACCCATGGCTGCTGTCCTTTGTTCCAGGAAAATATGTATGAAAACTAACAAAAATGTCCCGAAACAAGATAATTATATGAATACTGATTTTTATAAAGGGAAAATATTAGAAATTTTAACAGATGAAAATTATTATCAATCAGTCCCAGACAGTAACATGAAGGAAATATTTTCTAAAATAAATAATCTAACTAAAGACCACAAGGTTTTAACAAAGAATGAGATTGATTTTTTACTCAAATTCGATTGTAAGACTAGTACTTTCTATGGTCTACCAAAAATACATAAGAGTAAAATTATCCAGGATTCTTGCCACAAACATAAGTCTGAATATATTGAAGAACTAAACCCAGATGACTTACAGTTTAGACCTATAGTGGCTGGACCACGTTGTGAAACAAGCCATCTCAGTAGTTTACTGGATATTTTACTTAAACCATTTCTTACAAAGGTAGAAAGCTATCTGAGAGATGACATACATTTTCTCAATTCTATACCTAAAAAGGTGTCAGAAAATACTCGCCTGATTTCTTTTGACATTGTCAGTCTCTATTCAAACATCCCACATGATTTGGGCTTAGAAGCCATTTCATTTTGGTTGGATAAATATCCCGAATTAATAGCAGATCGCTACAATAAAACATTTATCATTGAAGCATTAAAAATAATATTAGAAAACAACATTTTTTCATTCAACAAAGATTATTTTAAGCAAACAAAAGGCACGGCAATGGGGACAAAAGTTGCCCCTACCTATGCAACACTTGTTCTAGGGTTTTTGGAAGAAAAAATGTACGAAAAGATTAAGACGGAAAAGGATGAAAACTTCGCAAAATATATAAGGAAAGAATGGAAACGATATTTAGATGACTGTTTCATGTTTTGGGAGAGATCTATGTCTGACTTTGTCTATTTTAAAACTGTGTTAAACACATTACATGCAGATATACAATTTAAAATGCAACAAAGTATTGAAAAACTTCCATTTCTGGATGTGATGGTGATTAAAAATGGGACTTCTATAATAACTGATATTTATTTTAAGACCACAGACTCAAAACAATATTTAAATTTCAAATCTTGTCACCCTAAACCCACAAAAACTAACATACCATTCACACTAGCTCGTCGAATTTGCACTATTGTTTCCGATTTAAGCATACTGAAAACACGCCTACAAGAACTGGCAACCATTCTTGTAAGCAGAAATTATCCCTGGGATGTTATTAAAACAGGCATTTCTAAGGCCATGCAAATACCTAGAAACACTCTATTAAATACACAAACAGACATAGTAGAAAACATAACACCTTTTATTTCCACATTTAACCCCAAAAACAGAGAAGTATTTGGCATATTAAAAACTAATATGAACATTTTCAATAATGATGAAAGAATGAAAAATATTGTGGAAACTACAAAAATCATAAAAGGCAAACGCCAACTTCCGAATCTACGCCGTATCTTAATAAATTCGGAATTTCGCGAAAACAGGGCTCAACCTTGCGTCAGCAAATGCAATGAGCCAAGGTGCGGCCTATGTAAAAATATTATTGAGGGATCATCCTTACAATTAAAACAAAAAAACTTTCACGTAAAAGAAGATATGAATTGTACTGTGCAAAACGTTTTGTATGTATTGGTGTGTAACGGGTGTAATGAATATTACATAGGCCAAACAGGTGACAAATTAAGAAATAGAAAAACAGTGCATGATCAACAAATAAGAGATCCATCAACAAGACAAATGCCAGTAAGCGCACATATAGACAATTGTTGTAAAACGGAACCTAAGTTTTCAATGTTTCCGTTTTATAAATTTCATAAACATGATGTTTCAGCTAGGCTGACCAAAGAACGATACTTTATTGACGTTTTTAAACCAAACCTAAACACTTTATTATGACGTGTCAAATTTTGCGCACGTTACGTCCACTTGTGTACGCATATTTGCTTAGTGACGTTGCTTAGAAACAGCGCATAGTTTGACGCCATTATTGTCCTGAAGATCTGAAACCGGTTGGCAATAATAAAGATACTATTAAACAGTCCATGTGCTAATGTTGTTTACTTTTTACATATAATTATCTTGTTTCGGGACATTTTTGTTAGTTTTCATACATATTTTCCTGGAACAAAGGACAGCAGCCATGGGTAGAATGAATAAAAGGACAAAAAGGGAAGAAAGTAGCAGCGAAAGTTCGCCGTCAAATTCTACATCGTCGATTTTACACAATCCAGCTGAAAGCAAACAACTTGATGAGATAAGTACTAAACTTTCTTTAATTTTAAAAGCCATAAATGATTTATCCGATGTTATGAAAGGCACAAATCAAAACATAACACCGGGAAACGCAGAGACGGCCATTGCGGGACTGCCGAATGTAATGAAATATATTGAAGATGAAATCAGGAGAAAAACAAATGCTAACTGCATTAACACTAGCAGATCGTTAGAAAGAATGGAAGAAGAAAGCCTCAGTTGTATTGAAGATGATGCGATGCGTATGAAATCAAGTATTGCGACACTATGGGAAAAGAAGCTAAAGGCAAGAAAAGATGCTTATTGGGGATATGTGAGAAATAGTGGTAATCTCGGCTTCCACGAAAAATGGATCTCCGCTAATCCAGGGTTAGTGATACCAAGAAAAATCCAAAAATTTGAAATAAAAAACGAGAACGAGGAACAAAGAGCTCTGAGGGAAAGAGCAATTTTACACGAGTTTAGAACTGAAATAGAGATGGAAAAATTAAAAACAGATGCATGTATTGAGCGGTACCGGAAAATCGATAAAGAGATGTCAGACATCATCTCTTCAAAATGTTCAGGCCCAAAAGCAGATTTCCTGTTCGAACAATGGCGGGTAAATGTTCAGAGAAACGAAGAGATCTCACACAAAAGGTGGGCAAACAATGAAAAATGGCTCAAATCATACGAAGAGGACTTTTTAAAGATATACGAACATTCAAATCCTTTTTTCAAAAAAGGAAAACAAAACGAAAATTTCGGTAAAACGTATTCCGAAGCCGTAGGTTCCACACTGCCGCCGATAACACAGCAGAATAACAGGCATTCAAACAGAAATTTCACACACAATGGTGTTCCCAACAGACGAAACGTTCTGAACGGACAACAAAACAAAGGTTCTCCCCCGAACGGCCTAAAGATCAGACAACAGCAACACAGTTTCACACCATTAGGAGTTGCAAACGAACAAAATAATGGAAGCTTTGATTTTCTATCCGCGATAAATCAGCTTCTGCAGCAGAATAATGCAAGAAACAACCATAGTGGAAGAAGAAGGAGACATTTCAACAACAGGTCAAACAATTCAGACTGGTTAATTGATGAAGACGAAATGCCAGACACTCCGAATTCTTTTTTAGCGGCGGACCGCAATTGGAAAAACAGAATATAGATGAGGGTAACCTAGCTGAAACAGGTAAAACATTTACAAAAATATACAACCTGTCAAATCGCAAACTAAATGAAGTAGAAAAAAGTGTCTTGTTGATGGGTCTCAAATTTACACCCACACCAGAAAAAAATAATTCCTACGAAGTCAATGAAGATGTAACTGAGTTTTTAAGGAAAATCAGATTACTTGAATATTTCAACGGTGTAGAGAATAACAATGTCTCACTCGTAAAAAACAAATCAAATTTCACTCCTCCCAGTGGGAGAAATGAAACTTTAGATACATATGCCGCAACGACAAAAACATTGTGTTCGTTGGTTTCTAAAGAGAATAAACACATTATACATAATATAACTCTAGATCAAAGAAATGCTATAAAATCCTTGGCACAAGATGATTCTATTGTTATTAAAGAAGCAGACAAAGGTGGCGGCATTGTCATTATGAATACTGATTTTTATAAAGGGAAAATATTAGAAATTTTAACAGATGAAAATTATTATCAATCAGTCCCAGACAGTAACATGAAGGAAATATTTTCTAAAATAAATAATCTAACTAAAGACCACAAGGTTTTAACAAAGAATGAGATTGATTTTTTACTCAAATTCGATTGTAAGACTAGTACTTTCTATGGTCTACCAAAAATACATAAGAGTAAAATTATCCAGGATTCTTGCCACAAACATAAGTCTGAATATATTGAAGAACTAAACCCAGATGACTTACAGTTTAGACCTATAGTGGCTGGACCACGTTGTGAAACAAGCCATCTCAGTAGTTTACTGGATATTTTACTTAAACCATTTCTTACAAAGGTAGAAAGCTATCTGAGAGATGACATACATTTTCTCAATTCTATACCTAAAAAGGTGTCAGAAAATACTCGCCTGATTTCTTTTGACATTGTCAGTCTCTATTCAAACATCCCACATGATTTGGGCTTAGAAGCCATTTCATTTTGGTTGGATAAATATCCCGAATTAATAGCAGATCGCTACAATAAAACATTTATCATTGAAGCATTAAAAATAATATTAGAAAACAACATTTTTTCATTCAACAAAGATTATTTTAAGCAAACAAAAGGCACGGCAATGGGGACAAAAGTTGCCCCTACCTATGCAACACTTGTTCTAGGGTTTTTGGAAGAAAAAATGTACGAAAAGATTAAGACGGAAAAGGATGAAAACTTCGCAAAATATATAAGGAAAGAATGGAAACGATATTTAGATGACTGTTTCATGTTTTGGGAGAGATCTATGTCTGACTTTGTCTATTTTAAAACTGTGTTAAACACATTACATGCAGATATACAATTTAAAATGCAACAAAGTATTGAAAAACTTCCATTTCTGGATGTGATGGTGATTAAAAATGGGACTTCTATAATAACTGATATTTATTTTAAGACCACAGACTCAAAACAATATTTAAATTTCAAATCTTGTCACCCTAAACCCACAAAAACTAACATACCATTCACACTAGCTCGTCGAATTTGCACTATTGTTTCCGATTTAAGCATACTGAAAACACGCCTACAAGAACTGGCAACCATTCTTGTAAGCAGAAATTATCCCTGGGATGTTATTAAAACAGGCATTTCTAAGGCCATGCAAATACCTAGAAACACTCTATTAAATACACAAACAGACATAGTAGAAAACATAACACCTTTTATTTCCACATTTAACCCCAAAAACAGAGAAGTATTTGGCATATTAAAAACTAATATGAACATTTTCAATAATGATGAAAGAATGAAAAATATTGTGGAAACTACAAAAATCATAAAAGGCAAACGCCAACTTCCGAATCTACGCCGTATCTTAATAAATTCGGAATTTCGCGAAAACAGGGCTCAACCTTGCGTCAGCAAATGCAATGAGCCAAGGTGCGGCCTATGTAAAAATATTATTGAGGGATCATCCTTACAATTAAAACAAAAAAACTTTCACGTAAAAGAAGATATGAATTGTACTGTGCAAAACGTTTTGTATGTATTGGTGTGTAACGGGTGTAATGAATATTACATAGGCCAAACAGGTGACAAATTAAGAAATAGAAAAACAGTGCATGATCAACAAATAAGAGATCCATCAACAAGACAAATGCCAGTAAGCGCACATATAGACAATTGTTGTAAAACGGAACCTAAGTTTTCAATGTTTCCGTTTTATAAATTTCATAAACATGATGTTTCAGCTAGGCTGACCAAAGAACGATACTTTATTGACGTTTTTAAACCAAACCTAAACACTTTATTATGACGTGTCAAATTTTGCGCACGTTACGTCCACTTGTGTACGCATATTTGCTTAGTGACGTTGCTTAGAAACAGCGCATAGTTTGACGCCATTATTGTCCTGAAGATCTGAAACCGGTTGGCAATAATAAAGATACTATTAAACAGTCCATGTGCTAATGTTGTTTACTTTTTACATATATATATATATATATATATATATATATATATATATATATATATATATATATATATATATATATATATATTGAACAGTTACTGACGATTATTCCCTTCGTTTGTTTTAGAAATTCGAATATACACCACCAAGCATATTTGTCATGGGGGTGAAATATTAAGTGATTCTCACTGTTCACGAAAACTAAACTGGTGATTTGAATCAATCAACATTTAATGTATGCATTGTTGAAATCAAGATTTATTATCCAAAAGGATCCGGTTTGTGCTGAAGGTTCCCCAACTAACATCGACATTATTATTTTTAAACAGGAAATGTTACTAGCCATCACAAGGTATCTGTTGAGATCTTACTTGGGTACCTTATTTTCTGGAAAGTCACAAGACTAAAATAAATCGTACCTGAGCTTCAATGTTATGTATAGCCACCCCTTAAACATTCTTCCTTCTTACCTTTTCCAAGAGCAGTGGAATAACCTGTAAACGTGCATCTTACGACGTCACCTGCACTTAATTTCTATCTTTTCGTGCCTTCGATAACCTTGTCACTCTATTCACCATTAGCTGTTAATTATCCTGAGTCTCTTGTCATACACTGACTCATCTGTTCTTCATCTCCTTTTTACTACTTTATTTTACTGATATTTGTCCCATCTATTGACTGTTTTGGATTTAGCGACATATCAACCATTGTGGGTCATTTTGTTGTCTCTCCCAGAGAAAAGAAGAAAAGAGATAGTAGAGCAAATGAAAGCTCATCAGTGCAACATCTCCAAGAACATAAATTCAAACGATTAAGGAGATGAAACAATGATGAGGACGCGACAGCATGCTGCAGCAAAGGAAACCCAACAGTTAGGCTCCGGTTTACCCTACAAGAGACAGGGCATCAGGTACCTACTTCAGGCGTTCCGGTGGACGAGTGCTCGTAGATATGAAAGAAACTAGAAGGGTCAATTTACTCGCGCTTTGGCATAATAAATGTTACGCTTTTTACGCAAATCAAGCTCCGTGTTTTCTCAACACCTTTGTCAAGAAGGATGGGAACGACGACTCTCTACTGACCTTTACTGCGTCTTCATGGTGACCTCAATTAGCGCATGTTTGCAAAAAAATCAACCAACCCCAGCGTCATTCAATTATTAGATAAGCTGGAGTATATCAAATCCCAGTTGGAGTATTAGATGCTGATATTTAAATTTAGTCGAGTATCTTGTCTGCAGCAAAATAATGGTAAAAAGCCAAACACAATAAAACTCTGAAAACTTTAGTAAAGTCATTCCACCAAATACTATATATTTTTTCTTTTTGTTGCATTAAAATTTCGCGGACCGTCAGTCAAAAGGAGACTGGATTGTTCAGAGACGTACACATATTAAAACCGAAGTGAAGGCAATGATCAGGAATGAGGATACAATTAACCCACAGCCCCCATCAGAGACACTAAAGGGATAGAAGCACAAAGTTAATATGAAACAACAAGACCCTAATGGAAACATCAATAGTGGAAAGGCAAAAGAAAGGACAGTTACTTTTCCACAAAATGGCCAATTGGCTATCCAAAACAAAATAATAATATAAGCGAAATACACACTCAAAGACCACTAATAACAAAAATAAACCGCGACAGAAGAACCGCATGAAGGCCTCCTAACTCTTTTAGAATATTCAAGTTATGGTGAAAGCTCGACTATTTTATTTTTTCGCAACCAGTTTTACCTATTTTAGAATATTCAAGCTATTGTGAAAAATAGAAGTGACGGCAATGATCAGGATTCGATACAATTAACCCACAGCTTCAATCAGAGACACCAAAGGGAAAGAAGCACCAGCAGGAAACAACTAGACCCTAATGGAAACATCGATAGCGGAAAGCCAAAAAGACAGAAACTTTCCCACAAAATGGCAAATTGGCTATCCAAAACAAAATAATATAAGCGAAATACACACTCAAAGACCACTAATAACAAAAATTAACCGCGACAGAAGAACCGCCTTGGAAATATCAGTGAAACGAATTCAAGTGTGTGTGTGTGGGGTGGGGGTGGGGATGGGGGTGGGGAGGGGGCTTAAATCGATTTTACGTGACCACAATCCTCGCCATTATTTCCGTCGCGATTCAGACAAATGATTTGTTCAGCCCGCATCAAGGCCTCCTTACTCATCAGTGCAACATCTCCGTGAACACAAATAATCAAACAACCACTGGTGAAACAACGGTGAGGACTCGACAGCAAGAAACCACTGAAACGCTGGAGCAAAAGAAGACAAACAGTAAGACTCCGATAGGCAGCATCAGGCACCAACCAAAATTACATAAAATTAGATACTCTCTAATTCTCAGTAAGCCTTTACGCTGTGAGGCTTGACCCACCGGCGTGCAATAAAAGAGGGAAGCAAAGTTGTCAACCGCGATTGGGTTGACTACCATGAATGCAGTCTGTCGTATAACATTCATGTTGTACCCTATCTTTTTATATCGAAGAATGATTTTACGAAATTGGGTGCTGAAGACATTGCATTTATATATTTTTCTGAATTTATATAAAAAGTCACCATAAAATTCGGGTTCCGATAGACCATGTTGCAGAAGAGATACAAATCCAACATTGAATTTTGAAATTATATCGGAATGACGTCTATAAAATTTTGAAAACGCTTTTGAATACGTCTTTCTTTCAACTATGAAATACCGGATAAAAATCTGTCAAACCTTTGCAAAAAAGACTGAAAAAGGGGTCCGTTGTTATCTCCACTGAACATTGTCTTGCTGTCATGGTAACTTCATACCAAACTACCATTGGTCAAAGGCTGGTAAATGCAGCTAAGCAATAAAAAATAACAAGGCTCTCACTACCAAACAAGCACAATCAGATAAGCAGAAATCTGTGGCTGCTGTATCATGGCAACACCAATTAAATATGGATAACGCTTGCCAAAAACTTTATGCGACTTTATAAACAAGCGGTCCATGTAACACTGCGGTCAGGCATAGATCGCCCCACCCCTTGGTAGCCATTTATTTTAACCAACCATAATGGTTTAGTAGAGGCCAATTCCTTTTGTCATTTATGGGCATGACAACCACCAAGACCCCTCAAACAAACTTTCACTGCTCAACCCCACTGATGCATTATATGTTATTTGGCTTCAGTTAGCACAGTAGTTTTAGACAAATTAAAAATATTTAATCTTATGGCCCCAGGCTCATTAAGCTGACAGCAAATATCAAATCATGGTATCAACTATGATGTTATAAGCCGCAACAGAACCAGAACATCCTGAAAATATTTAATCGTATCGCCCAGGATCATTTAGCTGATTGCAGATATCAACTCTGATGTCATAAGCTTCAAAAGAACCAGAAAATCCTGCGTTTTCCATAAAAAATCCTTAGTGACCGTGTGTGACCTTGACGTAAGAAAGGTCAAGGTTAAACCACATCTCATCATTTGGACACACTTGCTAGGGCCCGAGTCCCCAATATTGAATGCCAAGTTTCAAGGTCTTAGGTCGTTTTGTTTCTGCGAAGGAGATTTTCAACGGTTTTAAACATATATGGGCATGGTTGACATTTTTGTCATATGGCCCAGACTTTACGAATATATATAATTTGGTAACAATTGGCCTTGTAGTTTCAGAGATGTCGTTTGAATTTTTTTTGGATGCTTAAGTGGGAAAAGTGGGTAGGAACATTTATCTCTCCTTTTTATGTCTTTTCCCCAATTTTTTTTCTTTTCTATCTAACACCATTTTTAAGATTCTGAGTGACCTCTCAACAATTTCATATCATAGTTAAGTGTGAGAAAATAAGGTGCATTAAACTAATTAAATACGAGTGCTACGAATTTCTAATCCTCGACTATGTCATTTCAACTCAATATCGGGTAAAAGTCCCACAAAACTGGAACCAATGTCTCCAAAATTACCTTAATAGTGTTGACGGAGACGTTAAACCTCAAATCAAACAAACAAACAAATGTGGTATTTGAGAAGATACTGACGTAAGGAACACAGACCGATCATCCCAAACTTGAGCCTATAAGCTGACCATGACATAACGAAAACACGCCTATTTTATTTCTACCCCCTTGAATCCCACTTTTATTTAGTAAATCAGGTGTTAACAGGGCTATACCTTATTTTTCTTATTTCTGCTCTAATATATAGATTGTGGGTACTCGTTAGAACCGCCTTGACGAGGCGGTTCTAACGAGTATCCACAATCTATATTTGGCGCAGAAATAAGATAAATATCACGATTTTTCTTCTTAAAATTTTAGATATTTGGCGGGACAATTTACAATGTATTTGTATAGGCGTGTTCTCGTAATGTGTGCTACATGCAGTAACTCGCAAACAAACAAAAACATAATTACAAATCACACAAATGTTCAGAAGAACACCAACCATTTTATTTTACATTTATGCAGCTGGGGACACACCTTAATCAATTCAAAGATTCAGTGGTAAACAAAAAGGGGTAACCAGAGAAAAACCAACTGACCTTTGGTTGCAGAACTTGGCATATCTGAGCCAGTCCAAAAAACATAGGAGACCTTTTGATTAAGAGTCGGCGCTCTTATCCACTATGCCAAAGAGGCCGATTCAAGCCAATCCTTTACAACCAGATGTGGGTTAAAACTAGGTGTATGTAATTCATTCTCAGACAAGCAAAGCTTATTAGTCTTATTGTATCTGGAATCAGAATGTGGAAAGTTAGTCCCTAGCTCTAACCAAAGAGGTAAATTTAGCTACACAATCATCAGCACCTTCGCTGACGAAATAATCGAATCGGGAAGGGCATTCCAATCTCTAATGGTTCTTGGGAAGAACGACTCTTTATAAATGTCAGTTCTTGCAGTAAGGGTCTGAAACGCCAACGAATGGTGATTTCTAGACTGTCTAGCTGGGAGAATTAGGTCATCTGTTGGCTGCTGGCAGCACCCTTTAGACCTTTGTATAACAGTATGAGCCTACTGTCTTTTCTCCTTTTCTTGAGAGACTCCCATTTTAATTTCCCAAGTATTCCAGTCATGCTCCAAGTTTCGAAGCAGTAATTGCCTGTTACAAATCTAGCAGCTCTATTCTGAACTTTCTCAATTTCATCGTTAAGGACCACTCCACTGGGGTCCCAGATACAACTACCATATTCCAAGATTGGGCGAACAAGACCTTTATATGCTGCCTCTTTTACATCCTGAGGGCACTGATGAAGATTTGGCCTCAGGAAACCAAGCGTTCTATTTGCCTTATTACACATGTTGCTAATATGAGTATTCCATCTCAAGTTGTGTGAGATTGTCACTCCAAGGTATTTAATAGAGTCCACATTCTCGAGGACCATTCCCTCTAAGGTGTAAGAAGCCTCAACTTTATTAGATCTCTTCCTAGTTATCTGCATAATATTGCATTTAACTGGCTGAAATCTCATGCCCCATTTACGGGCCCAACATCCTAATCTATCTATGTCAGCATGAAGTTTCAATGAGTCATTTGTATCTCTAATTTCCCGGTAACAAACACAGTCATCTGCGAACAGTCTTATTTCTGAGTCAATGTCAGTGGAAATATCATTGATGTACAGGGAGAACAAAAGTGGACCAAGAACGGTCCCTTGCGGGACTCCAGACAAAACTGGAGCCCACTCCGAGGATTCACCATTAACAACAACCCGCTGTTTTCTGTAGCAAAGAAAGGAACCTATCCATTTGAGGGTATTTCCCCCAATTCCATAACCAAATAACTTAGATTTAAGTAGTTCATGAGGAGGGGTGTCAAAAACCTTCTCGAAGTCCAGAATTAATGTGTCCATCTGTCCCCCTTTGTCCAAGATTTTTGCCCGGTCATTAATAACTGTGCTTAGCTGAGTTTCACAACTGTGCTTTTTCCTAAATGCATGTTGTCTGTCTGACAAAAGTTTATCATCGTCCAAGTGGGCCATGATGTTTGAGCAGATTTACACAGAACACAAGTCAGAGACACAGGGCGATAATTACGGGCAAGAGCCCTATCTCCTTTTTTGAAGAGTGGACAGATGTTTGCTAAGAGCCATTCTTTGGGGATTTCACCCGTATCAAGAGACTGTTGAAATAAGTGTGCAAAAACTGGACCCAACTCACTTGCTAGTTCCTTCAGGACTCTAGGATGAAGCTCATCAGGTCCCAAGGCCGTACTGGGGTTTAAGCCTAGAAGTAACTTGATCACTCTTGTAGCTGTCACAACAATATTATTCATGAATTAGGCCGATCTTCCAGTCAATGGAACCTCCGTGAACTCAGTTTTATTAAACGCATCATTGAATTGACCAACTAGTTCCTCTGCCCTTTCAGAGTCTGATTCAGCAACCCCGTTCCCTCCTCTTTTATTAAGGGGCGGGATACCTTGCCTGTCTTTCTTCTGGCTATTGATATATCTGTAGAAGTCTCTGGTATTTGCCTTTACATCGCCTACCAAGTTATTTACATACAAATCAGGCTGATTTTTATATCAGTTCATGCGGACTGAACAAATTATTTGTCTAAATCGCGACGAAGTAAGGGCGAGGATTGTGGCCACGTAGAATCGATTTAAGCCCCCCAGTGGAAATCTTCCACTGACCGTTCCAAGGCGGCTCTTCTGTGGCGATTTATTTATGTTGTTGTTTGTTACTAACTGTGTGTATCACTTGTGTCTTTTGGTTTTGGATGGCCATATGGCCATTTTGTGGGAAAGTAACTGTCCTTATGGCCTTCCTTTGTTTAGGTTTCCATTATGGTCTGGTCGCTTAATGTTTGTATATCTTTCCCTTTGGTGTCTTTTAAGGGTGGAGTAAGTTAATTGTATCAATTCCTGATCTTTGTTTTACTTCTACTTTTTATTTCACGTCTCAAGTTTTCAAATTTTGTCCGGAGATTACCACTTCCCGTATTTTTTGCCTTTGCATGAATCTTATTCCTTCTGCGAATTTTTCTTCTTATCTCTAGATTGATCCAGGGAATAGAAGATACAGACCTACTAGTTTTTGAGGGGATATGATTTTCGGCCGAAGTATGAATGAAAGAAGTTATCAAATCAAAATTCTCCTGTACAGACCGAGCATCTGAATGACCATTAAAGTATTTCACCTTTGCAAATCTGAGTGCATCCTTCCTCATAGTTTCATAGTCACCTTTCTGATATGAGTACACCTTCCATCGAGGTTTCTTTATTGGTGGGATGTGAATTTTTAAATATCTAGAGACAACATCGTGGTCACTTAGTTTATCTGGGGAATGGATGTCTTCGAATTGTCCTGGCAAAGTCGTAAGGATCAGATCCAATTAGTTCTTATCACGAGTGGGGAAGTTAACAATTTGCTCAAGGCCATGATCGTTCTTAATGTCAATTAATATTTGTCCTTCCGACTGACTCAGCATTGTGCCTTGTTTGCTGAGCCTGTCGGGCCAAGCAATGTCTCTGAAGTTGAGGTCACCTAGAACATGTACACCCGGGAGTTTTTTACCCTTATGCTGCGATTTGATGCAATCCAGTTGGTCTTTAAACAACTGAAAATTTTCGATCGTACCATTTGGTGGTCGATACCAACTTGCTACGAAGTGGGAAGTTTTATTTGCAAAAACCTTAACCCAGACCGATTCGGTGTCATTTTCCAGTTCCATGAAAGGCATGGGAGGGATGTCTCTATGAATGAGCAGCATCACCCCACCGCCATGAGAGTTCCTATCTTTTCTGTAGACACAGTACTGACAAGTTTAGGGAAAAGCTCAGATGTAGTAATTGTACTGTCAATCTTTGTTTCCTGAATAGCAACAATATGAGGTTGAGATGTATCGAGGAAAGCTAGAAGTTCAAGAATTTTTCCTCTAATTCCATTTATGTTTATACTGCAAAGTTTCAAACCTTTCACAAAATTTGACTTAGTTTCATACGCAGTCGAAGATTTGCCTCTCTTATCCTCTGACAGAGGTTCAAACCTGTTTGGCTTACTCAGTTCTACCTATTCATCAAAGAAGGAGTCTGAAAAGTTACAGACCTCACATTTTGGACATATCCAGTGGCAGCTTGAATTTACCAAAGTGCCATATTCTGCATCTGAAATGAAGGAACATCCAGTGTGTATCCACATTTCACATTGATGACACTGAACGGCTTTGTGGCCATTAAGGACAGCACCACTGCAAAGACAACAGTCAGCTTTGCAGTCTGTGCAATCCCAAGTTCCAGCTCTAGATTCAGTTTCTAACAATTGACTGTTATCCAAATCAGAACATGAGGAGTGAAAGCGCTTGTAATAGTCCTTACATTCTATCCATTTCTCGGAACCTTTGCAATATTTTTTGCAGAGTCCGCAGCGAAACCTTGGGCCGGGGTTAGTTTCAATGTCTCCGGCCAAGGTTAGAAGTAAAGCCAAGTTTGTACCGCATGAGGACTTGAAGTTTCGCAAGCCCTCCGAACACCTTCTTTTCCCATTCTTCCCTGTAAATGCCAAATACTGGGAAATTCTACTACTGCACTCCTTAATTGTAATCTTGCACTCCTGATTTCAATCATCTGGATGCATTCTGTAGGTTGTTTTCCAAAGTGTGAACCCAAGAATTAAGACCATGGGAAACAGGGAGACCTTAATTTTAATATACCGGGTAGTGATTTGAAAATTTCTAAAGATTTATGATGGGTGTCAAGCAACAATCCTGATTCCGAGTTTGTCACAGCCAGCACACTGACAACTACAAAGGGCTAATCAGTATACTGGTCCAATTATATACAGCTCAGCACATTCAAATATCTGACAACACACAGGCTCTTCAGAAAATTGAATGTGACAAGCGACTTAATTTTGATCCTAAGAAGTTCAGTTTACGTTACCCCACCCACTAGTGAGGTAATGGCGGGAAAGAATGTCAGCAATTTTTTTTCAATCTACAAGACAAACAAATCACAATCTAGGGTAACCAGCAATAAAATGTTGCTGGTTTACGCTTGTCTGTTATGAATCAGACAAGAAACCAAACATATATCCAAGAAAAAAAAATTCTCTTTTAGTGAGCTATTCTTTTTCCAATTCCGTCAAGGTCGAACGGAATACCGAACAATGGGATCACCACTAGGCAAATAGCTAGTATGGTTGGCATCTCATTAGGAGCAGCTCATACAATTCTGAAACGGGATTTGAAAATGAGAAAGATCTGTGCTAGATGGATTCCCCATCTGTTGACAGATGAGCAGAAGAAGACACGCATTCAGTGCGCCAAGAAGTTGCTTAAAAAAGTTTACAAATTACAATGCACGGTCTTTCGCTAATGTCGTCACAGGTGACGAGACATGGGTTCACTTTTTTGAGCCAAAACGAAAGATTCAGAACAAAATATGGGCAACAAAGTATTGCAAAAGACCATGCATTGCAAAGCGGACAATGAGCGTCCAAAAGGTAATTTATGCCATATTCTTTTCAAATCAGGGCCCTGCTATTCAGGTTGCTGTGCAAATCTGTAAATGCGAAGTTTTACAAGAATAAACATCTTCGAAAATTGAAGAAATATTTCAAAGAACGAAGACCCGCAATTGGTTTGGCCAATGTCAGATTGCTACATAACAATGCGTCATCGCACAAAGCGTTCATTGTGCAAGACTATCTGAAGCAGGAAAAGGTTGTTGAACTCGCTTACCCCCCGTATTCCCCTGACCTTGCCCCGTGTGACTTTTTTTTTGTTCCCGCGGCTGAAAAATACCTTTCTGGTCGAAAATGTGTACAGCGCAAACACCTCGGTTCTGCAATATTCCAGTGCCTTCATAGTATACCTCGAAAAGACTACCAAAATGCATTCAATGATTGGATCAGAAGACTGAAAGTTTGTATATCTGTTAAAGGGGAATACTTTGAGGGGACAAAATAAATTTTTCATCGAAATCTTTCACGGATTCATTTTTATGTGCTTAGTTGCATTCATATTTGAACAATCCTCGTACTAAAGGAGATTGAGTGAGTTTTAGTTTTACGTCTCATCAACAGCTATGGTCATACGGAGACGGGACCTCGGTTTAAAGACTCATCCGAAAGTCTGGAGAAGCCCGGGATCGATCCTGCGATCCCTGGTTTACAAGGCAAGTAGCGTAACCACTGCACCACGGAGGCTTCTATACTAAAGAAGAAGTACATGTAATGGGGCTCTCTAACCGGGTTGAATTCTCAAAAAATCCTTAAATAGGCTGTCAGGTCAGGATCTTACATACAGGCTTCATTATGTCTTTGGATGAAAATAATGACTTTGAAGACAGTTTTCCTGAGTTTGGTGCTATTGGTTTTATTGGGTGGCATTCATCTCATTGTCGGGTAAAAGTCCCACAAAATTGGAAGCAGCATCTCCAAAATGCCCTAAATAGTTGTGATGGGAACGTTAAACATCAATTCAAACCAACAAATCCTGTTCTACCTTAAGTTTCCTACAAAACAATTGTTTTCTGTAATCCTTGTCTGGTCTACATTTAATCACTTTGTATTCCAGACCTTGTATTTCAGAAATCCCAAAAGAGGTACCCTGGCAAACACTGCAGTCCCAGATCAGACGCCGCAGAAAACGGCGTCTGATCAGGGCTTACACTGTTTGCAAAATGTTCAGCCATTTTCCTAATAAATTTGGACGAAAATAGAAGTGGAGGCAATGATCAGGAACCGATACAATCAACCCATAGCTCCCATCAGAGACACAACCTGATAGCCCTAAAGTTTGAAATGGACTCCTCGTATATATAAGGAGGAAGGTTCCATTTGGTACAAAAAGGGTTGAGAAAAATATTACAAAATGCCATGTGAAATGCCAAGAAATATTACCTAAAATTGTCAAGGCGTGTCAACATAATGATTGGTTAAATGATACTGATAGGCATTAATAAATGAAGAAGAGAACACAAGTAACCAACAAACCGAAAACAGCTATCTTCAAAATGTTTAGCACAAACAATGTTATGCTTTGCATAAACAAATGTCTTGATGTTGAGATTCTCTGTTCCAAGATTATGAATAAATTTTTCACATAACTCCCTATTTTTCCTAGGGTCAGGGATAGCGAAACAGCTAATGCCTTGTCCGCTTATCACAGTGTAGTATTTGGCCTTACAAGAAGGCATTTTTATTTTAAAGTTCACTTTCTCCTCTAAAATCCTCAACTGCTTGTTAGCTACAGTTTCCATGAGGTTACTGCAGGCGATATAATCTGTAAAAATGTCTGACACCCTATAAATAACTTTAATGAGCCATTACAGATAATTATAGAAACAGTTTAGGAGAAGAAATGATTTTATCATTCCTCAATGGTGTTATTGTAAAATGGATCTGAGAAAAAATAAAGGAATATGAAAACAGGAAAAAGGCGAGCTACGGTAACCTGAGATAGATTTTCCAGCCTGCGCTCATTGTTCCACTAGTGCTGTTAGTGCGAACCGATAATATTTTATTTTTAAAGACACTGATCATTTATGTACTTTATACCGCAATTACAAGCAAGAGGCCCATGGGACACTATTCTCACCAGAGCTCAGGTGGGAAATACCCACTGACAGCCAAGTATTTTAAAATATGATTTTAAAATATGATTTTTCAGAATTTCAGTGGTTTCTTGCTGTCGAGTCCTCACCGTTGTCTCACCTCTGTGGTTCTTTGTTTATTTGTATTCACGGAGATGTTACACTGATGAGTTAGGACTGAACAAATTATTTGTCTAAATCGCGACGGAAGTAAGGGCGAGGATTGTGGGCACGTAAAATCGATTTAAGCCGCCCCCCCCCCCCCCCCAGTGGAAATCTTTCCACTGGCAAGTTAATTGTATCGATTCCTGATCTTTGTTTTCCTTCTCCTTTTTATATGAAAATATGTAGTTTATATTTTCTTGTCTTTTGGGATCATTGGTTCCATTGTGGAATTTTGAAAATATTTGAGGGTCACTGATGAGGCCTAAATGGCCAAAATTAGATAGTCTGGCCCAGAAAATGTACACTAAATATTTTCCAGTTATGTGGTGTATTCCTTGCTTCCAAAGGATAACCCTTTCTCGAACATATTTAATCTACCGATTATAAAGTCTCCCAAACGAACTCCATACCCAAATAAGCACGCATGTGGACTCAGTATGACATATAAGGCTTTTTTTGAAGTGGAGGGGTGGGGCATGGACCCAATGGAGCCCTGGTTGGTATCACTGAATGTGCCATATCATAAGGAACAAGGATGTTGAGGTTTAGGGGTGGGATCTGTACGGTTCCTGAGATAGCCTTTTCGGCAGTGGAGAGGTTGGGGCATGGCTCCACTGGACATCAGGAAAGCCCAAGGTTGTTATCACTCAATGTGCCTTAACATTAGGTCCAATAATATATATGGTTTAGGGGTGAGAATCCGAACAGTGACTGAGATATAGGGCCCTTTTGTGAAATGGAGGGGAGAGGAACAACCCCTGTGGACCCCATAAGTTGGAGCGACTGAATGTGTCTAACCATAAGGAACAGGAATATATATTACGGGGATCTGAAATACTTCTATGATTTATGGCATTTAATGAAATCTAGGGGCGGGCCATGGCCCCGGTACATTGGCCCAGCACAAAGAGATTTCCAGATTGGTGTGACTGAATGAGTCTTACCATAAGGAACAAGAAAATGTATGGTTTAGGGATGGGATCTTCACGGTTTCTGAGCTATATTGCTTTTTATGGAGCGAGGGGTGGGACATGACCCGGGACATGGCCCGTGGCACGCCGGGGGCCCATGTTGGTGTCACTGAATGCGTATTATTATAATGAACATGAATATATATTGTTTAGGAGTTGGACTCTGAACAGTTTCTCAGCTATTTGGCATTTTATGAAGTGGAGGGGTGGGGCACGGACTCGTTTCTCAGCTATTTGGCATTTTGTGAAATGGATGGGTGGGGCATGGTCCCGGCGCTCCCTGGGAGACCCCTAGGTTGGTATCCCTGAACGTGTCTTATCACCAGGAACAGGAATATATGTGGTTTAGGGTTGGGGATTTGGACCGATTCTGTGATATTGGGCCTTTTACGAAGGGGAGGGGTGGGCATGGGACTCCGAAGTTGGTGTCACTGAATGTGCTTTATCACAAATGGTTTCTAAGAGATATGGCCTTTTATTAAACGGAGGTTGGTATGCCTGAATGTGTCTTATCACAAGGAACAGGAATATATGTGGTTTAGGGTTGGGGATTTGGACAGATTCTGTGATATTGGGCCTTTTACGAAGTGGAGGGGTGGGCATGGGACCCCGAAGTTGATGTCACTGACTGTGCTTTATCACAAATGGTTTCTGAGGGATATTGCCTTTTATGAAACGGAGGTCAACGTTTACAACGTATTTGTACAGGCATGTTTTCGCAATGTTTCCAAAATGGTACAATGCAACCACAACCGAGTCACTTGATGTGGCACTTTTCTTTTTTCTAATGTGTATGTTATTCTGTACTTGTTCATTGACTGAGTTAGTTCCCTTCAGGTAGTTTTTTGTTTGATTTGATGTTTAACGTCCCCGTCAACACTGTAAAGGTTATTTTGGAGACTTTGCTTCCAATTTTGTGGGACTTTTACCCGACATTGAGATGAAATGACATCTCAAGCCCTGTCGCCCAATGAAACCAATAGGGTTTATTAGCATGGACGGTCCGCCTCACACCGCGGTTCCTGGACAGGCTTAGATCCTCTAAGCGGTTTACCAGTACTAGTGTGCGGGCCGGATTCAGCTCTGCGCGAAAGCATCATGCAGCCCATATATTTCTTCAAGCCCCTATGGGCGGGGCCTGTCCCTTCAGGTAGACCACATATTTTGTGTGTTGTGAATAATATTAGAACCTAGAGTGCTGGTTGGGCCCATAGAATTGATTTAAACATCACGAACACACGCCTATACAAATACATTGTAATCTTTATCGCCGGATAAATGAAAGTTTTAAGATGAAAAAATGTGATATTTTTCTTATTTCTGCTCAAAATATAGATTGTAGGTACTCATTAGAACCGCCTCATTGAGGCGGTTCTAACGAATGCTCATAATCTATATTTTAGAGCAGAAATAAGAAAAATAAAGTTTACCCCTGCAAACCCCAGTTTTACTTCATAAAAGTGGGGTTCGATGTGGTCAAAATTATATAGGCGAGTTTTCGTGATGGTCCCCGTGGTTCTCGCTACTCAACGTTCTAAGGTGGTAGTGCTGATGTTGTTTATATTTAATGTAGTTTAGTCGAAATGGTTAGACTGGACAGAAAAACATGTACAGTCCAATTTGTCGGTTCGGTGGTGTATTCCTTGCTTCCAAAGGCTTGGCTTTTCATGGAACATATTTATCGGATTTTCCGACGGGGCTTTTCATAGAATATGTGCTTAGGGTTGTGTTTTATTATTATTATTATTTATCATATGACGTCGCGTCTGAGAGTGTAATAACGCCATGTATTATTTTCGATAATCCTCTAGTGGATTAAATATGCAAATTAGCCAGATACGTTCCGTAACGTTACATGTACGACGTACTTAACGACGTCGCGTTTACTAATGGCGGAATATTGACATTTTTGTAAACAGTCGTGAATAAAATGCGTTTTTAAATGTCATATGATAAATAGAATCTTGCATTCGTGCTCATGTATTATTGAATTTATTAAACTCGTTGAGGAAAAGGGATAAAATGCTGGAAGAGTCTATTTGCAGTCAACTGCAAATAGCCAGAAAACGTTAAAATGGCTATTTGCAGTCAACTGCAAATAGCCAAAAAATGTTAAAATGGCTATTTGCAGTCAACTGCAGATAGCCAAAAAACGTTAAAATGGCTATTTACAGTCAACTGCAAATAGCCAAAAAACGTTAAAATGGCTATTTGCAGTCATTTTATATTCCTGCCTTTTACACGTGCGCCCATCGAAATTCAGATCAGTCTGCTCATCCGCGCTGTCTATTCATAGTCTTCGTTGTTTGCTCTTCGCATCAGGTTAACAAGTCCATGAAATCATGGCTCCTCAAAACCCAACTGTATACAGAGAAAAGCCGGGTTTAAGGGGTAATTATTACCCTTTCTTATTTTGGTGCAAACACATAGATTGTTGGTACACGTTTGAACCGCCTCATTAAGTCTGTTCTAACGAGCACATTTAATCTATGTTTAGACTAGAAATAAGGAAAATATACATCATCTTCATTCAAATAAGAGGGCCACGATGGCCTTGGATCGCTCAGCTGATCCTTATGGCAGGTAATATAAGGTGGAGTGTACGGTTTGAACATTTTTTGGCTGACAGTGACCCAAGGAACATTTCTGTGAAATTATTTCAAAATCAATCTAGCTATTCAGGAACTCAAGTCATTTTAAGGGTTATATATTTTTTTCTGGATTGGAAAATTGTCAGAGTGGCACTCATGGAACATTCCTTCAAAATTGTTTTCTTTTTTTGAAGAAGAAGTCATCGCTGACTTGTATGTCACTATCTGGGCACCTGTCAGGACCTAGTGCACCAGACGGAAATGAACGGGTCCATTCTAACTAACTAACAATAACTCATGGTGACAATGGTGTGTAGGGGGGGGGGGGGTATCCATCCATTTGACAATACAGAGCTGACATGTGTGCCACTATCTGGGAACCTTGTGGACATTGAGGGTCAGGTCCTAGTGCACCAGACGGAGCTGAACTGGTTCAGTCTAACTAAGGGTGGGTGTGGATCCCTTTGATTATACAGAGCTGACTTTGTATGTCACTATCTGAGTATCTTGTGGACACATTAGGGTCAGGTCCTAGTAACAGGCTCAGTCTAACAAACAATGACCCATGGTGTCTGTGTAGGCGCGGGGGCGATCCCTTTGACAATACAAAGCTGACTTGTATGTCACTGTCTGGGCACCTTGTGACATTGAGGGTCAGGTCCTAGTGCACCAGACGGAGATGGACAGACTCAGTCTAACTCACAGTGTTGACAAGGGATGGCCCTTTGTACAAGGTACCACTCTATTCATAAAATACCCCTCCTGACCAAGGTATTACAATTCTGAGTAAGTTTGATGGTGATTGGACCAAAAACTGTGGCCTCTAGAGTGCTAACAAAGTTTTTCTATGATTTTACCTACTGACCTACTTTTTGACCTCACATGACCCATATTCGAAATTGACCTAGATATTGTCTAGATGATCATTCTGAGCAAGGTTGATTGTGATTAGAATAAAATTGTGGCCTCTAGAGTGTTAACAAAGTTTTTCTATGATTTGACCTACTGACCTACTTTTGACCCACATGACCCATATTTGTACATAACCTAGATATTGTCGACACGATTATTCTTAGAAAGGTTGATGATGAGTGGACCAAAAGTGTGGCCTTTAGAGTGTTAACAAAGTTTTTCTATAATTTGACCTACTGACCTACTTTTTGACCCGACATGACCCATATTCAAACCTGACCTAGATATTATTATGATGATCATTCTGGGCAAGTCGAATGATATTTGGACCAAAACTGTGGCCTCTAGAGTGTTAACAAGGTTTTTCTACGATTTGATCTACTGAACTACTTTTTGACCCAACAGGACCCATATTCGAACCTAACCTAGATATTGTTATGATGATCATTCTGAGCAAGTTGATGATGACTGGACCAAATGTGTGGCCTCTAGAGTGTTAACAAGATTTTTTCTACGATTTTACCTATTGACCTACTTTTTGACCCGACATGACCCATATTCGAACTTGACTTAGATATTATTATGATGATCATTCTGGGCAAGTCGAATGATATTTGGACCAAAACTGTGGCCTCTAGAGTGTTAACAAGGTTTTTCTATGATTTGGGATTCGAACCTAACATAGATATTGTTATGATGATCATTCTGAGCAAGACTGATGATGATTGAACAAAAATTGTGGCCTCTAGAGTGTTAAAAAGGTTTTTCTATGATTTGACCTACTTTTAAGCCTGACATAACAAATTTTCGAACTTGACGTAGGTTTTGTCGAGATGATCATTCTGAGCACGTTTGATGAGTATAGGACTCAAATTGTGGCCTCTAGAGTGTTAACAAGGTTTTTCTATTATTTGACGTTTTGACCTACTTTTTGACCCGACATGACCCATATTCACACCTTACCGAGATATTGTCATGATATTCTTGAACATGATTGGACTAATCATGTGGCCTCTAGAGTGTTAACAAGAAAAGTTTACGGACGACGCACGACGACGACGGGACATCTCACAGTCACAAAAGCTGACCATGACCTTCGGTCAAGTGAATTAAAAATCAAAGCTCTCGGCCTTATGGTTTCCGAGAAGAAAGTGTTTGAACGTTTTCCAGTATAAATCAATAGGAGCTAATGAGCACTGGGGCGTGGCCAATTTTGTCCCAAAGGGCATGTTTGGCAGGATTTTTGTAGGCGACCATTTTATGTTGCTATATACTAAGTATCTAAGGTCTGTACTTCATGGTTTCAGAGAAGAAGATTTTGATGCTTTTTTCCATTATAAGTTTAATTGAGTTAAGGGGCCACAGGATTTGGCCAATTTGGATCCTAGGGGCATGATTGGCAGGATTCATGTAGGCGACTACTCGACGTTGCTACATGCTAAATACCTAAGCTCTGGGCCTTATGGTTTCAGGGAAGAAGATTTTTTTTTTTTTTTTTTTTTTAATTTTAAGTTTTTGTTTTCCATTTTAAGTCTATGGTAGCTACTAGGCCCATGGGCGTAGCCAATTTTGACCCAAGGGGCACTGGCAACACTGGTCATTTGGCTATCGTACAAGCCCCTACAGTAGCAGAATATATTTTCTTTCAGTGTAATTTGTTTCTTTTTTCTTCCAGTTTGTATTGATACATTATTTTTCTTACTTCTAGTCAAAACATATATTGTGGTCCTTATTAGAGCCGCCTCGTCGAGGCGGTTCTAACGAGTTCCTACAATTTTGTGTTTTGAGCCTGAGTATGAAAGATATCAAAATTTAGTATCTGAAAACTTCCACTTTTTGGTGGTAAAAGTTTCACTATATGTGTGATATAAACGTGCATGTCAAAATTCAAATTCTGTAAATATGAGCCAGTCCATGTTGTAATGATAAATCTTTCTTTAATATGGGTCCCATAGCAGAATAGGAAATTCTTTATGCATGATCAGTATATGGTATTTGACCAGATCTTCGCAAAGACAGTTTTTCTCATGGTGTGGTTCATTATACAATTGTGTTTGTACAAAGGCGTGTGGAGACCCCGGAGGCTGTAATGTTGACCGCATATCTATTGTAATCCTATTGAAAGATATTATAATCCTATTGATGACATTTATTAATTCAACCCTTGAGGTGCTAAGAAAAACTACATCTGAAAATGTCGTCTGCGTATCTCATCTATTTCACACTTTTGCTATCTAAAAGAATGTTTAGGCATACAAGCAAACAGTGTGGACCCCGATCAAATTATTCCCAGCAGTTTAATCTGGATCCACACTGTCTACAACAATGACTTTTTAATGTAATCAGCACACAGCAACTCAGATGACAATTGTTGTGATTGGCATCTTAAGGGGTTAAAACAGTCGAGAAAAATATAATGACACAACGAGTGAATATTGCCCCTACAAATTAAAACAAAGGCTTTAAATTTTCAGTGAAAATTGATATCACTCAGTATATGCAGCCCATACATTATTTTTTAAAAAATGGTTTTCTGCATTCTATTCACAAATTCATAACAAACACTGCAGATCCTGATCAGATGACTTCCTGATCTGAATCGACATTGTTTGCAAAGGAAGCGTTTGTCTTAAAAAGCATTATAAGTGTATACCACAACAATTACAATTATTTTAGCCACGCCCATTGCAGAATATCAAAGAATGACATTACTCTATTTACTGTATTTATTGAGTTCACTTCTTCATGACAAACACTTTAGATCCTGATCAGATGGCTTCCTGATCTGAATATATATTGTTTGCAAAGGTAGGGTTGACTTGTCCAGCATGATAATGGTTAAATACCACACCACGCCCGTTCATTTTATATTGAGTGTTTGCCACTACGTTGCATCGACGTTATTTAGACGTTACCGGCACATTGAGTGCCTGGTGTACACCATGCAGCGCATTCTATTTCTCCAAGCCCCGATGGGCGGGGCGGATCATTTGTTTGTTTGAATTGAGGTTTAACGTCCCCGTCAACACAATTTAGGGCATTTTGGAGGCGTTGCTTCCAATTTTGTGGGACTTTTACTCGGCGACATTGAGATGAAATGACAAATCAAGTCCTGCCGACCAATGAAACCAAAAAGCTTATATGCATTGGACGGTCTCATTCAGTGAGTAATTTTGTGTCTTGTTCCTAAGAATGGGGGGAAAGAGATAGAAGAGATAGCAGAGATGAAAATGAGAGACGGAGGAGTAAGAGGAAAACGAATGGAAGTGTAGAAACAGAAGAAATAACATCATCAGAAGAAATAACATAATCCCCTCTCTACCATTATCTTAACCCAAGTGACGCAAGACACACGTCATCTTTGCCTCAACCCGCCCCCCCCCGCCCCCCCCCCCCCCCCCCGCCCCCACTCCCCACCAACCTCTCATGTGCTTTACAAATTAGATATTTCATTTAAATAAGCAGAGTACATTGCTAAACAGTGAAACAAAAATGGAAACAAAAAATGTGATTTAAAACTATAGGTGTCATATGTTCACACAAAATTTTGACTCTATATAGCCATTTTATAGTCCCCGGCCATCGCGGCTTGGAGAAATAGATTGGCCGCATGATGCTTCCATCCAGAGCAGAAACTGCCTGCACATGAATACTGGTAAACCGTTTAGAAGAACTAAGCCTGCTAAGGCCAAGTGGTGCGAGTCGTTGCGTCCTGGGCCCTATAGGTGGCATAGGCTTGAGATGTCTTTACGTCTCAATCTGTGGAAAAAGTCGAACAAAAATGGAAGTAACGTCTCTAAAATGTCCTAAATAGTGTTGCAGAGCACATAAAACATAAAATCAAACAAACATAGCCATAACGGTGAGAGTCTTAATGATTAAAAGTCAGAGCTCTAACTAACTACTAGGCCGCAGATGTCCGAGCCATTTTAAATTATTTTGAACATCTCCAGGTGGCCTTTCTAACGCTATTAGAATGACTGCAAATAGTCATTTTAACGTTTTCTGGCTATTTGCAGTTGACTGCAAATAGCCATTTTAACGTTTTTGGCTATCTGCAGTTGACTGCAAATAGCCATTTTAACGTTTTCTGGCTATTTGCAGTTGACTGCAAATAGCCATTTTAACGTTTTTTGGCTACTTGCAGTTGACTGAAAATAGCCATTTCAACGTTTTTTGGCTGTTTGCAGTTGACTGAAAATAGCCACTCCGTAAAATGCTCGGCAAAGCCACGCACTTTATCCCTTTTCCTCAACTCGTTTAATAAATTCAATGATACATGAACACTCATGTAAGATCCTCTATTTATTTTATTTTCATTACCTGTGACTGTTGCAACGTGATAACCTGTTGTGGGGAAAAGGGAGTTTTGTGATTGGTTTTTTTTTCCTATCTTGTTTTCATTAATAGTTACTCTTCCTATTGGTGCCATTTTTTATTATGGTTTCCTGGATTTCTATAAATTTCTATCGACACCACACATTTTCTAAATTCTAACGACGGCATTTCAATTTGGTTTCAAAATAATTCAAGGTTGGATTTAAATATCTCCTGCAACAAGGCCTATGTCGGGTTAAAAGGACAAAGGATCGTATAACAGGTCACTGTCAATTGTTCGACTATCTTTAGCAGGTTAATAGAATGGCTGATTGCGGTATAAACATCTAGTTGCAGTTTAAAGACTACTTTTCATGTGCCTACGTTTCAATTACAATAACTAAACGAACCCTTTTATACCAAGAAACAATCAAACTGTGGGGCATTATCTTTGCTACATTTATCTAAATGGATTTTCACAAATTTCAGTTATAGTCTTGCCTTCTCGGTCGTTCAAGTCCTAATTTGAATAACTGCACAAAATAATTGCACAAACATGTTAACGCGATGATAGGCTGCTAGGTATTAATGGGTGAAGACAAATTATTGTCATTTTCTTTAGCACGTATAATCATGCACAATCGCGTGTTAATTTCAGGTGACACATGAGAGAAGGATCTTCAGCATTCTCCGACTTATGACATTCAATTACGCGTACGTGACCACTGATAGCGCTTTACGAATGACAATCTGTATGAAACTACCATCAGGTATCCCTTACCTGCATATGAGCAGCAAAACCTCTGGCGAGACTCAACTGAGCCTTAAGTGCACAGCTATGTAATAAGTACCTTTTTCATGAGTTGACTCATTTATTCCATGGTATAAATAAGCTGCTGACAGTGGAAATTTGATGACACGTTTTTGTCTAGAACAATTACATGTAGTTCATTGTTTGTTTGTTTGATTTGAGGTTTAACGTCCCCGTCAACATTGTATAGGTCAGTGTCGTCGGCCTCGGCAGCTCAGTCGGATGCTCGACTGACTACTGATCAAGAGAAACCAGGTTAGGAAAAATGACAGTTCGATACGATCTAAAAAGTGTTGCTTAGACTGTTAGACTCCAAACAAATAAGCCAAAATGTCTTGTTCTACAGACGCGCCGGTTGGTTCGTTTCAGCACTCATCGGATTGCTCCAAAGACACGTTTTCTCGTGGGTGGCGCGGCGACATTATATTATGGTCCGGCAGAAGTTTCACTGAACCTGGATTTGCGGTGTAAACAAAATGTTTTGATATATTTTGAAGGCAGGGACCTTCTACATTAAGAATCTGCTTGATGCCAGCTTGTCACCTTTGGGCATTTCCAAGAAATCAAGATGGCGTCCAAGATGGCCGACTGAATATAAAAATTCAAACTATGTACTTTATACATTGATTGTCCATCTGTTTCAACTGCAAACCTATATAAGACATCAAATGTTTTGCATTTTAGGCAATTTTTTAATATTTCCTCCTGAGTGTTTTATATTTTAATGTTTTGTGATGTTGCTTACGTTACAAAATATTAAATACCCCGCAAAATCTTCATTCTCATCACCAGTTGTTTAACTGATATGTTTCCCAATGGACATTAAAAGACACATATTTAAGCTATTCAAAACTGCTGCTTATTCAAATTCTTTATTGAAAGTATATGCTATATTTAAGGTAACCTCTATACAGGAAACTATGCAAAAAGCCGACATTTATGTTAATTCAAAGGCAGATATTGTCATCAACACTTTCAAATCTGATAAATATACATGGTCCCATGAATTTGTTAAATATGCATGGTTCCTGGTTTCTATTTCTTATGCTGAAATACTTACTGCAATGCTAATTTGGGGAATAACCCATATACTATTATTTAGTCATATACGTTATATTTGCGCAAATTTAGGGCTGAAATTAAATATGCCATTTGAAAACACATATTTTAAATTTGGAATTTCATCATACTTTTTCAACACAATGATAAAATTCTCTAAGAATGTAAAAGTTTAATTCATGTAATGTAAGTGGAAGCGTAACACAATTGACTATAGTGAATCTTATGGTAACAAAAAAAGTTTAGCGTTTAGGTCTACATACCAATTTCTATTCAAATGAGTCTAATTTTGGAAAATTAACATTAACGAAATGCATTATGTAAACACCGAAAACGAAACAAGGACCGTGCTGGTTATATGGGTTATTTTCGGTAAATTGACTGCATAATTTTTTTAAGCATACATATACTAATCATTTGAAAAGCTATAAGTTGAAACAAGTGGGTTACTGGGTTACTGGTTATGGAAAACAGATCTGAACTGCAGTGGAGTACTTAAAATGTGCCTGGGGTAAGACAACAAATCCCATTGGTGGCAGAACTTTTCTAGTATTCTTATACTACAAAAACGATGTTTCTATGTCCTATGAATAATTATACGGAATATATATCTAAATCCTTATCCCTAAACATACGATGATCAAACATCTGTGGTTTTGACCTCTCAGCCCCATGGACTGATATTTTATTGACATTAATTTTATATAAAAGTGAAAAAATGATTTAATAGTGTTGCTTGGATTGGTAACGTAGATAACTGAAAAGGTTGACATATGTACAGCCGTGTGTTGTTTCATTTACTATGTACCATTACATTTTATTATCATTTTCATGTCACATACATATTGCCTGATATGTTCCATTTATATACTCAGTCAGGTAAATAATAAATTGAGCATGCCATATATTTAAGAACCTATATAGATTATACTCAATATACTTGTGACAGTCATATTATTTTACTCGGGCCTCCGTTTGCTTAATGGGTAAGAGCGCTGTGGGTTAGGTCTTTCACCCCTGTGGGTTTCAGCCTGGGTAAAAATAATCTTGAAAGGGCCGTTTAATACACAAAAAAATATTGATTATCAAGAAGAATCTGAAATATGATTCTTTTATCAACAGCTTCATCTTGGAAGACATATTGTTTATTCGTTGCAAACCAATATTTGAAAAATTACCACTAGAAACATATATCCATCTAATATAATAAGCCAGATGCTACCAAAAATGCAGCTTGCAGATATCAGTTGTCTGTTTCGGCGAAGGACATTCGAGCGGATTGACAGGACATTCGAGCGAAAATAAATTAGTCCGGGATTTGAGACCAGATTTCGAAACATTTAATGCACCCAAAATTCTCACGCTTTGTTTGTGCTGTTTCAATGAGATAGAAGCCTAACCTATGTGTCATGTGATTATTTAGCAAATCTGGTGGGGAAAAGGGGTTGAAAATTCTATGATTTTAGACCCACCCCCATGCGAATGGAATAGTTGGACTAAGTTTAGTTATGTGTAGCTTGCGCTTCCAACTGAATGTTGATTTATTGCATCAACCAAAATATTTGTCAATACTCGAAGATACCAAAATTCATGATATGACGTAACTACATCCGGTGTTACCATAAATTTTGACCATTGAAATTTTACCCCCACAAATTTGGTAAATTTTACACTATTTTTGCTCTAAAGGATTTTTAATATGTTTTGAAACAATTTCTTTTTCGTCAGTATGCAGGGCGGTTATTTTTGCACATGCATGTGAAATTTGATGACTCTGTGTCAATCTGGGCATGAACAAGGGACTCAGATACCTATGGACCCTTTTGCTGGATTTTCCTGCTGTCTCACAGATCGTGATAAAAATCCATATTAAAACATACATAAAATAAATTATTTTACTAGCTGGTCACAGATGTATCATAACAGGGGCCAACAGATATATTTTTGAAAAATTACTGGTGACCATTTCCTTCTGTTTTTTATTTAGTGAGGGGAATATACATCACCAAGCATATTTGTCAGGGATGAACTATCTAGTGATTCTCCAAACTGGTGACTTGAATCTATCAACATTTAATAAACACATTGTATATTTCAAGATTCATTATCCAAATTTCCAGTTTGTGCTGAAGGCTCCCAAACTAACATCGACAGTATTATATTTTAAACACGTAAATGTTACTGACCACTACAAGGTCTCTATTGAATTCTTACTGGGTGCCTTATTTTCTGGTAAGTCGCACGATTAAAAATAAATAGTAACCGAGCTTTAATGTAATGTAAAGCCACCCCTTAAACATTTTTCCTTCTCCCCTTTTCCCAGAGTAGTGGTATAACCTGTAAACGTGCATCTTAAGATGTCACCTCCACTTACTTTCTACCTTTTCATTGGACAACCTGCCTACGATAACCTTGTCCCTCTATTCGTCACTAGCTCTTAATTATCCTGTGTCTCTTGCCACACATTTTGATAACTCACCCGTGCGGCATGGTGCATTTTTCACATCTCCAAAATGGCTGGCTACTTTTCTGAAGAAAATCCTTGATATGTTTGTTATAAATGTTCAAAACATAGGTTGAGGGTGCTCGTTATTGCCGCATCAGGCGGTTCTAACGAGTACCCACAACCTATGTCTTGGAACAGAAATAAGAAAAATAATGTTTACCCCTTAAACCTTAGTTTTCTCTATATAAAGTTTGGTTTAGGGGTCTTAATTTCATGGACTTGTTCACGTGATGCACTGATTAACCTGTTCTTCGTCTACTTTTTCACTACTTCCTTTTACTGATATTTGTCCCATATATTGATTGTTTTGGGTTTAAAGGCACGTCCACCCTTGTTGGTCATTCTGTGTCCTCTCCCAGAGAAAAGCGATAGAAGAGATAGTAGAGCAGATGAAAGTGAGGGGCAGAAGAAAAAGAGGAAAATAGATATAAGTGCAGAAACAGAAGAAATAACAGTATTCCCCCTCTACCATTACCTGTTCAAAGAACAGCAGGTCTTGTCCAGCTGTAAGCCAATATCAGTTGGACGCCCTATTGACGCAAGGTAAGCGCCACCTTTGCCTCACCCAACCACCCCAATTGTCCCATACAGATTTGCCAAAAGGGCTTTCTATGTCAAGCCATCAGGAGTTATCATGATTTGACAAACAGAGTGTAGGCAATGATTAGGAACCTATACAAAATATCTCGCACCTCCCATTCAAAACACCTTGGAATGGGGTAAGTAAGAAGTTTTACGGATGTTGGGGTTTGGGGTGGACACTTTAATTGATTTAAGGTGGCCTCAATCCTCATCATTGGTTGTCTTGGTTAAAACCCATAAGTTGTTCAGTCTGCGTAATTGATTTCTAGCTCATCAATGCAACATCTCCGCGAACATAAAATCAAACGAATGAGATGAGACAACGACGACGACTCAACAGCATAGAATTAGCTAGAATGCTTCAGCAAAGGAAACCCATAGTTAGGCTCTGGTTAGCCCTACCAGAGACAAGAGCACCAGGCACCTACCTTCAGGCGTTCTGGCGGAAATGCATTCGTACTTATGAAAGGAACTGAATGAAAGGTTAACTTAAGGTTGACACCTTATAGGTCAGATATTTTGAAGAGGGACGATGTTTGGCATAATAAATGTAACGGTTCCTTTGTAAATCAAGCTTCTTCTTCTACACCTCACCGTTGTCTCACCTCTGTGGTTCGTTGATTATTTGTGTTCACGGAGATGTTGCACTGATGAGTTAGGAGGCCTTCATGCGGAATGACCAAATTATTTGTCTAAATCGCGACGGAAGTAAGGGCGAGGATTGTGGCCACGTAAAATCGATTTAAGCCCCCCCCCCCCCACCCCCAGTGGAATTCTTTCCACTGACCGTTCCAAGGCAAGGCGGTTCTTCTGTGGCGGTTTATTTATGTTGTTGTTTGTTACTTACTGTGTGTATCACTTGGGTCTTTTTATTTTGGATGACCATATGGCCATTTTGTGGGAAAGTAACTATCCTTATGGCCTTCCTTTGTTTAGGTTTCCATTATGGTCTGGTCGCTTCATGTTTGTTTGTTTCCCTTTGATGCCTTTGATGGTTGGAGTAAGTTAATTTTATCGATTCCTGATCCTTGTTTTACTTCTACTTTTCATACCAAACTACCACTGGTTATCGAATAAATGGTTTATAAAGGCTGGAAAATGCAGCTAAGCAATAAAAGATAACCAAAACAAGCGTAATCAGTAAAGCAGAAAACTGTGGCTGCTGTATCATGACAACGCCAATTTAATATGGTTTACGCTTGCCATCAAGCTTACGCGACTTTTAATAACTAACCTGAACACAAAGTTATAAACAAGATCCCATGGGCAACTACGCTCACCAGAGCTAAAGTGGACATAAATTAACCCACCCTTGGTGGCCATTTATTTTAATCGACCATAATGGCTCTATATTGACAACGGGAAGCTTACTACTAGGCTGTACGATAAACGAGATGACTTCAATTTTCCCATTGTTAACTTTCCCTTCCTGAGCAGTAATTTCCCGTCTGCACCAGCATATGGAGTTTACATTACACAGTTAATCCGTTATGCTAGAGCCTGTTCAAAGTATCAGGACTTTATGGAACGTGGGAAGGTGCTCACTACTAGGTTGTTATGCCAGGGGTATCAAAAAACCAAACTGGTATCAACACTAAAGAAGTTTTATGGGAGGCACCATGATCTTGTGGATCCGTACAATGTGGCCATTTTCAGAATTATTTCTGATATGTTTGCCAATGGAAAGCCATAGAAAGACTTCCAAAATCTCTGACATACCCTTCCCGGCATTTACACCTTTTCTTCGTTCGGGTCGATGGGCATGGTGGGCGAAGCTTGCTTACCAAGTAATGCTTAATATCCGCGGACGCCTGATTACACTCTTCTGGAGTCCATGTCTGTTGATCCGAACAGTGATATTTGCCCTTTTGTCTATGGATTAACGATTTTGGATTAACGCTTTGGTACTACGACCTAAATTACTTTAGTAGAGGCCATTCGCATGACCATTGCTGCCAAATTATTTTTAAATCAACCATTGTTTTTTGTTGCAGTCGCATACATTAATGTCAGCTTTGAACAATCTCAGCAGAGCTAAAGTCCAAAATGTCTTGTATTTCCTGAGATGCAGAATTCAAAATCCCTTTTAGCCATATATTGGTGTGACAATCACACAAATCCCTCAAACAAACTTTGATGTCTCGACCACACTGATGCAGTATATGTAATTTGGTATCAGTTAGCACAGTAGTTTTGAAAAAAAAAAGAAATATATAATCTTATTGCCCCAGGATCATTTAGCTGGTTGCAAATATCAACTCTGATGTCATAAGCTGCAACAGAACCACAAAATCCTGTCTTTGCCATACAAAACCCTAAGTGACCGTATGTGACCTTGACGTAAGAAAGGTCAAGGTCAACCAAATGTCATCATTTGAACAAATATGAAAGGGACCGGGTCCCCAATATTGTATATCAAGTTTCAAGGCCATCGGTTTATTGGTTCTTGAGAACGGGCGATTTCAAAGGTTTTTACCATATATGGGCATGGTGGACATTTAGGTCATGTGACCCAGACATTCATAATATATGCTTGTTCTTCCATCCCATGGCGGCTTCACATGTAATTTTGATTCCAATTGGCCTTGTAGTTTCAGGGGAAATGTCGTTTGGAATTATTTGGATGTTCAAATGGAAAAAGAGGGTAGGTACATTTATCTCCCCTTTTTATGTCTTTTTCCCCACTTTTTTGATTTTCTAACTCCATTTTCAAGATGCTGAGAGACCTCTCAATAAATTCATATCATAGTTAAGTGTGAGAAAATAAGGTGCATTAAACTCCTTAAATACGGGTGCTACGAATTTCAAATCCCCGACTAAATGGACAGTCGAGCGGAAAAAAGTGGACACTCGAGCGAAATGAAAAATAGGACATTATTGCGGACAACCTGTTTACCTGTGCCCCTTCCGTTAGCCAGATCAAAGCTTGCTCGGTTCAAGAACGTGTCAACGGCCTGTTGCCTCCTACTCACCACGGGAAGGTGGAAATAGGACTTGAGCAGGATTTGTTGTTTTAGCAACACTGGAGTGTGTTAAAAGCACTATTTAAATTATGTTTCAAGCACAGAATTCTGATAAAACAATATGTATATACCAGCGTGGTAGACGTCTGCTCGGTACCCGAAGTCTGTTTCTGCAGCCCAGGGTTCTGACATATTCCTGTCTAGTGATTTTCCAATCTACATATTTCTGATACAGCTACAGGTACAGATTTTATATAGGTGAACATTATTTACCTGTCCAATTTTCCTGTAATCTGTTGAATTATTTTCCGCTCGTTTGTCCACTTAAAAACCGTTCGATTGTCCACTATGACCTTTTGATTTGTCCGCTCGATTGTCCATTGTCCATCTGTTTTAGTCCTACATGTATGCGAATGAATTGAAGACTCTCTATATTTTTCTTTTATTTTTCTACTCACTAGAAACATAACAACATTAAAATACATCTAGTCAATGCAATGGAATATGCATTACCAAAACACGCCTATTCAAAAACAGTGGAAAAATTTTTCCATAAAAAAAAATATATATATATATATTTCATATTTCTGCTCCAAACATAGATTCTTGGAACTAACGAGTACCCACAGTCTACTTTTTTGAGCAGACATAAGAAAAATGATGTCATCCCCTGTAAACCCTAGTTTTACTATATATTACACTGTACCATGCCTATAGTAAGAGCTCCAAGCTATTGAGATTGAGCAATAGGTGGTCTGAAAGTACCAAAAATTTAAGCCATAACCCTTTTAAGATCAACATATTGGAAGGTAGAAAACAGATGTTTCCCAACTTTTACGTGTTGCAAAAGCTTTGAAATTATGGGATACATTTAGGTACTGTTGCGCTTATTCGAAATTTGCTGAATGGCCATGTTAAATGACAGGATTCGAAATTTAAGATACACTAACAACTCAAAAAAGCATTCATTAACCATAACTGACACCACAATATAAGGTTATGGCAAATTTACCATGCTTTCAATATCTACTGGCATTTTCGGAGTCGAGACATGGTAAAAAGTACTTTAATTTATTGTATATCACTGTGTGACAGAATGCTGTGGGAAGCTATGCTTTTTCTCCAGTGCAAAATGTCTTTATATTTTATGATTTATGATATATGCACTACAAACAAAGTATTTGCAAAGTCAAAACCAATTTTGGCCATTTCTGATGTGCTAAGGGAATATTTGATGAATCAAATACACACAGTCCCGAATTGCTGCCAGAATATAAACAAGAGGCCGATGGGCCACTATGCTCACCAGAGCTCAGGTGGGCACTGCCCAATTGCAGCCATGTATTTTAACATGGTATCATTTTAATCTGCCAAGAGAACCCCCAATATCCAAATGAGCACCCATGTGGATTCAGTATATGAAACATTAGGCCTTTTATGAAGTAGAGGGGCGGAGCATGGACCCAATGGAGCCCTGGTTGGTATCACTAATTGTGTCTTATCACACAGGGATGGTTTAGCAGTGGGGATCTGTATGGTTGGAGATATAAGGCCTCTTAAACAGTGGAGGCGTTGGAGCATGCCCTGTCGATCCCAGGAAAGCCCAAGATTGTTGTCCCTAAATGTGTCTTATCATAAGGACCAAGTATATAATATGGTTTAGGGGTGGGAATCTGAACAGTTTCCGAGATATGAGGCTCTTTTATGAAGTGGAAATGTCCCTGCGGACACCCCTACAGTAGGTGTGCTAATAATAAGGAACAAGAACATATTATGATTACGGGGTGGGGATTTGAATGGTTTCTGAAATACATGGCCTTTTATGAAGTGGAAGGTCGGGGAACATTGCCTCAGCACAAAGAGACCCCCAAGTTTGTGTGACTGAACGAGTCTTATCATAAGGAACAAGAATATATATGGTTTAGGGATGGGGAGCTGAACGATTTCTGAGATATATGGCTTTTAATGAAGTCAAGCGGTGGGGCATGGCCCGGGCATGCCCCAGGGACTCACAAGCTGGTGTCACTGAATGCATCTTATCATAAGGAAGATGAATATATATGGTTTAGGGGTGGGGCTTGGACCAGTTTCTGAGATATAAGGCCTTTTTTGAAGTGCAGGGGTGGGGCAAGGCCCTGGGAGACCCCCAGGTCAAAGAATGTGTCTTATCATAAGGAACAAGAATATATATGGTTTAGGGGTGGGGATCTGTAAGGTTTCCAAGATATTGTGATATTATGAAACGGAGGGGGTGGGGCATGGCCCCAGAACATCCCTGGGGACCCCCAGGTTGGTGTCACTGAATGATGCGTCTTATCATACTGAACGAGAATATATAATGTTAAGGGGTGGGGATCTGTAAGGTTACTGGGATATTGGGCCTTTTATGAAGTGGAGGGGGTGGGGCATGACCCCGGCACATCCCAGGGGACCCCCAAGTTGGTGTCACTGAGTCCATCTTATCATAAGGAACAAGAATATATATGGTTTAGGGGTGGGGATCTCAATGGTTTCTGAGATAAATGACATTTTATGAAGTGGAGGGGGTGGGGCATGTCCCCGGCACATCCCGAGGGACCTCCAGGTTGGTATCACTTAATGCATCTTAGCATAAGGAACAAGAATATATATAGTTTAGGGGTTGGGATCTGAATGGTTTCTGAGATAAATGGCATTTTATGAAATAGAGGGGGCAGGGCATGTCCCCAGCACATCCCGGGGGACCCCCAGGTTGATGTCACTTAATGCATCTTATCATAAGGAACAAGAATATATATGGTCTAGGGGTTGGGATCTGTAAGGTTTCTGAGATATAAGGCATTTTATGAAGTGGAGGGGGTGGGGCATGGCCCCGGCATAACCTAGCCCCCCCCCCCAGGTTGACATAAAAGCATATGGCTGAGAGAAGTTTACTCAAGGAACATGTTTATGTAAGTTTTGTCAAAATATCTGCAATGACTTGGCAGTAAATGCCATTTTCAGTTTTCCCCATTATAAGTCAATGGAAACTCTAAGTTGCCATAGCAACAAAACTGAAAGGCCAAATTTCATAAAAAAAAACACAAAACCTGTAAAGAAAAATATGGTGAATATTTTCATAAAGTCTCAGCCTCCTAGAGCATATGGTTTCTGAGGAGATGATATTTTAAGTATTTTTTTGTCTATTTTTTTGCATTTTGGTTTCCATGGCAACCAGTAAAAATGGGCAGAAGGCCTAAAATCATACGACAGATAGTAGATTGCCCAAGGATAATACAGATAAAATTTGGGCCCAAACGGCCCAGTGGCTTCAGAGGAGATGTCGTTTGAAAGTGTTGACGCAGACGACATACGTCATACGACGGACGACGACGGACAACTGCCTATCCTATAAGCTCCCCCGGAGCCTTCGGCTCTGGTGAGCTAAAAATGTTAACTGTTTAACATACAATTCACATTCAAATGAAAAGGCCTCACTGGTGTATATGGAGCTAAACATTTTGATGAAATCATCATCATCATCATCATCATCATCATCATCATCATCATCATCATCATCATCATTGTCATCAATGGCAATATCATCATTTACAGTATTTATTGTCGGTGCCATAATCCAAATATTTAAAATATGAGCATTTAGTATATAACCACCATATGTTTAAACAATCAGTTTCAATCCAGGGCATCAATAACAATATTAATATCATGACCATTTATAGCACCAATATGAGCAATATAATTTAGCAAAACAACGATTTGGATTATTTAGTTTTGGGACACTAATTGCACACCTGGGTCAAAGGTCTGATCCTTTGTTTGGAAATTTCATAGAGGGTTTCCATCCCATGAGATTCAACAGGGAAGGACCAGACAAGACTGTGCTAATGCCAAAGATGCTGATTACACTGTGTGTACACACAGGCCTATCTGCATATTTATCGTTCATACATGAAATTTGCAGGTTTTCTCATGATGAGGCTCATTCATTATGGTCAAAAAATATATTAAATGATAAAAGTGTATGAATAGATTGGTGCAAATGTTAAGCAGCTAAACTACATAGTTTGATCTAATCCTGTGTGAAAATATTTCTATGAAGCAGTCATCACTATTGTACCACTTTTGGAGCGGCTATACTTAAACATTCTATGCCAAATAGAGAATAGTATTCTCAATTCTCAAACAATCTATTATTTTATTCCTAAAAATTCCAGAAAGGGGTGTGTGCATGGCATATGCTGGTTACAAAAACACATTATAATGTATTTACTATTTAGCAATATACAAGTTGCCTATGTTAACTTAAAACAAGTTTTTCGTGAAAAGCTTGCCCCAAATATGCTTAACATAGTCCCATTTTGGACAATTTTACTGGTTAAAATCATGGTGTGTATCATATTTATACTTCATTAATGTGTTTCCTGCATGAAACAAGTTAAACAAATGTAAATTGCACCACTGTTAATGACTACATCTGAAAAGACCTTAATATTTCAACATTGTCCTAATGTTAGTCTTATTACATAACTGGCACATTCGTGAACTTGCGAACCGCATGTTGGCATAATATAAAACATGTTTTGCAAGACTTAAAAAATGGGAAATATTGTGTTTCATACTGCCCAGATATAGTACTAAAATAATATACTAAAGAGAATTTTGGTTCCATGGTGGCCACTCAAAATGCATTTTTGTGAGCTTTCATCACACGGGAGCTTCTACTACTAGGTGTCCTCATTAACTTAAGATATTTAACAACAACTTTAGTCTGCCTGAGCGTTAAAATATATTTCCATGCAAAGTACTTGTTAATTGTAAGTTTGAGCAGTGGTTTTCAGTATATATGTTACATGTCTCTGTAAAGAAGTTCGGATAACAGGGATTACATTAATTATCTTGTTAAATGTCTTAAGTAGGTTGCTATGTTTCTAGCGAGTAGAAAATAATAGAAAAATATAGAGAGCCTTCAGTTCATTCGCATACGTGTAGAACTTAAACAGACAACTGATCTCTGCAAGCTGCATTTTTGGTAGCATCTAATGGATATATGCTACTTGTCAAAATAAAATATAACTGGTAATAGCGGTTTTACGTTAAAATGGCTATTGTCAGTTAACTGGCAATAGCAAGTTTAACGTTAAACCGCTATTGCCAGTTAACTATCAATAGCAATTTTAACATAAAACCGCTATTGTCAGTTAACTGGCAATAGCCCTTTCCTACATTTTTATATGCATCTGATCATTCTTTAATATTTATTTATTATCATTTGTGCTTGATGTAACACTGCCAAATGTACATGTATGTTGTATCCTCATTTTTAAAGTTATTAAGACTCTATCATAAGATTTAATTATTCAGATATTTAAACATTACCATTCTAAAAATTTTACTTTCAGCATCCTCCTTTTGATCAACAACTGTGTGACGCTTATGGCCCGTTTGGAGGGTTGACGCATCACCACCACCATCATCATCATCATCATCAGCATCATCAGCATCATCGTAATCATCATTCATTATTTGACTAAACCTCCTGTTTACTAGAAAAGACGTGGCCATTTTTACGCTTTAGAAACTCAATGTGAAGCGCTAAAGTGTTAATGACAACAAAGAATGCCGGGCCAGCATCGGGCAGATAGCGATCGCTAACAGCCCGACGTCGGCCCTCTGTTTTATGCAGACAGGGATGGTACTACTTAATTTGACCACCTGTCATCACGACAATGCACCTACATAAATTTGACCCACTTTAACCCCACTTTTATACAGTAAACATTACAAAAACACGCCTGTACAAATACATTGCAACCTTTATCGCCGAAAAAAAAAATAAGATGAAAAATTGTGATATTTTTCTAATTTCTGCTCAAAATATAGAGTGTGTGTACTCGTTAGAACCGCCTCGATGAGGCGGTTCTAACGAGTACCCACAATCCATAGTTTAGAGCAGAAATAAGAAAAATAAGGTTCACCCCTGCAAACCCCAGTTTTACTATATAAAAGTGGGGTACGAGGGGATAAAAATTATATAGGCATGTTTTCGTGATGAACTGGGGTTTACAGGGGTAAACAATATTTTTTCTTATTTCTGCTGTAAAAATATATAGATTGTTGGAACTCGTTAGAACCGCCTCAATGAGGCGGTTCTAACATGTACCCACAATATATATTTTGAGCATATCACAATTTTTCGTCTTAATATTTCCTTTTTTTGGCGGGAAAATTTACAATATATTTGTATAGGCGTGTTTTCGGAATGATTTGGATTTTGGTACCAGGTGAGACGCAAACCAGCCTGCTCAGCTACGCAGACTAGCAAGTGTCTGCAAATTCTAGACTCAGAGGACCCTCGTTTTAACCTCAGTATTTGTCCCCTATTATTGTGCCATTATCATCACGAAAACACGCCTTTATAATTTTGACCCCCTTGAACCCCACTTTTATATAGTAAAACTGGGGTTTCCGGGGGTATACTTTATTTTTCTTATTTTTGCTCTAAAATATAGAGTGTGGGTACTCGTTAGAACCGCCTCGACGAGTCGGTTCTAACGAGTGCCAACAATCTATTTTTGGACCAGAAATAAGAAAAATATCACAATTTTTCATCATAAAATTTTCATTTTTTTCGGCGATAAAGGTGGCAATGTATTTGTATAGGCGGGTTTGCGTAATGAAAGAATTTGCCGTTAAAAAGTACCCCAATAAGGAGTATGATAGATAATAAAAGACATTTCCCCATCATTATTCCAAGTAGACATTTGTTAGAATCGCTTCCCTCGGTGAGGCAATTCTAACAAATATCTATTACATTTGTTTCTACAAGAATCTTTTATGACCATGCATTCGACTATGCATTAGGCGTTCCAATCCGAGGGAAGACAGCGCCGCCTAGAATCGAGGCTAAGCCTTGAGCTAAGAATTCATTCCATTGAAATTGTCGTGATAACGAATGTCGGTATAAAGAGGGTTGACTGTATCGAAATAAAGTGTATTTAGCATCCAATTAATTGATTGATTTGAGGTTTAACGTCCCCGTCAACACTGTAAAGGTCATTCTGGAGACGTTGCTTCAAATTTTGTGGGACTTTTACCCGACATTGAGATGAAATGACATCTCAAGCCCTGTCGCCAAATGAAACCAATATGGTTTATTAGCATGGACGGTCCGCCTCGCACCGCGGTTCCTGGACAGGCTTAGATCCTCTAAGCTGTTTACCACTACTAGTGTGCGGGCCGGATGCAGCTCTAGGTGGAAGCATCATGCAGCCCATATATTTCTACAAGCCCCTATGGGCGGGGGCTACATTTAGCATCCAAACAGCGAACACAAATGTGCATATCAGACTGCGCAGATTAGCAGGGTGATCTGCCCCTTTTGTTGTTCACAAACAAGTCGTGGTTTATTTTTGTTATGGCTTGTCTTTGAGTGTGTGTATTGCTTATATTATTTTGTTTTGGATAGCCAATTGGCCATAACTGACCTTTTGGCTTTCCGCTAGTGATGTTTCCATTTGCGTCTAGTTGTTTCATGTTTGTGTTTCTTTCCCTTGGTGTCTCCGATGGGAGTGTGGGTTAATTTTGTATCGATTCCTGCTCATTGATTCACTTCTATTTTTCATTACGTTGCGACTTATTAATGCTTAGTAAAGGTGTAACAGGTGCTGAAAAAAGATGAATCTGCCAGGATTGAACCCTGATCGCCGGCGTGATAAAATAAAAGCCGGTTTGTACCACCTTACAGTACAAGCATTCCGGTAACAAATGCTTAAAAACTGACTTCAGTAACTTCATCGTAAAGTGACCTTGACTTTTCCGAAATAAAAATACTATTAATTATTCATACTAATCAATAGCGTGACTGATTGCCAGTTTAATTCCCTATTTGATCATGAAGTCAGGCAATGCACGAAATGCGGACATAAAATGTTCCAGATAAATGGTTTTGTCTGTGTGTTTGATTTGAGGTCAACTCCATTTTGATCATTTTGGAGACGTTGCTTCCAATTTTGTGGAACTTTTACCCGATATTGAGATGAAAAGACATCTCAATCCCTGTCTTCCAATGAAACAAGTAAGGTTTATATGCATGTACTCGCACAACTTTGCCTGGGCATGCTTAGACCTTCTAAGCGGGTTACCAGTACTCTTGTGCGGTCGGTTTCAGCTTCTGCGTAGAAGCATCATGGAGCCAAATCTATTTCTCCAAGCCCCGATGAGCGGGGGCATGTTAAGATCAATGGTAGCAATGTGAATATGTATGGAATAATTGTTTCGATTCAGACATATACATTATCTACGTTTCCAGTTAGATTTATCCATAGGAGCTTGAAGTTCTGTCCATAAGTAGTTCATAAGGTTCAAAATCAAAAGTGACACTTAGGCTTAGTCAAAGTTAGTGTCACTTTTGATTTTGAATCTTATGAATTACTTATGGACATAACTTCAAGCTCCTGTGATTTAACCTATTTTGTACAAAATGTAATCTTCCTCCTTGTTTATAGCACAAGTCCATTTTAGAAGCCTCCGTGGTGTAGTGGTTACGCTACTCGCCTTCTAAACCAGGGGTCGCAGGATCGATCCCGGGCTTCTCCAGACTTTCGGATGAGTCTTTAAACTGAGGTCCCGTCTCCGTATGACCTTAGCTGTTGGTGGGACGTAAAACTAAAACACTCACTCACACAAGTCCATTTCAACAATATAGGAGTGTCAGGATGTGCTTTTTCAAGATTTATTTCTATGTCGAAAACACGCCTATTCAAATATATTGGTAAATTTTACCAGCAAAAAAAAAAATGATTTTTTTTTTCAGATAAAAATCCTTATATTTTTAATATTTCTGCTCAAAACATGGAATGTGGGTACTCGTTAGAACCGCCTCAGCGAGGCGGTTCTAACGAGTACCCACAATCTATTTTTAGCAGAAATAAGAGAGATACTGTATACCCATGTACACCCCAGTTTAACTGTATAAAAGTGGGGTTTAATGGGGTCAAAATTATATAGGCGTGTTTTCGTGATGAAAAATTGGCTGACAGTGTGACCAGCCCCAATAGCTCAGTTGGTAGAGTGTCCGCTCCGGGGAATGTGAGGTCACGGGTTCGATCGCGGGCACATACCAAAGTCGTTAAAAATGGAACTAGCTGCTCCTCGCTTGGCACTCAGATTTACTGGGTAGAGCTTGGACTGGTCGACCCAGTGTCAGGATAATGTGACTGGGTGTGGTATCATGTAATGTGTCTGGGACATGATACTTCAGTGAGGCAGCACTATAAAAGTGAGCGTTAAGCTCACTGTCGCAACCAGACACCGTCGTGATATGACTGAAAAATTGTTGAAAGCGACGTTAAACCCGAATTTACACTCACATTGCAAACAGTGTATGCCCCGTCTGATCTGGGCCTGCACTGTTTCCGAATGACCTGTTTAGGGGTCTCTGGAGCAAAATGGGTTACTAATATTTCTTGCAACACCGGTAAACACATTTAAGCGAGTAAAGAAACAAATGTAATTTTTTGACATTCATTGAAGTATGAACACAATCGGGTCACGAGCAGAGAAATCCTCACGAAAACACACCTATATAAAATTTTGACCCCCTTTAACCCCATTTTCATATAGTAAAAATGGGGTTTACAGGGGTAAACCTTATTTTCCTTATTTCTGCTCTAAAATATAGATTGTGGGTAATCGTTAGAACCGGTTCTAACGTGTACCCACAATCTATATTTCGAGCAGAAATAAGGGAAATATATTAATTTTTTATATTAAAATCTCTGTTTTGGGTGGTAAAATTTACAATGTATTTGTATAGGCATGTTTTTGCAATGGAGAGCCCCGTTGGGATTAATTTAAACTTTCCTCGTGACCCGATGTTTATATTTCAAAACATGTTAACTACATTATCTTAATTACAATGTACTTATATTTACATCATTTTTCATCCATTATCTGGCGAAAAAAGGTCTGATTTGAGGACCAGAATTTAAAACAGAAAACAATTATGGCAATAATCGCGCACCGCCCGTCGGTGCTTAGAGTAATAGATTGGGCTGCATGGTGTTTAAAGAAACAACACAATTATATAGTAGATTTCAATGTATTCGAATCGAAATGGATCACCTCTAGCAGTGAATTGTTGAATGCAACAGACATTCAGACTGCTGTTTATTACTGATCCATTTCTGAAACTGGAGTTCTGGGGCCGAGTCGTAAGCCTACGCCAGGCCAACGCCTTTCGAAAAATCGTCACAGATATTTACGCAGTGTGCATAAACGAGGCGTGTCACAAACATAGTCGTGAACTCATGGTTAATAACTAGACTCTGGATACTATTTCATAATATTTAATAAAGCAACACAGAACATAGACATGACAATATACTAGCATGCTGCTAACACGGATAACGTCCTTTCTCACCTACCATAACATTGCAAAAATTGAAAGACACTGTTATAAATGGATGGCCTGAAAAAAATGTTCAAATAGTAGTATATGTTAGCAGCTTGCTTATATAGTTAATTCCGCTATTAAAACCACCTAACATTAAGACTAATCCTGCTTTAAAAAGCTTTTCTAGAAAGGTGCAGTCTTCTACACGCAGTGTCCTCAGGTCAGGGACCACCTTTGGAACTGTTCAAAAGTGGTCTTTAAGACCACTTTTGAACAGTCCCAAAGGTGGTCTTAATATAGGGATTTTACTGTATATTGTACTATATGAACCGAAAAAGAAACGCAACTTTTTAACCCAAAAGATTTTCATGCAACCATCAGGTTGACTGAAAAATCATTTTGCGATTTACTTTCATACTTTTTAAACTTTTTTATGCAGAAAACATTTTGGCGATATCTGGAGTTTAACGCTCCACTTGGCGATTCGTTGTTTTCAACATTTCCTCGTGCAGTATACATTAAATGTATACAGTAACCTCATCATATTGGCATATTGTGTTACCTGGAGCTTAGGTTTCAAAAGTCCGGTAAAATTTCTCGACGGAATATGGTTCGTTTGACGCAAGATCAACGTAACGTAGCAGTCCAAATACTTATACGTGGGACGTCTCAGGCTATCATCGCCAGGAACTTCCAAGTGAGTAAATAGACGATAACTTGCTTGTACCAGCGTCTACGTCAAACGGGAACGACAAATGACAGGCCCAGAAGTGGACGTCCACGCGTCACGACACGTCGACAGGACCGATACATCCGCCTAACCCACCTTCTTAATCGGTTCCGTACAGCCGTCGAGACTTCTCAGGTGACACCAGGAACGCACAACAATGGAATAAGTGCAGATACTGTCAGGAGTATCCTCGAGAGTTTGGCTTATGTCTTCGTCGTCCGTACGTTGGTATGCCATTAACACCACGACGACGTCAGGATAGAATGGCGTGGCTCACACAACATAGGCCAAACCTGTTTCCCATTCGTCATTGGCATAACGTAATGTTTTCTGACGAGTCCAGATACTTGTTGCACAGAGCTGACGGCCGTCAACGTGTGTATAGGCGTGACGGAGAGCGTTATCGTGACAATTGTTTGGTTGAACGTGATCGATTTGGAGGCGGTGGGTTGATGGTGTGGGCTGGCATATCTTATGGTCATAGAACGCCCCTGGTATTCATTGATGGATCTTTGACGGCTCAGCGTAACGTTGACGTCGTTTTACGACCGGTAGTTGTTCCATATGTACGACAGCACAACGTTACGTTACGAGGATAACGCTCGGGCGCATGTAGCAAGGCTCAGCATGGCGTTTCTTCAGCAAAACAACGTTGACGTGATGCACTGGCCTCCGTATAGTCCAGATCTCTCTCCTACATGTATAGAACATTTGTGGGACGTCTTGGTTAGGCGCGTACGTAACCGCTACCAGCCGCCAACAACGCGTCAAGCATTGCGTCTCGCTCTTATACAGGAGTGGAATGCTATTCCCAAGGCAGAGATCAATCGTTTAATCCTGTCCATGTCCAGGCGTGTGCGTGCAGGACTGAATGCAAACGGAGGACTTACTCGCTATTAACTGCTTATGTTTTGAACTTGTGAAATGGCTACCTCTATGACAAAACGGATTTGTGTTCCAAACATTCTCACTGGAAATTGAACTCTCTATGGTATTAACATTCAAGAATGATTGTATTATTGTGTCATTAAATCAATTTTCTGCAAACATGATTATTTCTGCAATTTCTCGCATTTACATTTCGAGTTGCGTTTCTTTTTCGGTTCAGTATATGTTCTTGCACACCAGACAAGGAAATCCGCGATTTTACCCTGGTATAGAAATTTATGCTCTGACCCTGGTGTTCCGACCCCAAATCGAATATAACCGTGTGTTTGATAAATGCACCGGTTGATAACGACCTTGTGTGCGCCGTCCTTAAGGTTTACGTCATGCACGATCCGTGACGTCACTTTACATTCCTGCAGTGTCAACACAATATGTCGGACGTTGGTAACCAAAGTGACCGCAGCATTGAAGTTCCGAGCTAAGAAATGGAAGGTATGCAAGAAAAAAATCCAATATGGATGTGAGGGGTGGATAGAAAAATCCGTCCGTCGGCAAGCCTCATGATGCCGGACAGTGACCCTTGGGACGGATTTTTCTATCCACCCCTCACACCCATATAAAATTCTTATATTCTGTGAAATGAGCTAGCGTCATGGGAAAAGCAATTTTTATCGGACTTGTGACTATCCAAGTACCAGACGAACCGCTGCATCAGCTCATCCCTACCAGATAACCTATAACCAACAAACATGTAGAGGAGACTCGAAGCAACTTCACACAAAAAAAAACATCTTTCTCTTCCCCTCGCTCAGTCCAACAACTGCACCCCAGCTCATGAATAACAGTGATCAGAAAAAAAGCCCCTTCAGCGATATATATTTTTTAAAAGATCATTCCAACTGTTGATGCAGACCCGCACACATGGTAGGGAGGGGTGCACACGCACCCCCTCCCCCACCCTGTTTATGAAAATTCTCAAAACTCAGGCAGTTTTTCGCCCTCTGCAAAATACCAGAAATTCGCACCCATCCCCTCTTATTCAGAGTTTGCGTACGGCCTGAATCGTATTCAAAACTTGGTGTATATATATGGCGATCAGAAGGATCCGATGTTGGTCTACTCTGTATGTCTAACGATACCACCTTTAAAAGTCTGGGTTGCTCAGTTTTTATCTTTAACAAAGTTCTTAGGAGAGGTGCAAAAAGTTGTTGTTTTTATTTTTTTACAATCGACTCTATGAATGGAATGTTCCGAAAGTCGTCATGTGATAGCGTGGCCTAGATTAAGATATTGTTATTGTTTCCTTTCCTTACGTGAGCAACCTGGCATTCTTATACTATTTCATTTAATATGTTCTATAAAAGGAAGCAACCAAGGAATACACCACAGAATTGAAAAATATGGAGTGTACATGTTTTCTGGGCTAGACTAGCTAGTTTCGGTCAATTAGGCCTCATCAGTGACTCTCAGATATTTTCAAAATTCCACAATGGAATCAATGATCCCAAAGGACAAGGAAATATAATCTACACTATGATGTAGGGCAGGGAGACGTTTTACCGCCGCCACACATTCCCACACACCAGCTGTAGTGAAGGTAAATATGTTCTATAAAAGGGTTATCCTTTAACTCTTAAATGCCACTATTTAAGCTAACTTTGTAGTCCCTGTGCAACCAGCTGAGCAGACTCCACATTCCGCGACGTGTGTACTAGGTATTCGGTGTTTGCCAAACCCAGCACCCGATTCCTGTCCAGAGTCTATAAATACCTCTGACCTGCATGTAACCATGATAGAAATAGCGATACTTTTCTATTAAAAACCGTAATATTGGTTTTCAAAAATCGGTAATGGCCACGTGGACAGCAGCATGATTTCGGATTTTGCCATTTAGTAAATAAGGTTCGATTGTACAATCGACCCAAAAATCGATACAATTATCTCACACCTCCAATGGAAACTAATAAAAACATAAAACAACTTCACCGTTATGAAAACGTCACAAGCGGAAATCCAAAAGGAGTTACATTACGCAAACGCGCCTATACAAATACATTGCCACCTTTATCGCCGAAAAAAAATGAAAATTTTATGACGAAAAATTGTGATATTTTTCTTATATCTGCTCAAAATATAAATTGTGGGCACTCATTAGAACCGCCTCATCGAGGCGGTTCTAACGAGTACCCACAATCTATTTTTTGAGCAGAAATACGAAATATAAGGTATACCCCTAGAAACCCCAGTTTTACTATATAAAAGTGGGGTTCAAGGGGGTCAAAATTATATAGGCGTGTTTTCGTGATGCTTTCCTCCAAGATGGCCAAACGTCTATCCGAAATATAAAAAACAAGAAGGCCATGATGGCCCTGGATCGCTCACCTGATCCATATTGTACAAACGAAATTGTAGGTAATATATGTGGAGTAGAGGGTTCGAACAATTTTGGTTTGACCCAAGGAACATTTCTGTGACAATAATTAAAAATAAGTCTGCTGTTTAGGAGTAGAAAGCATTTTGAGGTTTGTATTCTGAGGTTTGAGATTTTTTAGCTCTGGTGGCCATCATGCTCATTTAAGCAAAATATTTTGAGCAATTTCGTTTGAGGGTCACCCATAACATTGTTTCCTTTTAGAGACAGAAGTCTTTTGAAAGTTTTGGCCCCCACCCATCAGGGCTTGGAGAAATTATTTGTTTTTGTTTGATTTGCGGTTGCAAGGTGCTTCTACATAGAGCGGAAAACGTCTGCACATGGGTATTGGTATGTTAGCATGCCCAGGCAAAGTGATGCGAGTGGAACTGTCTATGCATTTAAACCCTATTGATTTCATTGGATGACAGGGCTTGAGATGTAATTTCATCTTAATGTCAGGTAAAAGTCCCACAAAATTGGAAGAAATGTCTCCAAAATGACATTAAACCTCAACACAAACCATTTTTTTTTCTATTTATTTTTAGTCTGTGAATTCACAGACTGTAGTCGTCGCTCGATGACCCTTCTCATCCATCATCTATTGAGTGTTTTTTAGAAACATAATAGCTATCGCTTTTGGTAGATGCCTCAGGATTACTGAAATCCTCCGCACAAAATGTAGTTCCTGCCTAATTAACCCTTATCTTGCTGTTCACTGCAACCCCTATCGTAATCACCTGGTTAAGGAGGAGAAGTAGTTTAAAGGTTTTTTCTATTTTTAGCTCCTGCGGCCATCTTGTTTGACCGAGCAAACGGTTTGAGGAATTTTGTTAGAGGGTCACCCAAGGAACATTCCTGTGAAATGATTTCAAAATCCATCCACTGGTAAAGGAGAAAAAGTCATTTAAATGTTTTTCTATTTTTAGCTCTGGCGGCCATCCCACTCACCCGAGCGGAAGGGTTTGGGCAATTTTGTTAGAGGGTCATCCAAAGAACAATCCTGTGAAATTGTTTCAAAATCCATCCACTGGTAAGGAGGAGAAGTCGTTTAAAAGATTTTTTTTCTTCTATTTTTAGCTCTGGCGGACATCTTGTTTACCCATGCAGAAGGGTTTGAGCAATTGTGGTAGAGAGTCACCCATGGCACATTCCTGTGAAATAATTTCAAAATCCATCCACTGGTTAAGTGGGAGAAGTCGTTTAAAGGTTTTCTTTTTTAGCTCTGGTGGCAATCTTGTTCGGCCGAGCGGAAGGGTTGGAGCAATTTTGGTAGAGGGTCACCCAAAGAACAATCCTGCGAAATAATTTCAAAATCCATCCACTGAATAAGCAGGAGAAGTCGTTTAAAGGTATTGTTTTCGATTTTAGCTCTGGTGGTCATCTTCTTAACCCAAGCAGAAGGGTTGGAGCAATTTTGGTAAAGGGTCTCCCAAGGCGCATTCCTATGACATAATGTCAAAATCCATCCACAGGTTAAGGAGGAGAAGTCGTTTAAATATTTGTTGTATTTTTAGCTCTGACGGTCATCTTGTTCACCCGAGCGAAACGGTTTGAGCAATATTGGTAGAGGGTCACCCAAGGAACATTCCTGTGAAATTTCAAAATCCATCCACTGGTTAAGGAGAAGAAGTCGTTTAAAGATTTTTTTTTTCTATTTTTAGCTCGGGTGGCCATTTTGTTCACCCGAGCGGAATAGTTTGAGCCGTTTTGGTAGGGGGTCACCCAAAGAACATTTGTATGAAATAATTTCAAAATCCATCCACTTGTTAAGGAGGAGAAATCGTTATAAAGATTTTCTATTTTTAGCTCTGTCGGCCATCTTGTTCACCCGAGCGAAACGGTTTGAGCAATTTTGGTAGACTGAAGGAACATTCCTGTAAAATTATTTCAAAATCAGTCCTGCAGTTTTGGAGTAGAAGTCGTTTAAAGCAAAAATTTACGACAGACTCACGGACGACGGACAAAGACCGATCACAAAAGCTCGCCTTAATCACTTCGTGTTCGTGCTCAGATGAGCTAAAAAGAAGATACAAAGATGAACTTTAACAATAATAAATCACAACAGAAAAACCGCCTGGACTGGTTAGTAAAACATCTGTTACTGGGTGCGGGTGGGGTTTCAGGGGCGTAGCTAAAAGAAAATCATTTGTACGCAAATCAAAGAAAATACGTAAAATAATTAACAAATGGGTACCACTTTTACAGGAAAGAATTTGCTCCCTTTAGGGAGCAAATTCTTTCCTGTAAGTGCGGTCCCCGTGGAAAAGGAGGAAACTCTGCTAGCTAATAAATAGTGTTCAGTATATCCTAGACACACACAGTTTTTCTTCTTATTATTTTTCTTCTTCTTCTTCTTCTTCTTCTTCTTCTTCTTCTTCTTCTTCTTCTTCTTCATTCTGCTTCTTCTTTCTTCTTCTTTTTTTCTTTTTCTTCTTTTACCTCTTCTTTTTCTTCTTCTTTTTCTTCTACGTCTATTTTTTACGTTTGTAATGTGTACGCAAGTGCGTATTTGCGTATACCTAGCTACGCCCCTGGGTTTTGTTTAAATTGAGGTTTAACGTTCCCGCCAACACTAATAAGGTCATCTTGGAGACGTTGCTTCCACTTCCGTGAGACTTTTAGCCGACACTGAGATGAAATGAAATCTCAAGCCCTGTCGTCCAATAAAACCAAAAGGCGTATACAGGGGGGAACAACCTACGTCAGAGCAGTGACGTCATAACTATTCTTAGGTTTGCCGGCGTTTACTACACAAAAGGCATTTGTCACAACAAGTAGGCGCACTCGGTGCATTAGGTCATAAAAGAATCAAACATACTGAAATCTGTCCCAGAAATGTGACCTTTTGTTTAAATAATTCGACACCAGCTGATTTGGCAATGATGTCGGAGCTATCATTGTTTATAGCGCCGAATCAAATCTTGTGGCGAAGCTATCGAAGCCTTTTCAATGTTTCTAGGTGGAATAAGCTCATTGATGGGTTGTAAATATTGTTCGTTACCAGCTGAAATATGTTTTCTGAAGACTCGTAATGTACATATCTAGTTTGAAGCATTTTGTTTACCCTATTTATACCAATATGGCCGCTTCTGAAATGGGTACGACATCTCTAATATGACGTAGGTTCTATATGCATTGGACGGTCTGACTCACAGCACTTTGACTGTACAGGCTTAGTCCATCCAAGCGGTTTACCAGTGCTCATTTTGGTCAGTTTCAACTCTGCGTGGAAGCATTATGCAGCCCAATATATTTCTCCAAGCCCCGATGGGCGGGGACGAGGGTGGAGCGGGGGGCACTTAAATCAAATTTACGGGCTACGTTCGGTCGTTGTTTCGACAATCATTTGTTCAGGTCCGCGTGAAAGATTTCTAAGTAAACAGTGCAACATCGCCGAGAAAAATGCACTAGTTGATCGCCGTCGTTAAGATCGACGTCACAACAAGTTACGTGACGTCACTAAACATCACCCGCTCATCGGGGCTTGGAGAAATAGATTGGCTGCACGGTGCTTCCACGCAGAGCTGAAACCGACCGAACTTGAATACTGGTAAACCGCTAAGGTACATGTATTGTTTGTTTGTTTTGGAGTTTTACGGCCCAGTCAACACTATTTATGTCATTTTTGAGCCGGTCAGTTTACCTATCAACACTTTCCTGGGCAGGCTTATACGTAAGCGGTTAACCAGTACAGTGCACATTCTTTCGCCAGAAACTGACAACTGCCCTTCTTGAATCAGCGGAAGGGAGAGAATGACCGTAGAAAAGATTTCATGATCAATCTCCACGAAAGAATGCTGCCGACCCCGGCGGGAGTCGAACCCGCGTCCTCCTGATCACCAGTCAGACGCGCATCCGACTGAGCCACTGAGGCCGGCTAAGGTACATGTATAAGCCTGCCGAGGAAAAGTGATGCGAGTCGGACCGTTCTTTAAACCTTAACGGTTTCTATTGGTGGTAGGGCTTGAGGTGTCATGTCATTGTGTGGTGAGCTCTTGCAAGGACGAGCTCTTGATATTTATCATTGTCAGAGCTCAAAATTAAATGACATTTGAGTAATAAGCTGTCAAAATAGCTGGTCGGCTGGAAAGTAAGTTGTTCCAAGTAGTCCCATCGAATCGACGCACGAGAATTTTATGTTTTAAATCTACCTACGCACGCCGCGGGTATCTATCTACGCAGGTACCGCCCCCGCCCATCGGGGCTTAAAGAAATATATGGGCTGCATGATGCTTCCACGCAGAGCTGAATCCGACCCGCACACGAGTACTGGTAAACCGCTTAGAGGATCTAAGCCTGCCCAGGCAAAGCGGTGCGCACGAGTCGGACTGTCCATGCTTATAAACCTTATTGGTTTCATTGGGCGACAGGGCTTGAGATGTCATTTCATCTCAATATCGGGTAAAAGTCCCACAAAATTGGAAGCAACGTCTCCAAAATTATCTTTACAGTGTTGACGGGGACGTTAAACCTCAAATCAAACAAACAAAGAAAACAAAACCTACGCAGGCCATTCTGATACACTACTACTTTAAATTGTCGTATGCTGAAAAATACCCAGTATGCAGAGGCTTCAAATCATGTTAATGAATATAATGAAACCCCTCTACACCAACTTTACATAGAGAACACTGGGTTTACAGGGGTTTACATTATTTTTTATTTCTGTTCCAAGACAAAGGTTGTGTGTACTTGGTAGTACCGCCTCAATGAGGCGGCCCTAACGGGCACCATTGACGTTTGGACTATAAATAAGAAGAATATCACAAAATGTCTTCAGAAAAAAATAACTACAGTAGAGCTTCGATGGCTCGAACACCGTTGGCTCGTTTACCATGGATATGTCGAACCCATTCTTGAGCCCCTAGCGAAATCCTCTACATAAGAAATAGTTGGGGATTATTAAGGAGATTTTGGTCTTTTGTCTTGCAAATGTATGCTGTGTGTACTCATTAGAATCGCCTCGATGAGGCGATTCTAATGAGTACACACAGCATATATTTTCATTATAGAACACCGAAAAGATGTCTCAAAGTATCTCGTTATGCCTCCTGACGGTAACCTCAGTGGCTCGAACTACCCATGTCTCGAACAGATTTTCGTCGTCCCAAAGGTGTTCGAGCCATTGAAGTTCTACTGTATTTTGGAGGTATGAAAAATGCACTTTGTCACACGCATATCTTTGTGACGTAGGCTGCATCATCTGCACTTTATTTCCTAAGCTTTGTCATACGCCCTATATAGTTAAGTAACGGGCCTCCGCGTGGCCTAGTGGATAAGTGCGCTGTCTCTTATTCATTAGGTCTCTCACCGCTGTGGTTCGAGCCTGCTCGGATCACATGTGAGACGTCAAGTTCTGCAACGGAAGGTCAGGTGGTTTTTCTCCGGGTACTCCGGTTTTCGCCGACCTTTGATTAACGATCGGCTCGATCATATGAGTGAAATAATCTTGAAAGGACCGTAAAACCAAAATCAAATATAGTTAAGTATGTGTGTGTGTGTGTGTGTGTGTGTGTGTGTGTGTGTGTGTGTGTTAATTCGGGTTTAACGTCGCTTTCAACAATTTTTCAGTCATATCACGACGGTGTCTGGTTGTGACAGGGAGCTCAGTGCTCACTTTTATAGTGCTGCCTCACTCTACCCCGTAAATCTGAGTGCCAAGCGGGGAGCAGCTAGTACCATTTTTAATGACTTTGGTATGTCGCGGCCCGGGATCGAACCCGTGACCTCCCGTTCCCCGGAGCGGACACTCTACCAATTGAGCTATCGGGGCCGGTAGCTAAGTATGTACATGTGGTTGGTAAGTATGTACATGTAACTGGAGAAAGGACATCAAGCTGACGTTGTTTTAATATACATGACGCTGGTGGGTTTAACGTTATTTTCAATGCCAACGAGCAGTGCATGAATTGCAGGAGAAGGAGCCATCTCTCTTAGCTACACTATCATGATATGAGCTCCTCCTCTTGGGATTATGTCACTGCTGTGAAATTTGTATCCCTGTTTTGTCACGCACTACACATCTGTGATAATATGCTTAAATTGGAAAAAAAATATTCGAGGTTACTGCTTTCCATTCTCAGTGCCATATTTTTAGTCTCCATATACAAATGGAATGTCAATACGATCTTTCACAATTCAGCTGTTCATAAACACCGAAAGAATTATTTTACAACATATTTTAGCATGTGAAAAATATTCTTTTTTACCAGTTGGATATCTTACTAGAATAGCCTCTGATTAATTTTATGTCAGTTAACATTTACTGTAACACAAACTCATAAGATTTCGTTTTAGTATTCCTAGACTTTTGCCTATGTCTACATGTAATGTTAGTGTATATATTGTATATAATAGCTTGTGTTTTATTTGTTTTATGGAGGACCAGATGGAAAATTAGTTCTTTATACTAAATATGTAACCCTCTGGAAATAAAGACTTTATTAATATTATTACTTAAATGTGAGATATGAACACCTGAGGAAACCATAAATATCGCACATTCAAAAAAATGTCTTTAAGGGAAATGGGAATACCTGGTAGATTTTTCCGCTGTTTTTCAAAGGGAGACGACTTTCAGGACTTCCTGTACGCTTTTCTGTAGGCCTGTCTCACTAAAAAGGGGTCTTCACTTAAAGGAAAGAATTTGCTCCTGAGGAGCAAATTCTTTCCTTTAAGAGTTGACCCCTATTGACATGGGAGACAAAAATAATTTTGCAGGAGTTGCCTCCCCTGAAAGTATTCCCATTCCCCTTAAGTAATACAAAAGAAGAAATCCAAACCATTTGCGGTTATCATTTTCAGATAATATGTTTCCTTTAAGATACATGCACGTATTATCTTGGTCTTTATTAGGTTCCATTGTACATATTTTGTTCCATTGTAAATCGGAAAAAACACGGAGAAAATATATTTTTGCCGCTGAAACGTTGATATTTGCCGCCTCTCGAGTGATGCGTTGATCTGGCAACATCCAATGGAGCAGATCAAATTACTAATAACATCACGAAAACACGCCTATATAACATCGACCCCTTTCAACCCCACTTTTATATAGTAAAACTGGGGTTGCCGGGGGTATATCTTATTTTTTCTTATTTCTGCACTAAAATATAGATTGTGGATACTCGTTAGAACCGCCTCGATAAGGCGTTTCTAATGAGTACACAATCTATAATTTGGGCAGAAATAAGAAAAATATACCAATTTTCCACCGGATTTTTTTTGTTTTCCGGCGGTTAAAATTATAATGTTGTGTTTGTATAGGCGTGTTTTCATAAGGAAATGTGTATATACCATATGAAGCTTTTGTTTGTTTGATTTGAGGTTTAATGTCCCCGTCAACACTGTAAAGGTCATTTTGGGGAAGTTGCTTCCAATTTTGTGGGACTTTTACCCAACATTGAGATGAAATGACATCTCAAGCTCTGTCGCCCAATGAAACCAATAAGGTTTATTAGCATAGACGGGCCGCCCCGAACCGTGGTTCCTGAACAGGCCTAGATCCTCTAAGCGGTTTACCAGTACTAGTCTGCGTGCCGGATTCAGCTCTGCGTGGAAGCATCATGCAGCCCATATATTTCTTCAAGCCCCTATAGGCGGGGGCTGTACCATATGAAGCTAACATTCGTAACTCATTGAAAGGACCAGTTTATTTTAATGTTTTTATCTTATTTGCTTTCTTGTACTTTAAACATATTGTTTCACTGAGGCGCACACCAATGCGGTTCTAACTTAGGCAGCATATTTGTACGGAACCCTGGAAGGGACATGCAATTTATTTTAATATGCTGTGTGAACAAGATTATATTGTGTGCACAACTTAATATCTTGTTCGCACAACATATTTTCTTGTTAGCACAATATAATCAGACTCATAAGATATTATGTTGTCCGCACAAGATCTGTGTTGTGCAAACAAGATAATATCTTGTGCACACAAGGTATTAAGTAAAGCGAACTAGATATTATCTTGCACGCACAAGATGATATATCTTGTCCGTACAAGATAATATATTGTGCGCACAGCATATTATCTTGTGTGCACAAGATAATATCTTGCTCGCACAATTTAAAATCCTATTCGCACAACATATTAAAAAATCGCATGTCCCTTCCCGGGTTCCGTATATTTGGGACTTGAAAAAATGAAAATAATAAAATGTTTAAACGCATGCAGATTCAGTGGGTTACACGAGGCTTACACGGCTGTGTAAATGTAATGTAACGTCTAGTTCTGTTGTGAATACTCAATTTCGCTTATCCCTAACCTCACCATGTTGGACCCCGAAATATCGTTTATCGAAACGGTGGAAATCCAGATAAGCTGGCTTCTTAATTCTCTGAAACCAGCTGAATAGGATCTAAACGGTTTTCCATTTTTAATTATGGCAAAATGCAATCCACCATTCTTATATACGGAGGACCTGCGTTATAACGGCAGTATTTGTTCCCTATTATTGTGCCGTTATAATAAATTTGCCGTTATAAAGAATCCCAGTCAGGAGTATGATAGCTTATAATAGGTCTTTTCCACATCATTACTCAAAGAAACAAATGTTATAGACATTTGTTAGAATCGCCTCGATGAGGTATTTGTTAGAATCGCCTCGATGAGGTGGTACTTACAAATGGAGTATTAAATAACAGGAATCTTCCACGACTATGGATTCGATTGGGTATTTCCAACCCGAGGCTAAACCTTGAGCTAGGAATTCATTCCATTGAAATTGTCGTTATAACTAGTTTAGTCGTTATAACGAATGTCATTATAACGCGGGTCCTCTGTATCTTTGAACATGACCTTCGCCAGAATTGTCCAAATTCGTACATGTACCTTTGCAACTGAGCAGAATTTGATATTTGATGAAGATCATCTGCCGAAACGTAAACAGTCGTGACAGTCAAACTTTTTCATCTATCAGTTTCAATATAGAGAATCTTACTCGAGTGGCCTTCGCCGAGTTTCATAATTTTTATTTATCATATGTCGTCGCGTTTAAGAATGTAATCATTGAACGCCATGTAATAAATTTTCTATTATAGGGATCAAACATGTTTTTTTCATGCATGCACATTCACATCACATTAGGTCTCGAGGAAGGTGTTGAAAACCGATACCGCAGGCTTTTCATCTTTTAGTAAGTTTTGCTTCAATGGTCTTTATCTGTTGAACTTTGATTTGAGCTGTGCAATACTTGGAGCTCGCACCTGTGGAGATCGAACAGGCTATATGTACTTCTCGAGTCCGATGCTTTACATCACGTGAACAAGTTTGTGAAATAAAGATCCCCATAAACCCCACTTTATATAGAGAAAACTGGGGTTTACGGGGGTAAATATTATTTTCCTTATTTCTATTCCAAGACATAGGTTGTGGGTACTCAGTAGAACCGCCTCATTGAGGCGGTTCTATCGAGCACCCAAAGCCTATGTTCTGAGTATAAATAAGAAAAATATTACAAATTTTCATGAGCCAATTTACCTTTCTTGAGATTTGAAAAAATGGACTATATCACACGGATGTGTTATCGTAATGTCACTGACCCAAACAGCCCCATGATCTATCCAATCTATCCACATATCTTCCTATCTATGCCTGTTTGCCTGCCTGTCACTTTATCTACCTAGCCGGCCCCGCCCAGCGGGGCTTGTAGAAATAGATGATCTGCATGATGCTACCAAGCAGAGCTGAAACCGACTGCACACTAGTACTGGTAAACCGCTTAGAGTATCTAAGCCTGCCCAGGCAAAGCGGTGCGAGCATATAAACCCTACTGTTTCATTGGGCGATATACCGGCCCCGATAGCTCAGTTGGTAGAGTGTCCGCTTCGGGGAACGGGAGGTCACGGGTTCGATCCCGGGCCGCGACATACCAAAGTCGTTAAAAATGGTACTAGCTGCTTCTCGCTTGGCACTCAGTTTTACGGGGAAGAGCTAGGACTGGTCGACCCAGTGTGAGGATAATGGGTGTGGTATCATGTAATGTGTCTGGGACATAATACTTTAGTGAGGCAGCACTATAATAGTGAGCAATGAGCTCCCTGTCGCAACCAGACACCGTCGTGATATGACTGAAAAATTGTTGAAAGCGACGTAAAACCCGAATTCACACACACGCTGACTATACTCACTTCAGGATCTGCCAGTAAACATTGAAAAGTTGCACCATCTTGGTGGAAAAACAGTTGACAATCTCGCTTAATTTTGTTTTATTTGAAGTTGCTTATAATCATGCGGATAATCCTCTCATCACGTGGAACCATATTATTGCGATGGCTTTTCATCTCTTAGTTAGTTTTGCTGCTATGGTCTACAGTTGCTGAACTTTGATTTGAGCTGTGCAATACTTGGTGCTCGCACCTGTAGAGATCGAACCGGCTACCCCTCGAGTACGATGCTTCATTACTGTCCTAAACAGCCCCCCATGATCTATCTAATCTATCCACATATCTTCCTATATATGCCTGCTTGCCAATGTTGTCTATCTCGGCCCCCGCCCATAGGGGCTTGAAGAAATATATTGGCTGCATGATGCTTCCACGCAGAGCTGAATCCGGCCCGCACACTAGTACTGGTAAACCGCTTAGAGGATCTAAGCCTGTCCAGGAACCGCGGTGCGAGGCGGACCGTCCATGCTAATAAACCCTATTGGTTTCTTCGGGCGACAGGGCTTGAGATGTCATTTCATCTCAATGTCGGGTAAAAGTCCCACAAAATTGGAAGCAACGTCTCCAAAATGACCTTTACAGTGTTGACGGGGACGTTAAACCTCAAATCAAACAAACAAACAAACAAATGTTGTCTATCTATCCGGCCCCAGCCCATCGGGGCTGGTGGAAATTGATGGGTTGCATTATGCTTCCAAGCAGCGCTGAAAACGACCACACACGAGTACTGGTAAACCGCTTAGAGGATCTAAGCCTGCCCGGGCGAAGCGATGCGAGCTTATAAACCCTTTTGCATGGATTTGGCGACAGGGCTTGAGATGTTATTTCGACTCAATGTCGGCTTAAAGTACCACAAAATTCGAAGCAACGTCTCCAAAATGACCTATACAGTGTTGACGGGGACGTTAAACCTCAAATCAGACACACTATCTATCTATCTATCTATCTATCTATCTATCTATCTATCTATCTATCTATCTATCTATCTATCTATCTATCTATTTATCTATCTGTCTATCCATCTATCTATCTACATGTATATTGTATGTATGTCAATGTAGTAAATGCTTACCTCTGAAGAACCCGAAAGGCGAAAGTGCGCGCAGTAGAAGTCAGTTTTTGCACTGTTAATGATAAAATCCCCTTATATTCGTTATCTACACTGCTCAAAACAATTAAAGGAGCACACCTTTAAGCCTGTATAACATCACTGCTTGGCAATTTTCAAACTCTAGGAAAGGCACTATTTTAAAGCGACATCTCTCTATAGTGTTCACGCAAACGTCAAGAAGCAAGGTTCATGTGCAAAACAAGAATGTGAGCTACAACATGGATACCCCTATAAAACGGCTGAAATGTTCAAAATTTGAGTTTGGGTTAGAAACTTGTTCATCCTTCGGTTATGCGTCATTTTGGGTTTCATAGTGACTTCATATGGTGTTAGGCGGTTCTTGGAAGAAGTTGAGGTCGCTCAAGCTGTCGCTTTGCTTGAAAGTGGCAACACCCAAATGATCGTTGCTGAACGCTTTGCTGCAACGAGAAGTGTTTTTGCCAGGCTATGGAGACGCTACCAGGAGACGGGCGAGTTTACTAGACGAGAAGGGCAAGGCCCACACCGCATGACGTCACAAAGGGAATATAAATATCTTCGAAATCCAGCGCTGCGAAATCGGCAGTACACGACCAGAAGGCTACAAATCGATTTCAAGCATGCAATTGGTCAACGGATATCCGATCAAACAATACGTGACAGGTTACATGAATGTTATCTGAGGGCCAGACGTCCGGCAAGAGGACCTATTCTCACCAGGCAACATCGTGCACGGCGATATGAGTCAGAACTGGCGATTGCAAGACTGGCGTACAGTTATGTTCACTGATGAAAGCAGATTTCACCTGAGTGCATGTGATCCACGTGTTCGAGTCTGGAGACGACAGGAGAAGGATACGAGGACTGCAACATTGTGGAACAGACACATATGGAGGGGGGTCAGTGATGGTATGGGATGGACTTTCTTATGAAGGTCGAACGGTCTCGTACGTGATAAACGGAGGTACATTGACTACATTACGGTATCGAGATGAAATTCTAGATCCTATTGTGAGGCCTTTTGCTGGGGCAATCGGTGACAATATCATTCTGATGCAGGATAATGCGCGCCCCCATACTGCTAGAGTGTGCCTGGATTACCTTTATCGTGAGACTATTAAAGTAATGGACTGACCGGCACGATCTTTTGACTCAATAGAACATGGGTGGGACATTCTTTACAGACGTATCTCGCAGGGCGATCATCCACCAATGCCTATTCAAGAACTCACAAACATCCTTAGACATGAGTGAGAAACACTAGCTTTGCAATCTGTTCAACATTTGGTTCGTAGCATTCCTCGGCGATGCCAGGAGTGTTGCTGCTCGAGGTGGTCATAGAGGATCTTACATGAGTGCTCATGTATTATTGAATTTATTAAACTCGTTGAGGAAAAGGTATAAAATGCGAGGCTTGCCCCGGGTATCGCCGAGTTTAATAAATTCAATAATACATGAGCATGAATGCAAGATTCTATTTATCATATGCCATTTAAAACGCATTTTATTCACGATTGTTTACAAAAATATCAATATTCCGCCATTAGTAAACGCGACGTCGTTAAGGACGTCGTACATGTAACGTTACGGGACGTATCTAGCTAATTTGCATATGTAATCCACTAGTGGATTATCGAAAATATTACATGGCGTTATTACACTCTCAGACGCGACGTCATATGATAAATATGCATTACTGACATGGAAAAAGTGGCTGATTTACGCGTGCCTATGGCATTTGAAATACATGTACTCTGACGTAAAGATGGCGATTTCTCAAACGTTTATGCAAATTCTTCCTTCATAGGTTACAGGCCTTGATTTGTGAAGCAGGTCCAATGTTTACCATTAACATGTTGCAGATAAAGTTATTCATCTTTTAGAATCGTTGTTCCATCATCATTATACTATGAGGAAATATAAGTTTGCTCCTTTAGTTGTTTTGAGGATTGTTTCTATAACTCGGTCCAGTGCTACCGACAGTGTTTTACTTTAGGATATAAAACTATATTCTGGGATGTGGCAGGATTCGAACTCACGCTGGCATCGGCTGTCGCGCCTAGCCATACAGGGACAACGGTCTAACCGACTGCGCCACTACGCTTCTACAAAAAGGATTTTCCATGGAACAGTGTTTATCTCCGTTTTCCTGCATGACCCGTCAGAGAGATTTTTGTATCTCTATTAACTTGTGCGATCCAAAATACAAATGTTCTTCTGTGTTTCTGTTTAACAGAAGTTTTCTGAAAATTATATAATTTTTTGGTGCAAAAATTTTCCAATAGATAGTAGAACTTCGATGGCTCGAACACCGATGGCTCGTTTACCATGGCTGAGTCGAACACATTTTTGAGCCCCTAGGGAAGTCCTCTACATAAGAAATAGTGGGGGATAATTGAGGAGATTTTAGTATTTTATCTTGCAAATGTATGCTGTGTGTACTCATTAGAATCGCCTCGATGAGGCGATTCTAATGAGTACACACAGCATACATTTTCATTATAGAACACCGAAAAGATGTCCAAAAGTATCTCGTTATGCCTCCTGGCAGTAACCCTCAGTTGCTCGAACTACCCCTGTCTCGAACAGATTTTCGATGTCCCAAAGGTGTTCGAGCCATTGAAGTTCCACTGTATTTGAATAGGCATGTTTTTGCATTGACCGCAGCGGTCGAACTTAATGGCTTGAACATCTTTGGGACCATGAAATTTCTTTCGAGCCACTGTCGGGTCAGGCCCGGGAGTGGTTACAAGGATACATATTTTTTATTTTCAGTAAATAAAAACTGTATGCAGTCTGATCGAGTCTTCAACAAACGCTCAATATGATTTGCTACTTGCCGAAAGTGACTACAGGTAGATAGAAAAGCATTATTCTCATGCAGTTTGTGCAGCCGCATACTGACTTTTGTTACCCATGTCCGCTGATGCCCACAAAGTTTAGCTTGTTTTTCCGTCTCAATTACTAAATCACCCTCGTATGCAATTATCGTCGGCCCCCGCCCATCAGGCCTGATGAAATGGATGGGCTGCACGATGCTTCCACGCAGAGCTGAAACCGACCCGCACACGGGTACTGGTAAACTGCTTAGAGGATCTAAGCCTGCCCAGGCAAAGCGCCGCGAGTCGGTCCGTCCATGATTATAAACCCTATTGGCTTCATTGGGCGACAGGGCTTGAGATGTCATTTCATCTCAATGTCGGGTAAAAGTCCGACAAAATTGGAAGCAACGTCTCCAAAATGATCTATACTGTGTTGACGGGGACGTTAAACCTCAAATCAGACAGATGCCATTATCGATATGTCATACCTGAAATAAACACTGAAAAAGGGAGAAAGAAAAAATGTAATTAGCAGTGCAATGACACACCGACAAGCAACTAATCACCCAAGTTATTCATACCAGCCACCTTCTCTGATTAAGTTTTGGCACAAGCCATGACAGAGCAACGTCTACAAAAGCGACACGTAAGCCAGATCATGACAGAAACCTAAAACAGAATCTACGCCGGAAACTAGCATACACATTAAGTCAGCATGGGAAGAGTCTTCACTTTCGTCAGAGATTTCAGAAGACTCATGCGAACAACGGAAACTCTGATCAGCCTGTGCGGGTGTGCAGGCTCGTCTAAGTCTCCCCTGGTCGCACCATGCTTTTTCCATTACGATAACTCGACCGTACGACATAGTGCATTTTTGCATCTCCAAAATGGCTACTTTTCTGATGAAATTCCTTGATATTTTTCTTATAAATGCTCAAAACATAGAGTGTAGGTGCTCGTTAGAACCGCCTCATTGAGGCGGTTCTAACGTGTACCCACAACCTATGTCTTGGAGCAGAAATAAGAAAAATAATAAATACCTCCGTAAACCACAGTTTTCTCTATATAAAGTTGGGTTTAGGGGGTCTTCATTTTACGGACTTGTTCACGTGATGTATCATGCCCGGCACACATAATGACAGAGTATGCGGGTATATACTCACTCGGTCTGATCATAGTCTTCCTTTATAGCTTGGACCATCGTTCACAATGTATCTTGCGACCAAATGGCGATGCTCAGATTAATCTTGGAACTTGCTGATTGATGTTTGTCTTCAGGTACGTTTTTTTATGTGCCTTGACTTAAAACTTATTACGTTGTCATACAAACAACGTAATCAGAAATCGAGATTATTTTCTGTTTAGGAGATCCTTTGTCTGGTGAAAGGAAAGTCCTGTAGCTCGAAATAGAACGAAAACATTGTTCAAGAACAACACAACAAACAAACAAGACGTGTTTTCAAAACACGATCACGCCCCCGGTCCCAGGTATTTATTTTTTTAAAGTAAGTAACATGTCAAGATCAAGATCAGAGGCCAAGTGGGGATCCCATGTCATAAGAAACCTACAAGCCAAATATGAAGGCTCCATCTGAAACGGTTCATAAGTTATGTGAACCAACCAACAAACAACTTAACAGACAAACAAACCAACACGGAAACAGACAAGGCAAAATCAATATTGCCCCGCTATCGCTAAAGGAGACGTAAAAACAGCAAATAAAGCAGCCACCGAAAGCGTAATTGACATAACGGCACCCTCCACACCCCAACCCAACCCCCATAGGAAACAAGATGTGTAGCCACACTGAAATCTAATAAAGATGTGCGAGTATGCAATGAAACGAATGTTAGAATATAAGAATCTTACATGGGTGTGAGGGGTGGGTAGATTTATCCGTCCGAGGGTCACAGTCCGGCATCACAAGGCTTGCCGAGTGATGCCGGACTGTGATCCGAGGCACGGCTTTTCTTGGATACCTTTCATTTCTCAGCCTGGATGTTTAATTATGCAGTCTATTCGGTTGCCGCCGTCCGCCATTTTTGACGACAATGATGTGATTATTAATAGTGACGTCACGTGACGTGCTGTGACATCAACCTTAACGAAGGCGCGTATGAGGTCTTATTGAACCAGTACATATCTAACACATGGAAATATTCGATTTTACCCTGCCTCTGGGTAAGAACACCGGGGTAAGAACAGAATTTCTATTCCAAGCTAAAACTATAGATTCCCTTATCTTGTGTGCAAGAAACGATTATCCAACCCTCACCCTCAATACAGTTGCAGCTTTCTACGCAATAACAAGAACAAAATGACGTAATGAATGGAGGAAATATAGCTTAACAGTTATCCTAATGCACTTTCTCATGTACAAGTAAGACGACGTCTGAACGGATAACTTTAAAACATTGCGGTAGTTATTCTGCGATCAACTGTCGTAAACCCGAACTCATCGGTTTTTTTTTTTTTTTTTTTTTTTTGGGGGGGGGGGGGGGGGGGGGGCTGGTAATTTTCTTAAGGCAGGTTTAAGCGGCAACATAACAGTATTTTAAACAAAACAATAGAATGGGAGTGAGTGAATGAGTGTTTGAAATTTACGTCCGATCAACAGCTAAGGTCATACGGAGAAGCCCGGGATCGATCCTGCGATCCCTGGTTTACAAGGCGAGTAGCGTAACCACTACATCTCAGAGGCTTCATAATAGAATGGGAATAGAATAGTGCATTAGAATCGGGACAATTGTTATGAAAATTGTCATTTGGGGAGGTGAATCGTCGGTTTTACGGTTGCCGATTCCGTTTTACAGTCCGCTGGCGCGTTGCTGTAAAACGAAATATCCGACCGTAAAACCACTCTTCCTTATCCTCTAACTGTATGTACCCGTACGAAAGGCAACAACCATGATACAGGGTACAGAACTCAACAGGCATCGGTAGCTTAGTCGGATGCGCAACATTCTTTCGTCGAGATTGATCATGAAATCTTTTCTATGGTCATTCTCTACCTTCCGCTGATTCAAGAAGGGCAGTTGTCAGTTTGTCAACATTCCTGTATTTATCATAATAATGAGCCCCGCCAAGCGAATTTGTGTCTTCGGGCATTCCGTCTTGACACATTTTACAAGCGCATGCCCAGCCATTCATAGGGGCCAGGGATATGGCTTTTTGTCTGAAGGTTCCTCTTGATTCACTGCTTGTATGGGCGAGCAGCGAAGGTTCTGGTGAGACCGCGCGGATGCGCAAGCTCGCCTGAACCTTCGCTGCTCGCATAGGCGATAAGTACAAAATCGCTTGACGGGGCCCATATGATGTCGCCTCTGTGAGTGTTATAACCCCATGTAATAAATTCGAAAATCCACTAGTGGATCAAATATGCAAATATAGTTAGATTTGACCCGTAATGATACATGTTCTTTTGTTTGTTTGATTTGAGGTTAAACGTCCCCATCAACACTGTAAAGGTCATTTTGGAGACGTTGCTTCCAATTTTGTCGGACTTTTACCCGACATTAAGATGTAATGACATCTCAAACCCTGTCACCCATGAAACCAATAGGGTTTATAAGCAATGACTAGAACCACTTTACCTGGGCAGGCTTAGATCCTCTAAGCAGTTTACCAGTACTCGTCAACTCTACGTGGAAGCATCATGCAGCCCATCTATTTCTTACAGCAACGATGGGCGGGGGCGCCGTAATGTTACATGTACGTACGACGTCCTTAACGACGTCGCGTTTACTTATGGCGGAATATTGACATTTTTGTAAAAACTGGTGAATAAAATGCGTTTTAAATTACATATGATTAATAGTATCTTGCATTCGCGCTCAGCGCCCCCGCCCATCGAGGCTTAAAGAAATACTTGCGCTGCATGATGCTTTCACGCAGAGCTGAAACCGAACGCACACTAGTACTGGTCAACCGCTTAGAGGATCTAAGCTTGCCCAGGCAAAGCGGTGCGAGAAGAACTGTCCATGCTTATAAACCCTATTGGTTTCATTGGGCGACAGGACTTGAGATGTCATTTCATCTCAATGTCGGGTAAATGTCCCACTCATTTTGGAAGCAACTTCTCCAAAATGACCTATACAGTGTTGTCGGGGACGTTAAACCTCAAATCAAACAAAAAACGAAACATGAGTGTTCATGTTTCATGGAATTTATTAAACAAGTTGAGGAAAAGTGATAAAATGCGAGGCTTCGTCGAGCATTTTATCCCCTTTCCTCAACGAGTTTAATAAATTCAATAAACATGAGCATGAATGCTTTGTTTTGTTTGTTTGATTTGAGGCATTACATTTTGAAATGACATCTCAAGCCCTGTCGCCCAATTAAACCAATAGGTTTTATAAGCATGGACGGTCCGACACTCACACCGCTTTGCCTGGGCAGACTTAGATCATCTAAGCTGTTTACCAGTACTCGTGTGCGGGTCGGATTCAGCTCTGCGTGGAAGCATCATGCAGCCCATATATTTCTTCAAGCCCCGATGGGCGAGGGCCGCGATAAAGATAGCATTATGCCTTATGATTTCGGAAGTTTTGGTTACGAAACTTGTCTATATAATATTGACCCCCTTAAACCCCACTTTTATACAGTTAAACTGGTGTTTGCAGGGGTATGCATTATTTTTCTTATTTTCTCCCAAAAACGTAGATTGTGGGTACTCGTTAGAACCGCCTCGGCGTTTTCTTATTTCTTATTTCTGCTCAAAAACATAGATTGCTCAAAAACATAGATTGTGGGTACTCGTTATAACCGAGTATCCACAAAAGCAACGATTATGGGTACTCGTTATGACCGCCTCACCGGGGCGGAGGCGTTTCTAACGAGTATTCACAATCTTTGTTTTGAGCAGAAATAAGAAAAATTTCACAATTTTTCATCTGAAAATTTTCATTTTTAGATGGTAAAATTTACAATGTATTGTAATAGGCGTGTTTTCCTAATGAACCCTTAATAATTCGAACTACCAGTATTTCGAAGACGCCTCCGTGGTGTAATGGTTATGCTACTCGCCTTGTAGACCAGGGGTCGCAGGATCGATCTCGGGCTTCTTCAGACTTTCGGATGAGTCTTTAAACCGAGGTCCCGTCAACGTATGACCTCAGCTGTTGGTGAGACGTAAAACTCAAAACACTCACTCACTCACTAGTATCTCGAACCATTGTCATGGTCCCAGAGATATTCGAGTTATCGAAGTTCGGCTGTACCCTGTTCTATGAACTTTTGGAACTCCCCTCGTTCCATTACCAATGACGCTATATCCAGTTAGCTACAATGTATACCTCTGGGATTTGTAACCAAAGTTCTCATGTTTTTTTTCTAATTGAATTTAAATCAGTGCCTTTCTACGGCTAATGAAATCCAGCAGGCTTCTGAAGACCAATACTTAGATTGGCTGTAAATACATGACTTTTGTAGAAAGCTTGAAAATAGCTCTGTTTTTCTGCATTACAAGGGCTTATATTGCTACAGTGTAAAAGGATAACGCGACTTTGCCCGGAAATTTCTTATGGCTCATAACGAAAACACACCTATATAATTTTGACCGCCTTAGACCAAACTTTTATATAGTAAAATTGTGGTTTACAGGGGTAAACCTTATTTTTCTTATTTCTGCTCTAAATATAAATTGTGGGTACTCGTAAGAACCGCCTCGACGAGGAAGCACCCTGGCTCGACCCAGCCAAAGAAGGCAAAGTCTGTTCCATCAGCTGGGAAGGTTATTGCCTCGGTTTTCTGGGATGCAGACGGTATTCTGCTGATAGATTATCCTCAAATGAGACACAATCTATGGCACATACTATGCTTCACTTCTGACGCAGTTACGGTCATATATAAACTTTAACTCACTAAAGGTATGTTGTTATATTTGGACAAAGCTCCTGTTTACAAGTCTGTCATTGCTATGGCTGCCTTTCACAATTGTGGCTTTAAATTGATTGAGAATCCGCCTTATTCACCTGATCTCGCTCCATCAGACTTTCATCTATTTCAAAAACTGAAAACGGCTATTTCAGGCACCCACTTTCAGTTCGATGATGACGTCATATATGCAGTGGATGACTTTCTGAACAGCCAAGAAAAGGAGTTCTATGCAATATATCCGACAAAATTCAAATTCTTCAATATGAGGCTCCCAATATATCAGTCAGCCCTCGTATCTCTAATTCCATACCAACGTCATTGACACGCGCGCGTAATACCGATAATGGACGATAACAAACCAGCTAATAGGTGTTCAGAACATAATAACTAGCTCAGCTCTAATGTTAATTGTATTAGTCCGTCGTATAGTACAATGTTCTCGTAAGTGGTCAACGTACCAAATGTCATGATGGAAAAAAAAATGTTACGCAGTGGAAGGATTCAAGAATCTAACGTGGGTATGAGGGGTGTATAAAAATCGGTAAAGAGGGTCACTGTCCGGCATCATGACGCTTGCCGACTGTGATCCTGGGAGAAGGATTCCTCTAACTACCTCTCACACCCACGTAAGGCCCCCGCTCATCGGGGATAGGAGAATAGATTGGGCTGCATGGTGCTTCCACGCAGAGCTGAAACCGGCCGAATATGCATATAAACCCCATCTTTTTCATTGGAATGCAGGGCTTGAGATGTCATTTCATCTCAATGTCGGGTAAAAGTCCCATACGACTGGAAGCGACCTTAATATCGTTGACGGGGACGTTACACCTCAATTCAAACAAACTCCTATGTAAGATTTTTATTATCACACCTTTCATTTCTGAGCGTGGATTTTATATACTATGTTATGATGAAAAACTGTAACGTTTAGTGACGTCACGTTACATGAAGTGTAATGACGTTAGTTCGTCCTGTGCACATCAAACACGTGGTAATTCTCGATTTTATCATATACCTTTGTAGGATAACTAGGGACGGATAGAATTTTTATCCAATGGTAATATCCGGGATTTCCTTATCAGGAGTATAAGAAACGGTCAGGCAGGCACATACAAACAAAAGAACACATAACAGGATATGCAGTGAACGAGTTACCACTCTTTGTAATAATTTCTAGAGAAATTCTTAAAATGAAATTCTTAAGACAGACCAAAGTAACAAAAGTTTAGGGACACTTTAGGAAGATTTTCACCTCTGTCGGCGATGCCCAGCTCTTGCGCTAGGTTGTGCATGTTTCAGCTCGACTTGGCTGATAATTTTTTGCCTTGTATTCACTGGCACCTCTCCTGATGAGGCCTCGCCAATTTGCTCAGTCCTGTGCAAATTCTTTCCACGACTCTGTTAGTATGTTGGAGTACTTGAGGGGAGGCTTTGAGGGTGTCCTTGTATCTCTTCTTCTGACCACCACGGGAACGTTTGCCTATTTCTACATGTAGTTCTCATAGAGGATTTTCTTTTGTGAAGCGTTCCTCAGGCATCCAGGTAATATGGCCTGTCCATCTTAACTGTGCCAGTTTCAGAAGAGTATGTACACTCTGCACCCCTGCCCTTTTCCGGACCTCTGTGCTTGCTATTTAATCTTTGAAAGAAATTCCAATGAGTATTGTAATAACTGACACTGGTTTCTCCTAAAGAAAGACGTGCATCATCTTGTAAAGAAGTAATAATGCGAGGATGTATCTAAAACAATGTAGTCATTCCTTAAATACCAATGAGTGAAGATTGTTAATTAAATCTTAACCAATGTAATCCTCAAAAGTAACGAAAGTATTATCTTAACCAATGTAATTCTTAAGAAGACGGATGCGAGACTGTTACATGTATCTAAAGCAAAGTACCATCAAGCGAGTGTTCTTTTAACAACTCTAATGCACTTGCGTATGTAACGCGGCCTTTGATTGAAAAAAAAAAAATGTAAAAAAAAAAAACATGGGACAGTATATTCTGCGATATACTGTCGGAAATCCAACGTCACCAGGTAACGTCGCTTTTAATTGGCTGGCATTTGGTTTTACGCAGCTCGCAGAGCCTGCCACCTTGTGCAAAACAGTACAATTAAAAAAAACAACCGAATACCTGCATTATAATGGGCATAATGGAGAAATTGTCATTTTGGGTGGTCACATTAGGATAACATATCCGTGTGATATAGTGCATTTTTCAAACCTCAAAAAAGGTAATTTTTCTGATGAAAATTTGTTATATTTTTCTTATTTACACTCCAAACATAGGTTGTGGGTGCTCGTTAGAACCGCCTCATTGAGGCGGTTCTAACGAGTACCCACAACCTTTGTCTGGGAGCAAAAATAAGGAAAATAATGTTTACCCCCTAAACCCCAGTTTTCTCTTGAAAAGCACTTTTGTACAGTAAAAATGCTGTATCCAAAATGGCGATCTGTTTTTGTTTTGAAACTGACGGTTGTGACGTCATAGTCAAGTCAAAAAATGTGACGTAAGATCTGATTGATCAATTACAGTAAGTGTCCTAAAATATTATAAAATAAAAAGAAAATTTACTTTTGTTTCGATAAATATAAAAAATAATTTGTCTCATCAGAATTATCACTCGTGCTTCGCATTCGTGAACATTCTGATATTTTCAACACACTATATGAAATATTTTGATATTCATTTTAAAAAAGTAAATGTCCTCTTTTTTTCTTATTTCTTCTCAAAATATAGATTGCGAGTACTCTTATTTTTCTTATTTCTGCTCTAAAATATAGATTGTGGCTACTCGTTAGAACCGCCTCGATGATGCGGTTCTAACACGTACTCACAATCTATTAATGGCATCAGGGCTGGAAGAAATAGATGGGCTGCATGATGGTTCCAGGCAGAGCTGAAACCGACCACAGACGAGTACTGGTAAACAACTTAGAGGATCTAAGCCTGCCCAGGCAAATCGGTGCGAGTCGGACCGTCCATGTTTATAAACCCTATTGGTTTCACTGGGCGACAGGGCTTGAGATGCCATTTCATCTCAACGTCGGGTAAAAGTCCCATAAAATTGGAAATGACCTTTACAGTGTTGGCGGGCACATTAAACCTCAAATCAAACTAACAAAATATCACGACCTAAGACCTAAGCAGTGGCTGGTAAATTTTAATCCTAAAAACGGAAGCTTTATTTTTCACATTTGAAAATGTTACCGCTGAACCAAACTTTGTCTTTGAAGATGTTCCGGTAGAATTTGTAAGTGAGCATAAACATTTGGGTGTAACCTTCTCAAATGATGCCAAGTGGCACGATCACATTAGTAATATTGTGTCATCTGCATCCAAAATTCTCGGTATTATGCGAAAAATAAAGTTCTCATTATGTCGGAAAGCTACGCATCCAGTACGGGACAGTTGCACAGTTCTAGAAAAAGACACTTTAGAAAAAGCGGCGCGTATCGTTACGGGCTTAACACGCTCCATGTCTTTACAAAATCTTTATAAAGAACTAGGATGGATGTCTTTAGGTGACAGGCGAATATACCAAAAGTTAATGATAATGTACAAGGTCCAAAATGAACTTGTCCCTGAATATTTAGGCCCCCGCCCATTGGGGCTTTAAGAAAAAAATCGGCTACATGATGCTTCCGCACACGAGTTCTGGTAAAGCGCGTAGAGGATCTAAGCTTGCCCAGGCAATGCGGTGCGAGTCGGACCGCCCATGCTTATAAACCCTATTGGTTTGATTTGCGACAGGACTTGAGATGTCATTTCATCTCAATGTCGGGTAAAAGTCCCACAAAATTGGAAGTAACGTCTCTAAAATGACCTACATAGTGTTTACGGGGATGTTCAACATCAAATCAAACAAAGAAACAAAACAAGTCCCTGACTATTTAAAAATCTCTTCCCTCCAACAGCCGGTAGCAATACACCATACAAATTATGAAATGCACAAAATCACCAGTTACTTAGCAGTAGAACTACACTTTTTTCTAGATCATTTGTCCTAGCATCTATTAGGAATTCTGACATTTACTCTTCTTTTAAAACGGCTGTTCTAGCACATTTGTTTGTGATACCTTTTGTACAATCATTTTTCATATCTGGAAGCAGACATCTTTCGATTATTCATGCAACAAATGTAGCGAAGTTTATTAATGATCGTTACAGTAATCATTTAATAGAAGATGCCGATTGTGATTGTGGACATGTAGCAGAAGATGCTGAACACCTTTTCTTTCAATTCCCAGAGTATGCCAATGCACGATACCATCTTTTTCAGGCAACCAGAATTTGTCACCCTCTGAATTGTCAAATTGTACTTTATGGTAAGGCAAATGCCACTGAAAATGAAAACAAAGGCATGCTCAATAGTGAACAATGTTATATCAAGGAAACATGTCGTTTTGCACATGGTTCACAGGGATAACCAGCGTACTTATAATTTAATAACTCTTTAAATAATATCTCGTTTGGTAGCCGGTACTCTCTCTCTCTCTCTCTCTCTCTCTCTCTCTCTCTCTCTCTCTCTCTCTCTCTCTCTCTCTCTCTCTCTCTCTCTCTCTCGTGTTTGTGTAGTTTGTACGTGACGGGCCGTAATTAATTCTGTTAGAACTTGTGGCCCAACCCATTTGCTTGTAACTTATATGTATATGAGCAATAAAATATGTTTAAACCAAATCTCTTATTGATTATAATGATGTTTTCAAGTATTTCCAAAATTCGCAATATTCATTAAAAGTATCAAGAGGGTTTTTGAAATCCTGTTCGTTGTTGGAGAAAATAATAGTGTCTTCAGCATAAAGTATGGTTAACCGTTTAAGGTTGGTCATAATATTATCATTTCCATATTTTAATGTTATGGGCTCAGTGCCCGACGACAGGATAAATGCCTCTAAATCGTTCAAATATAGGGCGAACAGGAGCGGTGAAAGATTATGAAAATAATTTCGACGTAATTTCTCGTAGAACTTTCCAGAGGACATACAAAGTGTAGACAATGTCAGGCCATCAATGTTGATGCGATAGCCCTAACGCCATGTGTTCGATATGTCACCAAGATGGCACATAAGGTAGAGGCAACATCCTATCACCGTCGATGCAATGTCAAGTTGCATAGATTTGATAGAACTTTCCTAATTTGCGTTCGTTTTACTTAAGAAATAATCTCCACGTACCGTGTGTTATCGTGATTAACACACGGTGTTGGAGGGCAGATTGCGAAATATTAATTCACGACGGCGAAGCCGGAGTGAATTAATATTCGCATCTGCCCGACAACACCGTGTGTTAATCACGATAACACACCGGGTGCGTGGAAATTATTTCGATTCTAACATGATGCTAAACTGAAATACAGTAGTAACAAAGCGTTATCTTGGGGACTATTTTGCAGCGGATGTCGACAGAAGGAAATGTTTACATGCAACGTCACGATGACGCCAAATTGCACGCACCACGTTGACGACGTGAATTATCGCATATTTGCAAACGCTGACGTTTCCACTGGGTTCAATGGGAAAAACGTTAAAATCAATGGGAAAAACGTTAAAACGTTAAACGTTAGAATTCTATTTCGCCTTGAAGACAGAAGAACCGCCTTGGAAAGGTCCCTGAAACGAATTCCACTGGGGGTCTTAAATCGATTTTACGTGGCCACAATCAGTTTTCTCTATATAAAGTGGGGTATAGGGGGGTCTTCATTTCACGGACGTGTTCACGTGATGTAATTTATTCCTTGCATAAAGGTCAGTCTCATGTCAAATTGTTCGAACTATATATTGGAAAGAAAAGAATAAGGGAATACTAAACATCGGCAGATTGAAAACTTTTATTAAAACACCACACAATGTAGTCAAACAAACCCAAGTTAAAGAAAACAAATCTTCTCAGCCAATCAACAACCTCTCGGGTAATTATTCGGCAAATGAAAAAGTAAATCGTGATTGTTGGCTTGATATGAAACGGTGGTACGAATAAAACTTTTTATTTCATACTTTTTTAGGTTTGTTTTTTAGGTTTGTTTTGTGCACACAAGATATTGAGTTGTGCGAACAAGCTGTTATTTTGTCTGCACAAGATAATATCTTGTCCGCACAACATAGATCTTGTGCGGACAAGATAATATCTTGTGTGCACAAGATATTATCTTGTACGCACAAGATATTATCTTGTCCGCACAAGATAATATCTTGTTCGCACAATATAATATGTTGTTTGCACAACTTCACAAGATCTATGTTGTGCAAACAAGATTATATCTTGTGCACACAAGATATTAAGTTGTGCGAACAAGATTTTTTCTTGTGCGCACAAGATAATATGATGTCCGCACAAGATAAATTATGTTGTCCGCACAAGATAATATCTTGTGTGTACAACATATTATCTTGTGCAATATCAACATATTATCTTGTGTACACAATAAATTATCTTGCTCGCACAACTTAATAGCCAAAGTTACGTGTATAATGAAAATAAAATTTACTTTATTTTCGATACATACCACCCATATTTCATCTCGTGATTAAAAACATTTACATTTTCACTCGAGCTTCGCACTTGTGTGAAAATTCTGATGTTATCAATTTTGTTTGGTTTTCACCTCAAAAAAGTAAATATCCTCTTTATCTAGTCATAAATACGGGTATTGATGAACCAATCAAAAATGAACCATAAACATTCGTTCGAGAAAGTCCCATCAAGCAAACACGCCTATCTATTTATTTTTTTTTTGTTTGGGTTTTACGGCCCTTTCAAGATTATTTCACTCATATCGAGCCGATCGTTAATCAAAGGTGGGCGAAAACCGGAGTACCCGGAGAAAAACCACCTGACCTTCCGTTGCAGAACAACACGCCTATCTAATTTGGACCCACTTGAATCCCGATTTTATAAAGTAAAACTGGAGTTTACATGGGTAAATCTTATTTTTCCTATTTCTGCTCTAAAATATTGATTGTGGGTACTCGAACCGCCTCGATGAGGCAGTTCTAACGAGTACCAACAATCTATATTTTGAGCAGGAATAAGAAAAATATCACAATTTTTCATCTGAAAATTTTCGGGGTTATTTTTGCGGCTGTAAAGTTTACAATGCATTGTGTTTTCGTCATGGCAAAAACTTGTCAGGCCGTTCAATCATAATAATAATAATCACAAAAACCAATAACAACAATAATAACAATAATAAAACTCACATTTAGATAACAAAACAAATACTAATAGTATTAAATAAAAATGATTTTAACAAATAAAATACGATATGAATATAATCTACACATTATAAAGTCTCCAAAACGACCCCCCAACTCAATTAAGATGTATCTAAAATATTAGGCCTTTTATGATGTGGAGGGAATAGAACCAACAGAGCCCGGGTTGGTGCCACTGCATGTGTCTTATCATAAGGAACAAGAATACATATGGTTTATGGGAGGGTTACTAAACGGTTCCAGAGATATAAGGCTTTTTTAAGCAGTGGAGGTGCGCATGGCACCGCGGACCCCAAATGAGCCAAAGATTGGTGTCAATGAATATGTCTTTATCGTAAGTACCAAGAATATATATGGTTAAGGGGTGGCGATCTGCAAGTTTTCTGAGATACAATGCCATGAACTATGAAGTGGAGGGATGGGAAATGGGCCCTGCGGACCAAGGGGATTCAAAAGTTAGTGTGAATTAATGCGTCTAATCTCTGGTCGTGTCAATCGGATCTAACTGTTGGTTTTCTTTTGCTACAGCATTTCAGGAAAAAATTAGCTTAACTCCGATCCGTGAAAGTCCATTTTTGAGGAGCGTAGTGACGCAATCGATTATACGGTTATTTCAGTACGACTTTGCGCGGCGGCCATTGTCAGCTTTAGTTCAAATCCTACCACCGCCCTGTATGTTATTTCTTATTTCTCTCCTATACACATTTTTTCGACAGCACTTGCATCACAAATGATCCGGAGCCGGTTGTCTGTTGAAGTTTGATAGATCTTAAATTTACATAATACTATTTGCAAGGTTCGGTATCCCTAGGATCCAGGCATCCATCACAAAAATGCGGATGTGCTAACACACAACGGTATCTAGTAAAATAGAAGTGAAGGCAATGATCAGGATTCGATACAATTGACCCACAGCTCCCATCACAGACACCAAGGGAAAGAAACACAAACATGAAACAACTAGACCCAAATGGAAACATCACTAGCGGAAAGTCAAAGGGACAGTTACTATCCCACAAAATGACCAACTGGCTAACCAAAGCAAGAGAATATAAGCGATACACATACTCAAAGACATGTCATAACAAAAATAAACCACGACAGAAGAACCGCCTTGGAACGGTCAGTGAAACGAATTCCACTGCGTGTGTTTTTTTTTTTTTTTTTTTTTGGGGGGGGGGGGGGGGGGGGCGGGGGGCTTAAATCGATTTAAAACAGCGGTGAAGAGTCGACAGCAAGAAACCACTGAAATGCTGGAGCAAAAGAAAACCAACAGTTAGACTCCGATAGGCCCAGCCAGAGACAGAGCATCAAGCACAAACCAACATTACATAAAATTAGATTATCGCTTATTCTCAGTAAGCCTTTACGCTGGAACCGTCATAAAATCAGAACCTGGCCCACCGGCGTGCAATTAAAGAGGGAAGCAAAGTTGTCAACCGTAATTGGGTTAACTACCCTGTATGCAGTGTGTCGTATAACATTTACGTTGTACCCAGTCGTTTTATATCGAAGAATGATTTTACGAAATTGGGTAGTAAAGACATTGCAATTATATACTTTTCTGAACTTATATACTAAGTCACCATAAAATTGGAGTTCCGATAGACCTTGTTGCAGAAGAAATTTAAGTCCAACATTGAATTTTGAAATAAAATCGGAATGACGTCTATAAAATTTTGGAAAGGCTTTGCGTAGTTTATGATACCGATAACCCTGATCAAGAAATTAATCAGTTAACAATTTATTACGAATTTTGAAGCCAGTTACATGACTAGAAACTCTGGCAAATCGAATTAATTGCTAAATATAAACGCCATAGGATGCCGCACGAGGAACATCACCATTCAAGAAAGGAAAATTTACAATCTCAAAATCAAAATCGTCGCATTTATCATACATTTTACAAGAAACAAACCCATCTACAATATATAGATGTAAACCCCAAAACGGGGCCTCGGTATCAGAAGAATTAGCTTTATTTAACATAAGGTCTGTGAGTTAACTTTGATTGATCGAACCATCGAATTAGGTATTGTCAATATTTAATAAATCATCCAAATATCTAGAAGTCGAGCTAAAGGCTTCAATGATTTCAGATTGGTTTTCGACGGAAAGGGTATCATGAAGTCTCTTTCATAGCAAAACAAGAACAAATCAGCCACTAGGTGTGCGCAATTTGTACCCATCGGAATACCCACAACTTGTCTAAATAGCTTAGAGTCAAATCTTTTTCAAATGTTGTCAAGTAGAAAGATGAGAGCTTCACACACTTTCTGACATGACCATAAAGTATAATTTTATGCTCTTCAGAAGTGAAAAAAGCATTTCTAACATTACATGCAAGATAGAGCGGGTCCTACCTATGAAATGTCCATTCAATTAAATCATTAAGGTTTTCTTTTATAAGATTATTAGGAAGTGTATTGTAAAGGGTGGAAAATCATAGGTAGACAGACTTGAAGCACGAAAACGTCTGGATTTCAATTTATTTAAAACTTCATTTTAAATTTTTATAGACCAAAACAGATTTCTCCCTGATCTTTCAATGACTTTGTCCCAATATTAAATCACATGTTTTGTTTTGATGGCAGTAAAGCATGAAGTTAATGATTTAAAGAGTTCAGTGGTGGTAAAAGAGCTAGACTTTGCAATAAACCGTGCTTTGTAAGGTCTTTTATGAAGTTTAGGTAACCGATATAACGTAGGAAGCTTGTCTTGGCTTTCTGTAACACATGCAGCAAACTTGGTGGCTGAATGAGAAATCTGGTCATCAACTAAAGCCCTCTCTACACCCAAAGGTTGCAGTTCATAGGCCTTAGTACCTCCAAGTTCTTGCTGAAGAGTGTTTACATAGTGGAGCCGTCAAACAACGACCACATTGTTAGCAGCCTTATCTGCTGGAGCCAAAACAAACATCTTGAATACCTAGTTTAAGGTGACGCAAAGACGTCTTAGGTTTAGGAGGTTTGTATTTTGTAAGTTCGTATTTTGAGAGAAGAAAGAAATGTGTTTGTTCACTAGTTTCAGAATGCTAAGTTTCCATTCTTTGAGAGCTTTATGCTCAACATACTCTCGTTTACATCATCGATTATCGATTATTCATGCAAGGGAGCAACGATTTCATCTCTACACTTATTAAAATCAATTTTAGAAGGAAATTGATATTTCGGCCCTTTCGAAATTATATTTCGTGTCCTAGAATCAGGAATAATTTTTAAATTGCCAGTAATAATATGACCAGCAGCAGGATAGCAATACACTGAATTTTTAAAATCACAGGTATCAGCAGTGTTAGTGTCAATATCAAGATCAGAAAAAAAGTTTATTGAAATAAAAATAATAGATCTAATAGGTTTATTGTATTTATAGCAAATTATGGGTGTTTCAGTATTTTGGAAATAAGCAGGTAAGTCTATAAAATCCAAACCCTTATTAATGATGGATATTTTGATGTAATGGCGTTTGTGATTAATTTCAGAATCGATGAAAGGACGAAGAGCATACCTTTAGTTAAAAGAGCAGCATCGTATAACTGATTAGAACTATCGTAGAATTTGTTCGCCTCGGTGTCCAGAATACGTAATACAGAAATGGGTAATGAAGTAGTTAAGGTCGTAGTACCAAAGCGTTAATCCAAAATCGTTAATCCATAGACAAAATTGCAAATATTAATGTTCGGATCAACAGACATGGACTCCAGAAGAGTGTAATCAGGCGTCCGCGGATAGTAAGCATTACTTGGTAAGCAAGCTTCGCCCACCATGCCCATCGACCCGAACGAAGAAAAGGTGTAAATGCCGGAAAGGGTATGTCCGAGATTTTTGAAGTCTTCCTATGGCTTTCCATTGGCAAACATATCAGAAATAATTCTGGAAATGGCGAACTTAGAAATGCAAGCATTGAGTGGCGTCCATGATTCAATAATATTAGGACAGTCACTTCAGGCAGGTATTGTTTCTTCTTTTAAAAACACGTAATTTACGTTTATAAATGACTTTTTTTTCTGGTGCCGTGCGATTTAGTTTTCTTCGCTCCCGACACCCCAGAAGCGAAAAAATATCAAAATCGGGCGTTATTACTCTCATGATAAATGTTGTCATTAAAGCCCAATGGAAAGGGTGTCTGTAATAATTTAATCCATTTTAATTCAGTTTCATGTTGTTTAATAATTTTAAACCTAGCTGTAGAATTAACATCATAGTAAATTTTTCCACTGGCTGTATCGAAATATCATTTACAGAATGAACTATACGTTTGAAATGACGGTACAAGAATGTGTCAGTTTTAGGCTTACTCATTCTACGACAATGTTCGTTAAATCTTGTTTTAACATGCGATTGGTTTACCCGACATACTGCATTTTACAATTTGCAGCATGTCAGGTTATCACACATATCAAGTCCGTAGACTTACACGTCAAATCGGACATTTTAACTGCAGAAAAGCTTCTACCGTTTACAGATGAAGAAGCGGTAGACGTAGTACATAAATGCGAACAGCACCTGCACCTCTTAGTATTGCACTTAGAAATACTAGAGTACATCTACTTCTTTTGAAATGATTGGTATATTTTCGATTTTTAGGAGATAATCTAACTCATAGATTATTTTTAAATAAATTGGTACTCTATCTTACGGGTAATGCAGGAAAAATGAGCTTAACTCTGTTCCCTGAAACTCCTTTTTTAGGAGCGTAGCGCAACCGGTTAGAGCGTTATTCCTGTATGGCTATGCGCGGCGGCCATTGTCAGCGTGAGTTCGAATCCTACCACAACCCTGTGTGTACTTTCTTATTTCTCTCCTATACACTTTTTTCGACAGTACTTGCATCAGAAATGATCTTGAGCCGGGTGTCTGTTGAAAATTGATAGATCTTAAATTATATATCTATATATAACGGAGAAGTGTGACTTGTGCATTCTCGACATTGTCAATGTATATTGTTCGTTCGGTATTGGTTAATAATTATATGTATGTGTTTCGTGAAGATTTTGCGAACTGTTTCCAATATTCAGAGTGGACACGACTTTTGTCAATACAAAAGTCAAAGGGATGTTGCCTGTACATAACTCTAACAGTATATACTTTAAGAGTTAATGTTACGAGGACTGATGTTGTTATATAGAGGATCTTACATAAGTGTTCATGTTTTATTGAATTTATTAAACGAGTTGGGGAAAATGTATAAAATGCGAGGCTTTGCCGAGCATTTTATCCCTTTTCCTCGACGAGTTTAATAAATTCAATAATACATGAACACGAATGCAAGATTCTTTTTATCATATGACATTTAAAACGCATTGCATTCACGATTGTTTTATAAAAATGTCAATTTTCCACCATTAGTAAACGCGACGTCGTTAAGGACGTCATACATGTAACGTTACCGGGCGTATCTAACTAATTTGCATATTTAATCCACTAATGAATTAACGAATGTATTACATGCCGTTATTACACTCTCAGACGCGCCGTCATATGATAAAAATCATGAATGGTCAACTTCGATATAATAGAACGAAACGATTTTTGCAATCCTGGACTTAAACGTCGCTATGATGCCTCCCATGAATTTTCTGCTCAGTCCAACATTCCGTTTTGGAGATGTGATTTTAAGAATTTCAAGATGGCCTCCATGGCGGCCTTTTTGTGGCGGCCATCTTTGTCATCGGAACGAAACGATTTTATAACCACCGATTCTACATGTTGCCCCGAAGCCGCCAACCAAGTTTCGGTTTGATTGTACTTACCATTCGGGAGAAGATGTGGCTTTAAATTTTTCAAGATGGCCGAAGTCAAGATTGCCGTCCGATTTACGATTAAGGGGGTGTCCTTCAAAGAATTTTTGATATGGCCGCCATGGCACGAACGGTTTTAGAAATCCTGAATCTCGATGGTGGCCCGCTGACCTCTTTCATTTCGGTTCGGGACATGTCGTTTGAAGAATTTCAAGATGGCGTTCATTTTAGTCACCCTAAGTCATCTCCATGTTGCACTGATGCCTCTCGCCAAGTTTCAACTCAATTCAACCTACGGTTCTGGAGGAGATGTCGAAAATGTGAAGAGATTACGACAGACGGACAACGGAAAGTAGACAATGGCACAAACAATCAGAAGCATTAACATCGGATGTGTGTGTTTTTGTTTTGGGTGGCCGATTGACCCTTTTGTGGGAGGGCGTGTCATTTTGGTTTTCTGCTAGTTTTTTTCATTAGGGTCTAGTTATTTCATGTTGACTTCGTGTTTCTTTCCCTTTTTGCATCTCTGGTGGGAGGTATTGGTTAATTGTATCAATTCCTGCTCATTGCCTTCTGTTCTATTTAACAATTTAAAGGAACCAATAAATCTTTATATAAAGTACAATAAAACTAATAATAAAAACATACATTGAAAAGGAAAACAAATTGTATACATTTTACACCATTGAATGTAGCTATCTATCAGTATGCTGTATAACTTGACATGTCGTATTCGCCTTAACTAGCGCACACGCGCGTATAAGCCCACATCAACACATTTTCAATAAGTAAAGTTGACACCAATTTAGAGTGTTAAGATTTTGCAGTCTTCAAAACTTTAACAGTGCTGAAAGATCAATCTAACATAATGATTTTTATGTTTTTATGATAAAGAATGATACATTGCTGACTTTTGTTAATTAAGGATTTTTTATGCTTTTTAATATTTCAGCTACTTATACTAAGTTTGGATAAATTTGGTTCAGCCACATCTGGCCAAAATCGGAATGAGGAGCCCAGGGTTGCGCCTGACCGCGCGCTTAATAGAAGAACTTTCTAGAGTTTGGTTTTATGATCTATGGTCAGAATAAAAGAATCTTACATGGATGTGAGGTGTGGATAGACAAATCCGTTCCGAGTGTCACAATCAGCCATCACGAGGCTAGCCTCTTGATGCAGGACTATGATGCCGAGGGACGGATTTCTATCCAATCCCAACAACCTGTAACATATTTTTTCTTTCATACCTTTAATTTCTGGATTTTCAGTGATGTAGTCACTTCATTTGCCGTCGTCCCCATATAGTGATGACAATGGTTTGATTTTAGTGGCGTCACGTCGGTGAATATGATGTCTTATTCAACCGGTGTATACCAAACACTGAGAATAGGTCTATTCGATTTTTACCCTGTCCCTGGTTAACATCAAGGTAAGAACAGAATTTCTGTCCCAGGATAAAAACCACGGATTTTCTTATCCGGTGAGCAAGAATTAAATGTCTTATCTCGCTGTGCTCTGATTACGGTAACTGTGGTAACTACGGTAGTTACATTAAATACGTACTAAGCATTTCACAGAAAAAAAAATACTATGGCCTATTCCAATATTAATTACAAGACATTCTGAAAATCAAAACTAAGAAAGGAAATAAACAAACAAAAAAGCCAAAGCTGATAAGGCACAGCCAGTGGATAATTGGAAAATAATGAACTTAAAATAATTAAAAAGTAACATAATATAATATTTATTTAATGGACGGCATAATATGTAGAACGAAGCTGGAGCCAGACCAATTTGTCTCGAAATGGATTCACCCGCCTAGCAAATACATGTAGCAGAAGACGCTTTTAACCCTTATCTTGCTGTTCACGACAACCCCTATCTTTGCAAACAGTGTAGATCCAGATCAGATGGCTTCTGAAGAAGCCATCTGATCAGGATCTACACAGTTTGGCATTCAGTTTATGAATTTGTAGCAATAAATTACATCAAGTAATTTGATTGGTTGATAGACAGAAATGGGTGTGGCTAAAATGAATACTCAGCAAGATAAGGGTTAAAATGTAGGGGTCGTCAGGTGGAGTTGGTTTTAGATGTATTCAGGGCTATGGTGTAAAGATTATGTTGTTTATTTTTGCACACATATGAGGTCCTGAACAGGCGCTGTATTCGCCAATGTCCAGTTTGCGTTTGCCTGTTTTGGAGTTTAACTGCGCATTCAGTATCATTTTAGGTGAAATCAAGTCGGTCAGTCGGTCAGTTTACCTAACCATATCCACATTTCCTTAAGTAAGCTTAGGCTAAAGTCGCTAACCGGTGTATACATCCTTTGACCATATACTGAGAGTCAGCGTAAGGGATAAATATCAAGCCAGTTAGTTTATCTTACGAATCTTTTCTTTGGTAGACTTAGGCTACAGAGGTTAACCAGTATAAATTCCATGGCCATTATATGACAAAGTCACTACTTGGATCAGCGGAAGGGGTAGTAGTTCGAACCGTACAAGGTGGGTTTCACTTGACTAATTTGCAAGTTGCATGAGCTCACTGGTCAAAGTACGTGGCATTTTCACAATACAAATGATGATAAGGGATATAGATTCCTCCCACGGAGCTTCCATCATTTTTCAAAGGGAAACAACTTTTATTGCTTCCTGAATGCGTTCCCGTGAACTTTACCTCCGATCATGAGATCTAGGCTAAAAGAAAACCCCATAGAGCAAAGTTTTTCCTTTATGAGTCGATCCGAAGCAATTATGGAGTTGAAAATCGTTTTGAAGACCTTCTTTTCAGGTGTAACCAGAAACAAAATAAAATTAAGTAACAAAAATAATATACAATATATAAAACACATTATATATATCGAAATAAAGTGAAAGGACATACCTTCAGGCTAAGAATCTCTTTTAAAATGTTTTTTCTTCCATATCTACTATGTCTGCTTTTAATGAAAACGATGTACCCCTAATAACAAATGCTCTTTATAGAGTACATCCCTTCTGAGTGGCAAAAAGTTTATGAAATAGTTATCTATCCTGAAGGTGTATTTTTTCTTATTTAAAAAAAAACACACTGAAAAATAGAAAAATAAATAAAACCAAAATGTTAACATCTAAATAAAAATGATCAAGTAGCTCATCATCTAATGTTCTCTTGATACGATATATAAAGTGTATGCGATGTTGAAACTGACACACTTCCAGCAGAGGTATCTACTTCAAAATGGTTTGCTTCCATATCAACGGCATAAGCTCCGGATTAGCAAATGGTTTCTTTTGTAAGACAACCCTGTTTATAAGGGAGACGAACGTAGTTTTAAAAGCGATAACTCAACTAAAAGTGGGCCCATTCCTCTAAACATTGAACCAAAAATAAACGATTAAATACAATGCAGAAAACGTTATAAAATAAACATCTAAATGTCAATGACACCTAAAATGTGTGTAATTTTGAAACTGACACACCTTCAGAGGAGGAACACGTACCTTCATTTAAATGTTTTTCATCATAATAAATTGGGGTCCGTTCTTCAAGAAATGAACCCTGGTAAGCAAACTGCTTCTTCCTTATTGATAAGGAGGGCACCAATTTATTAAGAGAGCATTACGAAAACACACCTATACAAATTTGTAAATTTTACCGAAAAACGAAAATCTTAACATAAAAAATGTGATGTTTTTCTTCTTTCTGCTTAAAATATAGATTGTGAGTACACGTCTGAACCGCATCACTGTATTTGTAAAATACAAACATGTTGTTTTTCTTCACTAAATCTTGCAAAAATTACATTGATGGCGGACAGAACTAAAGAACAGACGCCTCAGACAGTTGAGGAAACGTGTGTTTCTTTTCCTAATTTAAATCAAACAAAGTTGCACTTGCATGAAATAACAGACATATTACAGCTTTTGACCTTTATAACCCTTTTATAGAACATTTAGAAAGTCTAAGTGTGATTATTTTGAAGATAATTGGGTCTCATCTATGTCAAATGTCATACGCCATATCAAGAACATAAGATCATAGAAATGAATTTTGATTATTTTTCAAGATGCGTTTGACTTTTTCGTGCCGAAATCCTGACAAAAAGAATTAAAGATTTAATGATCCTCTTCTCAAGGGGGGCAAAGTCCAATATCTCAAAGTGTTACATTCCAGAGCATTATTTCTTTAATTTACTCTTGAAAGATTCCTCAAATTCGGAAAACACAGACATAAACCTTACCTTATCACACATAACTTGCTATTACTGGCTTCTCCACAACAACATGAACTAGTTTGAGCTCAAAAGTGTAACATATTTCTTGAAAATTATTGCATAATTTTGATGCGGCATTAACATTATGTTCATGATTCCCAAGAACAGAACTATTCTGGGATAGTTACCTACAGCTATACTTTCATCTCAGTACAAACTTACTAAGCTATAGCTAAGGACATAAGAGGCATGAAAACTTTTAGAACTATATCCAACACAAATGTAGATAAAATGGCATTAAAATGTAACGTGTAGCATATACAAAGGTTTCTGGTGCTATGTTTTTAATTTCTGCCATCTACGCGCGACCTACAGCAAACAACAAAACCTTGTACTAATCAAGCCATGGATTTGTCTTTAAAAGCACTCATAAAACTTGGGACTAAAAACAAGTTTTCTTCCAATTTCTCGAACAACATCACGTGAACAAGTCCGTGAAATTAACACCCCCTTACACCCCATTTTATATAGAGAAAACTGGGGTTTACGGGGTAAACATTATTTTTCGCATTTGTACTCCAAGACATAGGTTGTGGGTACTCGTTAGAACCGCCTCAACGAGCATCCACAACCTATGATTGCAGTATCAATACGAAAGATATCATGGATTTTCATCCGAAAAGTAGCCATTTTGGAGATGTGAAAAAATGCACTATGTCGCACGGGTGTGTTATCGTAATGAAAACTGACATATATTTTTATTATTTTTGGTGCTTCTGTTGAATCTTTAACAGTTTTATGATCTATAATCACAGTAGATTATATGAAAAAAAAAATGACTGAATAGCAGAATGTTTATTTTCATCTCCAATGTCACACTTTGGTCACATTTTTTCACATGCTGAGATCTAAATAAATTAAGTATAGCTTGTATGTAATTTTGGAACTGACACAACTCCAGCGGAGATAAATGTACCTCCTTCTAGAAGTGTTTCTCCGAAATCTACTTGGTCTGCTTTAAAGAAATTATATGCCACGGATAAGCTGAATAAACGCTTTTTAAAGAGTCTGCTTTAAAGAAATTATATGCCACGGATAAGCTGAATAAACGCTTTTTACAGAGTACGTAACTATTACTTAAAATCTACTAAAATGAAAAATGAAGTGTATGTAACATCACGAAAACACACCTATATAATTTTGATCCGCTTGAATCCCACTTTTATATAGTAAAACTGGGGTTTACAGGGGTTAGCATTATTTTTCTTATTTCTGCTCTAAAATAAAGATTGTGGGTACTTGTTAGAACCGCCTCGATGAGGCGGTTCTAACGAGTACAAACAATGTATATTTTGAGCAGAAATAAGAAAAATATGACAAATTTTCATCTTAAATTTTTCATTTTTACGGCGGTAAAATTGATAGTGTATTTGTATTGGCGTGTTTTCGTAATGAAGTGAAAGTTACAAAACTCGAAGAAAAACAATAACTTAAATTAAGATAACAAAAGTTAACATCTAAATAATAATGATATATAAGGTGTGTTATGTTGAATGTGGCACACCTACTTCGAAGGTACATGTTTCCCTTCACATTGTTCTTCTTCAATCTATACAGGGGCGTGATCTTCAATCTATACAGGGGCGTGATCTTCAAAATACTAATACATTCCTGGCGAGTAGGCTGTTTCTTATAACAGTGCATCCCTATTGATAAAGAAGATGGCAATATTTCAAACAGTTGTCTAGCCTGAAACTGTATCAATTCCATATTACTTTGAAAAAAAAAATAAATAAAACTAAAATGAAAACAATAAAGTAAATAACAATGACATATAAAATGTATGTACATGTAATTTAGAAAATGAGACACTTGCAGCGGAGGTGCATGTCCTTCAAACAGTTTTCTTGCAAATATACTTGGGTCTGCTCTAAAAGACATAAATGTGCTTCTGCTAAGTAGAATATGAACAAACTCTTCTTCACACAGAACACCTCCGCAGTACAGCCCTACTGATGAAGGAGTCAAAACGTTATGAAAGAGTTCTCTCCTCTGAAGCTGTTTTCTTTTATTTTATCTTAGAAACCGTCTGAAAAAATGTAAACATCTAAAAAAACTAGACCACGCAGTCGATGGTATATTATCGCAAATACCCGTTTTTTCTATGAATGACACTAAAGATATGGCAAAGTCATACCTTTTTTACCTTTGACCTTGGGGTTATATTGAGGTCAAGGTCACACCAAAAGCAGCCCAGTGCCATCTACATCCATGTACTACCAACAGGCAAAGTTTGAAAAGTGTACTTTAACCGGTTTCAGAGGAGATTCATTCCAAAGAAACGTGACGGACGTACGTACACACATACATACATACAAACCAACAGACAGACCAATGGACTGACAGACACTCGAAAAAGTGGGTATAAAAATGATATATAAAGTGCACGTAATATTTAACTGACACATCTGAAGTGGAGATACATGTACCGCCTTCTAAACAGAAGCCTCTGTATTGTAGTGGTTACGCTGCTCGCCTTGTAAACCAGGGGTCGCAGGATCGATCCCGGGCTTCTCCAGACTTTCGGATGAGTCTTTAAATCGAGGCCCCGTCTCTGTATGACCTTAGCAGTTGGTAGGATGTAAAACTGAAACACACATATCCTTCTAAACGTTTTTCTTCCATATCTACCTGGGGCGACTGGTAACAAAAAGAATATGCTCCTGATTGGCGGATGGGTTCTCTTAAGTGAGTGTTTGAGTTTTACGTCCCACCAACAGCTAAGGTCATACGTAGATGGGACCTCGGTTTAAAAACTCGTCCGAAAGTCTGGAGAAGCCCGGGATCGATCCTGCGATCCCTGGTTTACAAGGCGCGTAGAATATCTACTACACCACGGCGGCTTCTGCCTCTCTTAAGAGACAACTCTATTGACAAGGGAGACAAAAATAGTTTTGAAGTTTTCCTCTGAATTTTGAAATAAAAAAATAAAAACGGAATGCATAATTTAAGTTAACATCTAAATAATAAATGCATATAAAGTATTTCTAATATTGAAACTGACCCAGCTGGCACACGTCGCTAGGGCAACGTCGATTCAAACCGACGTTGAAGTGACGTTACATGGACGTCATGACGTCGCGCCGACGTTGATGTGACGTCACAATTACGTCATGTGCCTGCTGGGACACTGTTCCAGCGGAGATACATGTATATACTTTGATTTTTTTTCTTCCATATATATAAACAAGCGTATTTTTATCGAATACATTCCTATTAAGAAGGGGGCGGGAACAAATTATTTTGAAAGAGTGACTGTCATTTTTGGCTTTCCGCTTGTGACGTTTTCATTATGTTGGCATTTCTTTCCCCTTGGTGTCTTGGATTGGAGATGTGAGGTACTTGTATCCATTCCTGGTCATTACCTTTACTTCTTTTATCCCAATAGAGGTGTACTCATTCATCATATCTTTAGAAACAAGACTATAAAATTAAAAACTAAATAAAAAAGGACACTTCCGAATAAAACTGGTATATAAAGTGTACGTTATTTTGAAACTGACACACTCCCAGCGGAGGTACAGCCTTCAAAATGTTTTTTTTTTCCATATCAACGGTTCCTAAAAAATATGCTCCTGATTAGCGTGAAACAACCATATTGACAAGGGTGACAAAATCGTTTTGAAAGTGTTACCTCCCCTAATATTGAAACAAAAAAGAAAACATAATGAAATTCAGAAAACGTAATAAAGAAGACATCTAAACATCAATGAAATCTAAAGTAATTCAGGCCTTATACTGACCACGATTTGCCATGCCTGAAAGGCCGGATTTTGCAGCTTCAACCCTTAACACAACTATTACCTTTGCAAACAGTGTAGATCCAGATCAGATGGCTTCTGAAGAAGCCATCTGATCAGGATCTACACTGTTTGTAATGCAATTTGTGAAAATACCAAGTAATTTGGTTCACTTATGGTCGGAAACGGGTGTGGGTTAATAAATCTATTCAGCGGGATAAGGGTTAAATAGTTTTTTTAAATAGACTAAAGGAACAAAAAATCAAAATCTAAAAGCCTGAAATCAAGAAAAATATCAAGCTCTAAAAGCCTGAAATCCTGCAAATGCCTGAAAAATATGAGGCCTGAAGTATGTGTAATGTTGAAACTGATACACCATCAGCTCAGGTACATGTACATGTACATGTAACACCAATGACATCAAAGTATGTGTAATTTATTGTAATTTATTGTAATTTATTTAATGTGTATCAAAGTATGTGTAATGTTGAAACTGATACACCATCAGCTCAGGTACATGTACATGTACACGTAACACCAATGACATCAAAGTATGTGTAATTTATTGTAATTTATTGTAATTTATTTAATGTGTATCAAAGTATGTGTAATGTTGAAACTGATACACCATCAGCTCAGGTACATGTACATGTACATGTAACACCAATGACATCAAAGTATGTGTAATGTTGAAACTGATACACCATCAGCTCAGGTACATGTACATGTACATGTAACACCAATGACATCAAAGTATGTGTAATTTATTGTAATTTAATGTAATTTATTTAATGTGTATCAAAGTATGTGTAATGTTGAAACTGATACACCATCAGCTCAGGTACATGTACATGTACACGTAACACCAATGACATCAAAGTATGTGTAATTTATTGTAATTTATTGTAATTTATTTAATGTGTATCAAAGTATGTGTAATGTTGAAACTGATACACCATCAGCCCAGGTACATGTACATGTACACGTAACACCAATGACATCAAAGTATGTGTAATTTATTGTAATTTATTGTAATTTATTTAATGTGTATCAAAGTATGTGTAATGTTGAAACTGATACACCATCAGCTCAGGTACATGTAATTCCATCAAAATATTTTTTCTTCCATATCTATAGGGGTCTGCTCCTTAAGAAAAGGTTGTACTGCTGATGAGCAAACTGTTTCTTATCAGAGTGCAGCCCAAATGATAGGAAGATAACAGTATTTTAAGGGTTACCTCCCTCGATGATGTGTCCATTCCTCCTAATTATGAAACAAAAAAAAAAAATAAAACACATAAAACGTAATAATGTAAACACCTATAATTACAATAATCTATGAATGTATGCAATATTGAAACTGAGCCACCTCCAGCGGAGGTACAGAACAGAGGTACATACACCGCTTTCACATTACGATAACAGATCCGTGCGACATAGTGCATTTTTTCACATCTCCTAAATGGCTACTTTTCGGATGAAAATCCATGATATTCTCGTCATTTATACTGCCAACATAGGTTATGGGTGCTTGTTAGAACCGCCTCAATGAGGCGGTTCTAACGAGTACCCACAACCTATGTCTTGGAGTAAAAATAAGAAAAATAATGTTTACCCCCGTAAACCCCAGTTTTCTCTATACAAAGTGGGGTGTAAGGGGTGTTCATTTCACGGACTTGTTCACATGATGAAAATGTTTTTCTTCCATATCTTAACATTATGAAAACACGCCTATACAAATACATTGTAAATGTTACCGTTGAAAAAGCGAAAATTTTAAGATGAAAACTTGTGATATTTTTCAAAATATAGATTGTGGGTCCTCGTTAGAACCGCCTCATACCAACAATCTATATTTTGAGCAGGAATATGGAAAATATCATAACTGATCATCCAAAATGTTTTGTTGTTTTTTTTTTGCGAAATATTTACAATGCATTTGTATAGGCGTGTTTTTGTAATGAAACAATGCGCTCCTGGTATGCATACCTGTGTCTTATAAGAGTACATCCCTACTGACAAGAACGACAGCAATATTTTGAAAATTCCATTTGACTTTGGAAAAAAAAACTATAAAATGCAAAAATCGCAATAAAGTAGACATAATAAATAACAATGATACATGTATATACACTGTACGCAATTTCGAAACGGACACACTTCCAGCAGAGGTATATGTACATCACCTTCTTTTAAATAATTTTTCTTCAAAATCTACTGGGATCTTCTCTAGGACTTGAATAAAATAACTTGCCCCTGGTAAGCTGAACAAACGTTTTTTACAGAGTATATCCCCACTGACTAGTGGTGGGGTGCTTATTACGAAAACATGCCTATACAAATACATTGTAACCTTTATCGCCGAAAAAATGAAAATTTTAAGATGAAAAATGGTGATGTTTTCGTTTATTTCTGCTCAAAATATAGATTGTGGGTACTTCTATTTTGTAGAGCGGACACGAGTACATTTTTTATTTTTATTTGCCTTCACTGCAGCTGGTGTTGTGCCGTGTGGCGGCCGTAAAACGTCTCCCCGTACATCAACCATAGTGCAGTTTATATTTTATTTTTGGTCCTTTGAGATCAGCGTGAATATTCTGAGAAATCAGAAATAAATTATTGGTTTAGACTTATATTCTAGACAGTTTTTTTATTTATTTGGACCCCATTTTGATTTATATCAGTCTTTGTATCGACTGCCTATTCGAAATTCGCAAAATTGCAGTAGGTTTCCTCTGGCTTTCTATGCCGGATCATTACAGGGTCACTGATGAGGCTTTATTAGCCGAAACTACGTAGTATGACCCATCTTCTTTCTTATGAATGTTTTCATTGCTCTTAAAGGAACTCATTTTTTATTTTTATTTGCCTTCACTGCAGCTGGTGTTGTGCCGTGTGGCGGCCGTAAAACGTCTCCCCGTACATCAACCATAGTGCAGTTTATATTTTATTTTTGGTCCTTTGAGATCAGCGTGAATATTCTGAGAAATCAGAAATAAATTATTGGTTTAGACTTATATTCTAGACAGTTTTTTTATTTATTTGGACCCCATTTTGATTTATATCAGTCTTTGTATCGACTGCCTATTCGAAATTCGCAAAATTGCAGTAGGTTTCCTCTGGCTTTCTATGCCGGATCATTACAGGGTCACTGATGAGGCTTTATTAGCCGAAACTACGTAGTATGACCCATCTTCTTTCTTATGAATGTTTTCATTGCTCTTAAAGGAACTCATTTTTTATTTTTATATGGTAGAAAATGGCTATGTTCAATGTTCAAAGGGAAATAACTCCAAAAGTATGAAAATCATATTACGGATTCATATGTTCTGCACACCATCTCATGGTACTTTACTTATCTGTGAAGTTTCATGAAAATATCTCAAACAGTAACAGAGTTGTGGAACATACACGAAATTATGAGGCGCTGACGGACGGACGAAGGACAAGATCCAAAACTTCGGAATGTACATGTATAATATAATACCCCGCTAATGTTTGTGGCATGGCATAAATATGTTTAAGGTGTATGGATGGTGAAATTGATACACCTGTTCCTTCATCATATTTTTAAAATATCAACTGGTGTTGGCTCTTCAAAGAAAAGAACGTGCTCCTGGTGATCAAAATTATTTTTCTCCTAAGAGTTTAACCCCTGCTTCTGAAGGTGTCCGTTTGTAGGAAAACAAGCAGCTGTATGATCCTGCATCATGAAAAGACTCCTATATGATTTTTAGCCCCCTTTAACCCCTCTTTTATACAGTGAAACTGGGGTTTAAGGGTGTATAAATATTTTTTTTCTTATTTCTGCTTTAAAACATAGATTGTGGGTACTCGTTAGAACCGCCTCGCCGAGGCGGTTCTAACGGGTACCCACATTCTATGTTTTGAACAGAAATACGAAAAATGTTAAAATTTTTAATCTTCAAATTTGCATTAATGCGGCGGTCAGAGGCCAGTTGTTCAAAGCATCGTTAGCTTAACGAGCTCGTTAGTGGTCATATTGGTAACTGTTCTAGCAAGTTTCCTACTTAAATTTTTGGTATTTTTGCTGAAAAAATGTGAGCAGCTTTTGCATCTGCAAAAGCTGCTCACATTTTGTCAGCAAAAATTTTAGCATATTTGCCATATTTAATGATCAAAGTTTTAACTATACGTAAACTAACGACGTCATTAGTTTTGAACAACTGGCCACAGGTTTATAGTATATGTGTATAGGCGTTTTTCTTAATGGATTTAATGGCAGCAAATACAAGTAGTATTGGTGTATCAATTCAAGTTATGAACTATAATAATGTTTGAAGTACTGTTAAATCTGTACATCACGCTCTGTTGTGTCGCGTTTCTGTATCAGTGCTCCTATCAGGTTGCCAAATTCCTCCATGTTTGCAGGACATTCCAACGGGTTCTTGATAAACTGTGCACGACAAACCAACGACACTCTCATTCTTGCCTGAAAACAAAAAAAAAAAAAAAAAGAACTAAAAAATGGCTACTTTTCTGATGAAAATCCGTGATATTTTTCTTATTTATACTATATAACATAGGTTGTGGATGCTCGTTAAAACCAACTCATTGGGGCGGTTCTAACGGGTACCTACAACCTTTGTCTTGGAGCAGAGTTTTCTCTATATGAAGGGGGTTTAGTGCGTGTTTATTTCACGGACTTGTACCCGCGATGGGTCGCCTATCCGTGGGTCTAGGCTGGGAAAATGGTCTTCAAGGGGGACTTAAGCGTATTTTGATTAAATCTTAATTTATGCAAACAATGTTGATCATACTCGGACGCCGAGTTTCGTTGTGTCTGATCTGGGTCTACACTAGATCTATATGGTAGCGAATGAGCCCAGTGAGTGAGTGAGTGAGTTTTAGTTTTACGTCCGACCAACAGCTAAGATCATACGGAGACGGGACCTCGGTTTAAAGACTCATCCGAAAGTCTGGAGAAGCCCGGGATCGATCATGCGATCCCAAGTTTACAAGGCGAGTAGCGTAACCACTGCACCACGGAGGCTTTTAAATGAATGAGCCCAGTGCATGTTTTTACAGAACCTTTTTTTCACAACACTATGACGTCAAAACGACCAGAATAGCGCATCTAAAATTACCATTTCAGTTGACCAGGGTTATAATACGTTTTCCATGCTCAACTAACTTGAGCATGAAATTCGTTCTGCTTATAAATTTTAAAATGCCAACAATTGTTGGCATTTTAATCATGTCGAACTTTAACGGACATCCAGGTAACAGGTTAAAGTTAACACATAGATTTTTATAGTAAGTTGATAATTATTTCCCCATAAAATAAAAAAAAAAAACTTATAGGATTATCTTTTTTTTGTGAAAGCGGCTCATGATTTTACATTCTTTTTCGAATATCCACATCTATTTTTAATGAAATTTAATGAACAACTGTTTAGTCCTTTTCACATATATTTGGAAGCACCCTCTAAATGTATAGTATAGTAAAAGTACTGAATACAGCGACAAAAACTGATGAATTTATTTTCATATCATTTTTGTAAATTATTTCTTTTCCGTGCCAGCGGGTACGGAACCCAGGAAGGGACATTTTTTTTTATATTTTATAAGTTGTGCGCACAAGATAATATCTTGTGCGGACAAAATATTATCTTGTGCGCACCACAAGATATTATCTTGTGCGGACAACATATTATCTTGTGCAGACAAGATATTATCTTGTGCGGACAAGATATTATCTTGTTCGCACAACTTAATATCTTGTGCGCACAAGATATTATCTTGTCCGCACAAGATAATATGTTGTGCGAACAAGATATTATCTTGTCCACACAAGATAATATCTTGTTCGCACAACTTCCCAAGATCTATGCTGTGCAAACAAGAAAATATGTCGTGCGAACAAGATAATATCTTGTGGGGTCAAGATATTAAGTTGTCTGCACAAGATAAATTATGTTGTCTGCACAAGATAATATCTTGTGCGGACAAGATATTATCTTGTGCGGACAAGATATTATCTTGTTCGCACAACTTAATATCTTGTTCGCAAAACATATTAAAAAAATTCATGTCCCTTCCCGGGTTCCGTAAGCGGGAGTAAGATTGCAAGTTTATTGTGAACACATACATATAAATTTTATGAAATAAAAATAAAAATAATTTGGTCCTTTTAGAAAATGAAATACACTACCCCCTTTTCTTTTTCCAGTTTACCTTAGCAATCAGCGGACAGCGGTTGTCACTACGGTAAACAATAACAAAGGCTTTGTTACGCCTACGATGTACTAATTGATACATTTGACAATTTGTAATTATTAAATCATTTATGTACATTCATCTTTATTCAGTCTTTTTTATTTTTTTTCGACTCGCACCGCTCGTCCTGGGCAGGCTTAGATCCACTAAGCGGTTCACCAGTACTTGTGTGACGGGTCGGATTCAGCTCTGCGAGGAAGCATCATGCAGCCTATCTATTTCTTCAAGCCCGGATGGGCGGGGGGGGGGGGGCGAAGTTACATTATAACACTATCTCTACTTTCTTAAATTAGAACAGTGACCTATAAAATACATATAAAGCGGTCCTCAGACTTCATAGTGATGCCTCAAAATCATTCCGATGTCACCTAGGTAACCATGGCTAGGTAGTTGAGGCCTTGGGGAGATAACCATTTATTTTCTGTGTTGTAATCGTTAATTCCCTTGATTATCAGCACAGCTGAGAAAGGTCTTGTTAGTATAAGCCCGGTATGATTTATGAGCAAGACAAATAACATTCTGTGCTGATCTTGGAAGAAAAAGTACATCATTTATTTGCAAGTTAACATTTATGATCAGTATAAATTTCACGCTCAGCTGAGTTGAGCATGAAAAACGTTCTATACACTCGAACAGAATGTCAATGACAGTCACGTAGGACATTAGCAAAATATCTAGAATATAACTGTGCTTATGTATATAAATTTGGATCGATTGATATCGACTAACATAACGCCTGTATAATTTGATCCCCTTGAAACCCACTATTATATAGTAAAACTTGGATTTACAGTGGTAAACCTTTTTTCTTATTCATGCTCTAAAATATAGATTGTCGGTACTCGTTAGAACCGCTTCGATGAGGCGGTTCTAACTAGTACCCACAATCTATGTTTTGTGCAGAAATTTGAAGAAAAAAAAAACTTAGAAATTCTTAACTGAAAATTCTCAGTTTTTGGTGTAAAATAATTCAATATATTTGAATAGGCCTGTTTTCGTAAAGTATATATTTTGGATCAATGGATACCGACTCGACCATACTTGAAATGAACTGACCCATATCGAAAGGTCTTTCAGTATTCTTAGACGTATGTGCTTCAAAATACGCATGTACGACAGGTCTCTTCCACATGACCGCGAGCAGCAAGTGCTCTGTTGAGACTGCATCCATGCACAGGCACGCCAAAGCGTTTGCTGGTGACATAAGCGATGTGTCATTTTCTCACGACATTACGATAACAGACCCTTCGGCATGATGCATTCTTTCACATCACGAAAACACGCCTATATAATTTTGACCCCCAGTTGAACCCCACTTTTATATAATAAAACTGGGGTTTACAGGGCCCCGCTCGTCGGGGCTTGAAGAAATAAATAGGTTCCATAAAGCTTCCACGCAGAGCTGAATCCGACCCGCACACGAGTACTGGTAAACCGCTTAGATGATATAGGCCTGCCCAGGCAAAGCGGTGCTGGTGTCGGAACGTTCATGCTTATAAACCCTATTGGTTTCATTGGGCGACAGGGCTTGAGATGTCATTTCATCTCAATATCGGGTAAAAGTCCCACAAAATTGGAAGCAACGTCCCAAAAATGACGTTCATGGTGTTGACGGGGACGTTAAACCACAAATCAAATAAAACAGGGGTAAAACTAATTATTTCGTATTTCTGCTCTTAAATATAGATTGTGGGTACTCGTTAGAACCGCCCCGACGAGGCGGTTCTAACGAGTATCCACAATCTATATTTTGAGCAGAAATAAGAAATATATCACAATTTTTTATCTTATAATTTTCGTTTTGGGGGGAATAAAGATTACAATGCATTTGTATAGGCATGTTTTCGAAATGATTCCTACAAAATGAAAATCTGTGATAGTCTTATTTGCACTCAAAATATAGTTGGAGGAGAAATAAGGATAATAATGAATAAACCTGTAAACCCCACGCGCTCGTGATTTGTCTACTTTATAAGTGACCTCCAAACTGTGATTTATTACTCAACAAATCACAGCTAGAGCTGATCTATTTCTTAAACAAAACAATTTTAGCAACTCTGAATCTCTTTGTCATCCTAATGCTCATTCTGACATACAATCTGGGATCCTCGTTAACTGTAAGTTTGATGAAGTTTCCATTACGCAAACACGCCTATACAAATACATTGCCACCTTTATAGCCGAAAAAAAATGCAAAAATTTATGAAAAATTGCGATATTTTTCTTGTTTCTGCTCCGAATGTAGATTGTGGGCACCCGTTAGGACCGCCTCATCAAGGCGGTTCTAACGAGTACCCACACTCTATATTTTAGAGCGGAAATAAGAAAAATAAGGTATACCGCTGTAAACCCCAGTTTTACTATATAAAATGGGGTTCAGGGGGGTCAAAATTATATAGGCGTGTTTTCGTAATGCTATCAAAAATGAAGTCACTGTCTGTCGGACAACATTTTCCCAAATTATATGTCTATGGGAGACTAAAGGGCAAGTAACTCTAATGAGAATGGTTTGATCTGCCCCAAATCTTAACCTACCCATGATTTTATGGCTGTTCCTATTACCTACAAGTTTCATAAGGATCCCATCAAATATAATGTTCCTTTTGCACAGGCAACAGTTTCCCCATTATATGTCTATGAGAGACTATAGGACATTTAACTTTCATGTGGTAAGTCCAAACTGCCTCAAAATAAAACACATCTTTGATCATTACTTGCAAGTCTAACAAAGATTTCATCAAAAATGAAATCGCTATCATTTATACAACATGTTCCTAAGACAATGAGGCCCGCAAGGGCAGACAACTCCCATATAAAAAGTCGAAAATGGGCCAAAATTGAATTTATACAAGATTTTATGCCTGTCCCTACTGACTGCAAGTTTGATGGAGATTCTGTCAAAATGAAGCACTGTCAGTTACTAGACAATATTTACCCCAGACTACATTACGAAAACATGCCTATACCAATACATTGTAAATTTTACCGCCGAAAAAACTCAGATTTTAAGACGAAAAATTGTGATATTTTTGTTATTTCTGCTCAGAATATAGAATGTGGGTACTCGTTAGAACCGCCTCAATGCGGCGGTTCTAACGAGTACCAACACTCTATAGTTTAGAGCAGAAATAAGAAAAATAAGGTTTACCCCTGTAAACCCTAGTTTTACTATATATAAATGGGGTTCAAGGGGTAAAAATCATATAGGTGTGTTTTCGTGATGAAAGACCAACTAACTGCCATATGAACAATCTGACCTGTCCCAAATTCAAATTTGTCCAAGATTCTATGACTGTACTTTTTACCTGAAAGTTTGTGGACTTTCTGGTCAAAAATAAAGTTAGTACCGTTAAGACAACATTTTCTCATTGTAATATAGAATTGAAGGCAATGAAAAGGAATCGATACAATTAACCCACAGCTCCAATCAGAGTTACCAAAAGGAAAAAAAACAACACAAACATGAAATAACTAGACCCTAATGGAAATATCAATAGCGGAAAGCCAAAAGGACAGTTACTTTCCCACAAAATGGCCAATCGGCTATCCAAACAAAAATATAAGTGATACACATACTCAAAGACGAACCATAGCAAAAATAAACCATGACAGACGAACCGCCTGGAAACGGTCAGGGAAACGAATTCCCCTGTGGGAGTGGGGTGGGGTGGGTGGCTTAAATCGATTTTATGCGGCCGCAATCCTCGCCCATACTTCCGTCGCGAATTAGACAAATAATTTGTTCCGTCCACATGTACACCTCCTAACTCATCAGTGAACACAAAAATCAAACTACCACAGAGATGAAACAACGGTGAGGACTCGACAGCAAGAAACCACTGAAATGCAGGAGCAAAAGAAAACCAACAGTTAGACGCCGATCTTAAGTGTATCGGAGAATAAAGGACAGGTAACTATGACATGAACATTGCGATCCGCCCTAATTTCGAACTTGTCCAAGATTTTGTGACAGTCCTCATTTTCAACAAGTTTGTTGAGGATCGGATCATAAATCAAGTTCCTCTCGCCAGGACAAAATTTTCCTCATTGTAAGTCTTTTGGAGACTATAGGGCAAGTAGCTCTCACATAAACAACCCTATCTTCCCCAAAATTAAAACTTGTCCACGTTTTAGTGGCTTATCTATCTTCCCCCAAATTAAAACTTGTCCACGTTTTAGTGGCTTATCTTATTACCTACAAGTTATCCATCACGAAATCACGCCTATATTATTTTGACCCCCTTGAACCCCACTTTTATATAGTATAACTAGGGTTTACAGGGGTAAAACAGAAGTGGAGGCAATGATCAGGAATCGATACAATTAACCCACAGCTCCCATCAGAGACAACAAACCTTATTTTTTTTATATCTGCTCTAAAACACATATTGTGGGTACACGTTAGCACCGCCTCGATGAGGTGGTTATAACGAGTACCCCCAATCTGTTTTGAGCAGAAATAAGAAAAATACCTTATTTTTCTTATTTCTGCTCTAAAACATGGATTGAAGGTACACGTTTCTAACGAGTACCCACAATCTGTTTTGAGCAGAAATAAGAAAAATACCTTATTTTTCTTATTTCTGCTCTAAAACATGGATTGTAGGTACACGTTATAACGGCCTCGATGAGGCGGATCTAACGAGTACCCACAAAGTGTTTTCAGCAGAAATTAGAAAAATGTCGCAAATTTTCATCTTATTATTTTTTTTCGGCAGTAAAAATTACACTATATTTGTATAGGTGTGTTTTCGTAATGTAATTACCTACAAGTTTTCTGAGTATCAGGTCAAAATTAAAGTTGCCATCGCCCGGACAACAATCTCCCCATTATTTGTCTATGGGAGACTAAAGGGCACGTAACTGTTATATGAACAATCAGATCTGTTCCAATTTTGAAGTTTTCCAAGATGGTATGGCTGTCCTCATAAGATACAAGATTGTTGATTCTGTTCGTTCGAACTGCGTAAGTGATCGGTTGCGAGAAGGTGCTTGAAATTCTGAGGCTGTCTACCCCCACAACCAAACTTAGTGTCTTTCACAGCCCGGAGGTGTGGGGGGGGACATAATTCAAAGGTTGGAGAACTACGTGAAAACAAGATAGGATCTGTGAAACACTGATGCCCCTGGACAGCGCACTTGAGATATTAAAGCCCAATCACTAACCAATCACTAATCAGTCAAAAGGTATAGCTGATGTTCAAGTTTTTAAAAAAAGTAAGTCAAGGTTACAAGGTAAAACATATGGTACCACTTGAAAGGTCTTGTCACAAGAAATGCACACGTGAAGTATGAAAGCCGTATCGCTTACCAATCGAAAGTTAAGGCAAATGTTAAAGTCTCAAACATCAAGGTCTAGGTCACAAGGTCATAAATTATGGTATCACCGGAAAGGTCTTGTGACAAGGAATGCAGATCTGACATATAAAAGCCCTTACACTTACCAATCGAAAATTACGACCAAAAGAAAAGTTTTTAAAATGTAGGTCAAATGCCAAGGTCAAGGTCACAAATCAGAAAATGAGATGCCACTAGAAAGGTCTGGTGACATGGAATGCACATTTGAAATATGCAAGCCATATCACTAACCAGTCAAACATTAAGGCCAGTGTTAAGGTTTTTAAAAAGTAGGTCAGACGGCTGGACAGACAGACGGGTGCCATACTGATCGCTATATCCGCCGAACATACTCGGTCGGAGGATAAAAGTAAATAAGCATTCAAAACAAAACAAAATTAAAACATTGATTCAATATTATACATGCTATCATCTGATAACCAAAAATTCCAAACATCATATAATTTTGACCCCCTTGAACCCCACTTTTATACAGTAAAACTGTGATTTACAGGGGAACAAACCTGATTTTTTTATTTCTTCTCTAAATATAGATTGTGGGTACTCGTTAGAACCGCCTCGGTCATTAGAACCGCCTCGGTTCTAATGTGTACACACAATATATATTTTGAGCAGAAATAAGAAAAATATCACAATTTTAATGTCAAAATTTTCCATTTTCCGACGATTAAATTTACAATGTATTTTGTATAGGCGTGTTTTCGTAATGCATATACTTACACGCCCGAGCCATCGTTTGACCATCACATCGCTTGCTCTAAGCCCAATCTGGGACGAATTTCTAGAATGCAGTCCATCCAGACGCTTTGCAAGACCATGTGCTATTCTGATACACATTTTCTCGTTAACGTGCCCATCTTTCAACAGCCTTTTCACAGAAAAATAACCTCGTATTCTTGTCGTGCACCACCAGTACCGATGATCGTTGATTATCCAAAGGACCTGATCAAACTCCTCTGAAAATAACGTATTTACCCTTGGTATTCTACGGAACCCAGAAGGGACATGCAATTTATTCTAATATGTTTCGCGAACAAGATAATATCTTGTCGCACAAGATATCATCTTGAGCAAACAAGCTATTATCTTATGCACAAAAGATAATATCTTGTCGCACAACTTAATATCTTGTGCGCACAAGATATTATCTTGTTTGCACAACATAGATCTTGTGCACACAAGATTATATCTTGTGAGCACAACTTATTATCTTGTGCGCAAAAGATATTATTTTATGCGCACAACTTATTAGTTATCCTGTTCGCTAAAGATGTTATCTTGTATGTACAACATAGATTTTGTGCAGATAACATAATATCTTGTGCGCACGAGATAGCTTTCAAAATATCTGGTAAGGCAACATAATATCTTATGCGAACAATATATTATCTTGTTCGCCAAAGATAATATATTATTCGCACAACCCGCCAAGATATATGTTGTGCAAACAAGACACTTTGTTGCGTAAACAAGATAATATCTTGTGCGCACAAGATATTAAGTTGTGCAAACAAGATCTTATCTTGTGCGCACAAGATAATATCTTGGACGCACACGATAATATGTTGTTCTCACAAGATAAATTATGTTGTCTGCAAAAGATAGTACCTTGTGGGCATAATATATTATCTTGTGTGCACAAGATTATATCTTGTTCGCACAACTTATTATCTTGTTCGCACAACATATTAAAAATAATATTGAATGTCCCTTCCCGGGTTCCATAGTGTTCGGATGTGCCTGAACTAACATTGAAAAAAAAATAAAAAGGGAAACGATCAGGTCCCAGCAGGCACTCAAGGGTGAACTAACGTTGAATTTCAACGTTAGTTAAACGTTGAGTCAACGTTTTGTGCCTGCAGAGGTGCTGATACAATCAGATCCCAAATCCTACCCACAATATCACTAGGGAAAGCGCCGCCACGCCCATCGGGGCTTGGAGAAATAGATGCTTCCTACGCAGAGCTGATACCGACCGCACATGAGTACTGGTAATCCGCTTAGAACATCTAAGCCTGCCCAGGAAAATTGCTGCCAGTCGGCTCGTCCATGCTTATAAACGCTATTGGTTTGATTGGGCGGCAGGGATTGAAATGTCATTTCATCTCAATGTCGGGTAAAAGTCCCACAAAATCGGAAGCAACGTCTCGAAAATGACCTAAATAGTATTGACGGGGACGTTCAACCTCAAATCTAACAAACAAACATCACTAGAGAAAGAAGTCGAAACATGGGGTGACGACATTAAACAAAACATACATGTACCACTGATTTACCGAGTCAGCAATTCTTTTCCAAAACAGGTAGTGACTCAGATAAGCCAACACGTAACTAAAAAGGAACAGCATACATAATGGGGGAAAGAAATAGAATCAACAACATGAAAAACACGACATTAAACCTGCATGAGACGCCGCTGTCTCATCGGGGTCTACACTGTCACTCATTCAGCTGTCTTGAGACCCAACATCGAGAAGTAAATTTTAAGTGTTCCAATTTTAGAACCAGTATGGTAAGCATCACGAAAACACAACCCCTTGAACCCCACTTTTATATAGTAAAACTGGGGTTTACAGGGGTAAACCTTTTTTTCTTATTTCTGCTCTAAAATATAGATTGTTGATACTCGTAAGAACCGCCTCGATGAGGCGAAGAACTGTCTCGATGAGGCGGTTCTAACGAGTACCCACAATTTATATTTTGAGCAGAAATAAGAAAAATATCACAATTTTTTGGATGATAAAGATTTCAATGTATTTGTATAGACGTGTTTTCGTAATGTTGTTGCTCAAGTTGTTCGAATATTTAGGGTTAGTACGGTAATACAGTGAATTTCTAATAACTCGTGCACGGATAGCTCGTTTACCATTGGTAATTCGAATCAGTTCTTGGATCCCTTGAGAATACTTCCAGTAGTTCTCGATATACTCTATCATCAGTCATCGCCTATATTAATGGCATTGTAACATACTGATCTGATAAAGATATGCTATCTCAGGACAAGTGAGCTTTACCAGGTCAGCCTTATATTGCACTGCTATAAACTGTAATACTAGAAAAAATAGCAAAACTGTACGAGTGTACAAGGGGATTAAAGACACATTTTTTTCCTTATATAAAAGGGGTGGCCTGTCTAATGATCTACAATAAACATTTCCTTCGGACCATAGTGCACATCAAAGGCTTATCTTATCTAAGTGATTATGAGGTGATTATGAGCAGATTGATATGTTCAATAGGGGGCTCAATAAGGGTACTTGAGTGATAGTATAATTTACTGAGATTGTTTCCAACAAAATATTGTATTAAATTACTTCTTTTTTATTTTAAAATAAAGTAGAGAAAAAACACTGATATCCATTGTTTCCTTTACTCAAAAATGCAAAGAAGTAAACAAACAAGGTAAATGAATTGATTAACCTCAAAAATTTAATCAATCAGTTTACCTTTATGTATTTATATGTCTAAAACATTAGCATTTTATAGTTTCAGTCCAGATGGAACTATAAAATGTTCTTTGTTTTGGACACAATCATATCAGAGAAGAGAGAAAAAAACAAATATTTTAAGATTTTATTTTTTCACCTTTTCAAGTTTAAAACTAAAATAACAAACACAATTAAATTTATTTTTCTTATTTATAATGCAAACAAAGGTTGTGGGTGCTCGTTAGAACCGCCTCATCGAGGCAGTTCAAACGAGTACCCACAACCTATGGCTCACTGAGACGATTCTAACGAGCACCAACGACCTATGACTTGGAGCATAAATAAGGAAAATAATGTATACCCCCTTAAACCCCACATTTTCTCTATAGAAAGTGGGGTTTAGGGGCTGTTCATTTAACAGAAATGGCCTCCAAATGTTAGCTGTAGGTGTCTTATTTATCCATTTGTTCCACAACTTTTGTCTATACAAATATGTGTTAGGCTTTGTCTTTTCGTCACAGGATTGACGTTTTCATTCCAGTGGAGAAAAAGTTTGACCCCGTAAACTCCACTTTTATACAGAAGAACTGGGGTTAAGAGGGGTATACATTATTTTTTCTTATTTCTGCTCAAAAACATATATTGTGTGTCCTCGTTAGAACCGCCTCATGGAAGCAGTTCTAACGAGCAGTCACACTGTAAAAACAAATTGTGGGTACTCGTCAGAACCGCTTTGCCGAGGTGGTTCTAATGAGTACCCACAATATATGATTAGAGCAGAAATAATAAAGTTATCAGGATTTTATCTGAAAAAAAAATCATTTTTGGTGGAAAAAAATTACCAATATATTCGAATTGGCATTTTCTGTAATGATTATAATAATGGCTACTAAATATAAAATCGTAAAAAAGTGCTGTTGTTTCTTCCATGCAAATCTAGATAAGGACTCTAAATAAAGGTGTAAATGAATAGATGTCATTTGTCAAAGTCATATCCCTAGATAATTTATTACCCTCTCTTGGTCCCCTACCTGTATGACAGCCTGAATACCCCAAGTGTATTTTATCTCAATGCTGGATTCTTTAATAAACGGTCATTAGGGTGTTATGTAATCAAAAAATGTGTCTTTAACTGATAAATAGAAAACCCGATTCGTGTCATTTGATATTAAGCTTATCAGGCTCGGCTTCGAACGCATGTAGAATCGCGAGGCAAGCCTCGCGATTCTACAAGCGTTCTCACAGCCTTGCCTGATAAACTTGATAGCAAATGCCATGAACCTGGTAGTCTTTATGTAGAGGATCTTAGACGAATGGTCACTTCATATGAAATTTCATATGAAAGGACCATCGAAGGCTCGTTTCTTAAAATTCATATGAATGATCATGGAGTGTAAGATTGTTTTTGTGTCATATGACGTCGTTGATAAGCCGTCGATAACGGCGTATGGCCATAAGTTTAATAACACTTTGGCTTGATTAAGCAGTGTCATAATGCCACCCATGACAACCATCACTAAAACACGCCTATTCACAATTTTGACCCCATTGAACCCCACATTTAGATGGCAAAACTGGGGATTAAAAGGAAAAAAACTATAATTTTTCGTATTTCTGCTCTAAAATATAGATCGTGGGTACTCGTAAGAACCGCCACGATGAGGCAGTTTTAACGAGTACTCACTATCTATATTTTGAGCAGAAATAAGTAAAATATCTGAAATTTTCATCTGAAAATTTTAGTTTTTTCGGCAGTAAAGTTTACAATATATTTGTATAGATAGAGGATCTTACACGAGTAGTCATTTCATATGAAATTTATGAAACGAACCTTCGGCGAGTTTCATAAATTTTATATGAAATGAACACGAGTGTAAGATTCTGTTTATCATATGACCACTTTAAATTGGATTTTATCGCTTTTAAATTTGACACTTTTATCTACAAAAAAGCATGGTTGACATGGACGTCGTCATGACGTTACTTAACCCCGCCAAAGTTTTATTGCACGTGTGGTCATACGATTTTTATTACATGACGTTATCCACTCCTTATCAACGACGTCATGTGATAAGCGTGTTTTCGTAATGCATGCATTTTTTGTGGAAAATTGGCCAAATTTAAAGGCGATAAAAAGTGGTCATATGATAAACAGAATATTACACTCGTGGTCATGTCATATGAAATCTATGAAATCTCGGAATGCACGTTTCATAAATATCATATGAAATGACCACAAGTGTAACCAAGTGATTTTGTTTGCCATATAACGATTTTAATTCGGATTTTATCGCTGAAGAATTCCAAAATGAAATCCAGATTCATGTCTTTTGTTAACAAGTTTTTCAGGCAAGGCTTCGAGAACGCTTGTAGAATCGCGAGGCTTGCCGAGTGATTCTACACGCGTTCTCGGAGCCGAGCCTGATAAACTTGATATCAAATGACACGAATATGGTATTCTATCTATCAGTCAAGTTATCCCCTTGTACACTCTGAAAATTGGCAATTTATGATCAGTTATCGATAGTCTTCATTGCGTCTCAACATTCCTGTCGATATATTTAGTATCAGCTGACCGTGATTTTTCCTATGATATTTTTTTAAGTATATGTTTCCATTTTCTCCAGTGAAAATAACATTTTGCTATTTTTTTCAATAGTCGGGTTCATTCATATAAGTGCAATGTGATGTTGACCTGATAAAGCTCACTTGTCCTGAGATAGCATGGCTTTATCAGGTCAAGGTGTTATCCATAAATAACGACGTTATATGTATGCAGTTCGACCACCAAACTTGGTTAATCGTAGTTAACCTCTGGTTAACAAAACTCTGGTTCCATGGCGGGAAAATCGTGGCGTCATTCTAGTCTAAACAGTGTCCAAGATGGCGGCGAAAAGTAAGAAAATCCGTTGTCCCAAGGAAAAATACATATTTGTAGTGTTGTTAAAGCATGTTTATTTGTAAGAAGATGTAAAATTTGCACAATATGAAAGATAGAACCAGCGATGCTATTTATGCAGTGTTTAAAATAGGGATCTTCCTCGTCGTCCCAAAAATACCAATCGTCTTATAGGGGCTACCATGTTTGTTTACCAAAGATCTACCGAAGATTGTTAGAGGAGGAGCATGCGCAGTTTGTCCATAGTCTGGTTGATGATCGAACTAGCTCATGATAAACATATTCAAACACTGCTCAAAGGAACATTGACATGGAATCCATACAACGCGGTAAAACTTATTGGTCGGTGATAGTCACGTTGACAATCGCAGGGACACCTGGTTCATTTGCCAGCCTTAAAGTTAGGGCGACCAAAAAGTTAATATTATACAAGGGGCATGGATAGCGCGCACAGATAGCGCTCTTGACCTGGTGCAAGGTCAGTATGTTTCCTGTTTAAGTACATATATCAAAATAATGTTACCCGGTAAATAAATTTTTAATTATTCAAATTTCGGATCACTGCGGTGTTCATTTGACATGTTACAATATGTGTAGTATTTTACTGTGCCGTCAGTGACAAATGTATTTTGTCTCCCACGTCAATAGGGGTTAATTCTTAAATGAAAGAATTTGTTCATAAGAAGTAAATGTTTTCCTTTAAAAGTAGACTTTTAAGGGCTTATAGACAAGCGATCAGGAAGTCCTGAAAGTTGTCTCCCTTTGAACAAGAAAAACGCAAAATGGCATTATGGACGGGTTTTTTAGGGATAACCAAGCGGTAAACCGGGACGCGGACGCCCGCCCCCAACCCCCGACCGCCCGCCCGCCCGCCCGCAAGGACATCGCTATTCTAAAGCACGGAATTTTTCCTTGAAAAACCCGTTCAAAAATGGCGGAAAAATCTGCCAGGTAATCCCATTCCCCCCCCCTCCACTAAAAACAACACAAAAGGTTTTAATGAGAATGGAAACATCTCTGCGAGTGGATGGGGTGGGGATGAAGTTATTCAATTGAAAGGTGTTTACCCCAATGAATCGGGGTCTACTTTTAAAGGGGAAATTGCCTCTTAGGAGCAAATTATTATATTTACATTACCTGTAAAGCGAACAGGAAGTCCCGAAAGTTGTCTGCCTTTGGAAAATGGCGGAAAACTCTGCCAGGTGTTCCCAATCCCCTTTAATCCCTGTTTTTTTTTTCTTTATTCAGCTGTTCATTTCACTGACGTTTGTGCATGCGCAAGAAAAATCTACAGTTTAAAAATGGGTTCATGTCCTATCTGCCCATAACTGAAGATACATGTACTGATATACATGTAATTACTTTGGATGATGTTCTTATTTATCTTGTAAAATTGTGCTGTGTATCGCCTCGATGAGGTGACGCGATTCACATGGTTACACATGACATACCATTACTTGAGAGTCGCACAGATAGCACGCCCAGATAGCGCTCTTGACCTGGTGCAAGGTCAGTGCGTTTCCTGTAAAAGTATCAAAATAATGTTACATGTACCCAGTAAATCCAATTTTGATTACTCAAATTTGGGATCATTGCGTCATTCATTTAACATGTTACAATATGTATAGTATTTTACTGTACCGTCAGTGACAAGAAAGGGTCTTTTCTGTTCGTCTTCACTTGGTGTCAGTTTCTGCAAAAAAGAACATAGTGTTATTAATCAAGTAAAGGCCGAGGCCAATACAGCAGACCGAGTACCTGTAACTTGGCCAATACGAAATTACTTGATTAATGACAATTTTATTAATTGATGCAATTGAAAAACATGATGTTTGACCTCCGGTTTATATTGGTTGACCTTGTCAAATACAGGATAGTCAATTAATAGAAAACATTAGTATGCTAATCATCACGAAAACACGCCTATAAAAATACATTGTAAATTTTATCGCCGGAAAAATGAAGATTTTAAGAAATTTTTATTATTTCTGTTCAAAATATAGATTCTGGGTGCATGTAAGAACCCCACAATCTATATTTTAGAGCAGAAATTAGAAAAATAAGATTTACCCCTGCGAACACCAGTTTTACTATATAAAAGTGGGGTTCAAGGGGGTCAAAATTATAAAGGCGTGTTTTCGTGATGGACTCTAAAATGACGTTTTTCTGCCTAAACCACACATCATGTTAACAAGTCCGTGAAATGAGGACCCCTCGAAACCCCATTTTATATCATAGAGAAAACTGGGATTCTCGAGGGGTATACATTATCTTTCTTATTTCTGCTCGAAGACACAGGTTGTGGGTACTCGTCAGAACCGCCTCAATGAGGCGGTTCTAACGAGCATACACAGCCCATCTTTTAAGTGTAAATAAAAAAAATATCACAAATTTTCATCGAAAAAATGCTTGTTCTGGTGATACGATAGACGCCATTTTAGCACACGGATTAGTCAAATTACACATTACACATAGTTGTTAACGGGATTGTGTTAGAACACACGTACACTGACAAACTTCAGTAGCTTAACGGGAATGGATACACCGTCAGGGGAGGCAACTCCTGCAAAAGTAGTTTTGTCTCCCATGTCAATAGGGGTCAACTCTCAAATCTTAATCATCATGAAAATACGCAAATATTTCTTTCTGTTTATAACTATATTTTGAAAACTAAAAGGTTTCAAGTCAGTCGATGAGTTGACATAAGAAACAAACAAAATAATCTTAGCCGATGTATTCTGTCTAGAGTTTTAGTAAATTTTACGTGATCAAGCATAGCATATACAAAGATACGTGTACCTTTGATAAGTATGGTTAACAACGCACTAGATACCAGTAGGAAATGGATATTAGTTGGTCCCCGTGGAGCGCCCCCGCTCCCCCCCCACCACCACACACACATATTTTTTTTCTAGTTTTGTTGTATCGTGTTACTGTATTACCTCTTGTAAATTCTGGATATTCGTACATCACCAACAATGCTGCAAATGTGTCATGGTTCCCAATTGGCGTTCGTGATGGAACTGCGCTGCATCGGCGATGATACGATGTTGTGACGGCGAAATATCGTTGATGCAGCGACGTAATGTCCTATCTCGACCCTCTTGGGAACCACTATCATTTTTGAACAGCATAATTCGACAATTGCCTTGATTTACCTCTCTAGGGATACAGATTCGTATAAGTCTGAATCCCTTTTGTATTATGTGATTTATTTACACTTTGTATTTGTATGCTTGCTATACGAATAAAATATGTTTAAACCAACTCTCAAAGGAAACGAATTTGCTCCTGGGGACGAAAACACGCCTATACTTGTAAATTTGACCCTCTTAAATCCCACTCTTATGCAGCAAAATTGTGGTTTACAGGGGCCCACATCGGCCCAATAATATATTTTGGGCATTCGCCGAGGCGGTTCTAACGAATATCTACAATTACCGCCTCGCCAAGGTGCGTGTAACGAATACCGAGAATCTATGTATTTGCAGAAATATAACAATTTTAGAATTTTTATCTGAAAATTTTCTTTTTTTTTGTGTGGTAATATCGTCAATATACATGTATTTGATAAGGCGTGTTTTGTACTGTAGTTTTGTTCGTTTGCCTGGGCAGACTTAGATCCTCTAAGCGGGTTTACCAGTACTCGTGTGCGGTCGGTTTCAGCTCTGCGTGGAAGCATCATGCAACCCATCTATTTCATCAAGCCCCGATGGGCGGGGGCCGTAGAAAAGTGATAGAAGAGATAGTAAAGGCGATGAAAGTGAAGGAAAACGGAGAAAGCGGAAAATGAATGGAGATACAGAAGAAATAGCAAGAACAGCAGGCCTTCATGAAGAAATCACGCCTATACAAATACATTGCAAATTTTACCGCCGTAAAAATGAACAATCTTAGATGAAACAAGAGCACCGCAAGCGGCGCCATGCTCGTCTGTTTTTCCATGTCACATAGACAAATCAGTGAAATTGCATCATAGAGTTATTGAACTTATACAAAATATAGCCATTTTGATAATACAGATGTGTCAAGTTCCACGAGGCTGAGCCATATGGTCAAAGTTAAAGTTTTTTGGTTAATTTTTCGAAAAATAGGTCAAAGTTCAAAGGTCAAGGTCACAGGTCAAAAAGCGTGGTATGACTGAAAAGGTCTTGTCCCAAGGAACATTCATGTGAAGTTAGAAGGCTCTGTTGTGAATAGTATTGAAATAAGAGACAAAAACAATTAAAAAAAACGGAGAGAAAAGGGGAGATAATTCAATCAAATTGCAAGATGGAGTTATAAAACTTGTAGGGAATGTAGCTCTTGTGATGGTGAGTATGTGTATGAAGTTTCATGAAGGTAGGCCAAATACTTTTGGAAATATGGTCAAGGTTAAGGTTTTCGGTTAAATTTTCGAAAAATAGGTCAAAGTTCAAAGGTCAAGGTCACAGATCAAAAAGTGTGGTATCACTGAAAAGGTCTTGTCCCAAGGAACATTCATGTGAAGTTTGAAGGCTCTGTTGTGAATAGTATTAAAATGAGAGCAAAAAAATGTGTTTCAGAAAAAAATTGGAAAAGGGGAGATAATTCAGCCAAAATCAACAATGTTGTTATGGTCCTTGGTCAAAATGTAGCTCTTGTGATGATGAGTGTGTGTATGAAGTTTCATGAGGCTAGGTCTAATACTTTTTAAGTTACAGCCAAGGTTAAGTTTTTTTGGAACGACGACGCCAGACGACGCCAGACGACAACGACAACGCAGACGCCGGAGTGATGACAATAGCTCGAAAGTTTTTAAAAAAAAAAAAAACAGACGAGCTAAAAATGTGATATTTTTCTTATTTCTACTCATAATATAGATTGTCGGTACCTCATCGAGGCGGTTCTAACCAGTACCCACAATCTATATTTTAGAGCAGAAATAAGAAACAAGAGGGCCCAATGGCCCTATATCGCTCACCTGTGTACCAGAAAATCATAAGTGTAGGAGACCACTTGACATTGCTATATACTAAATATCTGAGCTCTGGGCCTTATGGCTTTGGAGAAGATTTTTTATTTTTTTTCCAGTATAAGTCCATAGGTCAATTTTGACCCAAAGGGCATGGTTGGCAGGATTTATGTAGGCAAGCATTTTATGTTGCTATATACTAAATATCTAAGGTCCGTACTTCATGGTTTCAGAGAAGAAGATTTTTAAAGCTTTTTTTTCATTATAAGTTTATTGGAGTTAAGAAGCCTCAGGATTTGGCCAATTTGAACCCCAGGGGCAAGACTCAGGCAGGATTCATGTGGGCAACAACTCCATGTTGCTACATGCTAAATACCTAAGCTCTGGGCCTTATGGTTTCACAGAAGAATATTTTTCAAGTTTCTTTTTTTCCATTTTAAGTTTTTTTTTTTTCATTTTAAGTCCATCCATGGTAGCTAATGGGCCATGGGTGTGGCCAATTCTGGCCTAAGGGGCATGATTGGCAGGATTTATGTAGGTGACCTGGGCCCTGTGGTTTCAGAGAAGAAGATTTTTGAAGCTTTTTTCCATTAGGAGTCCATGGGAACTAAGGGGCCCCGGGGCATGGCCCATTTGGACAACAGGGGCATGATTGGCAGGATTTATGTAGATGACCACTTACCGTTACTACATGCTAAATACCTAAGCGCTGGGCCCTGTGTTTTCAGAGAAGAAGATTTTCGAAGCTTTTTTTCCATAAGAACTGTTTATGGGAGCTAAGATGCCCCAGGGCGTGGCCCATTTGGACCCAAGGGGCATTATTGGCATGATTTGTGTGGGTGACCTCTTGCCGTTGCTACCTGCTAAATATCTAAGCTCTGGGCCCTGTGGTTTCAGAGGAGAAGATTTTTGAAGCTTTTTTCCATCAGGAGTCTATGGGAGCTAAGGGGCCCCTTGGCGTGGCCCATTTGGACCCCATGGGCATGATTGGCAGGATATATGTAGGTGACCACTTGCCGTTGCTGCATGCTAAATATCTAAGCGCTGGGCCCTGTGGTTTCAGAGACGAAGATTTTGAAGCCTTTTTTTCCTTTATGAGTCTATAGGAGCTAAGGGGCCCTGGGGCGTGGCCCGTTTGGACCCAGGGGCATGATTGGCAGGAATTATGTAGGTGACCACTTGCCCTTGCTACCTGCTAAATATCTAAGCTCTGGGCCCTGTGGTTTCAGAGGAAGAGATTTTTGAAGCTTTTACCCATTATGAGTCTATGGGAGTGAAGGGGCGCCGGGGCATGGCCCATTTGGAACCCAGGGCAATGATTGGCAGGAAATATGTAGGTGACTACTTGCCCTTGCTACATGCTAAATATCTAAGCTCTGGGTCCTGTGGTTTCAGAGAAGAAGATTTTTAAAGCTTTTTTCCATTTTGAGTCTATGGGAGCGAACGGGCCCCGGGGCATGGCCCATTTGTAACCCAGGGGCATGGTTGGCAGGAATTATGTAGGTGACCACTTGCCCTTGCTACATGCTAAATATCCAAGCTCTGGGCCCTGTGGTTTCAGAGAAGAAGATTTTTGAATCTTTTTTCCATTATGAGTCTATGGAAGCGAAGGGGCCTGTGGACATGGCCAATTTGGAACCTAGGGGCATGATTGGCAGGAATTATGTAAGTGACCACTTGCCCTTGCTACATGCTAAATATCTAAGCTCTGGGCCCTGTGGTTTCTGAGAAGAAGATTTTTGAAGCTTTTTTCCATAATGAGTCTATAGGAGCTAAGGGGCCCTGGGGCGTGGCCCGTTTGGACCCCGGGGGCATGATTGGCAGGAATTATGTAGGTGACCACTTGCCCTTGCTACAAGCTAAATATCTAAGCTCTGGGCCCTGTGGTTTCAGAGAAGAAGATTTTTGAAGCTTTTACCCAGTATGGGTCTATGGGAGCGAAGGGGCCCTGGGGCGTGGCCCATTTGGAACCCAGGGGCATAATTGGCAGCAACTATGTAGGTGACCACTTGCCGTTGCTACATGCTAAATATCTAAGCTCTGGGCCCTGTGGTTTCAGAGAAGAAGATTTTTGAAGTTTTGTCCAATATGAGTCTATGGGAGCGAAGGAGCCCCGGGGCGTGGTCCATTTGGAACCCAGGGGCATGATTGGCAGGAATTATGTAGGTGACCACTTGCCGTTGCTACATGCTAAATATCTAAGCTTCGGGTCCTGTGGTTTCAGAGAAGAAGATTTTTGAAGCTTTTTTTTCATTATGAGTCTATTGGAGCTAAGGGGCCCCGGGGCGTGGTCAGTTTGGACCCCAGGGGCATGATTGGCAGGAATTATGTAAGTGACCACTTTTCCATTACTACATGCTAAATATATAAGCTCTGGGCCCTGTGGTTTAAGAGAAGAAGTTTTTTGAAGCTTTTACCCATTATGAGTCTATGGGAGCGAAGGGGCCCTGGGGCGTGGCCTATTTGGAACCCAGGGGCATGATTGGCAGGAATTAAGTAAGTGACCACTTGCCGTTACTACATGCTAAATATCTAAGCTCTGGGCCCTGTGGTTTCAAGGAAGAAGATTTTTTAACCTTTTTTTCCATTATGAGTCTATGGGAGCGAAGGGGCCCCGGAGCGTGGCCCATTTGGACCCCAGGGGCATGATTGGCAGGAATTATGTAGGTGACCACTTGCCGTTGCTACATGCTAAATATCTAAGCTCTGCGCCCTGTGGTTTCAGAGAAGAAGATTTTTGAAGCTTTTTTTTCCATCATGAGTCTATAGGAGCTAAATATATAAGCTCTGGGCCCTGTGGTTTCAGAGAAGAAGATTTTTGAAGTTTTTTTTTCAATTATGAGTCTATGGGAGCGAAGGAGCCCCGGGGCGTGGCCCATTTGGAACCCAGGGGCATGATTGGCAGGAATTATGTAAGTGACCACTTGCTGTTACTACATGCTAAATATCTAAGCTCTGGGCCCTGTGGTTTCAGAGAAGAAGATTTTTGAAGCTTTTTTCCATTATGAGTCTATTGGAGCTAAGGGGCCCCGGGGCGTGGCCAATTTGGACCCCAGGGGCATGACTGGCAGGAATTATGTAGGTGACCACTTGCCGTTGCCTCATGCTAAATATCTAAGCTCTGGGCCCTGTGGTTTCAGAGAAGAAGATTTTTTGAATCTTTTTTTCCATCATGAGTCTATAGGAGCTAAGGGGCCCAGGGGCGTGGTCCATTTGGACCCCAGGGGCATAATTGGAAGGAATTATGTAGGTGACCACTTGCCGTTGCTACATGCTAAATATCTAAGCTCTTGGCCCTGTGGTTTCAGAGGAGAAGATTTTTTAAATGTTTCCCTTTATAAGTCTATGGGAGCTATATGTTGCCATGGCAACCAGAATTCCAATTTGATCAGCCTAAAGCCTTCTGCAGCCTTTCCCCCTACCTGATGATGCTTCACATGAAATTTGATCAAGATTGGCCATGGGGTATTAGAGATATACTTATTTGAAATTGTTTACGGACGCACGGACGGACGCACGGACGCACGCACGCACGACGGACAAAAAGTGATCCCAAAAGCTCACCTTGTCACTACGTGACAGGTGAGCTAAAAATAATACTCATAATATAGATTGTCGGTACTCGTAAGAACCGCCTCATCGAGGCGGTTCTAACGAGTTACCACAATCTATATTTTAGAGCAGAAATAAGAAAAATAAGATTGACCCCTGCAAACCCAAGTTTTACTGTATAAAATTGGAGTTAAAGGGGCTCAAAACGATAAAGGCATGCTTGCGTGATGTTGTCCAATATCAGTTGAACGCCCTTGCCTCTGTCGCGGTATACACTAATTTAGTTTAGTCCGCATAAAGGCTTCCTAACTCATCAGTGTACGTAACATCTCCGAGAACATACAAATCAAAAAACTACAGAGATGAAACAAGGTTGAGGACTCGACAGCATACAACAACAGAATTGCTGAAGCAAAAGAAAACCAACAGTTAGACTCCGAGGGACCCGACCAAAGTCTAATGTAAACCTATAGAAAACAATGTGGTTCCTACTTCCATGAACGCATCGAGTCACAAGATTTTTAGTGACGTTAAGCGGCGTCAGTCTAAACCATGGTTCTGTACGGGCGTTGGTGACGGCAACGCTGTTCCACTCAGCGTGTAAATGTTTTTCAGCTTTAAAAGTTTGCCATATAAGCATTTTATTCGTCCAGTGATGAGGGGTAAAGAATGTAAATATTAAACATACACTTAATTTTCCTGCTTTTCATGAAAGTATGAAGGACAGTGGGTCACTAGCAAAGTTTATTCGGGGTTCATTTCCGCTGCGTTCATACTTGCATGAACAACAGAACAATAAAATTCATTTATCATATGACGTCGCGTCTGATAGTGTAACGCCATGTAATATTTTCGATAATCCACTAGTGGATTAATTATGCAAAATAGCTAGATACGTCCTGTAACGTTACATGTACGAAGTCATTAACGACGTCGTGTTTACTAATGGCGGAATATTGACATTTTTGTAAACAAACCCGAATAAAATGCGTTTTAAATGTCATATAATAAATAGAATCTTGCATTCGTGCTCATGTATTACTGAATTTATTAAAGTCGTCGAGGAAAAGGGATAAAATGTTCGGCAAAGCCTCGCATTTTATCCCTTTTCCTCAACGCGTTTAATAAATTCAATAACACATGAACACTCATGTAAGATCCTCTATTTCTTAAATGCTTACCATCATGTCAAAAAGTGCCAAAAAGTTATAGAAAAAAGGGTTTATGACAGACATTAATGCCACTACAACTAGTGTCATCCATGCATACGTCGCATCGTCCACAACGGTTTGACCAAGGTCCATGGTTCCTGAAAATATATAAAATCTTAATAATAATTTTAATTATAGGGCTAGACACTTTACTGTGACGGCATAAAGTGTCACGTGACATCATGTGACACGACTGTAGCCTCGTTTTCGCTGTCATATCGTCAATCATAAAGATATTTTAAGGCACTAATGGGCATTTAACAAAGTCTGGTGTACATTAGACGGCTGAGACACTGATAGTGAACTGGAGTTGCGTAACTAATAAATTTATTGGCAATTTCATTTGTTTGTTGTTTTTTTTTGTTGTTTTTTTTTTCAAATTATTTTGCATACTATTCTATAGTTATTGAAGCATTTTGTTATACATTTACTCACCATCACGCTAACAAGTCCGTGAAATAAACACACCCTTACGCCCCACTTAATATAGAGAAATCTGGGGTTTACGGGGGTATATGTTTTTTCCTTATATCTACTCGTAGACATAGGTTGTGGGCACTCATTAGAACCGCTTCAATGAGGCGGTTCTAACGAGTACCAGCAATATATGTTTTGAGTATAAATAAGAATAATATCACAAACTTTCGTCAGAAAATTTGACCGTTTTGGAGATGTAAAAATGGACCATAACGCAAGGGTGTGTTATCGTAATGGTATCAAAAAAAAACAACAAACAAACAAAAAAAAACATTGAGCACCCACAACCTATGTTTGCAGTATTAATAAGAAAAATATCAAGGATTTTCATCAGAAAATGTCCATTTTGGAGATGTGAAAAAATGCACTATGTCGCACGTGTGTGTTATCGTAATGTATACAAAAAACATAAAGGCCATTGTGTCATTATACGAGACAAAGCATAAGCTTATAATCTGATAGCGAATGTTTAATAATTTCCCGTGTTACAACGTAGATTAATGGGGCGATGGACAATCGATCGGAAAAATCAAAAGGTCATAGTGGACAATCGAACGGTTTTTAAGTGGACTTACAAGCGGAAAATAATTCAACAGATTACATGTAGTATATTGAACAGGTAAATAATGTTCAACAATACAAAACCTATACAAAACCTTTTATTTGTCAATCATAATATCAACTCAACAGGAATATGTCAAACCCCTGGGCTACAGATACAGAGCCCGTACCGATGTGTAAATGACGTCTACAACACTGTATATACATATTGTTTTAACAGACTCCAGTGCTTTATATAGACTTTAAATATTGCTTTGAATAGACTTCTAATATTGCTTTGAATAGACTTTAAATATGTATACATATATAAAGTGCTTTAAATAGACTCAAGTGTTTTATGATTTTAGTGCTAAAACAGCAAAACCTGCTCAAGTCCTACTTCCACCTCCCCGTGGTGAGTAGGTGGCACCAGGCTAAGGTTGACTCGTTCTTGAACCGAGCAATCTTTGATCTAGTTAACGGAAGGGGCCCAGGTAAACAGGTTATCCGCTCTAATGTCATATTTTTCATTTCGCTCGAGTGTCCACTTTTTTGCCGCTCGATTGTCCAGTTATTTTGCTCGAATGTCCTGTCAATCCGCTCGAATGTCAGTTTTACAAGCATGGCTGCTTGCAGGTTGTTCGAAGTCAGTTCACCTTGTCAAATGGACACTTCAAATTACAATTTTTCATACTACGTAAAGTGTTTACTACTCTGCGGATGTCTGTATTCATCACGAAAACAGGCCTATATAATTTTGACCCACTTGTACCCACTTTTATATAGTAAAACTGGGGTTCACAGGATTATACTTTATTTTTCGTATTTCTGCTAAAAATATAAAGAATGTGGGTACTCGTTAGAACCGCCTCGATGCGGCGGTTCTAACGAGTACCCACAATCTATATTTTGAGCAAAAATACGAAAAATGTCACAATTTTTCATCTTAAATTTTCATTTTTTCGGCGGTAAATATGTTCTATAAAAGGGTTATCCTTAGGAATCAAGGAAAACACCACAGATCTGAAAACTATGGAGTGTGCATGTTTTCTGGACCAGACTAGCTAGTTCCGGCCAATTAGGCCTCATCAGTGACCCTCAGATATTTTCGAAATTCCACAATGGAAACAATGATCCCAAAGGACAAAAAAATATCATCTACACTATGATGTAGTGCAGGGAGACGTTTTACCGCCGCCAGACATTTCCAAACACCAGCTGTAGTGAAGTTAATATGTTCTATAAAAGGGTTATCCTTTGGAAGTTTGCAATGTTTTTGTATAGGCGAGTTTTCGTAATGTAACCCTCATCAATCTACTACACTCCTCCCCGATTTTCAGCCAGTTGTGTTGCATGATTTCAATTTTACAATGATGGAGTCTGGAGAAGAAAGATCCTGATCAACTGGTTATCAGAAGCTAACTGATCTGGGTCTATACAGTTTTTAAACAGAAGGTCCATGACGGTCTGTATCGCTCATCTGATCCATATTGTACAAATGAAACGTTACGCAAAATGAGTTTGACTTAAGGATTTGTGGAATTGTAGTTGACGGTGACCCAAGGAACATTGCTATGGAACTAATTCAAAATCATTCTAGCTGTTTAGGATTAGAAGTCATTTTAAGGTTTTTGTTTTTTACATATTTTAGCTTTGGTGGCTGTCATGTCTAATGGAGCAAACGAATTTGAGTAAATTATGTTAGAGGGTCACCCATGGAACATTCCGATGAAATTTGTAATCTTTTAGAGAATGAAGTCCTTTGAAATGGTTCTACTTCAAGTTTAGTTGTTGCGACCATCTTGTCATCACGTGAACACGTCCGTGAAATGAATACACCGCTAAACCCCACTTTGTATAGAGAAAAGTTGGGTTCATGTGGGTATAGATTATATACATTACTTTTGCTCAAAAACATAGATTGTGGGTACTCGTTAGAACCGCCTCATTTAGGCGGTTCTAACGAGCACTCATAATCTATGTTGAAAGCAGAAATAACAATGATGTTATCATTTTTACCCAAAAATGTGTAACTTCTGACACCATGTTGGACGCCATTATTTCACACGGACATGTTTTCCGAATGATTTCAAGTTTAGTTCTTGCGACCATCCTGTACAACCGAGGTGAATAAATCAGAGCAATGCCTACAGATGGTTATCCAAAAGACGTTCCAGTGAAACCATTTATTAACAAATATCACCTTGATTAGGAGAAATCATTTAAAGTTTTTTTCTATTTTTGAAGCACTGGCAGCTCCATATTTAGCGGAATTGAACCATGATTTTAAAAAGGGGCTGCAAAAGTAAGATTCCTGTGAAATTATTTCAAAATCCATCCATCTATTTAAAAATTATGAGGACTAGAAGTTGCTTAAACGTTTTGCTATTTTAGCTCTAAAAGTCATTTTGTTTATCGGTTGGAACAATTTTGTAAGAGGATCACCCAAGGAACATTTTAGTGAAATAATTTCAATTTCGATACACGATTTTGTTTTTTATCTCTGACGGCCATCCTGTTCATTGAAGCACAACAGTTCGATCAATTTCAGTAGAATCGCCTTCACAATTATTTCAAAACGATCCACTGGTGTAGGAGCAGAGGTCATTTAAACGATTGTCTAAGTTTAGCATGATGGCAATCTTGTTCATCGGAGCAGAATTTTTTAGCAGTTTTGGTAAAGGATAACCATGGAAAATTCCAGTGAAAATATTTTAAAACCAGTCCACACGTTAAGGAGAAGTCGTTTAAAAGTTTTGTTTCTGTTAATAGCTCTGGCGGCCATCATTTTCATCCCAGGCAAACGATTCGAGCAGCCAATCAAGGAAGATTCCTGTGATTTTTTTTTAAATCCTTTCCTTAAGGGGACGTCATTAAAAGTTTTTTTTCCTAGTTTTAGCATCGGTGGCTATCTTATTCATTGGGGCAGACAGAACAGTCTGAGCAATGTTGGTAAAGGGTCATCTAAGGAACATTCCTGTGAAATTATTCCAAAATCCAATTGTAGTTGTAGTGGCCATCTTGTTCATCCAAATGGAATGATATGAGCAATTTTGGTAGAGGGTCGCTCAAGAAGCAGTCCTGTGAAATTATTTCAATACAAATCCATTGGTTAAGATGGAGAACTTGTTTAATTGTTTTGTCTATTTTTAGCTCTGGCAGCGACCTAGTTCATCCAAGCGCCGCGACTTGAGTAATGTAATGATGATAGAAGATTATCCAAAAAACATTCCTGTGAAATTATTTAAAAAAAAACATCCACTGGTTAAGCATAAGTTGTTTGAAGATGTTTTTATTTTTAGCTCTGGTGGCCATTTTTGTATTCGAGCGGAAATGTTTGAACAATTTATGAAGCGGGTCACCCACGGAATGTTCTTGCGAAATTATTTCAAATTCCATCCGCTGGTTAAGCAGAAGAAATCGTTTAAAGGTTTTTCTATTTTTAGCTCTGGTGGCCATTTTGCTCATCTGAGCAGAACAGTTTAAGCGATTTAGATAGAGCATTATGATAAGTTGATAACACACCCATGCGGCATAGTGCATTTTAACACATCTCCAAAATGGTTACTTTTCTGATGAAAATCCGGGATGATTTCCTTATTTATACTGCAAACATAAGTTGTGGGTACTAGTTAGAACCGCCTTATTGAGGCGGTTCTAACGAGTACCCACAACGTATATCTTGGAACATAAATAAGACAAATAATATATACACCCGAAAACACAGTTTTCTCTGTATAAAGCGAAGGTTAAGGGGGAGGGGTGATCATTTCACGGACTTGCAGCATGCCATTGCCTTCATTTCTATTTTGCTTAAGTGATGGGGTCATCCAAGGAATATTCCTCTAAATGTATTTTAAATCTGTCCACTGGTTACGGAAGAGAAGTCGTTAAAAAGGATTTTTTTTATTTTTACCTCTGGCAGCCATAGTGTTCATCGGAGCAGAATGGTTTGAGCAACTTTGATAGAGGGTCATCCAAGGAACATTCATGTCAAATTATTTCAAATTCCGTTCACTGGTTAAGGAAAAGAAGTCGTTTAAAGGTGTTTTTTTTCTATTTTATCTATGACGGCCAGCTTGTTTATCTGAGTAAATGGTTTGAGCAATTTTGGAAGAGGGTCATCCAAGAAATGCTCCTGTGAAATTATTTCAAAATTCATCCACTGGTTAAGGAGATGAAGACAGTTATGAAAACGTTTATTATTTTTAGCTTTGGCGGCCATTTTGTTTGTCCTAGCGGAACAGTTTAAACAATTTTAGTATAGGGTCATCCAGGGAAGAAATCTGTGAAATTATTTTAAAATTCATCCACTGGTTAAGGAGATGAAGACATTTATGAAAAAGTTTTCTATTTTTAGCTTTGGCGGCCATTTTGTTTATCCTAGCGGAACAGTTTAAACAATTTTAGTATAGGTTCATCCAGGGAAGAAATCAGTGGAATTACTTCAAAATTCGTCTACTGGTAAAGGAGGAGATGTCGTTTATAGTTTTTTTTTTAACTTTGGTTGCCACCTTGTTCATCCGAGCGAAAAGGTTTGAGCAATGTTGGTTTTGTTTTGTTTGTTTGAATTGGAGATTAACGTCCCAGTCAACACTTTTAGGTCATTTTTGAGCCGGTCAGTTTTCCTATCCACACTTTACTTGGGCAGGCTAACAAGTAAGCGGTTAAATTAGAACAGTGCATATTCTTTCGCAAGAAACTGACATCTGCCCTTCTTGAATTAGCGGAAGGGAGGGAATGACCATAGAAAAGATTTCATGATCAATCTCCAATAAATGTTGAGCAATTTTGGTAGACAGTCACCTGAGGAATATTCTTGCACACCAGACAAGGAAATCCGTGATTTTACCCTGGGATAGAAATTTATGTTCTGACCCTGGTGTTCCGACCCCAAATCGAATATAACCGCGTGTTTGATAAATGCACTGGTTGATTACAACGTCATTCGCGGCGGCGTCAAGCTTGACGTCACTAAACATTCCTGTTGTGTCATCACAAAATGGCGGACGTCGGTAACCGAAGTGACAGCAGCATTAAAAATTCGAAATAGAAATGGAAGGTATGCAAGAAAAAGAATCCTATACGGGTGTGAGGGTTGGATAGAAAAATCCGTTCCTCGGGATCACTGTCTGGCATCACTCGGCAAGCCTCGTGATGCCGGACAGTGTCCATCGGGACGGATTTTTCCATCCACCCCTCACACCCATATAAGATTTTTATATTCTCGTGAAATTAGTTTGAAATTGGGCCAGTGGTCTAGGAGGAGATGTCGTTTTAGGTTTTTCTATTTGTAGCTCTGGCGGCCATTTTGATCAGCGGGGTGTAACCTTTTAGTCAATTTTGGTAAAGGGTCCCTATAGATTTAGAGGATCTTACATGAGTGCTCATATATTATTGAATTTATTAAACGAGTTGAGGAAAAAGGATAAAATGCGATGCTTTGCCGAGCATTTTATCCCTTTTCCTCAACGACTTTAAAAAATTCAATAATACATGAGCACGAATGCAAGATTCTATTTATCATATGACATTTATAACGCATTTATTCACGTTTGTTTACAAAAATATTAATATTCCGCCATAAGTAAACACGACGTCGTTAAGGACGTCGTACATGTAACGTTACGAGACGTATCTACCTAATTTGCATTTTTAATCCACAAGTGGATTACCGAAAATATTACATGGCGTTATTACACTCTCAGACACGACGTCATATGATAACAATTCTTTTATCATTATTTCAAAATCATTTTTAAGTTAATAGTTGAGAGACGAGAAGACTTAATATTTATTTTTTTTATTTTTTTTTTTTCTAGTTTTGGCTCAGCTGGTCTTTTTGTTCATCCGAGCGAAATGGTTTGAACAGTTTTGGTAGAAGGTCACCCAAGGGATATTCCGTGTGAAAATATTTTGAAATCGGGTAAGAGGTCTTGGAGGAGATGTCGTTTAAAGCTTTTCATATTTTTCAGCTCTGGTGGCCATTTTCTTCCACGGAGCGAAACCGTTAAGACAATTTTGGTAGAGGGGTCCCCAAGGCAGAATCCACTTAAATCATTTCAAAATCGGTTCACCGGTTCAGAAGGAGATGTCCTGTAAGTACATTGCTGACAGACAAGATGGCGTTTAAAGGTTTTCCTAATTTTTGCTATGGCGGCCATTACAAAACGGTCTAAGCAACTTTGGCAAAAGGTCACCAAAGGAATTGTGTGTGTGAGTGTGAATTCGGGTTTAACGTCGCTTTCAACAATTTTTCAGTCATATCACGACGGTGTCTGGTTGCGTCACCAAAGGAATATTCCTTTGAAATTGGGCCAGTGCCTTTTCAAGGTTTTTCTATTATTTTTTTCTATTTTTGCTCTGTCGGCCAACTTGTTCAGCGGAGCGGAACCATTTAGGCAATTTTGGTTGAGAGACACCCAAGGAACATTCCTGTAATTTAAATTATTTGAAAATCCGTACACCGGTTTAGGAGGAGATGACTTTTAAGTGTTTTTTTTTTCTTTTCATCAGAAAAACATGAATTTTTTTATTTTGACCCTCATTGAACCCCACTTTTATATAGTAAAACTGGGGTTTCCGGGGTATACCTTATTTTTCTTATTTATGCTCTAAAATATAGATTGTGGGTACTCGTGAGTGCCCACAATATATATTTTGATCAGAAATAAGAAAAATATCGTTTTTTTTTTTTTCATCATAAAATTTTCATTTTTTCGGCGATAAAGGTGGCAATGTAATGTATAGGCGTGTTTGCGTAATGTGTTATTTTTTTTTTTTTGACGATGGACATCGAGCTGTGACAAAAGCTCACCATGAGCCTCACCTCAGGTGAGCTAAAAAGGCTATATCCGGGTTCAGCACCTGTTGTTCATAGGCTTGGATTCTTGATAATTCTACAAATGCAAAACGTTGTACAGTAGAACTTCGATGGCTCGAACACCGATGGCTCGTTTCCCGTGGCTAGGTCGAACTCGTACTTGAGCCCCTAGGGAAATCCTCAAGAAAAGAAATGGTGGGGGATGATTAAGGAGATTTTAGTCTTTTTATCTTGCAAATGTGTGCTGTGTGTACTCAATAGAATCGCCTCGGTGAGGCGATTCTAATGAGTACACACAGCAAACATTTTAATTATCTAACGTCGAAAGATGTTCAAAGTATCTCGTTATGCCTCTTGGCAGTGACCTTCAGTGGCTCGAACTACTGCTGTCTCGAATAAATTTTCATGGTCCCAAAGGGGTTCGAGCCACCGAAGTTCGACTGTATTTGTATTTTGCATTTTTTGTACAGAATGACAGAGCGAAATGCGAACGGTCCTGCTGATCTTGAGCCATTGTTTGATTTGTTTTTATTAGAGTTTATCTGCCCAGTCAACATTATTTTAGGTCATTTTTCAGCCAGTCAGTTTACCAATACACACTTTACCTGAGCAGGCTGACACGTAAGCGGTTAACTAGTACAGTGAACATTCTATCACCAGAAATTGACAACTGCCCTTCTTGAATTAGCGCAAGGGAGAGAATGACGTAGAAAAGATTTCATGATCAATCTTCACGAAAGTATGTTGTCGACCCGGCAGGTAATTGAGCCATTGTAAATCCTAATTACAAAAAAAAGCAAAAAAAAAAAAAAAAAACACACAAAATAAACATCTATTCAAATATATTGTAATTTTACCACCAAAAATGAAAACATTCAGATAAAAAAATATCTAATATTTTTATATTTCTGCTTAAAACATAGATAGTGGGAACTTGTTAGAACCTCCTCGGCGAGGCGGGTTCTAACGAGTATCCACAATCTATATTTTTGAGCAGAGATGCGAAAAATAATGCATACCCCTGTAAACCCCAGTTTTACTCTGTAAAAGTGAGGTTAGATATATGTGTGTTTTCAGGATGTACCCCAGCCCTTCACGTAAGTAGCGTTAAGTAGCCCGCACGCATCTCTGTAGAGTAGCACTAATTAACATAACTGTTGATATATTTTCAATGTTAATTCAAGGGATTTGCGCATTGTACAAATATGTCAAGGTTAAATTCAACTAGAGGACCTTCGCCCCCGCCCATCGGGGCTTAAAGAAATAGATGGGCGGCATGATACTTCCACGCAGAGCTGAAACCGACCGCACACGAGTACTGGTAAACAGTTTAAAGGATCTAAGCCAGCCCAGGCAAAGCGGCGCGAGTCGACCCATCCATATTTATAAACCCTTTTGGTTTCATTGGGCGACAGGGCTTGAGATGTCATTTCATCTCAATGTCGTGTAAAAGTCCCACAAAATTGGAAGCAACGTCTCCAAAATGACCAATGCTGTTTTGACGGGGACGTTAAACCGCAAATCAAACAAACACAACTAGAGGACCACTCACCTGAGCGCTGAGGGTTTATAGAACCATTTGATTTCTGAGAAGATTTTTTTATTTTGAAGGGTTTTTACCATGGTACACATTTTGGTAATGTGTCCTGAACATTTGAACACACTTTCGTTCTTCCATCATATTAAGTCATCTTATGTAAAGTATGTCTAAATATGCTGAGCTGTATTTTTTTTAGTTTATTTTGATATCTGAGTGACCCTAGACTAAGGTCAACGAATAATGTTGACTTTGATACACATGCAGCTTTATTAACTTGTTAAGCTGATTGCATATACGCACCGTCTACGTTCACATGCAATGACAATTTTCAAAAAAAGTACTTATTTCAATTTTTTCTCATACAAAGCACAAACGACTTTGAAAAAATGAGTCAAGGTCAACCCAGACTCATACTTTAAATGAGTTAAAACGGGCCGGAGTCCCCAATGTTGCATTCATGGTTTTAAGGTAAGTGGCCCACTGGTTCCAAAGAAAAAGACTTTTGAAGAGTGTTTACCAAATATGGTCATGACGGCCATCTTAGTCATTTGAACAAGATTCATTTCTTTCATCCCATAAAAGCTTCATTTGAAATTTGACTTCAATTTTTCCCAGCAGTTTTTAATGAATATTAGGTAACTTTTAATTTTGATAACTTAGTAACCTTGGTCCAAGGTCAAGGGGTGACCTTTGATACTCACGTAGCTTCATTCACTTGTTTAGTAATTGCTTAAACAAATTTAAATTCACAAGCAGCACTGGGTTTAGAAAAATAAAACTAGATCGCGCAGTCGATGGCGCGCCATCGCAAATCCCCACGTTTTAACCTCTTCCAGGGACCCCTGAGGGCTGGTCCAAAAATTAATGTGCTCTTGCAGAAGCCATTCATGTAAGTAACTCACTCACCAAATTTGGTTGAATTCCAATGAACGGTATAGGAGGAGATAGCCGGACAGACAGACGGACAGACGGACAGACGGACGGACGGACGGAGGCGATAACAATATCCCCACTTTTCTTCAAAAAAACGTGGGGATAAAAACTATCTCCACTTTTTCCCATATAAAACATATGAAACCAAATTTGACCTTGACGTAAATTGGGTCAAAGTAAATATAGTCATCATTCGAACAAAATATGATGGGCCCGACACCCCGATGCTTCATACCAAGTTTCAAAGCAGTCAGCAATTGGCACCACAGAAGGTTTTTGATGTGTTTTTACCATATATGGGCACTGCGGGCATTTTGTTCCAGTGACAAAACGCCAAGCGCTTTCTAATAAAACATTTTTATTTTAGTTTTATATCTAGATGACCTTGAATACTCTTGAAGTTTCATTTACTTAATATTTAACTATCCTCATCTACACATTTTCAGATCACAAGCTGTAACAGTTTCTGAAAAATACACGGTTTTGACATTTTCCCATACAGATGCCTATGCACCCAAAGTTGACGTTGGCCTAAAATAACATAGGTCATTCAGGGATCATTATTTGAACAGACAATGATTGATTCGAGCCTCAAATGCTACATACTCAGTTTCATGAAAATCGGCTCATTGGTTCCAGAAATGAAGATTTTGAAGGGTTTTTAACCATATATGAGCATGGCGGCCATAGTGAGCATTTTAATAAATTTTCATTCCCTTGTTTCTAAAAGCTTTCAACTGAAATTTGTTTACAAATGACTAAGCGGTTCCTGTGGTATAAGTTTTAATTTTTATATCTGAATGGCCTTAGGGAAAGGTCAAGAAATGACCTTGATCTTGAATACTCATATAGTTTAATTTACATTTTTAGCTAACTGCATCTACCAATGTTTAGATCAAAGGTTGCAATAGTTTCTGAAAAATATATGGCTTTTCCCATAGAAAATCTGATGTGACCAAATTTGACTTAAACGTAATATAGGTCAAGGTCATCCAGGGGCCATAATTTGAACAAACTATGACTGGCTCGAGTTCCGAAGTTACATAATAATCGGCCCTTTGTTTCCGGAGAAGTAGATTTCAGAAGGGTTTTTACCTTAAATGGGGATGGCGGCCATATTTGTATTTTCAGTTCCTTGTTCCCAAAATCTTTCATATGAAATATGGTTACAAATGGCCCAGTGGTTTATGTGGAAATAAGTTTTAATTTTCATATCTAAGTGAACTTGGGCCACCACAGGCTGCAATATATTCCGAAAAAAAATCACGGTTTTGACTTTTTCCCATGCAAATGTTTATTCGGCCAAATTTGACATTATCAAAAGATAGGTCAAGGCCAACCAGGCTTCCAGGTTGGTTGGCGCCTGATACTCCGTCTTTGGTCGGGCCCCTCGGAGTCTGACTGTTGGTTTTCTATTGCTCCAGGAATTCTGTTGTTGTATGCTGTCGAGTCCTCAACCTTGTTTCATCTCTGTAGTTTTTTTATTTGTATGTTCTCGGAGATGTTACACTGATGAGTTAGGAAGCCTTCATGCGGACTAAACAAAATTAGTGTATACCGCGACAGAGGTGAGGGCGAGGATTATGGCCATGTAAAATCGAATTAAGCCTCAGTGGAATACTTTCCACTAACCGTTCCAAGGCGGTTCTTCTGTGGCGGTTTATTTATGTTGTTGTTTGTTACTTACTGTGTGTATCACTTGTGTCTTTTTATTTTGGATGGACATTTGGCCATTTTGTGGGAAAGTAACTAACCTTATGGCCTTCCTTTGTTTAGGTTTCCATTATGTTCTGGTCGCTTCATGTTTGTGTTTCTTTCCCTTTGGTGTCTTTGATGGGTGGAGTAAGTTAATTGTATCGATTCCTGATCTTTGTTTTACTTCTACTTTTCAACATTTAAATAAACTATGATGGGTCCGAGTGATCAATGCTTCTTTCTATGACAATGGGCCCTTTGGTTCTGGAGAAGAAGATTCCTGATTTTTTTACCTTATATGGGCATGGCGGCCATACTGGTCATATGACGAAACTAATACTATTATTTTTATTCCCTTGTTTCTTAAAGTTTTCGTATGAAATTTGGTTACTAATCTTGTAGAAAATAAGTTCTAATTTTCATATCGAAATGGCCTTAGGGAAGAAATGACCTTGACGGGAAAGGTTTAAGGAATGCCCTTGACCTTGAATACTCGTGTAGTGTAATTTTCTCATTTAGCTAACTGCAATTACCAATTTTCAGATCGCAGGTTTTGGTGTCTTTTATGGGTGGAGTAAGTTAATTGTATCAATTCCTGATCTTTGTTTTACTTCTACTTTTCAATAGCTTATGAAAAATACAAGATTTTGAAGTTTTCCCATACAAAAGCCTACGTGACCACATTTGACTTTGGCGTAAAATAGGTCAAGGCCATCCAAGCGTCACCATTGACTGGCTCGAGTCGGGCCCATTGGTTCAGGGGAAGAGGATTTCTGAAGCGTTTAACCTTATATGAGCATGGCGCCATATTGGTCATGTGACCATAATCATATTAATTTCATTTCCTTGTTCCTAAAAGCTTTTGTATGTAATTTGGTTACAAAAGGAAAATAAGTTTTAATTTTTATATATGAATGACCTTGGTACAAGGTCACGGATTGACTTTGACTATTAATACTCATGTATCCATCAGCTTTCATATCACAGGGTACAACAGTTCCCGGGAAAAAAAGGTTTTGACTTTTTCCTTACAAAAGTCTATGCGACCGAATTTGATCTTGGCGTTAAATAGACCGTGGTTATCTCATTATCCCATGGTCATTATTTACACAAACAAAGATGAACCCGAGTCCCCAATGCAACATAACAAGTTTCATGATAATCGGCCCTCTGGTTCCGGAGAAGTAAATTTTTGAAGGGGTTTTACCTTATATTGGCATGGCGGAGATCTTGGTCATGTGACGTGGACCCCGCGAACAAACTTTCATTCCCCGATCCAATGAATGCTCCACATGAAGTTTGACTTCAATCGGCCCAGCAGAGGAGAAGACGTTTGAACATGATGACAGACAGACAACAGAAGGCGGACAAATGGTAGACAGACAACGGAGATTTGCCGTACTATAAGCTCACCGCTGAGCCTTCGGCTCAGGTGAGCTAACATGCAGTGACAGTGTGTATGCAGATTTTCTATTATGCAAAGTTAAAACATGTTAGTGTCCATCTTGCATGTCCTACTATTATACGCATACATCTCGCTGTTTGTAAAAAGCAAAAATCACTATTGTTTCAAGAAGTGATACTAAGACTCGCTTGTGTAAACTGTGGACTTAAGTATATACTGACGAGCATTATGGCCTTTTTACAGAGCATACTGGATAAGATAACCCTCAAATTTACCCTGGGAAGGAAGTTCTTGTACTGTCTAGGTTGCCCAACATAGGTTAAGATATAACGAGAATTATCACGTGTTCATATAAGACGTTTCGTACACCATAGTTAAAGTTGATATCAATGAAAGCTATGGTTATACATTATCGTTATGTAATCAAAATATGGAAAGTCAGCAATTCAAATGACTGTATCATATAAATTCGCCCAGGTGTGAGGGGTAAACAGAAAAAAAAAACGTACTCGGTATCACAGTCGCCACCACTCGGCAAGTCTCGTGATGCCAGATTATGACACTCGGGTCGGATGTTTCTATCCACCCACCACACCAATGTAGAAGATATATATATTTTTCTTACCAAGAATGTAAACTGGCAGCAGACAGAGAGTGTCAATGGTCACCAAGATAAGGATATTTCGAGAAATCTGAACATCTTCCACCCTCATATACCTCTGTCTCTTTTCTCCTTCTTTCATTTCAGCCTTTTCTCGTCGTATTCCTCTCCACCCAATAGCAACCAAAATCAATGCAGCGATAATTGAAAAACCAATCAATATAACATGCCAAACCCACCCAGATGGCCTATTGTGTCTAAACGCTAAAGTCAGAAAAATACCGGCGTCCGAATATGCCTTTTCCTCTATGAAGTTGGTGTACAGAACCGGTAGCGCGGAGGAGAGAAGAACGAATGCCCAGACGCCTACAAGCATGCCCGCGGTTGCGCGGTCGGTAAATCGTACTGCTCCTGTTGGATAGCCAATTACTAAAACTCGTGAAAGTGCTATTAGGCAAACAAAAATCGCTGAAGCAGTTATGGAGCACTGCGAGAGGATTCCCGCTAACAAACACCATGTACTTGACCTCCATCTATCTTCTTCATGCGCATACTTTCCTCTCATTGAAACATCCGCAGCTACCAGTATCAGCAGAAAAACACTCATCAGAAAATCTGACAGTGATAAGTTGAATAGGAGAAGTCGATGTCCAAATTTCATCATATATTTACCGGAGCTAAAACGATGCTTAATAGAAACCAAGTTGCAGAGGAATGACACTATGCTAACAATCCAAAGAAAGCCACTGAGCACAGAATTACCAAGGAGGTCGTAACAATTCGAAAATATAGGTGTTTGAGGGAAACAGTTTTCCTCTGGTAAATAAAATGGCTTTATGCAACAAAACTTGAAGGACTCTGCATATAAGTAGGTGACATTGCCGACATTCTCGAATATGCGATCCGAAAACGATTCGATTTTAGTAGTATTCAAAATTATAGAAGTTACGAAAATATACCCGAATGCTCCTTGTTCTATTGACTTAATTTTGCTGTGGGAAATTTCTAAGGTATCTAGTGTAAGTCCTGCAAAGGCGTTACCTCGAATAGAGTCAATACTCAGATTTGACAATTTCAAATTGGGTAAGGACAACAGACCAGTGAAAGCCTCCGATTCAATTCGCAACAGACGTGTATTCCCATCTAAACGCAGAGTCTTTAGATCCTTCAGTTTTATGAAAAATTTAGACGGCAGCTGTCTAAAAGCATTGTAGCTCAAGTCTAAAACTTGAAGATCCGAGGCCCAGTAGAAGAAGGTATGTCCTAGTTGTGCCATGTTACAGCCAGACATATTCAATACTTGTAGATATCGGTAGTGTTCTATGTCGTGTTGTATTGCATCACAAACATCTGGGTTGTTGCTCGTGTCAAGGGCTAAAAATGAGGTTAGCCTCAAATCTGACAGCTCTGTATAAGTCTGAGAATACGCACAAGTTTTTGTTCCTGTACAGTCTACTGTCTTTCGAATACAAGTGCAGTTTGCTGGACATCTGAAAACAGAAACTTTGCAGTGTTTAAAATAGATCAACTCTAGCACAGATGTGTTGATGAATTAATCAGCGGGAGTCATACTATATGTTAAAGACACTCTTACTTACACCCGCAGTCAAGACTTAGAAACACCTGGTATTTAGTGCTTATGGATAGACATGACATTGAAACAAAAACATTTACTTTTGGACTAGTTTACAACCCCCCAAATTTGGATAACAACTACTTAGCAACATTAAAAACTTCAGTAAACTTGGCTTTTGAAACTGATATCAGGGATATTTTCATGATCGGTAACTTTAATTATAATATGTCTTCTGAAACCATACCACACAAATTCCACTATCTTTGTCAACAGGTTTTTTCCTTACTCAGTGCTTTAATGAGCCTACACACTTTACTGAAACTTCTAACTCACTCATTGATCGTTTCTTAGTATTAAACAGAAACAATGTTATTTTTTGTGGTGTAGGGGATCCTTTCTTACCACAGCAAGTTCGATATCGTTGTCCAATTTTTGGAATTATAACTTTCTTTAGACCCAAATCAATATCTCTAACCAGCATATATGGCTATATGTGGGAAGATTATGACCTTCTCAGGCATAAGGCTGCTACGACAATTTGGGATTTATTTCGAGATAACGGCAAAAATAAATATGGAAGTAATATAACAGAACACCTTATACTTATAGACGGTTTAAACCAGTGCATTCCCAACAAAATTTCAAGAATTAGATCATCAGACCTACCCTGGATTACTAGCTTTATCAAGAAACATATTAGAAATAGAAAAGGCTTATGTCCTCTGGCTTTCGTTGCCGGATCATTACTGGGTCACTGATGAGGCTTTATTAGCCGAAACTACGTAGTATGACCCATCTTCTTTCTTATGAATATTTTCATTGCTCTTAAAGGAACTCTTTTTTGATTTTTATTTACATAGTAAGGCAAAATCCGCTAAAGATTCTGAAGCATCGGCTAAATTTCGCCGTTATCGCAACAAAACTATCCCGTTAATTCGGCGCTCAAAAAGGCTCATATCGATAAACTAGCTAATAAACTTAAGTCCGATAACTAAACATCCAGAGATTGGCGGGTAACTCTATAACATTTTATTAATCCAATTAAATCGACAAGCCTTCCGCCACTTAACTCCACCGGTAATCTACTTACAGATCCCACGGAGAAGGTTAACTTATTGAGCAACCACCTTTGAGACCAACCTATTATCAATGATAGTAACGTTGAACTTACTCGTATGCCAATGTATAATGTGGAATCTGAACTCAACACCATAATCTTAACTCCTGACGAAATCCAAAACTGTTCTTAAATCGCTACCAATCGGCAAAGCTATATGACCAGACGGTATTTGTAACATGGTCTTAAAAGAACTAGTTGAAGAAATTCCAGTTCCATTAACATCATTTTAATAAGTCACTGGCAAGTAGTAAAGATAATTGAAAGAAGACAAACGTTTCCTCAATTCCTAAGAATGACGTTCCCTCATTACTAACTAACTATATGTCGATTTCCCTTTTAAGCAATATTGATAAAGTATTCGAAAAATATACTTTCAAACACATCTACAATCATTAACGAGATAATAATGTATTAACTTCCTACCAGCCGGGGTTCACGCCAGGCGATTCCACAACAAATCAGCTAGCTTATCTCTACAATACGTTTAGCCAAGCACTGGACTCAGGTAAAGAGGCCAGAGTAGTGTTCTGTGATATCAGCAAAGCATTCGACCGCGTGTGGCCCAAAGGAATCTTATTTAAGCTGAAAGCAGCTAGTATCACAGGCACTCTTCTTGACTATCTTAAACAAAGAAGACAGCGCGTCGTTTCTCCTGGTGCAACTTCCGACTAGAAATTCATCAAAACCGAGGTCCCACAATGCTCTATTCTAGGCCTTTTGCATTTCTTAGTATTTATCAATGATATAGTTACAGACATTCAGACAAACATAAGGCTATTTGCCGTTGACACATAGTTGTACATAACTGTTGATGATCCAGCTTCTGATGCTTTACTTCTCAATTCTGACCTCCAAACTATCTCCGACTGGCCACATAAATGTCTGGTCAACCTTAATCCCGCTAAAACCGAGTCACTTCTTTTATCTCGCAAAGTTAACAAACCTTGGCACCCTCCCGTCTCTATGGAATATGTTCTATAAAAGGATTATCCTTTGGAAGCAAGGAATACACCACAGAACTGAAAAATATGGAGTGTATATGTTTTCTGGGCCAGACTAGCTAGTTTCGGTCAATAAGGCCTCATCAGTGACCCTCAGATATTTTCAAAATTCCATAATGGAATCAATGATCCCAAAGGACAAGAAAATATAATCTACACTATGATGTAGGGCAGGGAGACGTTTTACCGCAGCCACACATTCCCACACACCAGCTGTAGTGAAGTTAAATATATTCTATAAAAGGATTATCCTTTGGAAGCAAGGAATACACCACAGAACTGAACAAGAGGGCCCAATGGCCCTATATCGCTCACCTGTGTACCAGAAAATCATTAGTGTAGGAGACCACTTGACATTGCTAGATACTAAATATCTAAGCTCAGGCAAAGCGGTGTCCATGGGTATAAACCCTATTGGTTTCATTGGGCGACAGGGCTTGAGATGTAATTTCATCTCAATGTCGGGTAAAAAGTCCCACAGAATTGGAAGATACATCTCCAAAATGACCTATACAGTGTTGACAGGGATGTAAAACCTCAAATCAAACAAAATCTGTGCCTTATGGTTTTGGAAAAGAAGATTTTTTTTTAAAGTTTTTTTTCCAGTATAAGTCTATAGAAGCTAATGAGCCCTGGGGCTTGGCCAATTTTGACCCAAAGGGCATGGTTGGCAGGATTTATGTAGGTGACCATTTTGTGTTGCTATATACTAAATAACTAAGGTCTGTATTTCATGGTTTCAAAGAAGATGTTTGAAGGTTTTTTTCCATTATAAGTTTGTAGGAGTTAAGGGGCCACAGGATTTGGCCAATTTGGACTAAATATCTAAGTTCTGTGCTTCACAGTTTCTGAGAAGAAGATTTTTTAAGCTTTCTTCGATTTAGAGTCTATGGGAGCTAAGGGGCACCGGGGCGTGGCCCATTTTGACCCCAGGGGCATGATTAGCAGGAAATATGTAGGTGATCACTTGCCGTTGCTACATGCTAAATATCTAAGCTCTGGGCCCTATGGTTTCAGAGAAGAAGATTTTTTAGGCTTTTCTCCATTTTGAGTCTATGGGAGCTAAGGGGGTCCCAGGGTGTGGCCCATTTGGACCCGAGGGGCATGATTGGCAGGATTTATGCAGGTGACCACTTGTCATTGCCACATGCTAAATATCTAGCTCTGGGCCCTGTGGTTTCAGAGAAGAAGATTTTTGAAGCTTTTTTCCATTATGAGTCTAGGGGAGCTAAGGGGCCCTGGGGCGTGGCCCATTTGGACCCCAGGGGCATGATTGGCAGGATTTATGTAGGTGACCACTTGCCATTGCACCATGCTAATTATCTAAGCTCTGGGTCCTGTGGTTTCAGAGAAAAAGATTTTTGAAGCATTTTTTCCATTATGAGTCTACAGGAGCTAAGGGGCCCCGGGGTTTGGCTCGTTTTGACCACAGGGGCATGATTGGCAGGAATTATGTAGGTGACCACTTGCTGTTGCTACATGCTAAATATCTAAGCTCTGGGCCCTGTGGTTTCAGAGAAGAAGATTTCTGAAGCTTTTTTCTATTATGAGTCAATGGGAGCTAAGGGGCCCGGGGGCGTGGCCAATTTGGACCCCAGGAGCATGATTGGCAGGAATTATGTAGGTGACCATTTGCCGTTGCTACATGCTAATTACCTAAGCTCCGGGCCCTGCGGTTTCAGAGGAGAAGATTTTTGAAGCTTTTTTCCATTTTGAGTCTATGGGAGCGAAGGGGCCGGGGGCGTGGCCCATTTGGAACCCAGGGGCATGATTGGCAGGAATTATGTAGGTGACCACTTGCCGTTGCTATGTGCTAAATATCTAAGCTCTGGGCCCTGTGGTTTCAGAGAAGAAGATTTTTGAAGCTTTTTTCCATTATGAGTCTATAGGAGCTAAGGGGCCCCAGGGCGTGGCCTGTTTGGACCCCAGGAGCATGATTGGCAGGAATTATGTAGCTGACCACTTGCCATTGCTATGTGCTAAATATCTAAGCTCTGGGCCCTGTGGTTTCAGAGAAGAAGATTTTTGAAGCTTTTTTCCATTATGAGTCTAAAGGAGCTAAGGGGCCCCAGGGCGTGGCCTGTTTGGACCCCAGGAGCATGATTGGCAGGAATTATGTAGGTGACCACTTGCCATTGCTACATGCTAAATTTCTAAGCTCTGGGCTCTGTGGTTTCAGAAAAGAAGATTTTTGAAGCTTTTTTTTTCATTATGAATCTATAGGAGCTAAGGGGCCCCGGGGCGTGGAACATTTGGAACCCAGGGGCATGATTGGCAGGAATTATGTTGGTGACCACTTGCCGTTGCTACATGCTAAATATCTAAGCTCTGGGCCCTGTGATTTCAGAGAAAAAGATTTTTGAACCTTTTTTTCCATTTTGAGTATATAGGAGCTAAGGGGCCCAGGGGTGTGGCCAATTTCGACCCCAGGGGCATGATTGGCAGGAATTATATAATTACTTCTTGCCATTGCTACATGCTAAATATCTAAGCTCTGGGCCCTGTGGTTTCAGAGAAGAAGATTTTTGAAGCTTTTTTCCATTATGAGTCTATGGGAGCGAAGGGGCCCCAGGGCGTGGAACATTTGGAACCCAGGGGCATGATTGGCAGGAATTATGTAGTTGACCACTTGCCCTTCCTACATGCTAAATATCTAAGCTCTGGGCCCTATGGTTTCAGAGGAGAAGATTTTTGAAGCTTTTTTCCATTATGAGTCTATAGGAGCTAATGGGCCCCGGGGCGTGGTCCGTTTGGACACCAGGGGCATGATTGGCAGGAATTATGTAGGTGACAACTTGCTGTTACTACATGTTAAATATATAAGCTCTGGGCCCTGTGGTTTCAGAGAAGAAGATTTTTGAAGCTTTTTTTTTCCATTATGAGTCTATGGGAGTGAAGGGGCCCCAGGGCGTGGCCCATTTGGAACCCAGGGGCATGATTGGCAGGAATTATGTAGGTGACCACCTGCCATTGCTACATGCTAAATATATGAGCTCTTGGCCCTGTGGTTTCAGAGAAGAAGATTTTTGAAGCTTTTTTTCCATTATGAGTCTATGGGAGCGAAGGGGCCCCGGGGCGTGACCCATTTGGAACCCAGGGGCATGATTGGCAGGAATTATGTAGGGGACCACCTGCCATTGCTACATGCTAAATATATAAGCCATGGGCCCTGTGGTTTTAGAGAAGAAGATTTTTGAAGCTTTTTTTCCATTATGAGTCTATGGGAGCGAAGGGGCCCCGAGGCGTGGCCCTTTTTGAACCCAGGGGCATGATTGGCAGGAATTATGTAGGGTCTACTTGCCATTGCTACATGCTAAATATCTAAGCTCTGGGCCCTGTGGTTTCAGAGAAGAAGATTTTTTAAACTTTTTTTCCATTATGAGTCTATGGGAGCGAAGGGGCCCCGGGGCGTGGCCCATTTGGAACCCAGGGGCATGATTGGCAGGATTTATGTAGGTGACCACTTGCCATTGCACCATGCTAATTATCTAAGCTCTGGGTCCTGTGGTTTCAGAGAAAAAGATTGTTGAAGCATTTTTTCCATTATGAGTCTACAGGAGCTAAGGGGCCCCGGGGTGTGGCTCGTTTTGACCACAGGGGCATGATTGGCAGGAATTATGTAGGTAACCACTTGCTGTTGCTACATGCTAAACATCTAAGCTCTGGGCCCTGTGGTTTCAGAGAAGAAGATTTTTTAAGCTTTTTTCCATTATGAGTCTATGGGAGCGAAGGGGCCCCTGGGCGTCGCCCATTTGGAACCCAGGGGCATGATTGGCAGGAACTATGTAGGTGACCACCTGCCATTGCTACATGCTAAATATATAAGCTCTGGGCCCTGTGGTTTCAGAGAAGAAGATTTTTGAAGCTTTTTTTCCATTATGAGTCAATGGGAGCGAAGGGGTCCCGGGGCGTGGCCCATTTGGATTCCAGGGGCATGATTGGCAGGAATTACGTAGGTGACCACCTGCCATTGCTACATGCTAAATATATAAGCTCTGGGCCCTGTGGTTTCAGAGAAGAAGATTTTTGAAGCTTTTTTCCATTATGAGTCTATAGGAGCTAAGGGGCCCCAGGGCGTGGCCTGTTTGGACCCCAGGAGCATGATTGGCAGGAATTATGTGGGTGACCACTTGCTGTTACTACATGTTAAATATATAGCATGTGGGCCCTGTGGTTTCAGATCAGAAAATTTTTGAAGCTTTTTTTCCATTATGAGTCTAAAGGAGCTAAGGGGCCCCAGGGCGTTGCCTGTTTGGACCCCAGGAGCATGATTGGCAGGAATTATGTAGGTGACCACTTGCCGTTGCTACATGCTAAATTTCTAAGCTCTGGGCTCTGTGGTTTCAGAGAAGAAGATTTTTGAAGCTTTTTTTTTTCATTATGAATCTATAGGAGCTAAGGGGCCCCGGGGCGTGGCCCATTTGGAACCCAGGGGCATGATTGGCAGGAATTATGTTGGTGACCACTTGCCGTTGCTACATGCTAAATATCTAAGCTCTGGGCCCTGTGATTTCAGAGAAAAAGATTTTTGAACCTTTTTTTTCCATTTTGAGTATATAGGAGCTAAGGGGCCCAGGGGTGTGGCCAATTTCGACCCGAGGGGCATGATTGGCAGGAATTATATAATTACTTCTTGCCATTGCTACATGCTAAATATCTAAGCTCTGGGCCCTGTGGTTTCAGAGAAGATGATTTTTGAAGCTTTTTTACATTATGAGTCTATGGGTGCGAAGGGGCCTCGGGGCGTGGAACATTTTGAACCCAGGGGCATGATTGGCAGGAATTATGTAGTTGACCACTTGCCCTTCCTACATGCTAAATATCTAAGCTCTGGGCCCTATGGTTTCAGAGAAGAAGATTTTTGAAGCTTTTTTTCCATTATGAGTCTATAGGAGCTAATGGGCCCCGGGGCGTGGTCCGTTTGGACACCAGGGGCATGATTGGCAGGAATTATGTAGGTGACCACTTGCTGTTACTACATGTTAAATATATAAGCTCTGGGCCCTGTGGTTTCAGAGAAGAAGATTTTTGAAGCTTTTTTTTCCATTATGAGTCTATGGGAGTGAAGGGGCCCCAGGGCGTGGCCCATTTTGAACCCAGGGCCATTATTGGCAGTAATTATGTAGGTGACCACCTGCCATTGCTACATGCTAAATATATAAGCTCTGGGCTCTGTGGTTTCAGAGAAGAAGATTTTTGAAGCTTTTTTTCCATTATGAGTCTATGGGAGCGAAGGAGCCCCGGGGCGTGGCCCATTTGGAACCCAGGGGCATGATTGGCAGGAATTATGTAGGGGACCACCTGCCATTGCTACATGCTAAATATATAAGCTCTGGGCCCTGTGGTTTTAGAGAAGAAGATTTTTTAAGCTTTTTTTCCATTATGAGTCTATGGGAGCGAAGGGGCCCCGGGGCGTGGCCCTTTTTGAACCATGGGGCATGATTGGCAGGAATTATGTAGGTGACCACCTGCCATTGCTACATGCTAAATATATGAGCTTTTGGCCCTGTGGTTTCAGAGAAGACGATTTTTGAAGCTTTTTTTCCATTATGAGTCTATGGGAGCGAAGGGGCCCCGGGGCGTGACCCATTTAGAACCCAGGGGCATGATTGGCAGGAATTATGTAGAGGACCACCTGCCATTGCTACATGCTAAATATATAAGCTCTGGGCCCTGTGGTTTTAGAGAACAAGATTTTTGAAGCTTTTTTTCCATTATGAGTCTATGGGAGCGAAGGGGCCCCGGGGCGTGGCCCTTTTTGAACCCAGGGGCATGATTGGCAGGAATTATGTAGGTGACTACTTGCCATTGCTACATGCTAAATATCTAAGCTCTGGGCCCTGTGGTTTCAGAGAAGAAGATTTTTTAAACTTTTTTTCCATTATGAGTCTATGGGAGCGAAGGGGCCCCGGGGCGTGGCCCATTTGGAACCCAGGGGCATGATTGGCAGGATTTATGTAGGTGACCACTTGCCATTGTACCATGCTAATTATCTAAGCTCTGGGTCCTGTGGTTTCAGAGAAAAAGATTTTTGAAGCATTTTTTCCATTATGAGTCTACAGGAGCTAAGGGGCCCCGGGGTGTTGCTCGTTTTGACCACAGGGGCATGATTGGCAGGAATTATGTAGGTGACCACTTGCTGTTGCTACATGCTAAATATCTAAGCTCTGGGCCCTGTGGTTTCAGAGAAGAAGATTTTTTAAGCTTTTTTTCCATTATGAGTCTATGGGAGCGAAGGGGCCCTGGGCGTGGCCCATTTGGAACCCAGGGGCATGATTGGCAGGAACTATGTAGGTGACCACCTGCCATTGCTACATGCTAAATATATAAGCTCTGGGCCCTGTGGTTTCAGAGAAGAAGATTTTTGAAGCTGTTTTTCCATTATGAGTCAATGGGACCGAAGGGGCCCCGGGGCGTGGCCCATTTGGATTCCAGGGGCATGATTGGCAGGAATTACGTAGGTGACCACCTGCCATTGCTACATGCTAAATATATAAGCTCTGGGCCCTGTGGTTTCAGAGAAGAAGATTTTTGAAGCTTTTTTCCATTATGAGTCTATAGGAGCTAAGGGGCCCCAGGGCGTGGCCTGTTTGGAACCCAGGGGCATGATTGGCAGGAATTACGTAGGTGACCACCTGCCATTGCTACATGCTAAATATCTAAGCTCTGGGCCCTGTGGTTTCAGAGAAGAAGATTTTTGAAGCTTTTTTTTCATTATTAGTCTATGGGAGCGAAGGGGCCCTAGGGTGTGCCCCATTTGGCACCAAGGGGCATGATTGGCAGGAATTATGTAGTTGACCACTTGCCCTTGATACATGCTTAATATCTAAGCTCTGTGCCATGTGGTTTCAGAGAAGAAGATTTTTAAATGTTTTCCCATTATAAGTCTATGGAGCTATATGTTGCCATGGCAACCAGAATTCCAATCTGATCAGCCCAAAAACCTTATGCAGCCTTTGCCCCTACCTGATGATGATTCTCATGAAATTTGATCAAGATTGGCCATGGGGTATTGGAGATATACTTATTTGAAATTGTTTACGGACGGACGCACGGACGCACGGACGGACGCACGCACGACGGACGACGGACAAAAAGTGATCCCAAAAGCTCACCTCGTCACTACGTGACAGGTGAGCTAAAAATATGGAGTGTATATGTTTTCTGGGCCAGACTAGCTAGTTTCGGCCAACTAGGCCTCATCAGTGACCCTCAGATATATTCAAAATTCCACAATGGAATCAATGATTCCAAAGGACAAGAAAATATAATCTACACTATGAAGCCCGCCAGATCAAAGAAGTGCAGTCATACAAACACCTTGGTATCTACTTCTCTGAAACTAGCACATATTGAAAACATCAAAGAGACAGCTTGGCATAGGTTGAATGTAATGCATAGACTTAAATTTGTTCTGGACAGGAAATCTTTAGAAGTTATTTACATATAGATTATTAGGCCACTTGTATAAGACAAAGATATTCTTTGGGATAAGTGTACACAATATTAAAAGCGCGAATTAGATAAAATTCAAAATGAAGCAGCTAGAATAGTTACAGGTGCTACAGCTTTGGTGACCTTGCAATCTCTAAACGAAGAAGTTGAATGGGAATCATTGCAAACTAGGAGAACCAACCATAAGCTTATTTTATTTTTATAAAATCTTGTTCCTTCCTATAGTATAGTGAGTAGTTGAATGAGACCGTGTGAGAGTCTGTTCGAAGCCGATCAACAATTAATCTAAGCCCCGCCTACTCCATTAGATATGCACAAGCATTCTGAATAGCAGACACTTGTAGTATGCATGTCGATTATGTATGATGTATATTAAACCAGAAGTGTAGACTCACACCAGCCTTGTCTTTTACTTAACCACTCCACACAACATCTGGCGACGAGGATAAAAGTGTTTTTTAAATCACCTGGATAACGATATGTGAACATAATAATTTCGTTATTTTATGGAATTGTTAACGCAATGTTCTGAAAACAAAGCTCATAATGGCTACATCGTTACCAGCTTTTCCCAAATTTGACACAAATGGGGACACTTCCTCACTTGGACATCGGTGGGAGAAATATCTCCAAAAGCTTGAAAACTTATTTGTCGGTATGAACATTGACAGTAAGAAAAGACGCAAGGCTCTGTTATTACACTACTCAGGAGACGAGGTATTCGACATCTACCAAACCTTACCAAATACGGGAGATGAAAGTGGGTACGACGAAACAAAAGAAGCCCTCACAACCTACTTCAAGCCACAAGTCAATGAAGAATTTGAAATCTTCCAGTTTCGCCAAATGAAACAATTGGAGTCAGAAACGGTGGACGAGTTCGCGACACGCCTTAGGAAAAAAGCGGAGTATTGTAGGTTCACGGATAAACCAAGAGAACTTAAATCCCAGATTCTTCAAGGATGTAAATCCGCAAAACTACGACGCAAGGTTCTCCAGGAAAATCTTACCTTGGAAAATATGTTGTTAGCTGCTAGGACAATGGAACTCGCAAATAATCAGGCAAAAGAAATGGAAAATGGACGTTCCAATGACCTCAGTTTTGAACAGACAAATAAACTTAAGTCCGTGCCGAGCAAAAGAAGGCCCGAGCGTCAAAACAGACAGAGTCAGAATGTAATTACAGGCCACAAAAGTGTAAAATGCCGTAACTGCGGAGGTGATTTTCCTCACAAACAAGGCCCCTGGCCTGCAAAAGTGAAGTTTTGTGAATACTGTAAGAAACCGAATCATTTTGTTTCAGTTTGCTTCAAAAAGAAAAGGAAAGACGGTCGTAAAAATGGACAGTATGGAGTAAAACAAGTCGATCTTGAATCAGTTGTGTGCTCAGACTCGGAAAGTGAAGCCCACGAGTCGGACAATTCTGATTTGGACAGTTTATTTGGAATAAAAGTCAATCAGGTGAAAAGAAAACCGCCGAAAACGGACGTTCTTATCAATTGGCTAAAATGCAGACTGCTAGTGGATTCAGGTAGTTCAATCAATTTACTGAATGAATCACTTCTTAATAGAATGAAAACACGGCCTGTAATCTCTAAGACAGATACAAAAGCGTATGCGTATGGACAAAAACATAAGTTACCGATCAAAGGAAACTTTACAGCGACTGTTGAGACGTCTAAGAAAATATCGACAGCAGTGTTCTACATAATAGGTGGAAACCAGAGGACCATTGGTCCTGAAGACGCTCACCTGACAGCCTTAGGTCTAAAGGGCTAAGGGACATGCACCCAAGGTCCCTCTAGACCTCTTATGGATCTAAGATCAATGTCAAACGTGTTTTAATGTTCTGTTTTTGTCCTCTGATAATGATATTTCGGAGATTCGTTATAGTAAATAAAGACAAGGATTGATGATTTCTTTAGCAAAAGTTGCTTATAAATTTCTTGAAACATGTGCCACAAAAATTTTGAAAATTGGTTCACTATTAAAAAAATTATGACCAAAATAAGATTTGAATAGAGATTTTACAACGAAAGGGGAGATAATCCATGATCATAAAGTTTTGATTCTGGAATCTTTTTGGCCTCGATTTAAATATTTTGAACTTCATGATGTGTTTTGCATCATTTTAATTATTTCAGTTATTTAGTAACAGTGTATGAAGAAATTGAAAATTTGCGGGGAAATATTTACCTCCCTTGCTAGCAATTTAACAATGGAAATTTCCCTATTCAAATGTGTTTTTGGTTATAAAATCCTTATTTGTCAACAGATTTTCTAAATTATTGCAACGCTAGTTGTTTTAAACCTTGTTCTTTATCCTGATGTAATTTTTATTGAGTTTTTTCTGAAAACCCATTATCAAAAGAGAAAATGTCCACATTAGTATATAGAGAAAGAATATATATGGTTAATGGGTGGGGAAATATCACGCATTTTATTAAATGATGTGGGTAGGGCATGCCCCCAGGGGCCCAAATTAAGGTCCATGTCACTAAATGCATCTGGCTGTATGACCAAGTGGTCCTTAATCACATTCCTGACTCTTGAAGATCAGTTGGAAAACTTTTGAGTTTGAATTTTCAGTTATATTTAGCCAAGATAAAACCATAGATGAGCTAAAAGGTCAGGAACAAGAAAATATATGGTTAATGGGTGGAGAGCTTAACCATTTCTAAAGGGGGTGTCGGCCCCCAATTTAACCTATGGTGTTCAAAGATCCAAGTAACTAAATGCCCCTTATCACAAGAAACAAGAAAATATATGATTTATGGGTGGGGATCTGAACAGTTTCCAAGATATTGGGCACTTTTTGAAATGAAGGGGGTGGGGCATGTCCCCGGGGGACCCCCTAGACTCCCAAGGTCCATGTCATTAAACATGCTTAATCACAAGGATCAAGAATATACATATGGTTTAGGGGTGGTATTCTCAACCATTTGCAAGATTTCAGCCATTTAGACTTTTTCCCATACAAATGCCAATGTGACCAAATTTGACCTTGGCATAAATAGGTCAAGGTCATCCCAGGGCAATTCTTTGAACAAACTATGATGGGCCCGAGTCCCGAGGCTACATACCAAGTTTGGTGGAAATCGGCCCAGCGGTTCAGGAGAAGAAGATTTTTGAAGGTTTTTTTTTAAGGGACCTGGTGGAACCCATGTCAATAAATGCGCCCTAGCTTAAGGAACAAGAATATATATGATTTAGTGGTGGAATATTGAACGGTTTGTTAGATATAATGCATTTTCACTTTTTCCCATACAAATGCATATGTGACTAAATTTTACCCTGGCATAAAATAGGTTAAGGTCATCCGAGGGTCACCATTTTAAGAATTTATGATGGGCCAGCGTCCCAGATGCTACATACCAAGTTTCATGAAAATCCGTCCAGTAGTTTCAGAGAAGAAGATTTTTGAAGGGTTTTAACCATATATGGGCATGGCGGCCATCTTGGTTATGTGACCCAACATCATCAACTTAATTTACATGTCCTTCTCCCATAAAGCCTGCATATGAATTTGGTCAAAATTGACCAAGTAGTTTCCCTGAAAAATAAGTTTAAAGTTTGACATATTAAAAAACTTGACCCAAGGTCACCGAATGACCTTGACCTATAAATCTCATATATACTTAATAACTCATTTAGATGATGTCATCTACCAACTTTCAGGCCAAAGGCTGCAACAGTTTTCAAAAAATCCACCGTTTTCACTTTTTGCCATTCAAAAGGCTATATTACCAAATTTGACCTTGGCATAAAGTAGGTCAAGGTCATCCAAGGGCCATTATTTGAACAAACTATGATAGGCCCGAGTACCCAAGGCCACATACCAAGTTTGGTGAAAATCGGACCAGCGGTTCCGGAGAAGAAGATTTTTGAAGGGTTTTTACCATATATGGGCATGGCGGCCATCTTGGTCATGTGACCTGGACCCCGCGAACAAACTTTCGTTCCCCCATCCCACTGAGGCCCCACATGAAATTTGGCTTCAGTCCGCCCAGCGGTTCCAGAGGAGAAGATGTTTGAAAATGTTGACATACATACATACAGACAGCATGACCACCCTATAAGCTCACCAATGAGCCTACGGCTCAGGTGAGCTAATAATGACTCTTTGTTATCATATGACACCTCTGTTCAACTGGATATAACCCCAGAAATAAACTCTGTCCAGGAAGTAAAAATAGACAATTCAGCTGGAAATGTGAGAAATTTGGTCAGACAATACTCGGACCTATTTAAGGGCATCGGAAAGTTGAAAGACACGCAAATTAAGTTACTCATCGATGAAACCGTTCAACCTGTGGCGCAACATCACCGCAGAATTCCGTTTCACATGCGTGAAAAAGTGGAAAATGAATTAGAAAGGCTGGAAAGTTTGGACATTATCGAAAAGGTAGACGGCCCAACAGACTGGGTAAGTCCTATTATTATCGCACCACGGAAGAATGGAGACATTCGAATATGTGTCGATATGAGAAAAGCAAATGAGGCTATCAAACGGGAAAGACACATCACACCTACAATCGATGACATCACCGCAAATTTAAATGGAGCAAAGATCTTTACGAAAATTGATATTAATAATGGCTTCCACCAGTGCGAATTAAGGCCCGAGAGTAGAAACATAACTGTATTCTCCACACACGTAGGACTAAGACGTTATAAACGGCTAAATTATGGAATTTCCGCCTCGCCGGAAATATTTAATAATGAAATAAGAAAGGCTTTAGACGGACTGAGCGGTTGTATCAATATAAGTGATGACATAATTGTTTATGGGAAATATCAACAAGAGCACGATAGGAATTTACAAGCAGTGTTTGAACGCCTAAAACATAAAAACTTGACACTTAACAAAAGCAAGTGTTTATTCAGTCAGAAACTAGTGAAATTCTTTGGCTACATTTTCCATGAAAATGGCATTTCAGCTGACCCGGAGATGGTAGAATCCATCAAAAATGCCAAGAAGCCTACTACGCCCTCGGAAGTCAAGAGTTTTCTTGGAATGACAGGGTATGTTTCACGTTTTATTCCCCAATATTCAACCCTTACAGAACCTCTACGGAGACTAACAAGAGAAAATGAACAGTGGTTATGGACTGATGAGCAAGAAAATGCATTTCAGACATTAAAAGACAAATTAACAAGTGACACTGTCATGGTCTACTTCGTACCGTCAAAAGATACAGAATTATGGGTAGACGCATCGCCAGTAGGCTTAGGAGCAATATTATCCCAGGACAACAAAATTGTTGCGTACGCCAGCCGAGCGCTAAGCCCGGTGGAACAACGTTACTCTCAGACAGAGAGAGAATGTCTAGCTATAGTGTATGGTGTTGAACATTTTCATTTGTTCCTGTTCGGAAAATCATTCACTCTGATCACCGTCATAAACCTCTTACTGCCATATTTGGCACTGGCAAGTTAAAGAACAAACAACAATCTCTAAGACTTGAACGTTGGAGATTACGTCTTGCTACATACGATTTCAAAGTGACATACAAAAAAGGTGACCTTATGATATCGGATTATATGAGCCGTCATCCGTTCAATGGCTATTCTGATCACAATTCTACCGAGGATTACGTACGGCTCATAGCTTCAAATTCAGTACCCAAAGCACTGAATATGTGTGACGTAGCTTCTGCAACACAGCAAGACAAAACATTACAAAATGTAATCTTATCAGTCAAAACGAATCGATGGAGCAACAAACTGTGTCGGATTAACAGATCTTACGGAGTGTTTTCTAAGGTATCTCATGAACTCACTGTAGTGGAGGTAGATGGACAGGAGATATTATTGCGAGGATCAAGGTTAGTAATACCACTTAGCTTACAAAATCATGTTGTAAACCTCGCACATGCAGGACACTTGGGAATTGTCAAAACAAAAACTCTGTTAAGAGAAAAGGTGTGGTTTCCATTTATTGACTCACTTGTTGAAGAAAAGTGCAAAAACTGTATACCGTGCCTATCTGTGTCGGCACATAACCCATCTGAGCCAGTAAAAGTCAGTGTATTACCCAATCAGGTGTGGGATGAAGTGTCAATAGACTTTCTCGGACCTATAAATGATATAAACTATGTTCTAGTTATCATTGATGACTATAGCAGATTCCCAATAACAGACACATTGACATCTCTTACAGCAAAAGCAGTTATCCCAAGGCTAGAACGTATATTTTCCTTATTTGGAATACCCTCTGTATGCAGGTCAGATTCGGGACAACCCTTCCAAAGTGATGAATCCCGTCAGTTTGCTAAGCGCATGGGATTCAAACACCGTAGGATTACGCCGCTACATCCGAAAGCAAATAGTGTAGCAGAACGGTTTATGTCACCATTGCAAAAGGCAATAAAAACAGCTGTAATCGAAGGTCAAGACTATAAACAGGAAATGAATAAATTTCTAATTAACTTTCGTGCCTGCCCACATCCCAGTACAGGTATGGCCCCCGGGACAATCATGTTCAACAGACCTGTAAAAACATTTTTGCCACAGTTTTCGGTAAAACATAGTGATAAACAAATCCGTAATCGGGACAGAAAAGCTAAGCTAAAACGCAAAGTATATGCGGATCAGAGAACGGGCGCAAAACAGACAACGACTAAGCCAGGAGACGCTGTGCTCGTAAAACAGCCTAAAAGGAATAAACTGACCCCGCCCTTTCATCCAAATCCAGGGACAATCAGTCAGAAAAAGGGTTCGATGTTAACAGCAGGCCATGGAGATAAAACGATCACTCGAGATGCATCGCATTTCAAACGGTTATCGGGTACGCTTGCTGGTCAAAGTCTACGTGGATCTCGTAAGTCTGGGAATACAGCAAACAAAGGTGCATTTCAGTCACGGGACTTGCCGCAACGAGAGCGAAAAAAGCCAGCAAGATTCGAAGATTATGTGTAAATGTGTAAAACTGTGTTTAAAGGGCCATAATAATGCCCAGAATATGTAAAATGTGTTAAAAGGGTCATTATAATGCCCAGGATGTGTTTAAAGTGGTTTTAAAGTGATTTTGCATACAAATTTTGCCTATCTTATTGCGAAAATTGATGTTAAGCTTTTGAGCTCATTATCACTATTCCAGTGTTTATGGGCCGTAAGGCTACCAGTTTTTATTTTCTGTTTTGTGTTTTTTTTTTTTGTTTTTTTTTTTGTCACTGCGCAATTTTACTTTGTTTCCCCTAAAGAAAAAGGGAACTGGCAAGATTTGTATCCAGCTGACGCTTTTTAATTTTTGTCCAGTATACAAAAAAAAAATTGTCAAACAATTTCAGGATTGATTAATGAGGCTGCATTCTCTAGTTCAGACGTACTGTAATTTTATTATTGGACAATCCTGTAAGTGCCAAAAGTTAATTTGGAAAACAAACATCTCTCAGCAGGCTGCTTTAACACGGCAGATTATGGATCAATTGAAACTGTCATCTCCTCCTTAATATGTTTTCATGTGTGGTTAACAGGTTTAGTTTTAATTCCATGTTTTGATTGAAATGGCAGACATATAGTTTGCAAACAATTAACTCAAACCAAAACTGATAGATCTAACCTTCAAAATAATAAACTGTGGGCAGATTTACGTGTTCAGACATTTCGGCTTCAAACAAGCGTGTGAATGAAATTTCTGTGAAAAACAATTTTGTGACTTGCCGTAGAAAAGAGACTTTAAGTCACATAGTTTTGAGAAAGGTATTATCAAAACATTTTCGTACAATAAAACGTTTTACACTTTCTTTAAAGTAATACTAATAGAGTTTAGAGTGTTAATGCTGTTTTACAATCTGCAGGTTTGCTCATTATCATTTACGTAATGTTCATTCTTTAAACAAAAGGAGGGATATAGTATAGTGAGTAGTTGAATGAGACCGTGTGAGAGTCTGTTCGAAGCCGATCAACAATTAATCTAAGCTCCGCCTACTCCATTAGATATGCACAAGCATTCTGAATAGCAGACATTTGTAGTATGCATGTCGATTATGTATGATGTATATTAAACCAGTAGTGTAGACTCACACCAGCCTTGTCTTTTACTTAACCACTCGACACTACACTTCCTTAGTTAGTGAAACGACAATATATAGTCCCCGAAATGTCAATAATTTTAAAACTATTCAGTGTAACACAAATAACTATTTACATGTTTTACTTACTTTCGGTTATCAGTGGCTATAATAATTTACCCCATCGGGCTAAGGAAACAACTTCACTTGTGTTTTTCAAAACAGCCCTTACTGGAAACAGGGTCCAAACACGAAAATTGTAAGTAAGTGAAAAAGGTAAGTGAAAATGTCAAGCCACCCATGCTCGCTTGAGAACCAATTTTGTATTTTAAAAAGTGATCTTTTTATTAAGAAATAATGACTGACGCACCGTCAAAAACTCTTACCATGTTTTATAACTAAATTCAACGCAACCAACTACTCCGAGATCTATCATTTTAACTAATAGCACTCTGAAAATACGCTTATATGGTGATGCATCAAGAGGTTTTGGAGACAACCAACACATTTTCCGTCACCTATTGGTATTTATAGAAGCTAGTAAAAGGTTTTAATATAATTACAGAAAGAATTCTCCCATGAATTCAGAAAGGGTCGGTGGTTTGAAAATCGCTTCAGATAATCAACTTTGCCTGTGTTTACATTCATATATTGTATTTGTCTTATCTACTCTCATTACTTCGTGTTTGTTTGTTTTTTTTTTGTTCTTTTTCTCTATTTAAATGTTTTTGTTTTTCCTTCACTCAATCATTGCCTTGGTTAGTACAACTATGTATAGCTTATCTTTTTCGTAATCTACGCATAATTGTATTCAAGTGAACCCGCCAATTCATGTACAAACGCTTTCATTTTTCATTTATTAGGTAATGAACTTCATAACCTACATGCTGCTTCCTTTCAAATCCTCTAACATATTGTAAACATTATCATTTGTCTTGTCACGTATTACTTAAACTAATAAATATGTTTAAACCAATCACAGTTTGGGGATAAGTTGAAAAGTAGAACCAATTTCGAGCGTGTAGAACGAGTGGTTTGTCTTTATACAACTGTCCAACAAATTGTAACTCAACAAATCACACACTAGAACTGGTGTATTTTATTCTAATACACTTTAACAAGAAGAAATCCCACCAACATTACTGACGGAACCACAGTAATAAATGTCATTTTGTAATGCCTTTGATGCGAGCAATTAGCAATAGCGTGTTACAATCTTACGTCATAGATTCTTTGAGTAACGTCATAAAATGGCGGCTTTTCGCGACTTCACTATCCATCAAGTTATTTGTTGCAAAATAAATCAGAATTCCTTAAGACAAACTATATGGGTGCGCTATATGTTTGACTTATTTGTGTCCTCTGGCTTTCGCTGTCTGAGAAATCGGAAATAAATTATTAGTTTAGACTCATATTCTAGACAGATTTTTAATTATTTCGACCCCAGTTTGATTTATATCAGTCTTTGAATCGATTGCCTATTCGAAATTCGCAAAATTGCAGTTTGTGTCCTCTGGCTTTCGTTGTCGGATCATTACAGGGTCACTGATGAGGCTTTATTAGCCGAAACTGCGTAGTATGACCCATCTTCTTTCTTATGAATGTTTTCATTGCTCTTAAAGGAACTCATTTTTGATTTTTATTATTGTTTTATCATATAAAGAATTAGTCCGTAGGTCATACCAATGAACACCATAAGAGTTGTCTACAATATGTAAAATACCGGGATCCAATGTCATCAAGTTAAGTTCCACATTTAATAATTTGAAAAACGTGAAACGCACCAGTTTTGAATACAGCATCTCGGTCGTCTAAATTTTACGAAGGCGAGTCAATTAAAAACAGCCTTGTTTATTTCTGGGTGAGATCGATCTCTTTTGTTATTGCCCTCTAGAACGATACACTTGGAGCAACGCTGTCTTCAACTGCCACCATGACATCTTCGTTGGGCCGAAAATGACGTCCACGGATATCCTTTTTCAAGTTTGGGAATAGGAAATAGTCACTAGGAGCAAAGTTCGGAGACTATGCGAGGTACGGTAGTAGCTCGCACCCATTCCGCTCAACAGCATCCATTGTAATTTTATTGATTCCATTGTAGACTTTTGAAAATATTTGAGGGTCACTGATGAGGCCCAATTGGCCGAAACTAGCTAGTCTGGCCCAGAAAATATGTATCCTTCATATTTTCCAGTTCTGTGGTGTATTCCTTGCTTCCAAAGATAACCCTTTTATAGAACATATTCACGATGTCCCTTTCCATTGAAAACCAATCTGAAATCATTGAAGCCTTAAGCTCGACATCTAGATATATGGATGATTTATTAACTATTGACAATACCTATTTCGACAGTTTACCGTCTCCCCACCGCCCCCCCCCCCTCACCAGAACTTCAGTTAAATAAAGCAAATTCTTCTGATACCGAGGCCCCGTTTCTGGATTTGCATCTATCTATTGTAGATGGGTTTGTTTCTTGCAAAATTTATGATAAACGTGGTGAATTTGATTTTGAAATTGTAAATTTTCCTATCTTTGATAGTGATATTCCTCGTGCGGCATCCTATGGCGTTTATATGTCGCAATTAATTCAATTTGCCAGACTGTCTAGTTATGTAACTGACTTCAACACTCGTTATAAATGGCTAAACTTCTTAATCCTCTTTAATTGCACGCCGTTAGGTCAGTCCTCAGATTCTATGACGGTTCCAGTGTAAAGGTTTACTGAGAATTAGAGAGTATCTAATTTTATGTTATGTTGGTTTATGCCTGATGCTCTATGTCTGGTTGTGCTCATCGGAATCTAACTATTGGTCTTCTTTTGCCCCAGTATTTCAGTGGTTTCTTGCTGTCGTGTCCTCACCTTTGTTTCATCTCTGTGGTTGTTTGATTTTTGTGTTCATGGAGACGTTGCACTGATGAGTTAGAAGGTCTTCATTCTGACTGAACAAATTATTTGTCTAATTCGCGACGGAAGTATGGGCGCGGATTGTGGCCACGTAAAATCGATTCAAGACCCCCAGTGGAATTCGTTTCACCGACTGTTCCAAGGCGGTTCTTCTGTCGCGGTTTATTTTTGTAATGATTTGTCTTTGAGTGTGTGTATCGCTTATATTATTTTGTTTTGGATAGCCAATGGGCAATTTTGTGGGAAAGTAACTGTCCTTTTGACTTTCCGCTAGTTGTTTCATGTTTGTGCTTCTTTCCCTTTGGTGTCTCTGATTGGAGTTGTGGGTTAATTGTATCGATTCTTAATCATTGCCTTCACTTCTATTATATTTATGAGTCAGCATGACACAGCATTTTGCCTTAAAATACTGGCCGGTCATTGTGACCAATATTTCATGGTCCAGTGATGTTGTCTTATATCTTGAAGACTTTTTAATGTATGGACTCAATACTTTTAGATTATGAGTCGGTATGAGACAACATTTGACCTCAAAATAAATGTAGGTCCCTGTGACCTATATTTCATGGGCAAGTGATTTGTCCTCTATTTGTTGTATGTACAAACCATACGTCAGGTTTATAAGTCAGATTGATGCGACATTGGATCACAAACACGATGTAGGGCGATGTGACCTATGTTCCATGATTATATATTGAAGGCAATTAGACACCATAACCTGTATGTCCTGATGTTTGCCTTCGAAATAAATGTAGGCCACTATAACCTATATTTCATGGTCAAGTGATTTCGCCTTATCCCTTGAAGACTTCTTGGTGTTAAAATCATACTTCAGGATTATGAGACAGTCCGACCCGACATTTGGTCAAAAACTAAATCTAGGTCACTGTGACCTACATGTACATCATTTTATATAAATAAAAACTGGTGTTAACAGGGTTATACATTATTTGGCTTATTTTTGCTCCAATACATAGGTTATTGGTACTCGTTAGAGCCGCATCAAACAGGCGGTTATAACGAGCACCTACAACTTATGTTTCGAGTGAAAATAAGAATACATATCACTAAATTTCATCAGAAAAGTGGCCAGTTTGCAGATAAATAAGTATGCACTATGTCAGATGGGTTGTATTTCAAGGTCAAGTGATTTTGCTTTATATCTTAAAGACTGTTTAATACATGATACCATACTTGGTATCATGAGCCGGTATGGCCCGATATTTGACCTCAAAATAAATATAGGCCATCATGACCTATATTTCATGATCCAGTGATTTTGCCTTATATCCTGAAGAAAAGTTTAAAAAAAAGATTGTGATGTCTAGCTGCATCCAGGCACATCAAACCTGGGGTCAAGAAAGACGGTCTTCCACAATACAGATGACCCCAATATGAATGCTTTCTGATGAGGGGCAGAAATTGGAAAAAGTAGGACCACGAATTTGAATAATTTCTAAGTTAAAATAACATGGTGAGCAATTAGGGTTGGGATCGCACATATTATGGACAACTGCGACTTTAAGTGCCCATGTGAACACTAAGCGTCGCGACACTACACATTACGATTGCAACGCTTACTGTCCAACATGAACACTAAGCGTTGCAACGTTTACTTCCAACATGAATACTAAGCGTTGCAGTTCAAATGGATGGACACTGAATTTCAACACGATAAAATAATAATAAAGTTCAGAGAGTGCAAAAATCACAAGCCGCAGCCAACCCGGACGCCAACCTGTGAGAAAAGGCCTTTTATTTAACAAGTACAAAAAGAGGACCAAGATGGTCCTATATCGCTCCACTGAGCTAACAGATTCAAAGTTTCAGGAAGTGCCAACCTTTACTGAAGGATTTATGGGAGGACAAAGTGATGACACATAAGCATTTTCTGCAAATCAAGTAGTATGTAACTCTATGATAAATCGGCTGACCTCACCGGTTTTCAAACTCATTCACGCTTTTATCGATGACTTGCTAATATGTATCTTTTAAGAAGATCCGATATAAACTGAACGGGAGGAAAAAATAAGGAATTAATTGCTGCAATCAAAGGGATGTAACTCTATGATAAATAGACAAACCTCACCAGCTCTCAAACTCCTCCGAGCTTTTCTGCCTGACTTACTTTTCTGTAAGTTTCATGAAGGTCCGACCAAAACTGAGGGGGCAGCAGTGATGACAAGGTCGTATAGCATTTTCAGCCAAACAGGGGACATAACTCTAAGATTAATTGACTGGCATTGCAAGTTTTCAAACTTGTCTGAGCTTTTATCCCTAACTTACTAACATATACATTTCAAGAAGTTCCGATAAAAAATGATGGAGTTACGATAAAGAAGAGGCACTTTATACAATCTAAGGGATGTAACTCTATGATAAATAGGCTGACCTCATCAGTTCACGAACTCATCCATTTTATCCCAACTAACATGTAAGTTTCAAGAAGATCCAATAAAATTGAAGGAACTACGGTGATGACAAGGTCAAAAATAGGCATTTTCTGTAATCGAGGACAAAACTCTCTGAAATATAGGCTGACCTCACCATTTATTTTTAATCGGCCGAACCTTTATTCCTTACTTACTTACATATAAATTTCAAGACAATCCCATGAAAACTGAAGGGGGCTATGATGATGACAAGGTCAAAAATAGGCATTTTCAGCAGTAAAGGGGACGTTATTCTACGATAGATAATCCAACCTCGTCAGTTTTCGAACTCATCAAAGCTTTTATCCCTGACTTATTGTTTGTAAGTTTCAAGAAGATTCGATCAAAACTGAAGGGGCTTAGGTGATGACAATGTCAAAACTAAGCATTTTCAGCAAAGTAATGGACATAACTCCATGATTACTCGACCGAAATCGCTAATTTTCGAACTTATACAAACTTTTAAGCCCAGCTTATCTGTTTGTAAGTTTCAGGAAGATCCGATCAAAACTGAAGGGGTTATGGTGATGACAAGGTCGAAAATAGGCATATTCTATAATCAAGGGGGCATAATTCTCCGAAATATAGGCCGACCTCACCAGTTTTTGAACTCAGCCAAGGTTTTATCCCTTACTTACTAACACGTTAGCATTATGCAAACAAGCCTATACAAATACATTGCAACCTTTATCGCCGAAAAAATGAAAATTCTATGATGTATAATTGTGATATTTTTCGTATTTCTGCTCTAAAATATAGATTGTGGGCACTCGTGAGAAGCGTCTTATCGAGGCGGTTCTAACGAGTACCCACAATCTATATTTTCTCATCGAGGCGGTTCTAACGAGTACCCACAATCTATATTTTAGAGCAGAAATAAGAAAATTAAGGTATACCCCCGGAAACCCAAGTTTTACTTTATAAAAGTGGGGTTCAAGGGGGTCAAAACTATATAGGCGTGTTTTCGTGATGTAACAAAAAGATGAAAACTGAAGGGGCTATGGTACATGGAATGACAAAGTCAAAAATAGGCATTTTCAGCAGTGAAGGTGACGTAACTCTACAATAGATGATCGAACTTCGCAAGTTTTTTAACGAATCCGAGCTTTTATCCCTGACTTACTTGTTTGTAAGTTTAAAGAAGATCCGATCAAAACTTAAGGGGCTACGGTGATGACAAGGTAAAAGATAAGCATTTTCAACAAAGGAGTGGACATAACACCAGTAATCGACCCATATCACTAGCTTTTGAATTCATCCGAATTTTTAACCCTGCCTTACTTGTACTTACGTTTCAGGAAGATCCAATCAGAACTCAAAATGACGTTACTCTGTGTTAAATGGGCCGACTTGTCCGGTTTTCGAACTCATCCAGGATTTTATCCGCAGCCACCTTACGTATGAGTTTCAGAAAGATCGGATCAAAACTGAAGGGGATACGTTGATGACAAGGTCAAAATTCGGCATTTTCAGCAATCAAAGGGACGTACCTTTATGATAAATGGACCGAATTGGCCGATTTTCGAACTCGTCCGAGGTTTTATCTCCAGCCACCTTACATATACATGTACGTTTTGGAAAGTCCGATCGGAAATAAAGGGGCTACGGTGATGACAATGTCAAAAATCGGCGTTTTCTGCAATCAAAGGGACGTACGTGTTACTCTATGATAAATGGGCCGACTTCACCTGTTTTCGAACTCATCCGAACTTTTATCCCTAGCCAACTTACATATAAGTTTCAGAAAGATCCGATCAAAACTGAAGGGGCTACGATGAGGACAAGGTAAAAAATCGGCATTATCAGCAATCAAAGGGACGTAACTCTGTGATAAATAGGCTGCCTTGGTCCGTGTTTGGACTCTATTGAGGTTTTATCCCCAGCCACCTTACATATAAGTTTCAGAAAGTTCCGATCCAAACTAAAGGGGCAACGCTGATGACAAGGTCAAAAATCGGCATTTTCAGCAATCAAAGGGACGTATGTCAATGATAAAAGGGCCGACTTGGCCGGTTTTCGAACCCATCCGAGCTTTTATCCCCAGCCACCTCACATATAGAAAGATCTGATCAAACTGGAGGCGCTTCGGTGATGACAATCATTTTTCCATTGTAAGTCTATGGGACCTTGTGTTTGCCATAGCAACCAAAGTTTTACGTTCGATTTAAAAAAAAAAGCTTATGTCATCACTGCCCCAACAGAGGCATGCTACAGATGAGAAATGGTTGAGATCAGCCTGTAGGTTGCAGAGATATAACTGGTCAAAGATGTGGACGGACGGACGACGGACGACCCACTATACTATAAGCTCCCCTGGAGCCTTCGGCCTATAATTAGCATTTTCAGCAGCGTAGGGGACATAACTCTGTGAGAAATCGACCGGCATGGTTTGTCTTCGAACTCATACGAGCTTTTATCCCTGACTTACTTATTTGATAAGATAATAATAAGATCCGATCAAAACTGAAGGGGCTACGGTGATGACAAAGTCAACAATAGGCATTTTCAGCAAAGTAGGGGATATAATTTCGGAGTAATCGACCGACATCGCTAATTTTCGAACTTATCCGAGCTTTTATCCCTGACTTAGGTGTTTGTTAAGTTTCAAGAAGATCCGATCAAAACTGAGGGGGCAACGGTGATGACAAGATCAAAAATAAGCATTTTCAGCAAAGTAGTGGACTTAAATGCGTAAGTAAACGACCGATATAGCTAGTGTTTGAATTCATGCGAGCTTTTATCCCTCGCTTACTTGTTTGTAAGTTTCAAGAAGATCCAATCAAAACTAAAGGGCCTACGGAAATGACAAGGTTACAAATAAGCATTTTCATCAAATTAGGGGACATAACTCCGTAAGTATTCTACCGACATCACTAGTTTTCGAAATCTTCTGAGATTTTAACCCTGACTTGCTTGTATGTAAGTTTCAGGAAGATCCGATCTAAACTGAAGGGGCTACGGTGACGACAAGGTCAAAAATAGCCATTTTCAGGAAGCAAGAGTATGTACCTCTACGATAAATGGGCCGACGAGGCCGATTTTCGAACGAATCCGAGATTTTATCCCCAGCAACCTTACATATAAGTTTCAGAAAGATCCGATCAAAAGTGAAGGCGCTACGGTGACGACAAACGTTTTCCAATTGTAAGTCTATGTGGCCTTGTGGTTGCCATAGCAACCAAAGTTTTTGTTCGATTCCGAAAAAAAGCATATGTCATCAATGCCGCACCAGAGACATGCTACAGATGAAAAATGGTTGAGATAAGCCTGCAGTGCGGCCCCGCCCATCGGGCTTGAAGAAATAAATGGGCTACATGATGCTTTCACGCAGGGCTGAAACCGACCGCACACGAGTACTGGTAAATTGCTTATAGGATCTAAGCTTGCCCAGGCAAAGCGGTGCGTGCCGTCCATGCTTATAAACCCTATTGGTGTCATTGGGCGACAGGGCTTGAGATGTCATTTCATCTCAATGTGGGTCCCACAAAACTGGAAGCAACATCACCAAAATGACCTTTACAGTGTTGAAGGGGACAATAAACCTCAAACCCACTGTATATACTATAAGCTCCCCTGGAGCCTTCGGTCCAGGTGAGCTGTAAATAGGCATTTTCAGCAATCAATGATAAATGGGCCGACTTGACCGGTTTTCGGACTCTTTCGGGTTTTTATCCCCAGCCATTTTACATACAAGTTTCAGAAAGATCTGATCAAAACTGAAGGCGCTACGGTGATGACAAGGTCAAAATAGGCATTTTTAGCAATCAAAGGGACGTAACTCTATGACAAATGGGCCCAGTTGGTCGGTTTTCAATCTCATCCGAGTTTTTGTCCCAAGCCACCTTACGTATAAGTTTCAGAAAGATCCGATCAAAACTGAATGGGCTACTGTGGTGACATATCATAAATAGACATTTTCAGCAATCAAAGGGACGTAACTGTATGACAAATGGGCTGACTTGGCCGGTTTTCGAATTCTTCCGAGTTTTTATCCCCAGCCACTTTACATATAGGTTTCAGAAGGATCCGATCAAACCCGAAGGCGCTATGGTGATCACAAGGTCAAAAATCGGCATTTTCAGCAATTAAAGGGACGTAACTCTATGATAAATGGGCCGACTTGGCCGGTTTTCAAACCCATCCGCGATTTTATCCCAAGCTACCTTACATATAAGTTTCAGAAAGATCCGATCAAACCTGAAGGGGCTACGCTGATGACAAGCTCAAAAATATGCATTTTCAGCAATCAAAGGGACGTAACGCTATGATAAATAGGCCGACTTGGCCGGTTTTCGAACTCATCCGAGTTTTTATCCTCAGCCACCTAAGATATAAGTTTCAGAAAGATACGAAAAAAAAGAAGGCGCTACGGTGATGACAAGGTCATAAATAGGCATTTTCATCAACCAGAGGGAGATAACTCTATGATAAATAGGCCGACTTAGCCGGTTTTCGAACACAACCGAGTTTTTATCTCAAGCCACCTTACATATAAGTTTCAGAAAGATTCGATCAAAACTGAAGGGGCTACGGTGATGACAATGTCAAAAATAGGCATTTTTAGCAATCAAGGGGACGTAACTCTATAATTAATGGGCCGACCTTGCCAGTTTTCGAACTCGTCCGAGTTTCATCCCCAGTCTACTTATACTATGATAAATGGGCCGACTTGGCCGGTTTTCGAACTCACCCGAGTTTTTGTCCTCAGCCACGTCCGATCAAAACTGAAGGTGCTACGGTGATGACAAGCATTTTCCTATTGTAAGTCTACGGGACATTGTGGTTGTCATAGCAACCAAAGTTTTCATTCGATTTCATTAAAAAGCTACTGTCATCAATGCCCGTCCAGAGGCATGCTACAGATAAGAAATGATTGAGATCCGCCAGCAGACTGCAGATATATAGCTGGTCAAATGTGTGGACGGACGATGGACTGACGACGGACGACGTAGGGACTACAATCCTATAATCTCCCCTGGAGCCTTCGGTCCAAGTGAGCTAAATTGCGCAAGAAGCAGATAGACTAGTTCTCTCTCTTACACAAACAAGATGTCAAATGGTGTCAAATGCTTACTTAAAATCTGAAATAAATCCAATAACCTTTCCTTCACTGTCCAACAATTTAGCTCCGTCATTTATTGTTGTAGTGAAATGAGTTTCACAACTGCTTTTAATGCACGTTGTATATCTGAGACAAGTTTCTATTGATTAAGACGAGACAAAAAGTCTTCAGAATATAAGGCAAAATCACTAGACCATGAAATATAGGTCATAGTGACCAACATTTATTTTGAGGTAAATATCGAGCCATACTGGCTCATAATACCAAAGCATGGTGTTCCTATATCAACAGTCTATATCAAAAACGGTATGGTGTTCACATATGAAAAACCTTCAGGATATTAAACAAAATCACTGGACCATGAACTACAGTTCACTGTGACCTACGTTTATTTTAAAGTCAAATATCGTGTCATACTGACTCATTATACTAAGGTATGGTGTTCATAAATCAAAAAAGTCTTCAAGATATCAGGCAAAAGCACTGGACCATGAAATATAGGTCACGGTGACCTACATTTATTTTGAGGTCAAATGTCGGGTCGTACAGTCTCATAAGCCTGAAGTTTGATGTTCATACATCAACAATTCTTCAAGAGATAAGGCAAAATCTCTCGACCGTGAAATAGGCCCAGAAATATATTTCTTGCACACCAGATAAGCAAATCCGTGATTTTACCCTGTGATAGAAATTTATGTTCTGACCCTGGTGTTCCGACCAAAATTCGAGTATAATCTCCTGTTAGATAAATGCATTGGTTGATTACGACCTCGTATGCGCCGTTGTTAAGGTTGACGTCACAGCACGTTACGTGACGTCACTAAACATTCATCACAATGTGGCGGACGTCGGTAACCGAAGTGACTGCAGCATTAAAAATCCGCGCTAAGAAATGGACCTCCAAGGTATGCAAGAAAAATAATCCAATATGGGTGTGAGGGGTGGATAGAAAAATCCGTCCCTCGGTATCACTGTCCGGCAACACGAGGCTTGCGATGTCTGCAAGGGGGCCTCGGGACGGACTTTTCCATCCACCCCTCACATCCATATAAGATTCTTATAATATATCCCGTTGAGAGCCCGAAACCAGCATGTTAAATTCTGATCAAGACGTAACTATTGTACATCACGATAACAAGTCCGTGAAACGAAGACCCCTCTAAACCCCATTTTATATAGGGAATAGTGGGGTGTAAGGGGGTAAACATTATCTGCCTTATTTTTGCTCCAAACCATAGATTGTGGGTACTCGTTAGAACCGCCTCATTGAGGCGGTTCTAACGAGCACCCACAATCTATGCCGAAAGCAGAAATTAGAAAGATGTTATTATTTTTATCTAATATATGTAACTTCTGACACCATGTTTGACGCCATTATTTCACACGGCCATGTTTTTTCCTAATGAATACAGTGAAATTCCACTATTAAAACCAGCTAAAATTAAGACTAATTAAGCCTATGCTTTAAAGTGAGGATTAACTTTGTTTAATCCAGTATTTAATTTCCTGCAGACATGGTCTTTCTTGAGGGGACTCATCCCCTACCTAGGCCATGGAGCTTGTACATGTCTGCCAGGCCTTATTATAATTAAAAACACCTGGAGATGATGCCTTGTAAGACATTACACCTATCAGGTTTCTGTTCCACTTGGCCCTCACATGATAAGGTTCCTGCCCAATCAGATTAGCTCCTTATCCCATACTGGCATTTGTATAGACCACTTGTGGTGGCTCCCCTTCGTTTTCAAGCATGGCAGGCAGCAGACAGCATCAAGCGACTTTGTACCACTGACGTTCAATTTAGCTCCATAGGAGATATTTTGGCCGTACGGTGGTCAACAACTACATGTATTCAGTTCAGACAAAACACCTTGCATGTCCCATTGCCGCGTATTTGCAATTCACCTTTCTGCCCATCTGCTGCCTTATTGTTATGTATTAGCAGTCCCATCCCATTGTTTAGCTTCAAAGGGTCTAGTGGCATTCAGTCTCTTACCTAAACATCCTTCAAAACCCATCTGCGCCTTTGTCTCAGAAAAATTGGACTGAAACCATCCCTGTATTCTGGTCATTCATTTAGACGGGGTGGGGCTAGCTTTGCCCTTGAGTGTGGGGTCCCTGCGGACTGGATTAACTTCCAAGGTGACTGGGTCAGTGATGCCTATCAGAGATACTTGGATCCCTCATTCGACCTAAGGAAACAGCTTACTGAAGCATTAGGGAAAGCCTTTTTACATTGCTCGAGCAAAGATTGTCCTAGCAGGGTCTGACTTGTTGTTAGCTAGTGGTGCTAACAAATGCAATTGTGTGGATAATTGTTTTGCTATTATTATTATTATTATTATTTTATTTTTATTCTTTTACACATATACATCATAGCAGATGTACATGTACATATCAGTCGATTGCCTGCTGCCTCACCTTTTTTCTTCTCCCTGCCTGGGTTTGGGTTTTTGAAGATCATTTAACCATGTAAACAGTGATTGTATGTTTTAGGCTTTTTATATCTTGCTCATATATTTTCATGCACATGCTTTATCTTGCTGGCCTATTATTAAATGGTCTTCATTGTACCCAAACCCAGTCTTCCTTATTCTTGCTCTGCCTTTCTGTATAAATTAGCAGCTTGCGCCTAATTGGTGGAAGGAAATTAATGTGAGGATTTACTTTGTTTAATCCATTATTAATTTCCTGCAGACATGGTCTTTCTTGAGGGGACTCACCCCCTACCTAGGTCATGGAGCTTGTACATGTCTGCCAGACCTTATTATAATTAACACCACCTGGAGATGATGCCTTGTAAGACATTACACCTATCAGGTTTCTGCTCCACATGACCCTCACATGATAAGGTTCCTGCCCAGTGTGTGTGTGTGTGTGTGTGTGTGTGTGTGTGTGTGTGTGTGTGTGTGTGTATGTGTGTGTGTGTGTGTGTGTGTGTGTGTGCCTAAAACATGTATTGAAACAAAGCACGGAAATCTTGGTTGTCTCGGTCAATCGGAAATGGGACAGGCTGGTTACTTATTGTCTTGCCCTCGTAGCATATAAAAGTATTGTTAATGCCTCACTATTTCTTTAGTGTTAGTCGCAGATAAGATTCACTACATTACGCAAACACGCCTATACAAATGCATTGCCACCTTTATCGCCGACAAAATGAAAATTTTATGATGAAAAATTGTGATATTTTTCTAATTTCTGCTCCAAATATAGATTGTGGGCACTCGTTAGAACCGCCTCATCGAGGCGGTTCTAACGAGTACCCACAATCTATATTTTAGAGCAGAAATAAGAAAAATAAGGTATACCCCCGGAAACCCCAGTTTTACTATATCAAACTGGGGTTCAAGGGGGTCAAAATTATATATGCATGTTTACGTGCTGAGGCGGAACTATCGATTGTACCTGCCTTTGAATGTTCTATTAATACAAAGGTAAACCAAGTCATCCAGTTGTGTGAATTCAGCTGTAACACAAGCAAAGCTAAGGCGTGTCGTGTGACCATTTTGGTCCGCTTGCAGAAAGCATGCGAAAGGCACTCTACCGAATCTTCTGGTGGACTCATCGAATTAGACATATATTGACAACACCTGAATAGCTACGCCTAGTCAATTTTATCTGCGACTACTATACTTATAGAATATTTTATGACATACACTCGAAATTCTGCCATATTGTATTTTTCGAGATACGTACATCTACAGTTTTTAGTCGGGGATTTGAAATTCGTAGCACCCGTATTTAAGGAGTTTAATGCACCTTATTTTCTCACACTTAACTATGATATGAATTTATTGAGAGGTCTCTCAGCATCTTGAAAATGGAGTTAGAAAATCAAAAAAGTGGGGAAAAAGACATAAAAAGGGGAGATAAATGTACCTACCCTCTTTTTCCATTTGAACATCCAAATAATTCCAAACGACATTTCCCCTGAAACTACAAGGCCAATTGGAATCAAAATTACATGTGAAGCCGCCATGGGATGGAAGAACAAGCATATATTATGAATGTCTGGGTCACATGACCTAAATGTCCACCATGCCCATATATGGTAAAAACCTTTGAAATCGCCCGTTCTCAAGAACCAATAAACCGATGGCCTTGAAACTTGATATACAATATTGGGGACCCGGTCCCTTTCATATTTGTTCAAATGATGACATTTGGTTGACCTTGACCTTTCTTACGTCAAGGTCACATACGGTCACTTAGGGTTTTGTATGGCAAAGACAGGATTTTGTGGTTCTGTTGCAGCTTATGACATCAGAGTTGATATTTGCAACCAGCTAAATGATCCTGGGGCAATAAGATTATATATTTCTTTTTTTTTTCAAAACTACTGTGCTAACTGATACCAAATTACATATACTGCATCAGTGTGGTCGAGACATCAAAGTTTGTTTGAGGGATTTGTGTGATTGTCACACCAATATATGGCTAAAAGGGATTTTGAATTCTGCATCTCAGGAAATACAAGACATTTTGGACTTTAGCTCTGCTGAGATTGTTCAAAGCTGACATTAATGTATGCGACTGCAACAAAAAACAATGGTTGATTTAAAAATAATTTGGCAGCAATGGTCATGCGAATGGCCTCTACTAAAGTAATTTAGGTCGTAGTACCAAAGCGTTAATCCAAAATCGTTAATCCATAGACAAAAGGGCAAATATCACTGTTCGGATCAACAGACATGGACTCCAGAAGAGTGTAATCAGGCGTCCGCGGATATTAAGCATTACTTGGTAAGCAAGCTTCGCCCACCATGCCCATCGACCCGAACGAAGAAAAGGTGTAAATGCCGGGAAGGGTATGTCAGAGATTTTGGAAGTCTTTCTATGGCTTTCCATTGGCAAACATATCAGAAATAATTCTGAAAATGGCCACATTGTACGGATCCACAAGATCATGGTGCCTCCCATAAAACTTCTTTAGTGTTGATACCAGTTTGGTTTTTTGATACCCCTGGCATAACAACCTAGTAGTGAGCACCTTCCCACGTTCCATAAAGTCCTGATACTTTGAACAGGCTCTAGCATAACGGATTAACTGTGTAATGTAAACTCCATATGCTGGTGCAGACGGGAAATTACTGCTCAGGAAGGGAAAGTTAACAATGGGAAAATTGAAGTCATCTCGTTTATCGTACAGCCTAGTAGTAAGCTTCCCGTTGTCAATATAGAGCCATTATGGTCGATTAAAATAAATGGCCACCAAGGGTGGGTTAATTTATGTCCACTTTAGCTCTGGTGAGCGTAGTTGCCCATGGGATCTTGTTTATAACTTTGTGTTCAGGTTAGTTATTAAAAGTCGCGTAAGCTTGATGGCAAGCGTAAACCATATTAAATTGGCGTTGTCATGATACAGCAGCCACAGTTTTCTGCTTTACTGATTACGCTTGTTTTGGTTATCTTTTATTGCTTAGCTGCATTTTCCAGCCTTTATAAACCATTTATTCGATAACCAGTGGTAGTTTGGTATGAAAAGTAGAAGTAAAACAAGGATCAGGAATCGATAAAATTAACTTACTCCAACCATCAAAGGCATCAAAGGGAAACAAACAAACATGAAGCGACCAGACCATAATGGAAACCTAAACAAAGGAAGGCCATAAGGATAGTTACTTTCCCACAAAATGGCCATATGGTCATCCAAAATAAAAAGACCCAAGTGATACACACAGTAAGTAACAAACAACAACATAAATAAACCGCCACAGAAGAACCGCCTTGCCTTGGAACGGTCAGTGGAAAGAATTCCACTGGGGGTGGGGGGGGGGGGGCTTAAATCGATTTTACGTGGCCACAATCCTCGCCCTTACTTCCGTCGCGATTTAGACAAATAATTTGGTCATTCCGCATGAAGGCCTCCTAACTCATCAGTGCAACATCTCCGTGAACACAAATAATCAACGAACCACAGAGGTGAGACAACGGTGAGGTGTAGAAGAAGAAGCTTGATTTACAAAGGAACCGTTACATTTATTATGCCAAACATCGTCCCTCTTCAAAATATCTGACCTATAAGGTGTCAACCTTAAGTTAACCTTTCATTCAGTTCCTTTCATAAGTACGAATGCATTTCCGCCAGAACGCCTGAAGGTAGGTGCCTGGTGCTCTTGTCTCTGGTAGGGCTAACCAGAGCCTAACTATGGGTTTCCTTTGCTGAAGCATTCTAGCTAATTCTATGCTGTTGAGTCGTCGTCGTTGTCTCATCTCATTCGTTTGATTTTATGTTCGCGGAGATGTTGCATTGATGAGCTAGAAATCAATTACGCAGACTGAACAACTTATGGGTTTTAACCAAGACAACCAATGATGAGGATTGAGGCCACCTTAAATCAATTAAAGTGTCCACCCCAAACCCCAACATCCGTAAAACTTCTTACTTACCCCATTCCAAGGTGTTTTGAATGGGAGGTGCGAGATATTTTGTATAGGTTCCTAATCATTGCCTACACTCTGTTTGTCAAATCATGATAACTCCTGATGGCTTGACATAGAAAGCCCTTTTGGCAAATCTGTATGGGACAATTGGGGTGGTTGGGTGAGGCAAAGGTGGCGCTTACCTTGCGTCAATAGGGCGTCCAACTGATATTGGCTTACAGCTGGACAAGACCTGCTGTTCTTTGAACAGGTAATGGTAGAGGGGGAATACTGTTATTTCTTCTGTTTCTGCACTTATATCTATTTTCCTCTTTTTCTTCTGCCCCTCACTTTCATCTGCTCTACTATCTCTTCTATCGCTTTTCTCTGGGAGAGGACACAGAATGACCAACAAGGGTGGACGTGCCTTTAAACCCAAAACAATCAATATATGGGACAAATATCAGTAAAAGGAAGTAGTGAAAAAGTAGACGAAGAACAGGTTAATCAGTGCATCACGTGAACAAGTCCATGAAATTAAGACCCCTAAACCAAACTTTATATAGAGAAAACTAAGGTTTAAGGGGTAAACATTATTTTTCTTATTTCTGTTCCAAGACATAGGTTGTGGGTACTCGTTAGAACCGCCTGATGCGGCAATAACGAGCACCCTCAACCTATGTTTTGAACATTTATAACAAACATATCAAGGATTTTCTTCAGAAAAGTAGCCAGCCATTTTGGAGATGTGAAAAATGCACCATGCCGCACGGGTGAGTTATCAAAATGTGTGGCAAGAGACACAGGATAATTAAGAGCTAGTGACGAATAGAGGGACAAGGTTATCGTAGGCAGGTTGTCCAATGAAAAGGTAGAAAGTAAGTGGAGGTGACATCTTAAGATGCACGTTTACAGGTTATACCACTACTCTGGGAAAAGGGGAGAAGGAAAAATGTTTAAGGGGTGGCTTTACATTACATTAAAGCTCGGTTACTATTTATTTTTAATCGTGCGACTTACCAGAAAATAAGGCACCCAGTAAGAATTCAATAGAGACCTTGTAGTGGTCAGTAACATTTACGTGTTTAAAATATAATACTGTCGATGTTAGTTTGGGAGCCTTCAGCACAAACTGGAAATTTGGATAATGAATCTTGAAATATACAATGTGTTTATTAAATGTTGATAGATTCAAGTCACCAGTTTGGAGAATCACTAGATAGTTCATCCCTGACAAATATGCTTGGTGATGTATATTCCCCTCACTAAATAAAAAACAGAAGGAAATGGTCACCAGTAATTTTTCAAAAATATATCTGTTGGCCCCTGTTATGATACATCTGTGACCAGCTAGTAAAATAATTTATTTTATGTATGTTTTAATATGGATTTTTATCACGATCTGTGAGACAGCAGGAAAATCCAGCAAAAGGGTCCATAGGTATCTGAGTCCCTTGTTCATGCCCAGATTGACACAGAGTCATCAAATTTCACATGCATGTGCAAAAATAACCACCCTGCATACTGACGAAAAAGAAATTGTTTCAAAACATATTAAAAATCCTTTAGAGCAAAAATAGTGTAAAATTTACCAAATTTGTGGGGGTAAAATTTCAATGGTCAAAATTTATGGTAACACCGGATGTAGTTACGTCATATCATGAATTTTGGTATCTTCGAGTATTGACAAATATTTTGGTTGATGCAATAAATCAACATTCAGTTGGAAGCGCAAGCTACACATAACTAAACTTAGTCCAACTATTCCATTCGCATGGGGGTGGGTCTAAAATCATAGAATTTTCAACCCCTTTTCCCCACCAGATTTGCTAAATAATCACATGACACATAGGTTAGGCTTCTATCTCATTGAAACAGCACAAACAAAGCGTGAGAATTTTGGGTGCATTAAATGTTTCGAAATCTGGTCTCAAATCCCGGACTATTTATGACAAGCTGAAACATTATGGTTTGCGTGTAGGCTCACTACGGCTGATGTTTGGGAATATGCGGTGGCCGTAAAAGTCTCCCTGCCCTACATCATAGTGTACTTTATGTTTTCTTGTCCTTTGGGGTCATTGGTTCCGTTGTGGGGTTTTGGGAATATATGAGGGTCCATAATGGGGCCTTATTGGCCGAAACTAGCAAGTCTGGTCCAGAAAACATGTACACTCCGCCTCGAGGAGGCGGTTCTAACGAATACCCACAATGTATATTTTGAGCAGAAATAACTAAACTGTCACAATTTGTCTTCTTAAAATTTTATTTTTATCAGCGGCAAAGTTTACATTGCTTTGTATAGGCGTGATTTCGAAATGTAGGCGGTTCTTACAAGCACCCAAAGTCTATACTTGAACTATAAATAAGAAAATTAACAATTTTATAATCTTCTGAAAAATGCTTGCTCTAGAGATGTAAGAACGACGCCAGTTTAGCGCACAGGTGTTTTATCGTAATGTACTAAATAAAGCATTAATACGAGGGATGTTCTAAAAGTTTTGCAAATGTCTCGTTTGCTCCGATAAAATAATTACAGACGGCATTGTGGACAGATTTTTCAGTACAATGTTGGAACTAACTAACTGCTATGGCAGAAGCGAAAGCATTATTCCAACAAAGTTAAAGTGATCACATTTTCTAAAGCAAAACAGTTTCACCATTCGTTAGGCTTAATTCAAACCTCAATACATAATATCCACAATAAAACAATATTCGATGAAATTAATTAGAAGCAAGACTGTTTTTTACTACCTGAAAGAGCATCAGTAAGTAGAAACAACTTAAAGCCAAACCTTGTATTCAAAGTAAAAGTGCTTCTATTTTTGTGTAAATAAACAAAGTGCAGCTGTCTCTTTATCGGATATTCAACCTCCCCCCAGTTTATAAAATAGAACTGAAGGCAATGATCAGGAATCGATACAATTAACCCACAGCTCCCATCAGAGACACCAAATAGGAAGAAACACAAACAAGAAAGAACTACAGTCGAACTTCAATGGCTCGAACACCTTTGGGACCTCGAAAATCTGTTCGAGACAGGGGTAGTTCGAGCCACTGAGGGCTACTGGCAGGAGGCATAAACAGATACTTTTAGACATCTTTTAGGTGTTCTATAATGAAAATGTATGCTGTGTGTACTCATTAGAATCGCCTCATCGAGGCGATTCTAATGAGTACACACAGCATACATTTGCAAGATAAAAGACTAAAATCTCCTTAATTATCACCAACTATTTCTTATTTAGAGGATTTCGCAAGGGGCTCAAGAATGGGTTCGACACAACCATGGTAAACGAGCCATCGGTGTTCGAGCCATCGAAGTTCTGTGATCATAATGGAAACATCAATAACGTAAAGCCAAAAGGACAGTTACTTTCCAACAAAATGGCCAATTGGCTATCAAAAAGAAAACAAGAGAACCATGATGGTCCTATATCGCTCATCTTAGTTAACAGATTAAAAGTTTCAGGATGTTCCAATCTTTACCGAAGGATTTATGCTGATGACAAGGTTGAAAACAGGTATTTTTAGCATTCAATGGGACGTAACTCTATGAGAGATAGGCAGACATCACCAGTTTTCAAACTCATCTGAACTTACATTCCCAGCTTACTTATATGCTAGTTTCAGAAAGATTCAATCAAAACTAAAGGACTTATGGCTATGACAAGGTACAAAATAGGCATTTTCAGCAAAAATGGGGACTTAACTCTATGAGTAATGTGCCAACAATGTTAGTTTGCAAATACATTCGAGCTTTTATCTCTAAATTACTTATATGTTAGTTTCAGGAATGTCTGTTCAAAACGTAGGAACTTATGATGATGTCAATGTAAAAAATGGGCATTTTAAGCAATCAATTGGACATAACTCTATGATAAATAGGCCGACCTCACCACTTTTTTGAACTCATTCGAGCTTTTATCCATGACTTACATACATGGGCCCCGTCAAGCGATTTTGGTACTTATCGCCTATGCGAGCAGCGAAGGTTCAGGCGAGCCTGCGCATCCGCGCAGTCTCGCCAGAACCTTCGCTACTCGCTCGTACAAGCAGTGAATCAAGAGGAACCTTCAGACAGAAAGCCATATCCCTGGCCCCTCGGAATGACTGGGCATGCGCAGTTAAAATTTGTCATGACGGAATGCTCGAAGACACAAATTCGCTTGGCGGGGCTCACATGTTAGTTTCAGGAAATTTCGATTAAATCAAAGGTGCAAACACTGCATGATGCCCCGTCACTACAATTATATCAAAAAAGTGCCATATTACAGTGAAAAAGGAATTCAAAGTAAGGATGCATTACTCTTTTCCTTAATAAAGTTGACAGGAATACATTCTGAGATGACTAGAGTTACAGTTCATATGTTCTGCACGTCGTCTCAAAGTGCTCTACTTACATGTACCTGTGAAGTTTCGTGAATATATCTCAAACGGTACAAGGGTTGTAGAGCAGACACGAAACTATGAGGCGCTGACGGACGGATGAACAGATGGACGGAGGTACGGGTGGACGGACGGAGGGTATAGGATAATACCCCGCCATTTTTTGAATGGCACGACATAAAAAGTGAAGAGGCTATTGTGATGACAAGGTCAAAAACAGGCATTTTCTGCAAACAAAGTGACGTAACCAAACAGAGTTACATACCTTTATGATAAATAAGCCGACCTCAACGGTTTTCAAACTCATTCGAGCTTTTATCCCTGACTTGCTTATAAGTAAGTTTCAAGAAGATCCTATCAAAACTCAAGGGGCTACGGTGATATGATGTCGTTGATAAGCGGCGGATAGCGTCGTTAAATGAAAATCGTACGACGACACGTGTAATAACACTTTGGCGGGATTAAGTAACGTTCAGACGACGTCCATGTCAACCATGCATTATTTGTAGGATAAATGTCAAATTTAACTTCGATAAAATCCAATTTAAAGTGGTCATATGATAAACAGAATCTTATACTCGCGGTCATTTTATATGAAATTTATGAAACTCGCTGAATGACTACTCGTGTAAGATCCTCATTTATTACATGGCCGAGGTCAGTTGCATGATAAGTGTTACAGGTGTCATTAAGCACACTTTGTCCGAATCATTACGAAAAAGGCCAATACTAATGCTTTGTTTTCGACGAAAAATCTAAAATTTTAGGATGAAAAAGTGTGATGTTTTCCTTATTTCTGCTCAAAATATAGATTGTGGGTATTCGTTAGAACCGCCTAATTTAGAGCATAATTTAGAAAAATAAGGTTTACCCCTGTAAACCCCAGTTTTACTATATAAAATTGGGGTTCAAGGGGATCAAAATTAAATAGGTGTTTTCGTGATGAGACTATTTAATTGCAAATTCACATCACGAAAACACGCCTATATAATTTTGACCCACTTGAATCCCACTATCATATAGTAAAACTGGGGTTTACAAAGGTATATTTTTCTTATTTCTCCTCTAAAATATAGAGCGTGGGTACTCGTTAGAACTGCCTCGATGAGGCGGTTCTAACGATTTCCCACAATCTATATTTTGAGCAGAAATTAGAAAACAATCACAATTTTTCATCTTAAAATTTTCTTATTTTCGGCGGTAAAGTTTACAATGTATTCGTATAGGTGTGTATTCGTAATGAAGTCCGGGGAGAGACGTCAGGACCCAACGGTTTAGTGGTTTTTACCTCTCTCTGCAAAAACGTTCGTCATCTTCGTTCTTGCAGTCGAGTTTAGTATCACATAGTTTGTACCATGGGATTGTTTTATTGGAACCTAAGCATCTGTATTCTTCCTCACATGGCGGGCTGTCTGCAAAAAATGAGAAAAATACATTTTAAGAATTTGTTAAATCAACCATTTCTGTGTCGACACACTGTCTGAACGTTACGAAAACAAGCCTATACAAATGCATTAAACCTTTATCGCCGAAAAAAAAATGCAAATTTTAAGATCAAAAATTGTAATATTTTTCTTATTTCTGCTCAAAATATAGATTGCGGGTACTCGTTAGAACCGCCTCATCGAGGCGGTTCTAACGGGTACCCACAATCTATATTTTAGAGCAGACATAAGAAAAATAAGGTTTACGCCTGCAAACCCCAGTTTTACTATGTAAAAGTGAGGTTTAAGGGGGGTCAAACTTGTATAGGGGTATCTTCGTGATGGTCTGAACATTATAAAATACGCCTATACAAATACATTCAATTTGTAAATTTTGCCGCCGAAAAAAAAAAAAACGAAAATTTTTAGATGAAAAGGTGTGAAGGTATTCGGGATGTCAACCCGAGTAACTAGAGTAAGAAGAGTACTGAACCGAACAACGCGGTTAATTGTAATACGCATGCGCACATATACGGATTTACTCGAATTCAATAACCATCATCTTATCGCGGGTTAACGGGATTCAACATGGCGGAATAGGTTATTAAACTACTAGGACAGTTATTAAAAAGCTGTTTGTGATTGTCTGTTTCTTTGATTTGAGGTTTAACGTCCGCGTCAACACTGTAATGGTCATTTTGGAGACGCTGCTTCCAATTTTGTGGGACTTTTACCCGACATCGACATGAAATGACAGCTCAAGCCCTGTTGCCCAGTGAAACCAATAGGGTTTATAAGCATGGACGGGCCGGCTCGCGCCGCTTTGCCTGGGCAGGCTTAGATCCTGTAAGCGGTTTACCAGTACTAGTCTGCGGCTCGGTTTCAGCTCTGCGTGGAAGCATTATGCAGCCCATATATTTCTTCAAGCCCCGATGGGCGGGGCCGTGATTGTGAGTGAATTTCACGATTTACGGTCCCGTCAACACTATTTAGGTTATTTTGGAGATGCTGCTTCCAATTTTGTGGGAATTTCATCCGATTCTGAGATGAAATGGCATCCCAATCACTACCGTCCAATGAAACCAAAATGTTTATATCCATTGTACGAACCCCGGGGATGGGGTTCTCTTAATTTTGTCTGCTACATAGGCTGGGACCCTTGGTTTTTTTTGTGTTCTTTTTTAGGTTCAAAACTTCGAATTTCAGTATTTTGGGGCCTTTAGGCAAAAACTGGTATTTTTATGGGTACAGGCCTTTTGCATTTTCTTTGTTAGGGTCACTTCTAAAACTGACTGTCTTTTAGGGACTGTCATAAATCTTTGGTATGTTTGGCTGAAATGCTTAATAAGTATTGCTCTAATATCAGAAGCTGTTTTAATAATGTTTTTGTTTCTCTCTGCACAACATATCAGTAGCTTTATAGCATATAGTTATGGTTTACAGAGATATTCTGTTACAAAGTGTTTAAAGCACTTCTGTTGCAAATACAAATACAACGATTACGGGAAACCCAGCCAGAAAGGCAGTATAATTTGGGAATATTTATGTGCGTCCCCCGGGGGACGAACTGACTCACACCACTTTGACTGACAGGACAGGCTTAGTCCTTCTACGTGGTTTACCGTCAGCTTCAGCTCTGCGAGGAAGCACTATGCAGCCCAATCTATTTTCCACGCTCTGATGGATGGGGGTGATTTAAGGGGAATGGGAACACCTGGCTGATTTTTCCGCCATTTTTCAAAGGGACTTCCTGGATGCTTTTCTGAAAGCCCTGTCCCAGGGGCCTACTCTTAAAGGAAAGAATTTGCTCCTCAGGAGCAAATTCATTCTTTAAGAGTTGACCCCTATTGAGATGGGTGACAAAAAATAACTTTGCAGGAGTTGTCTCCCCTGCAGGTGTTCCTATTCCCCTTAAAAACATCTCAAACGATCCGCATTTGATCCTCAAGTTTTATCAGTCAACCCAACAGTTTAGCGTGGAGCATGATGGTTCAGTGGCTGTAGTGCACTTGCCTCTGATTCTACAGACCCTGATTCGATCCACGACATCGGTGATAAAAAAATCGGTGTCATCATACTTCTTTGTCATTATTTGCAGGGATGAATGTCATAAAGGGCGCCATGCGTCCTTCGGATCGGGACAGTAACTGGACCCCCCACCCCCCCCCCCCCCCACACACACACCTCATTGTGCAGGGAGAACCATCCCCTAACACTACGGTAATAACATGATTACAGTGTTGGCTTTCATCCTATAAAATTGGAGTGTGTGTAAATGTACACTGTCTGTGTCCCCTCCTGGGGTAAAAGTGAAAGTTAAAGGAAGAAAGAAGAAAGAAAGAAAGAAAGAAAGTAAACAGATAGGAAGAACAAATTTGTTATTGAATATTGCTACTTTTTCCTAGAACATTTTATATGAAGAATGCGGGTCATTTAAATATTAATCAATACCTGCGATGTTGTGTTCTGTTTAATTTCGATGCCCTCGTTTGGGTTGAACTGGTCACAGGGGTGAAGAACTTATCTTTATAACGAAATACTTTATCAGAGTGTATCTTTCAGGAGAAGGTTAAAGAAGACTGCTCATCACGGGCCTCCTGGTAAGGCCATTCCCTCTCATCAAACCTATCACCACCCCCGATTATGTTCCGCCATCGCCAGCAGGTCCATCGAGCATGCTCAAGTTGGGTCGCGTCCATTGCGGTTCTCTACATTTTGCTTGTTACATAGGCTGGGGCCCCGCAGTTAGTGTTCGATCCAAAAAATACCAAAATTGACAGTGCATCCCAAAAACATCCAGCACATCATCAACACCGAATCTATAAATCTACAATTTTTAGCGACCCCATCCCGCCAAAAATTCCAAAGTTATACTGGCTTGCTTTCTGTTAAAAAGAGTGTTTTTACCCCAGAGGGAGTCGGGGGTGGGTCTCTGAATTTTGTCTGCTACACTTGGCGGGGGCTAATTTGACAATCTGACACAATCAGAATTATAAATTGCAGTATTTTCCCTTTGGGATGAGGTAGAAAAACGGGTAAATTTATGGGTATAGGCCAATTAGAAAATCTTCGGTATTCTTTTTATTTTCATTTTTCTTTTTATTTTTTTTTTGGGGGGGGGGGTGGGGGGGGTGGGGATGGGGTTAAATGCTTAATGAGTATTGGTGACACACTATTCCACTACACATTACGAAAACACACCTATATACAGTGTAACCTTTATCGCCGAAAAAATGAAAATTTCAAGGTGATTTTTTTTTTATATTTTTCTTATTTCTGCTCAAAATATAGATTGTGGGTACTCGTTAGAACCGCCTCATCGAGGCGTTAGAACCGCCTACGAGTACCCACAATCTATATTTTAGAGGAGAAATAAGAAAAATAAGGTTTACCCGTGCAAACCCCAGTTTTACTATACAAAAGGGGATGCGAGGGGATCAATTTTATATAGGCGTGATGAATGATGCCAGAAGCTGTTTAAACAATGTTTTTTTTTTTTTGTTTTTTTTTTCTTGCTGCCTGAGTTCATTGGTTTTATAGTAATTACAGAGCTATACAGTTAGAAACGCTCCAAAACACTTTTTTTTTACCGAATTCAACCATTAGAGGCAGCAATTATTTAAAGCACAATTAGGGGATAACTGTATTCAAAATTGTCATTTGGGGAGGTAAATCGGCGGTTTTATGGTCGAAAATTTCGTTTTACGGCGACGCGTTAGCGGAGCCGTAAAACGGAATTTGCGATCGTAAAACCGACGATTTACCTCCCCCAATGACAATTTTTGATACAGTTATCCCCATTCTAATGCATTTATTCACCTATTTTGTTTAAAAAATATTCTTTTTCCCCAAAACGGCAAGCAGAGTGAGCTGTGTAAAACCAAATACCAACCAATGACAAGCGACGTTACAAGATGACGTCGGATTTTCGACAGTATATCGCAGAATATACTGTCGCAAATTTTTGAAGTTATCCAATCAGACTTCGCGTTACATACGCAAGTGCATTGTTTTTTTTTTTTTTTTGTTTCATTGGAGGTTTAACGTCCCCGTCAACATTGTAAAGGTTATTTTGGAGACGTTGCTTCCAATTTTGTGGGACTTTTACTCGCCATTGAGATGAAATGACATCTCAAGCCCTGCCGCCCAATGAAACCAATAGGGTTTATAAGCATGGACGGGTCGACTCGCACCGCTTTGCCTGGGCAGGCTTAGATTCTCTAAGCGGTTTACCAGTACTCGTGTGCGGGTCGGTTTCAGCTCTTCGTGGAAGCATCATGCAGCCGATATATTTCTTCTAGCCCCGATAGGCAAGCAGGCCAGGCGTAGATCAGACGCCGCACAACGCACAATTTTTTTTCAATTTTCCCCATTACAAGTCTATGGAAAATCTAAGTTGCCATAGCAAGCAAACTAAAGAGCCGAATTTCATTAAAAAAGAACACCTGTAAGACAAATGTGGTGAATATTTCCATAAACTCTCAGCCTCATATAGTATATGGTTTCTGAGGAGATGATTTTTTAAGTATCATTTTTTTTTTTTTCATTTTGGTTTCCATGGCAACAAGTAAAACTTAGCAGTTTGCCTTAAATCATATGGCAGGTTGTAGATTGCTTAAGGAACATTTCTATTAAAGTTGTGTCAAAATATCTGCAAAGGTTTGGCAGTTTATGCCATTTTTCAATTTTCCCTATAATAAGTCTATGGAAAATCTCAGTTGCCATAGCAACCAAACTAAAGAGCCAAATTTCATAAACAATAGGACAATGAGGTCCTGATCTCTCCCCTGAGCCCTAAGTATTATTTGGTCCCCTTTTCCCTCATCTGAGTGACTATGATCTTTGGTGCTGATAAACTGGTCAAGGTCAACCTGGGTCCTCATTTGTAAAACATTGTAGTACTCAGTCATCTGAAGCTGCATATGAAGTTTCAAGAAATCGGCCTAGGTTCTGGAGAAGATTTTTTAAAATTATTATATATGGCCATGTCAGCCATTTTGGTCATGTGACCTGGGCTATTAGAAAAAACTTTCATTCATCCATTGCCAAGGCAGCTGCATATAAAATATATGTTGAAAAATGATGGACACCTGGGGCCAAGGTCGCTGAACAACCTTAACATATAATAGCATTCACAGACATTCATACAGTACCTCTCTCATTTCATAATCACAAGTTTTCAAAATATACATTTTTAACCTCTTTCCCATGGTCAAATTTGACCTTGTCAAAAGTTAGGACAAGGTCAACCTAGGGTCATAGCATCGTGTTTGCAAATTTGGTAGTACTTAGTCACCTGATGCTACATACCAAGTGTCAAGACAATTGGCATAGTAGTTATGGAGAAGAAGGTTTTTCCCATATTTGGGCATGGAGGCCATCTTGGTCGTGTGACCTGGACCATTCGAACAATTTTGCATTCCCTCGAAGTTCTAAGGCTACATGTAAAATTTAAATGAAATTGGCCCAGTGGCTTAAGAGAAAATGTATTTTGAAATGTCAATGGACCTTTAATCAAAGTGACCTAGAGCCAAGTTCACTGAATGACCTTGACCTTTAGCATTCATAGACATTCTTTTTTTACCTATTCTCATGTCATGGACCACAATATTTTCCGAAAAATGCATTGCTTTACCTTTTCCCTTTGAAAAGCCTAAGGAACCAAATTTGGCCTGAGTGTTAAATTGGTCTAGGTCAACCTAGGGTCCTCATATTTGCAAATTTGGTAGTACTCAGTCATCTAATGCTACATACCAAATTTCAAAATAATCGGATAACTGGTTCTGGACTATTCGAATAAATTTTCGTTCCTTTACAGTCCTAATAAAAATAAAAAATGAGTTCCATTAAGAGCAATGAAAACATTCATAAGAAATAAGATGGGTCTTAGGCTGCATATATAAATTTAATTGAAATTGGCCGAGTGGTTTCTGAGATAATATATTTTAAAATGTCAATGGACCTATAATTCAAGTGACCTTCAGCCAAAGTCACTGATGACCTTGACCTTAAGCATTAATAGACATTCGTTTTTACCTATTCTCATGTCATAGACCGCAGTATGTTTAAAAAAATGCATTGTTTTACCCTTTTCCCATTCAACCAAATTTGACCTTGGCAGAAAATAGGTCAAGTTCAACCTAGAGTCATCATTTTTGCGAATTCGGTAGTACTCAGTCACCCGATGCTACATACCAAGTTTCAAGACAATCGGCCCAGTGGTTCTGGGGAAGAAGATTTTTTATGGTTTTTACCATAATTGGGCATGGCTGCCATCTTTGTCAATTAACCTGGACCCAACTTGCATACTTTCATTCTCCCAAGGCTGCATATAAAATTGAATTGGAATTGGCCCAGTGGTTTCAGAGAAGAAGACATTTGAAAATGGTGGGAGGCCTACCACCCCCCCCCCCCCCCCCCCTCGGGGCCTTGGCAAATGGGAGCAAAACACACAAAACCTGTGAAGGCGAATGCAGTGAATATTTTCATAAAGTCTCTGCCTCCTAGATCATATGGTTTCTGGGGAGATGATTTTTTGTTAGCTTTTTTTTTGCATTATGGTTTCCATGGCAAATGGCAAACAGTGCAGACCAAGATCAGAAACCACATAACGCAGCGTCTCATCAGGGCGTACACTGCATGTTTACGAAAGGTTCAGCCATTTTCGAGATAAATTTTGAAGAACCCGCAACCTGAAACCCCTAAATTTTGAAAAGTATTTGTGCAATACTGATATAAGGTTGGTGATTCTATTCAGGAGCGCTGACTCTTGATCATTAGGTCTCTCGCCGCTGTGGTTCGAGCCTCGCTCGGGTCACATTTGAGACGCCAAGTTCTGCAACGGAAGGTCAGGTGGTTTTTCTCCGGGTACTCCGGTTTTCGACCACCTCTGATTAACGATTGGCTCGATATGGGTGAATTAATCTTGAAAGGACCATAAAACCAAAACCAAACACAAAAATTCTATTCAGTATAAAATGGGTTAAAAGTACGCGGTGTGGGTCAATCATGTACTTCTATGTATCATTTAACGGAGTCTCCAAACTTATCTGTTTGCAGTGTTCCATATCCAATTATAGGGGGGAGCTATGATAACACTCTTCAGCAAGAACTTGGTGGTACTAAGGCCTATGAACTGCAGTCTTTTGCTGTAGAGAGGGCTTTAGTTGATGACCACATTTGTCATTCAGCCACCAAATGCTGTATGTGTTACAGAAAGCCGAGATAAGCTTCCTACACAATATTGGTTACCTAAATTCCATAAAAGACCATTAATGTACGGTTTATTGCAAATTCCATCTCTTGTACCACCACTGAACTCTCAAAGTTATTATCTTCATGTTTTCCTGCTATCAAAAGCATGTGATTAAATATTGCGACACAGTCTTTGAAAGATCAGGGAGAAATCTGTTTTGGTCTATAAAAATTCTAAATAAATGAAGTTTTAAATAAATTGAAATACAGACGTTTTCGTGCTTCAAGTCTGTCTACGTATGATTTTTCCACTCTTTACACTAGACTGCCTCATAGTCTTATCATAGAAAAACTTAATGATTTAATTGAATGGACATTTCATAGAGAAGACTCCCTGTAGCTTGCATGTAATGTTGGAAATGTTTTTTCACTTCTGAAGAGCATAACAATTATACTTTATGGCCATGTCAGAGAGTGTGTGAAGCTCTCACCTTTCTACTTGACAATATTTACATTAGATTTGGTACTGAAAGTTATTTAGACAAGTTGTGGGTATTCCGATGGGTACAAATTCCGCACCCCCTGTGGCTGTTTTGTTCTTGTTTTGTTATGAAAGATACTTCATGATGTCCCTTTCCGCTGAAAACCAATATGAAATCATTGAAGCCTTTAGCTCTACTTCTAGATATTAAGATGATTTATTTAAAATTGACAGTACCTATTTCGATGGTTTGATCAGTCAAATTTACCTCCAGAATTTCAGTTAAATAAAGCAAATTCTTCTGATACCGAGGCCCCGTTTCTGGATTTACACCTTTCCATTGTAGATGGATTTGTTTCTTGCAAAATTTATGACAAACGCGATGATTTTGATTTTGAGATTGTAAATTTTCCATTCTTGGATGGTGATTTTCCTTGTGCGGCATCCTATGGCGTTTATATTTCGCAATTCATTCGATTTGCCAGAGTGTCTAGTCATGTTAATGACTTCAACACTCGTAATAAATTGTTACAGTAGCCGCAGATAAAATTGACTAGGCGGAGCTGTTCGGGTGTTGTCAGTATTCATGTATGTCAAATTCGCTGAGTCCACCAGAAGATTCGGTAGAGTGCCTTTCGGATGCTTTCTGCAAGCGGACCAAATTGCCATATACGCCACAGCTTTGTTTGTGTTACAGATGAAATCAAACAATCGGGTGACTTGGTTTATCTTTTTGTTAATGGAGCATTTCAAAGGCAGGTACAAACGTTAGCTCCACCTAGTCTGCGACTACTATAACTGCTAAGCTTCTTAATCAGGGTTATCGCTATCATAAACTGCGCAAAGGCTTTTTAAATTTTTATAGACGTCATTCCGATTAAATTTCAAAATTCAAAGTCGGACTTAAATTTCTTCTGCAACAAGGTCTATCGGAACTCGAATTTTATGGTGACTAAGTATATAAGTTCAGAAAAATTTATAATTGCAGTGACTTCAATACCCAATTGCGTAAAATAATTCTTCGATATAAAAAGATAGGCTACAACATAAAGGTTATACGACAGACTGCTTGCATGGTAGTTAACCCAATCACGGTTGACAACTTTGCTTTCCTCTTTAATTGCACACCGATGGGTCAGGCCTCAGATTCTATGACAGTTCCAGCGTAAAGGCTTACTGAGAATTAGAGAGAATCTGATTTTATGTAAGTTGGTTGGCGCCTGATGCTTTGTGTCTGGTCGGGCCCATCGGTGACTAACTGTTGGTTTCCTTTTGCTCTAGCAGTTCAGTTGTTTCTTGCTGTCGTATCCTCGCCGTTGTTTCATCTCTGTTGCTGATTGATTTTTGTGTTCACAGAGATGTTGCACTGATGAGTTAGGAGGCCTTCATGCGGATTGAACAAATTATTTGTCTAAATCGCGACAGAAGTAAGGACGAGGATTGTGGCCACGTAAAATCGGTTTAAGCCCCCCAGTGGCATTTGTTTCACTGACCGTTCCAAGGCGGTTCTTTTGTTGTGGTTTAATTTTGTTCTGGCTTGTCTTTTAGTGTGTGCATCGCTTATATCATTTTGGATAGCCAATTGGCCTTTTTGTGGGAAAGTAACTGTCCTTTTGGATATTTTGCTAGTGATGTTTCCATTAGGGTCTAGTTTTTTCATGTAGGTGTTTCTTTTCCTTTGTGTCTGGGAGCTGTGTGTTAATTGTATCGATTCCTGATCATTGCTTTCACTTCTAGTTTGTATTGTTAGCAGTTTTATGCACTTTCAGCGAACAGTTTGATCTGGGTCTGCAATGTTTGCAAAATGCCACCCACCCCCTCCAAAAAGCGCTAGCCACATATGGGTTAATGAAGTGTTTATATCAATAACGAGGCATAATGGTTGTCCGAGACCCATCACGAAAACACGCCTATATCATTTTCACCCACTTAAACCCCTTTTTTATATAGTAAAACTGGGGTTAACAGGGTATACAATATTTTTCGTTGTTCTGCTCAAAAACATAGATTGTGGGTACTCGCTAGAACCGCTTTGCCGAGGCGGTTCTTACGTGTACCCACAATCTATATTTTGAGTTGAAATAAAGAAAATATTACAATTTTCCATCAGAAAATGTTCAGCTTTTGGTGATAAAAATTTCAACATATTTAGATAGGTTTTTTTCGTAATGTAATGATTATGGTTGGTTGGTTGATTTGAGGTTTAACGTCCCCGTCAACACTGTAAAGGTCATTTTGGAGACGTTGCTTCCAATTTTGTGGGACTTTTACCCGACATTAAGACGAAATGACATCTCAAGCCCTGTCGCCCAATGAAACCAATAAGGTTTATTAGCATGGACGGTCCGCCTCGCACCGCGGTTCCTGGACAGGCTTAGATCCTCTAAGCGGTTTACCAGTACTAGTGTGCGGGCCGAATTCAGCTCTGCGTGGAAGCATCATGCAGCCCATATATTTCTTCAAGCCCCTATGAGCGGGGGCCTGTAATGATTATGAGTCTGTCATTTGCACAAGTATGAAAATAAAGATATCATAGCCTTACATCCGGCCTCGGTAGCTGAATCGGATGTGCGTCTGACGGATGATCAGTAGGACGCGGGTTCGAACCTTGCGGGGTCGGCAACATTCTTTCGTGGAGATTGATCATGAACTTTTTTCTGCGGTAATTCTCTCCCTTCCGCGGATCCACGTCGGGCAGTCGTCAGTTTCTTACGAAAGAATGTGCACTGTACCGATTAACCGCTTGAGTATAAGCCTGTCCAGGAAAAAGTGTGGACAGGTAAACTGATGAGCTCAAAAATGACCTCAATAGTGTTGACTGGGCCGTTAAACTTCAATACAAATTTATTCAGCTGAAATACTTGTAAGTAACGGGTAAGAAATGTAAACTTTTTTTTAAAAAAAAATCTAAAATAATAAAAAAGAACAAGAATATCAATGAAAACAATTTCGGCGACAAAACTTTATATCATGTGTAGTAAATGCCTTCTGTAAAGGTTTATGCCCTGGAAAAAATACCCACTGGGAATAATAAAAACTAGACAATCAAGTTAACATATGTTCACCAATACCCACGGCTACAGCCATCAGTAAAACATGAGCCAAAGAAACATACAGCCAAGTTCATACAACCGTCTTTTGAGCAGAAATGAAGAAATGTGTGAAAATTGTTCATCTCAGAATTGAAATCAGTGAAGAAATGTTGTCGCTAGAGTGACGACAATGTTTTTTTTAAATAGACACAGTGACCTTGACCTCTTGATAGTCAAACTCGCTCGAGGTATTGTCATAATGAACATTTTTGTGAAGTTAAATTGAAATCAGTGAAGAAATGATGTCGCTAGAGTGATGACAATGTTTTTGTAAAAATAGCCACAGTGACCTTGACCTTGAAAGTCGAAATCGCTCGAGATATTGTCCTAAGGAACATTTGTGTGAAGTTATATTGAGATCGGTGAAGAAATGTAAGCGCTAGAGTGATGACAAAGTTTTTCTAAAAATAGCCACAGTGACCTTGACAGTAAGGTCACGACCTTGAAAGTCGAACTCGCTCAAGATATTGTCACAAGTAAAATTTGTGTGAAGTTAAACTGAAATTGGTGAAGAAATAAAGGCAGTAGAGCGATGACAACGTTTTTCCAAAAAATAGCCACAGTGACCTTGACCTTGAGGTCATGAGCATGGACGTCACACTTACTCGAGTTAGTGTCATGTAGAACATTTGTGTGAAGTTATATTGAAATTGGTGGAGAAATGTATGCGCTTTAGCCATGACAAAGACAAAGTTTTTCTAAAACTAGCGACAGTGACCTTGACAGTGAGGTCACGACATTGAAAGTCGAATTCGCTCGAGATATTTTCATAAGTAATATTTGTTTGAAGTTATATTGAAATCGGTGAAGAAATAAAGGCACTAGAGCGATGACGTTTTTTCTAAAAATAGCCACAGTGACCTTGACCTTGAGATCATGAGCATGAAAGTGGAACTCGCTCGAGATAGTATCATAAGGAACATTTGTGTGAAAGTATATTGAAACTGGTGAAGAGATGTGGGCGCTAGAGCGATGACAAGTTTTTTCTAAAAATAGCCACAGTGACCTTGACCTTAAGGTCATGACCTTGGAAGTGGAACTCGCTCGAAATATTATCATAAGGAACATTTGTGTGAAGTAATATTGAAATTGGTGAAGAAATGTCGGCGCTGGAGCGATGACAAAGTTTTTCTAAAAAATGCCACATTGACCTTGACCTTGAGGTTATGACCTTGAAAGTCGAACTCGCCCATCCTATTATTGTGCTTTGCATTTATTTGAAGTTTCATGAAATTATCTCAAACGGTTTGAAAGTTACAGAGCGGACACAACTGTATGATAAAAATTGCAAGTTAAAACATACAAAGGGGAATAACTCTGAAAGTAGAAAAGCAAGAGTTACGGTTCATGTGTTCTGCACGTCGTCTCATGGTGATTAACATTTATATTTAGTTTCATGAAAATATATCAAGCGGTTGAAAAGTTATGGAGCTGACACGAAAATGCAAGTTAAAACATACAAAGGGCAATAACTCTGAAAGTAGAAAAGCAAGATATCGGTTCATGTGTTCTGCACGTCGTCTTATGGTGTTTAACATTTATGTGAAGTTTCATGAAAATATGTCAAGCGGTTTAAAAGTTATGGAGCGGACACGAAAATGTTAACAGACACACACACAAACACACACACAAACACACACACAGAAAATACGAAAACTATATTCCCCCATGGCATACTGCGTATGCCGGGGGTATAAAAACAAGAGGCACATGGGCCACAATGCTCACCAGAGCTCAGGGGGCCACTGCCCACTGGCAGCAATGTTTTTTAATTAACCATGGAAGCCCTGCTCCCAAGGCTGCTACAGATAAAATTTTGACCCAATCAGACTATCGGCCTCAGCTAGAGGTCTGATGTCGCTTGAAGACAACAGATGACAATTGACAATTTCCCATCTGTGGCAACAAATAGGCCAAAAAGAACATTATTAAAGGAACATTCTATGAAAGTGTTTCTGAGATATATGGCCTATTATGAAGTTGAGTCTTATCATAAGGAACAAGAATATATATGGTTGATGGGGTAGGGATCTGAACAGTTTCTGAGATATATGTATTTTAATGAAGTAAAGGGGTGGGGCATGGCCTGTGGCACCCTGGGGGACCCGCATGCTGGTGTCACTGATTGCGTCTTATCATAAGGAACAAGAATATATATGGTTTAGGGGTGGGGCTCTGAACAGTTTCTCAGATATATGGTCTTTTGTGAAGTCAAGGGGTGGAGCATGGCCCAGGCGCACACTGGGTGACCCCTAGGTTGGTGTCTTATCATAAGGAACAAGAATGTATATGGTTTAGGGGTGGGTATCTGTAAGGTTTCTGAAATATTTGGCCTTTTACAAAGTGGAGGGGGTTGGGCATGGTCCCGGCACACCCCAGGGGACCTCAAAGTTGGTGTCACTGAATGCAACTTACCATAAGGAATGAGAATATATATGGTTTAGGGGTGGGGATCTCAATGGTTTCTTAGATAAATGTCCTTTTATGAAGTGGAGGGGTCGGGGCATATCCCCGGCATATCCCGGGGGACCCCCAGGTTGGCGCCACTTAATGCATCTTATCATAAGGAACAAGAATATATACTGTTTAGGGGTGGGGATCTGTATGGTTTCTGAGATATATGGATTTTAATGAAGTAAAGGGGTGGGGCATGTCCCATGGCACCGGGGGTGGACACGCATGCTGGTGACACTGATTGCGTCTTATCATAAGGAACAAGAATATATATATATGGTTTAGGGGTGGGGATCTGTAAGGTTTCTGAGATAAGGCATTTTATGAAGTGGAGGGGGCGGGGCATGACCCCGGCACAACCTTGGGGACCCCAGGTTGACATAAAAGCAAACGGCTAAGATAGGTTTACTCAAGGAACATTTCTATGTAAGTTTTGTCAAAATATCTGCAATGACTTGGCAGTAAATGCCATTTTTCAGTTTTCCCCATTATAAGTCAATGGGAACTCTAAGTTGCCAAAGCATCAAAACTAGAAGGCCTAATTTCATAAAAAACACAAAACCTGTAAAGGCAAATATGGTGAATATTTTCATAAAGTCTCAGCCTCCTAAAGCATATGATTTATGAGAAGATGATTTTTTAAGTATTTTTTTTTCATTTTGGTTTCCATGGCAACCACTGAGTCCATCTTATCATAAGGAACAAGAATATATATGGTTAAGGGGTGGGGATCTCAATGGTTTCTGAGATAAATGGCATTTTATGAAGTGGAGGGGGTGGGGCCTGTCCCCGGCACATCCCGGGGGACCCACAGGTTGGTGTCACTTAATGCATCTTAGCATAAGGAACAAGAATATATATAGTTTAGGGGCGGGGATCTGAATGGTTTCTGAGATAAATGGCATTTTATGAAATAGAGGGGGCAGGGCATGTCCCCGGCACATCCCGGGGGACCCCCAGGTTGGTGTCACTCAATGTATCTTATCATAAGGAACAAGAATATATATGGTTTAGGGGTTGGGATCTGTAAGGTTTCTGAGATATAAGGCAGTTTATGAAGTGGAGGGGGCGGGGCATGGCCTCGGCACAACCTAGGGGACCCCCAGGTTGACATAAAAACATATGGCTGAGAGAAGTTTACTCAAAGAACATGTGTATGTAAGTTTTGTCAAAATATCTGCAATGACTTGGCAGTAAATGCCATTTTTCAGTTTTCCCCATTATAAGTCAATGGAAACTCTAAGTTGCCATAGCAACAAAACTAAAAGGCCAAATTTCATAAAAAAAAACACAAAACCTGTAAAGGCAATTATGGTGAATACATTCATAAAGTCTCAGCCTCCTAAAGCATATGGTTTCTGAGGAGATGATTTTTTAAGTATTTTTTTGTCTATTTTTGCATTTTGGTTTCCATGGCAACCAATAAAAATGAGTAGAAGGCCTAAAACCATATGCCAGACAGTAGATTTCCTATGGAACATTTCTATGAATGTTTTGTCAAAATATCTGCAGAGGCTTGGCAGTAAATGCCATTTTTTCTATTTTCCCCATTATGAGTCTATGGAAACTCTAAGTTGCCATAGCAACCAAACTAATGAGCCGATTTTCATTAAAAACACAAACTTTCAATCCCCCTGCCCAAGGATGCTACAGATGAAATTTGGGCTGAATCGGCCCAGTGGCTTCAGACGAGATGCCGTTTGAAAATGTTGACGCAGACGACGCAGACGATGCAGACGACACAGACGCAAACGCAGACGCAGACGACGACGGACAACTGCCTATCCTATAAGCTCCCCCGGAGCCTTTGGCTCTGGTGAGCTCAAAACATCGAGTGTACATATTTTCTAGACCAGATTAGCTAGTTTCGACAGAAAATGCCTCATAAGTGACCTTCCAATATGGAACAAGTTCAGAGATCATCCATAGTTTTTCATGTATCACAGTTGCATGATCCCTAGGAAGCTATCTGAATATCTTCTGAGGGACCAGGCAAATGTTATTGCAATGAAACAAAACATGCATGATTGTCTGAGACAAATTGTCAGATGCGACTGAGCTGAATCCGGCCCGCACACTAGTACTGGTAAACCGCTTAGAGGATCTAAGCTTGTCCAGGAACCGCGGTGCGAGGCGGACCGTCCATGCTAATAAACTATATTGGTTTCATTGGGCGACAGGGCTTGAGATGTCATTTCATCTCAATGTCGGGTAAAAGTCCCACAAAATTGGAAGCAACGTCTCCAAAATGACATTTACAGTGTTGACAGGGACGTTAAACCTCAAATCAAACAAACAAATTATCTGGCTACGCATTACGAAAACACGCCTATACAAGTTCATTGTAACCTTTATCGCCGAAAAAATGAAAGTTTTAAGATGAAATTTTTTTTAATATTTTTCTTATTTCTGCTCAAAATATAGATTGTTAGTACTTGTTAGAACCGCCTCGATGAGGCGGTTCTAACGAGTTCCAACAATCTATATTTAAAATATAGATTGTTAGTACTTGTTAGAACCGCCTCGATGAGGCGGTTCTAACGAGTTCCAACAATCTATATTTTGGAGCAGAAATAATAAAAATAAGGTTTACCCCTGCAAACCCCAGTTTTGCTATATGTATATAAAAGTGGGGTTCAAGGGGGTCAAAATTATATAGGCCTGTTTTCGCGATTGGCACCGTTACTGTTACCTTCTATGAATTCGTATTTGACTTCAAAACGGCTATGTTCAAGAGAGGCGGTTGTGTAGGTTCTCCGGTTTTTCAACCACTCTGCGACTGCACGTTTTCCCAGCCATTCATCTGTCACTAAAGCGACGGTAAGCATATTGGTCTCTGTTGAACCTTTTCGAATGCACACCGGGCAGGTTTTGTAAGCCTTATGTGGTTCATAGATCTAGACCGAATAAATAAATAAATAAATAGAGGATCTTACAGGAGTGTTCATCTGTTATTGGTCTCTGTTGAACCTTTGCGAATACACACCGGACAGGTTTTGTAAGCCTTATGAGGTTCTTAGATCTAGACCGAATAAATAAAGAGAGGATCTTACATGGGCGTTCATGTATTACTGAATTTATTAAACTCGTTGAGGAAAATGGATAAAATGCGAGGCAAAGGCCTACCTCGCATTTTTATCCCTTTTCCTCACCGAGTTTAATAAATTCAATAATACATGAACATGAATGCAATATTCTATTTATCATATGACATTTAAAGCGCATTTTTCTCACGATTGTTTACAAAAATGTCAATATTCCGCCGTTAGTAAACGCGACGTAGTTAAGGGCTTCGTACATTTAACGTTACGGAACGTATCTAGCTATTTTGCATATTTAATCCACTAGTGGATTATCGAAATAGTACATAGAGGATATTTGATTTTTTCAGTGTAAGATCGAATTTTATTTCATCGAATGAACACCAAAACTGTTATTTTCACGAGTGGCGTAGCCACGAGTGAAAATAACAGTTTTGGTGTTCATGAGTGAAATAAAATTTGTTCTTGCACTGAAAAAATCAAATTTTCTGTTTCTTACATGCTTCAAAAGGCAATATTTAGCGTCTTTAATGGTGTCGCTCACATTCGGAGAAAATGATCTTTGTTCCTGTTCGTTTCGCGTCAATTTAGTGGTGTCCATCGTGTTTAGTGGGTATACTATTGGGTGTAAACTGAAAGTTTGCACCTGAGAAATGGCCTGGGATGGTATTATTATGAATGATTAATGAAATAATTGAGAGAGTAGTTTACCAAAGAAGTTGCTGGCAAGTCTAACGTCGCGCGACATAAGACGTGACGTCAGCGTCATAAATGACGTCAGTAACGTCCCCGTCACACATGAACGGGCTATGCGTCAATTAGAACACATTTCAGTATTGTTCAGTTATCTGACAAAGATAAAATTGAAATTAGAGTTAGATTTGAAGAAAAAAGTAGTCCCAAACAGTGAAAACTAAAAAATCGTATTTTCACTGTTTGAAACAGTGAAAATATCGATTTATATTTCACTGATAAATCTCTATCATTCATTGAAAAGCATGTAAGAAATGGCGTTATTACACTCTCAGACACGACGTCATATGATAAATGGCGTTATTACACTCTCAGACACGACGTCATATAATAAAGACATATTTCACACCACAATGATAACACATCTGTGTGACATAATGAATACATTCACATCTCCAAAATGATCACTTTTCAAATGAAACTTTCTTATTTGAACTCAAAACATAGGTTGTGGGGAGTACCAACAAATTACGTCTTGGAACAGATAATAGAAAAATAATGTATACCCCTGCAAACCCCAGTTTACAATGTGGTTTAGAGATGTGTTAATTGCATAAAATTATTAACATGCTGAGGGGGCTAGTTCATTTGAAGTTTGTGAAACGAGGAGTTTATTTAATTTAAGGAAATAGTTATTTGATTGGACCGCACTGAATCACATGTACAGGATGTGGTTTCTATTCAAACCACTGAAAGCAGGGGAGGCTCGATTGTCTCTGAGTGTAGGCTAGAAAAAGTTGCCCTGTATTGTTCCGTGTAACCCTTAAACGCGGCGTCTGATCTGGGTCTACACTTTTTTTGTAAAAGCCAACGCAGGATGCCAGTCCGGATTCTATGGTAGCATATTAAGGACATTCAATATAATATTTTGCAAAAATATTATATCGAGCGCTCGACATATTATTTCGAGCACTCGACATAATATATCGAGCGCTAAACATATTACCTCGAACGCTCGACATATTATTTCGAGCGCTCCGAGCGCTCGACATAATATTTCGAGCGCACGACATATTATTTTGAGCGCTCGACATATTGTCTCAAGCGCTAGACTTATTATCTCGAGTGTTCAAAATTTGATTTCTAGCATTCGACTGATTATCTCGAGCGCTGTACATAATATCTCGAGCGCTCTACATTTTATATCAAGCGCTCTGCATATTATCTCCAGCGCTATACATCATATCCCGAGCGCTAGACATAATATCGCGAGCTCTCGACATATAATCATGAGCGGTGGAAATTTCATCTCGATTGCTAAGTTTATCGTCTCGAGTCTCGACTTGTTATGTCGAGCGATCAACATATTAGCTCGAGCACTCAGCATATTATTCCGAGCCCTCAACATATTGTTGTGAGCGCCCAGGATCATATCGAAATATCTCTTTCATTGACACTTAACCCATCTTGCTAATTGTCAGCCGCATCAGTTTGGCAGTTAAAACGTATGTGCACTGAAGATCCCTAAACACCCACTAGTTTATAGTTTGTTTGTGTTTAAGGTATTACGGCCCTGTCAGCAACAATTCAGTCATTTTGGCCTCCGAGTCCGACGGACTTTTATCAGACATAGGGACGTACATGTAATGAGTGACAGTCACCGTTCCAGTTAACAGCATAGTTAAACTAGTGTTTACAGGGGTAAACAATTATCTTATATCTGCTCTAAAAATGAGTACCTCGAAAAGGGGATCTGGCCAGAACCAACAGTCCATTGTTTGAGCAGTGCTATTCGAAACATCATTTTTCCGGTGTTGACCCAATTTCTCGTTATTCCATTGGTCAATACAAACAAAGCAAAAATGTCGTTAAAATGTGTAGTCACACCCATGTGGGATGGTGCATTCTTTCATATTTTTTTCTGATAAAATGTGTTATATTATTCTTATTTATATCCCGTACCAAGGTTGTGGGTACTCGTTAGAATCGCCTCATTGAGGCGGTTCTAACGAGTACCAACAATCTATGTCTTGGAGCAGAAATTAGAAAAAAGTAATTTATAACCATGTAAACCAATAAACTGGGATTTAGAGGGGTGTTCATTGTATAGACTTGTTGACCTGATGTATTGACAAGTGTAACAAGACGTTTCGCCCATAGTCGTTTCCTCCCTAAAATTTTCGCCCGTTTCAACGACCCCCGTTGTTTCGTGTATAAGGCCTAGTCGTTTCGCACATTTAGCATAAATAAGCATTCACTGAGTACTTAAGCGTCTGTATCGATAGCCAAGCCCTATGCTCCGGCAACTAGGATCTGATTGCGCGGATGCGTTGGCTTATTTACAAAAAACATGCCTCTACAAAAACATTGCAACCTTTATCGCCAAAAAAAATCAAGATAAAAAATTGTGATATTTTTCTTATTTCTGCTAAAACATATAGTTTGTGGTACTCGTTTCCAGCTCTAAAATCTATATATTTTAGAGCTGGAATAAGGAAAATAAGGGTGACCCCTGTAAACCCCTGTTTTACTATATCAAGGCGGTCAAAATTATAAAGGCACGTTTTCGTGATGGCGCATTTCGAGGCTCGAGATGATAAATTGAGCGCTCGTGGTCACATGTCGAGCGCTCGAGGTGATAATTTGATCGCTCGCGACAAATTCGGGCGCTCGAGATAACACGTCGAACGCTCCAGATATAATGCCGAGCACTCGAGATATTATGTAGAGCGCTCGAGATAATATGTACATGTATATTGCTCGAGATAATATGAAATAGTATGTTTTAGCACTCGAGATAAATCGAGCGCTTGAGATATATTTAACATCCTATTGGATGCCGTTTATTCTCCCCGTCCTTTCAGTGTGATGTGGTTGGGGGAGGACGACAATCCCACTGTCACACCTTACAATTATTTCATTTCATTATATGTCAGATAACACCAAATACGCAAAGCTATATAATGTTTTTTTCTTCTAATGTGGAAGAATTCTAACAACAAGAGGGCCAAGATGGCCCTTAATCGCTCACCTGATTTCAAGATGTAACATTTCAAGATGTAACATAGTTTCTAAAAGCCATATGGATAACTGACAGCAATCTTATTCCATGAAGCATATCTGTTGCACTTCCATAGATGGTCACCTTGGCAAAAATCTTGCAAAGTTTGAAAGAAGCAAACTGTTCACGTTTTTTCTATTTTAGGCCTGCAACCATTTTGCCCATCAGAGTGGAACTTTTTAAGCTACTTTGGTAGAGGGTCACTTAAGTAACATTCCTACAAAGTTTGGAACAAACTGGCCCAGGGGTATAGGGGGATTAGTCATTTAAAGATTTTTCATTTTTAGCTCTGGTGGTCATCTTGTTCATCGGAGTGGAACCATTTTAGGTTCTTTTGGTAGAGAGCAACCTAGGCACCAATACTATGAAGCTTGAATCAAATTGACCCAAGGGTTAAGTAGCTTTATGAGTTGCTGGTTCCCTTTGACAATACAGAGCTGACTTGTAGTTCACAAACTGAGCACCTTGTGGACATTAACCCATATATGCCTAGTGGCCCTTTTTCGGGACGTTGGCAAACAGTGTAGACCCAGATCAGACGCTGCATAACGCGGCGTCTGATCTGGGTCTTCACTGTTTGCTCAAAGAACATACGTTTTTGTACAACTTACATTAAACAAAACAAATCTGACACCCCTATAATTGGAAATGGACAACTCCAAATTTATAAGATGGAAGATTCCATTGTCATATATGGGTTAAGAGTCAGGTCCTAGTGTACCAGATGGAGATGAACCGGCTCACTCTAACTAACAATGCCTTTAATCTATATAAGACCAGTGGGCCCCAGGGCAGGTCCATTTTTGCCCCAAGGCTATAATTTGAACAATCTTGGTAGAGGGCCACTAGATGAAACTTCGTTCCAAATATCGAAGACTTAGGCCTTCTGGTTTCAGACAAGAAGATTTTAAAAGGTTTTCCCTGTATAAGTCTATGTAAAACGGGTGGGCCACGGGTTGGGGCCAAAATGGCCCCCGGGCTACAACTTTAATGATCTTGGTAGAGGTCCCCTACATGAAGCTTCATGCCAAATATCAAAGTCCTAGGTCTTGTGGTTTAAGAGAAAAAGTTTTTAAAAGGTTTTCCAAAGTCCATGTAAAACCGGTGGGCCCCAGGGCTGGGCCTTTTTTTTTGCCCAAGGACTATGATTTTAACAATCTGCGTAGAGATCCCCTAGATGAAGCTTCATACCAAACATCAAAGACCTGGGCCTTCTTGTTTCAGACGAGAAGATTTATAAAGGGTTTCCCAAAATAAGTCTATGTTAAACCGGTTTGTCCGGGGCGTGGCCATTTTGGCCCGAAGACTATAATTTGAACAATCTTGTTAAAGGCCCACTAGATGAAGCTTCATACCAAATATCAAAGGTCTGGGCCTTTTGGATTCAGAAAAATACCATTTTAAAAGGTTTTCCTTATGTCAGTCTCTGCACAACATGTGGGCCAAAGTCGGGGGGGGGGGTGTGGGGGGGCATTATTTGCCCAAAGGCTATACTTTGATTGATCATTTTGGTACAGGTCCCTAAGATGAAAATTCATACCAAAAATCAAAAACCTGGGCCTTCTGGTTTCCAACAAGAAGATTTTTAAAGGTTGTCCCTACATAAGTCTGTGTAAAACAGTGGGCCCCGGGTCTGGCAATGTTGGCACCAGGGCTATAATTTGAACACTTATTGGTAGAGGTTCACTAGAAGAAGCTTCATACCAAACAACAAAGACCTCGGCCTTCTAGTTTCAGACCAGAAGATTTTTAAAAAGGGTTGGTGTAAGTGTAATTTAAACCGGTGGGTCTCAGACCGGGCCCATTTTTGACCCCAGGGCTATAATTGGAACAATCTGGATAGAGGTCCACTAGATGAAGCTTCATACCAAATATCAAACACTTGGGCATTCTGAATTCAGACGTGAAGATTTTATAAAGGGTTTACCTATATCAGTTTATGAAAAACCGTTGGTCCTTGTCGCGGGGGCATTTTGGCCCCAGGGCTACATGTGTAATTTGAACAATCTTGGTAGAAGACCACTAGATGAAGCTTCATACCAAATATCGAAGACCCGGGCATTGCGGTTTCAGAGAAGAAGATTTTTTAAGTTTTCATTAAAAAATCTATTTTTAGCTACTGTGGCCTAGATGTGCAATGGACAGCAACTATTTGAACAACTTTGAAAGGGAACCACCTAAGGATCATTCCTGTGAAGATTGGTCAAAATCCGATCAGTGGTTGAGGAGGAGATGTCGTTTGAAGAAATTGTTTACGGACGCACGAACGCATGCACCCAAGGACGCACTGACGACGGACGACGGACAAAAGTGATCACAAAAGCTCACGTTCTCACTACGTGACAGGTGAGCTAAAAAAGGAAAGATCACCTGCCCAGCCTTCGAAATGATAAGCTAAGCGCTCAAAATAGTATGTCGAGCGCTCGAGATTTTATGTTGAGCGCTCGAGATTTTATGTTGAGCGATCGAGATAATATGTTGAGCGCTGAAATAATATCACGAGAGCTCGATATAATTGTGTGCTCGAAGTATTATGTCGGGCGCTCGAGATAATTTGTCGAGCGTTCGAAATAATATTTTCCAAAGTACTTTACTGAGTAAGATTCTATAGATAACCCTTTAACATGTACACAGCACTCTGACCTCACAGCGTTATAATAACCGTTACGAGTATACTATGGTCACAAAGATCGGCCGGTATCCGGGGATAGGGGGTAATCGGGAGTACACCGCTGGTTTTGGCCTTTTTCCGACATCGGACAACACCGGTCAAAAACATTATCACATCATTTACATAAATGGCACCGTCCGGAGGCCGTGCAGAGGCCGTCCGAAGATCGTCTGGTAATCGTACGGTGTCCGTTTCCAAAGAGAAATGTTTGGGGGCCGGGGAGGCAGTGAATACCGACCGAACATCTAATACTAATCGGCCGATTATCCTATGATATCCGGGCGATAACCGGCCTATTAACCGGACATCGTACGAATATCGCCCGGGTATCCTACGGACAACGAACGATGCTTGTACCAGGCCCAGCCGAATGTCGGGCGATTGTCGGGCGGTGTGATGGAAACGCGCTTTAATTTTTAAAGGCTAGATTAAACTAACTTTGGAAGCTCCATCCATACAAGTTCAACCCCTGGTGCTACGACCCCGGACCAAAACCCAGACATTATTGCCAGGTTGCACCTTCAGAGGCTAGTGAGCCTGTTCCGGTGTTCCAGTTATGTGAGTTATGCGAGTTAATGTTGTACACGGCGGCTGACGGGGTTTATATAGTCCGCCCGATGCCCGGCCGGTGACCGGCCGATGTCTGTAACATATCTGATCCACACAGGTTCAAGCCGATCGGACATCGCTGGGTTACTTTCCAGTGTGTATACAGACATCGGCCGGATATTGGCCCAAGTCCGGTCCCAAAAAATTCTCCTTTGAGGCTACATACACCGGCCGATTACCGCTCGATCCCGGCCGGATATCGGACGATACTTAAACGATGTGTGAAGGCTATGTGGCCGATTATGAAAATGTACGGGACACCGGAGAAATTTTAACTTCGAGATAATTTCTTCGGGCACGTCCACGATGTTGCCTGGAAGCCCCGGCCACCGGCCGGCCATGTCTGGTGTCCGGCCGGGCACCAGGCCAAAATGGCTAAAAGTCATGCCGGATTAAAAAAACAAACTAAGCCTAAACGGAAGGAGTTGTGACCAAAGCATTACCGGGACTGATAGTCATGTGGACTTCAGAACCGAATAGATAATGTCTCAAAAGTAATTGCTTAATGTGGGTTCTATATGGAAGATTAGTACTAGTTTACTAAATGTGGTACCCTCTATAAATAAGGTCGATTATTATTATTATTATTATTATATAACATATACTACGGTTTGGGAGCATAAATAAGAACACAATCACACAATGCCATCATTTGTGCGACTTCAGGGGTAGGGCTGTCATTTTTCCATCCACCCCTCACACCCATATAAGATTCTTATAGACTTGCACACCAGGGGACAGTTGTTCAAAACTAACGATGTCGTTAGCTAACGTATCCTTAAAACTTTGATCATTCAATATGGAATACAAATGCAAAAGCTGATCACATTTTTTTCAGCAAAAATAACAAAATTTTAGGTATTAAACTTGGTAGAGCAGTTGACAATATGACCACTAACAAGGTCGTTAAGCTAACAATGCTTTGAACAACTGAGCCCAGAAATCGAAAACGTAGATAGCTGTTTCCCTTGGACTCAAATGCTTATCCTATCCAGATTATCCTACACAGGAATGGTCCTGAACTGGGACTTAAAATGAGTCAGCGCACGACAAAACCTACAATAAGACATGTGCGCCCAGCGATGAATCAGATCAGCGTGCGCATCCATATAGTCTAACCAGAGACTTCTCTTGCTGCATGAAGAAGCATTGGGTCCATAGCTATCCTTAGAGCGCACAACAAAGACTCTGATCAGACTGCACGGATGGTTACCAATGCGGTCCCGGCCCAGTCCAGAATTTATTTTTACACAGCGCTCTGGCGTCACAGGAACAAGTTTAGCGCTGCCAAAATATGACCGGTACGAGATTCTGTATATGATCAGGGATTGTTACATAGTAAATAGCAGTAGTTAATAACTTGTGGCAAAAATTCCACGCGCAGAAACCAAAGTATGCGAGAAAAAGACTATTACATGGGTTTTAGTAGATAGAAGCCCAGTCGCCCGGGATCCCTGACCGGCATCACTCATCATGCAAACAAGTCCTTATAACCATAATGAAAACACGCCTATTCAAATATATTCAAAGTTTTAGAATTAAAAATAAAAAAATTCAGCTAAAAATAGAATCTGATATGTTTCATATTTCTGCTCAAAATATAGATTGTGGGAATTCGTAAGAACCACCTCGCCGAGGAACGTTCGCCAAAGTAAATTTTCTACGGAGATATAGTTCTATGGGTCAATGCTCCCAAGGCGGTCAGAGGAAGCGCTACAAGGACACCCTCGAGGCCTCCCTCAGGGACTTCAACATTCCAACAGAGTAGTGGGTACAAAGAGCAAAGTGGCGAGGTCTCATCAGAATGGGTGCCCATCACGAAAACACGCCTATATGATTTTTACCCCCTTGAACCCCATTTAAATATGGTAAAACTGGGGTTAAGAGGGGTAAACCTTATTTTTCTTATTTCTGCTCAAAATATAGATTGTGGGTACTCGTTAGAACCGCCTCGATGAGGCGGTTCTAACGAGTACCCACAATCTATCTTTCCAAGCAGAAATAAGAAAAATATCACAATTTTTCATCTTAAAATTTTAGTTTCATCTTAAAATTATAGTTTTTTTGGCCGTAAAATTTACAATGTATTTGTATAGGTGTGTTTTCGTAATGCAGTTATTACGAGGCAAAAAGAATCAGTGAAGCTGAGCAGGAACGTGCACAGCGCAAAGCTAGAGCAAAAGCATCATCAAAAGAGCTGACTTCCTCTAGCCTCTGTCTGCAACGGACAGTTCAGAGCTAGAATCGGTCTCTTCAGCCATCTTAGAACACACAAACAATAACATTTCTAAAATATGATTAAGACTGGTCATTGTCAGTAATCACAGACGAACTATTAAAATCTATGTTCTTAAGCAAGAATAAGGAAGATAATTTATATTCCTGTAAACCCAATTTTTTCTATAAAAATATAGTCGTGAAAGCAATGATCAGGAATCGATACAATTAACCCACGGCTCCCATCAGAGACACCAAAGGGAAAGAAACACAAATATACAGGGATCTGCATTTTACGGACAAGTTAACTTTATGCAAATCCCCGGAGCACGCCTGTCACTCACCTTCTGGGATAATCACTGATTTACGAATTGAATGGAATTTATTTAAGAAATGGATCAGCTCTAACTGAGATTTGTTGAGCAATAAATTACAGTTTGGAGGTCAGTTGTAAAGTAGAACAAACCACGAGCGCGTAGCGTGCGTGATTTGTCTACTTACAACTGACCGACAAACTGTGATTTATTTCTCGACAAATCACAGACTAGAGCTGATCTATTTCGATTCTAACACGCTGAAAATCGACAATAATGTTGTAGTTTCCTTCAAAATCTCACAACTTCTCGCCATTGTTAGAAGAAATCCCGCTAAAATCATCGACTGAAAGACATCCTTTTCTAACGTTTTCGATGCGAGCAAATGACGTTACACCGTCTAACGTCAAGTAAATCGACTAGTGACGTCATATATTGGCAGTTTGTAATGACGTCACTCGTCACGCTCTTCAGATCTGTGATTTGTTGGAGAATAAAACACTGTTATTTTCCAATGCCTATATAGGCGCGCTGTGTTAGAATTTACGTTAATGTAAGTATGAACAGCATCGCCTGCCAATCACCAATGATTTAAGAAATAATTGCAATTTATTTCATGTTCATTGGAGTGTTTAATTAAACCAACCTTGCGCGTGGCTCGATGTTGTTCTCACTTCAGTGGACGTGAATAAATTACCTTTAAATTTTATTTCTTACATTTTCTTATTTGACGAAAATGGGCTAAAATTGAAAGAAGAAAACAGCCAATGTTTATGTTGTTTGATTTGTGGTTTTACGTCCCCGTCAACACTATAAAGGTCATTTTGGAGACGTTGCTTCCAATTTTGTGGGACTTTTACCCGACAATGAGATGAAATGACATCTCAAGCCCTGCCGCCCAATGAAACCAATAGGGTTTATAAGCATGGAAGGTCTGACAGGCAGCACTTTGCCTGGGCAGGCTTAGAACCTCTTAGCGGTTTACCAGTACTCGTGTGCGGGTCGGTTTCAGCTCTTCGTGGAAGCATCGTGCAGTCCATATATTTCTTCAAGCCCAAATGGGCGGGGCCAAGAAAACAGCTGAACGCAGCTTCCCAATAAAGGTGCATTACCTCCACACTGTCACCTCCTTCAAGTGCATCTATCTCATCAAGCCAGGAGCTTATCATGTATAGAATGACTTCTTCCTCCTCTGCGATCAACTTCCACTTATACTCAAGATTGAACATAGTTTCGGCAGTGGGATTCGGTAACACATCTTCTGGGAACTGAAAGTGTGCCTTTTTGGCCTCCATTACTATGGTTGCTTTGTTTTCAGTACCTGAAATGACATGAGCAAGGATAACTGAAAATTGTTGTAAGTGTTTGACGTAGGGCTCAGTATCCTCAAGAGAACAAGTCTGTGAAATGATCACCCCCTTACACCCCACTTTATATAGAGAAAACTGGGGTTTATGGGGGTATACATTATTTTCTTATTTTTTCTCAAAGACATAGGTTCTGGGTACTCGTTAGAACCACCTCAATGAGGTGGTTCTAACGAGCAGCCACAACCTATGTTTGCAGTATAAATAAGAAAAACATCACGGATTATCAAAAGAAAAGTAGCCATTTTGGAAATGTGAAAAGATGCACTATGTCGCACGGGTATGTTATCGTAATGTGACGCAGGATTTCCTGAATGCGGGTCATGTTCAGAGTATAGGGATTAACCCTTTTTGTACCAAATGGAATCTCCCACATAATATACAGCAAGAGTCCATTTCATAATATAGGGGTGTCAGGTTGTGTTGGCTTCAAAATCTATTTGGAAAATGACTAACTTTTAGCAAACAGTGGAGGCCCTGGTCAGACGCCGCGTTCTGCTGCGTCTGATCTGTGCCTGCACTGTTTGCCAAAGTACCCCTTTAGGGGTTTCTGGTACTGAATGGTTAACAGTAATAATGTTTTTCATACATTAACATTTGCCGGGTCCCGAGAAAGCTGTTTGTTTGAACATGAGGCCGCTGGGCCGAATGTTCAAATAGGTTCCGAGGGATCCGGCAAATGTTAATGCAATAAAATAACGTCGGATCATCGTTGTTCTTGCCGATTCTGATAGCAACTGTTTTGACGAAAACGCCCAAAAGCTGCATATAAATTCCATATAAACTTTTCAAATGCGACCGGCAAACTCCGTATAAACTTTTCGAATGCGACCGGCAGACGAACATGCCGCTACTTCAGAATGTTGTCGACAATGACGTTGTTACGCAGTAACCCTCTGGCGTCAACACAGAAACCTTAAACGCTATGTTCAGGGCGATAACGTTATAGGTCTATGACTGTTTACTGAACACTACGTCATACGGACCATTCCATCGGAGACCGTTATGTTGGGTTTACCAACTTTTTCCTCGCTTAATTCACAAAATCCTTGCTGTATGTTATTCTGATATGACAGCGTTGCAGGAATACGAAGTTGTGGTATTGGTTAGATGCATAAACTTTAACGACCTAGGTACCCAAAGGTCGTAGGTTCGAATCTCAAATTTTGAATAACATTTTTATATTTCGTTCTTTTTGTTTCTTTTAATACACAGTTTTATGCAGCCTGTAGCAAGAAATGTTCAAGCCTGAGCTTTTGGAACTTTGCAAACGAAATAAACCAGCTCCTCCTTATCGAGTTGACCAGCTTTGAAGGGACACGGGCACACAGTTCTGCGGCTTTCACCATACCATCCTGATCTGAATGCCAAAATAATGATACGGGGAAATTTTTATATTGGCCAAGGAAATTTCTAGCTTGGCAGATATATAGATGTATAAATAAAGGCTCTGATCGAAGAAGACATTGGAAGCATTGTTGAAAAAGAATGGCCTGCTTGCTTAACACATGTCGGAAAGGCTGAACAGGATTATTGTTTTGTCTGATTTGAGGTTTAACGTCCCCGTCAACACTGTATTGGTCATTTTGGAGACGTTTCTCCCAATTTTGTGGGGAAAATCCATGTTCAAACAGCACGCGAATTTCATGATTTGAACATGTTTGAACACGGCTTTAAGTTCATTTGGCAATGACTTCAAACGGCCATCCGCATAGGTATTTATGCAAGAACATTACTTTAAGTTTGTGAATATTTACGCCGTAGACATTTTAGCTCACCTGAGCCGAAGGCTCCAAGGGACCTATTATGATCATTAAACACGCGTAGTCGCCCGTCCTTTCATCCCTCCACAATCTCTTCGAACAACATTGCCTCCTAAACCACTGATTGGATTTTGACCAAACTTCACAGGAATGATCCTTAGTCGGTCTTCTTTCAAAGTTGTTCAAATAGTTCTGGCCCCTTGCTGATCAAGATAACGGGCTTTAAAGATAGATATTTTAACAGAAAAGATAAAAAAACTTCTTTTCTGAAACCGCAAGGTATTGATATTTGGTATGTAGCTTCATTTAGTGGACTTCTCTCAAGGTTGTTCAAATTATAGCCCTGGGGCAAAACTTGGCTCCTCCTCGAGGCCCACTTGCTTTACATAGACTTATGAGGGAAAGTCCTTTAAAATTGTTCTTGTCTGAAACCAGAAGGCCCAGGTCTTTGATTGGACCCCTACCAAGGTTGTTCAAATTATAGACCCTGGGGTCAAAATGGCCACGTCCCGGGGCCCTCTTTTTACATAGACTTAAAAGAGAAAAACCTGTCAAAATCTTCTTGTTTGAAACCAGAAGGCCAAGGTCTTTGACATTGTGTATGTAGCTTCAGCTTGTGGACCTCTACCAAGATTGTTTAAATTATAGCACTGGGTCCAAAAGAGGCCCCGCTCCGGGCCCAACTTGTTTTACATAGACTTGTAAGGGAAAACCTTTAAACAATCTTCTTGTCTGAAACCAGAAGGCCTAGGTCATTGATATTTGGTACGTAGCTACATCTCCAAGATGGTTCAAACCATAACCCTAGGGCCAGAAATGTCCCCGCCCGATGCCCACATCTTTTACATAGACTTATGATGGAAAAACATTTCAAATTCTTCTTGTTTGAAACCCGAAGCCCCAGGTCTTTTTTTATATCTGCTATGTAGCTTCATCTAGTGGACCTCAACCGAAATTGTTCAAATTATAGCCTGGAGACCAAAGATGGCTCTGCCCCGGGGTACACTTATTTTACATAGACTTATAAGGGAAAAACCTCTTAAAATCTTCTTGTCTGAAATCAGAAAGCCCAGGTTTTTATATTTGGTATGTCACTTAACCCAATAAACCTCTACCAACGTTGTTTAAATTATAGCCCAAGGTCCAAAACTGGCTCCATCCCGGGACCCACGTGTTTTACACAGACTTCTAAGGGAAAACATTTAAACATCTTTTTGTCAGAAACCAGAAGGCCAAGATATTTTATATTTGGTCTGTAGCTTCATCGCGTGGACCTCTACTTAGATCGTTCAAATCATTGCCCTGAGGACAAAAATGGCTCGGGACGTGGTCCACTTGTTTTTCATAAACTTATAAGGAGAAAACCTTTACAAAGCTTCTTATCTGAAAACAGAAGGCCCGGGTCTTTGATATTTGGTACCAAGCTTCATCTAGTGGACGTCTAGCACTTTTATTTAAATCATAGCCCTGGTACCTTTTTTCACCAAAAATGGCCCCGCCCCGGGACCCACATGTTTTACATAGACTTATAAGGGCTAAACCTTTAAAAATCTTTTTGTCTAAAACAAGAAGGCCCACTGCAGGTCTTTGATATTTTGTACTTAGCTTCATCTTGCGGACCTCCACCAAGACTGTTCAAATTATATGCCTGTGGCTAAAATGGTCCCAACCAGGGGCCCACTTTTTGAACATAGACTTATAAGGGAAATCACCTTTAAAAATCCTCTTGTCGGAAACCTGGTCTTTGATATTTGGAAGTGAAATGCTACCAAGATTGTTCAAATAATAGCCCTGGGGCCAAAACTAGCCGAGCCCCGGTGCCTATTTCTTTTACATAGACTTGTAAAGGCTTTTAAAAATTTTATAGACGTCATTCCAATTTAATTTCAATTTTCAATGTTGGACTTAAATCTCTTATGCAACGAGGTCTATCGGAACCCGAATTATATGGCGACATGGTATATAAATTCAGAAAAATAAATACTTGCAATGACTTCCGCACCCAATTTCGTAAAATCATTCTTCGATATACAAAGATTTGTTACAACGTAAATTTTATACGACAGACTTCATGCATGGTTGTTAACCCAATCACGGTCCACAACTTTGCTTTCCTCTTTAATTGCACGCCGATGGGTCAGGCCTCAGATTCTATGACGGTTCCAGCGTAAAAGCTTACTGAGAATTACACAGAATTTAATTTTATGGAATATTGGATGGTGCCTGATGCTCTGTTTCTGGTAGGACCCATCGGGGTCTAACTGATGGCTTTCTTTTCCGCCAGCATTCCAGTTTTTTCTTGCTGTCGAGTCCCCACCGTTGTTTCATCTCTGTGGTCGTTTGATTTTTCTGTTCTCTTAGATGTTGCACTGATGAGTCAGGAGGCCTTCAAACAGACTGAACAAATTATTTGTCTAAATTGTGACGGAAGTAAGGGCGAGAAAGCACCCCCACCACCACTGGAATTCCTTTCACTGACCGTTCCAAAGCAGTTCTACTGTCGCGGTTTTTTTTTTTTTTTTTGTTATGGTTGGTTTTCGAGTGTGTGTGTCGTTTGTGTCTTCTTGTTTCGGATAGCCAACTAGCCATTTCGTGGGCATCACGTGGACAAGTCTTTATACAATAAAAAACTGGAATTTACGAGTGTAAACATTATTTTCCTTATTTCTGCTCCAAGATATAGGTTGTTGGTACTCGTTAGAACCGCCTCACTGATGCGGTTCTAACGAGCACCCAAAACATATGTTCCGAGTATAAATAAGAAAAATATCACAAAATTTTCATCAGAAACATAACCTTTTTTGAGGTATGAAAGAATGCACTATATCACACGGATTTGTTATCGTAATGGAAAGTAACTGTCATTTTGGTTTTCCGCTAGTGGTGTTCATTATGAAAACACGCCTATACAAATACATTGTAAATTTTGCCACCGGAAAATGAAAATTATCAGCTGAACAATTTCGATATTTTTCTTATTTCTGATCGAAACATAGATTGCGGACACTCGTTAGAACCGCCTCGATGAGGCGGTTCTAACGAGTATCCACAGTCTATGTTTTTGAGCAGAATATAGAAAAATAGTGCATACCCCTGCAAACTGGGGTTTAAGGGGGTCAAATCTGTATAGGCGTGGCTTTGTTATGTTCCATTAGGGTCCAGTTATTTCATGTTTTTGTTTCTTTCCCTTTGGTGTCTCTGATGGGAGCTGTGGGTTAATTGTATCGATTCCTTATCATTGCCTCCACTGCTTTTTTTAACAATCTTCTTGTCTGAAACCAGAAAGCCAAGGTCTTTGACATTTGATATGAACTTCATGTAGTTGACCTCTACCAAGTTTGTTCAAATTATAGACCATGGCCAAAAATGTCCCCGCCCCGGGGCCCACTTGTTTTACATAGACTTATGGTTGAAAACCTTTAAAATCTTCTTGTCTGACACCAGAATGTCCAGGTCGTTAAATAATAATAATATTGGACTTTATTTATAGAGGGTAACACATTTAGTAGACTAGTATTATTTTTCTTCCGCTTCCTGGGTAGAAACCTGTATTAAGCAACGTGGATGACGTATAACAGCATTTAGTGCGTTCGGGAATCGAACGGGCTATCTCTTGATCTCAGGCCCTATGCTTTACTACTACACCACAGCGCTCTATTGATATTTGATATGTTGCTTCATCTAATGGACCTCTATCAAGATTGTTCAAATCATAGGCTGGAGGTGGGGGGGGGCGCAACTGGCTTTACATAGATTTATATGGGAAAAACTTTTTAAAATCTTCTTGTCTGAAACCAGAAGGACCACGCATTTTATATTTGGTTTTAAGCCTCTTTTAGTGGACCTCTGTCAATATTGATCAAATAATAGACCTAGAGATCCGCATTTCTGAGCTCAGGTGAGCGATATAGGACAATCCTGGTCCTCTCGTTTTAATAGTATTGTTGCAAAATTTTCAAGACTTGGAAATTTGCAATTTTTTAGAGTTTTGAATCATTCTGTATTGACCGATTCTGTATTGACAGATTCTCTTGCCCGATCAGGCAATCTCCTCCACTGGTAACATGTGAGAAGATTGTGTTACTGCGATCACGGATTTTATCAGTTACCCTCTTGATTAATTGCATTGCAGCATATTGTCCTGATAAAGACATGCTATCTCAGGATAAGTGAGCTTTATAAGGTCAACATGACATTGCACTTTTTTAATGAACCGGGATACTAAAAATGGCAAAAATGTTATTATTACTGGACAAAATGGATATATTTCTTGAAAAAAATAAATGATGGGAAAATATGGTCAGCTGATACTAAATATATCAACCGCCAGAATGCTGGGACGCATTGAGGACCATCGATAACTGATCGTAAATTGCTAATTTAAGAGTTACAAGAGGGTAAACTGATAAATAGAATACCAGATTTGTGTCATTTGATATTAAGTTTATCAGGCTCGGCTTCGAGAACGCATATAGAATCGCTCGGCAAGCCTCGCGATTCTACAATCGTTCTCGAAGCCTTGCCTGATAAACTTGATATCAAAAGACACTTACCTGGTATTCTCTATTACCATATTCATTTTGTTCTGTCTGTAGAAGTTAAGAATTGTTTTCATCGTACAGTCAAACCTGTCTAATACGACAACTCTCCGACTGAGAACAAAATTGCCGAATTAGACAGGGTGCCGGAATTGATAGAATGACTTACCCATGCGATCTCAAGATGACTTTGCTCAGTGTAGGTATCCACCGAAGGGTAAAGAATGGATACACTGCACCCTTGTTCAAACAAACAGACAAAAAACGTTTATAATTAAACTCTTGTTTACACTGATTCATGCTGATGTGAATGTTCTGCAAGTTTAAAAAAGGCGGACAGTTTTAGTACTAGCACGTGCGTACTGGTATTTGAATTAGTATGACGCAAAACGAATCAGTGAAGCTGAGCAGAAACGCGCACAGCACAAAGCCAGAGCTAAGGCATCACTATAAACAGAGCTGTCTTCCTCTAGCCTCTGTTTCTCGTTTTGCAACAGACAGTTCAGAGCTAGAATAGGTCTCATCAGCCATCTTAGAACACACAAATGGTAATATTTTCTCAAATTTGATTAAGATTGGTCATTGTCAGTAATGACAGACGAACTATTGTAATTTGGATTAGTGTTAATTACATCTCACATAAGTTAGATATTTATTGCAGAATAAACAAAGTAATGATAAAAGGTATTAGGATAATAAAATTGAGTATGGGTACTCTCACACTGACACTGCAAATTTCAACAGGTAAATAATGGTCACTTACAAAACTAAAGTTAGCGATAACAATCACAAAGTGTGCTCAATCAGCTGTTGCTGTTTACCCGGGTTATTCCTAATCAATACACATAAAGCAATAACGCCAACACTTTGTCCAGAATACACAGTAAAATTCGTGCCCATCAGACTGGAAAAGTAGGTCGGAATTCGGAATGTGCAGTGTAGACAGGAAATTTTCACATTGTGGATATGGATGATTTCAACTGACTGACATTTTGGCCGGATTGGACAGGATATCGGAATAAACTTATTTGGCTCTTCATCATAAGGTATTTCACCGCCTCGGGTTCGAGCCTTGCTCGGGTCACATGTGAAACGATAAGTTCTGCAATGCAAGATCAGGTGTTTTTTTTTCTCCGGGAACTCCGGTTTTCGCACACTTCTGATTTACTATTATCTCAAAATAGGTTAAATGCTTTTGAAAGGGCCGTAAAACCAAAACAAAAACAAAAGTTTTCAAAATATAATAGGGAAACTACACTGAGTATCTTGATATCTCTGGAGTTACTGGAAGATCCCTAGGGTCTCAAAAACTTCACCTATAACTATATCATTATGAAGAAAAGAAGATATAACAAGAGGGCCATGATGGCCCTGGATCGCTATCCTGATCCATAGTGTAACAAGTGGGCCCGGGGCCGGCCATTACTGACCCCAGGGCATAATCGTGAGGGATGTCTAAAAGGTGAAGCTTAATACCGAATATCAAAGACCGGAGTCTTATGGTTTCAGACAAGAAGATTTTTAAAGGTTTTTTCTTATATAAGTCTATATAAAAAACCTGTGGGCCCCGGGGCGGGGCCATTGTTGGGGCTCCAGGGATAAAATTTGAAAATACTGGTAGAAATCCACAAGACGAAGCTTCATACCAAATATCAAAGAACTTGTCCTTCTGGTTTCAGACAAGACGATTTTCAAAGGTTTTGCCAATATAAGTCTATGTACAACAAGTGGGCCCCGGGGTGGGCCCTTTTTTGGGCCCAGGGCTAAAAGTTGAACAATCTTGGTAGAGGTCTACTACATAGAGCTTCATATTAAATATCAAAGACCTAGGCCTTGTTATTTCAAACAAGAAGATTGTTAAAAGTTTTCCCTATATATGCTATATAAAAACAGTGGACCCGGGGCGGAACATTTTTGGCCCCAGACCTATATTTAAACAAACTTGGTAGAAATCCACTAGATAAAGCTTCACACCAAATATCAAAGACCTGGGCTTTTTGGTTTCAGAGAAGAAGATTTTTTTTAAAGATTTTCCCTATATAAGTCTGTTAAACCAAAGGGCCCAGGGGCGGGGGCATTTTGGCCCAAGGGCTATAATTTGAACAATCTTGGTAGACATCACAAAAACACGCCTATATAATTTTGACCCCCTTGAACCCCACTTTTATATAGTTAAACTGGGGTTTCCGGGGGTATACCTTATTTTTCTTATTTCTGCTCTAAAATATAGATTGTGGCTACTCGTTAGAACCGCATCGATGAGGCGGTTCTAACGAGTGCCCAAAATCTATATTTTGAGCAGAAATAGGAAAAATATCACAATTTTTCATCATAAAATTTTCATTTTTCGGCGATAAATGTGGCCATATATTTGTATAGGCATGTTTGCGTAATGATGTCCACTAGATGAAGCTTCATACCGAATATCAAAGACCTAGGCCATGCAGATTCAGAGAAGAAGATTTTTTTTTAAGTTTTCAGTAAAAAAAATCTAGTTTTGGCTCCTGTGACCTAGATGTGCATCGGACCGGAACCATTTGAACAGCTTTAAAGGGGACCACCTACGGATCATTCCTGTGAAGTTTGGTCAAACTCTTATCAGTGGTTTAGGAGGTGATGTCGTTTGGAGGAATTGTTTACGGACGGATGGACAGACGCACGCACGGAGGCACGACGGACAAAAAATGGTCCCAAAATAACACATTGTCACTACGTGACAGGTGAGCTAAAACATATTGTAAACTTTACTGCTGAAGAAAAAAAACTATAATTTTAATTTGACAAATTGTGATATTTTCCTTATTTCTGCTCAAAATACAGACTGTGGTTACTCGTTAGAACCGCCTCGATGAGGCGGTTCTAATGAATACCCACAGTCTATATATTAGAGCAGAAATAAGAAAAATAAGAAAAACTGCATACTACTATATACATGTATACATTCAAGAGTTCAGAATTATACATCACGAAAACAGGCCTATATAATTTGAGCCTTTTTTACTTTTATACAGTAAAACTGGTGTAAAACTGGGGTTTACAGGGGTAAAACTTATTTTTCTTATTTCTGCTCTCAAATAAAGATTGTGGGTACTCGTTATATCCGCCTCGATGAGGCGATTCTAACGAGTACCCACAATCTATATTTTGAGCAGAAATAAGAACAAGAGCTTTAACTATAAGTGAGCAATGTCCCCGTGGGAGCCAATTTGAGGAAAGGGCCGTTACTCTTTCGAAAATGATAGGACCAATGTGAAAATTTGGTAGGCAGCCATTCACCTCACAAGAAATGCATGTGCAAAGTTTCAGCTCAATCGTTGAAGAAATGTGGAAGCTTAACGACATCATTAGCTGATTAACATTCTGATGAAATGTTAATCTTAACATTCTGATGAAAATACGTGCTATTTTTCTTATTTATACTTCAAACATAGGTTGTTGGTGCTCATTAGAACCGCCTCATTGAGGCGGGTCTAAGGAGTACTCAAATCAATGTTCGCATCACAAAAAAGTGCGGACTTACAAACGCACAAACGGACAGTGAAAAAAACTATATGCCCTCCTATGGGGGCATAAAAATAGCACAATATTTTACCAAAAAATATTCATTTTATGAGCGGTAACGTTTACAGTGCATTTGTATTGGCGTGTTATCGCAATGAGTTTAACTATAGTATAGCTCATGGATGCGAAAGACAAACACAAACAAACCTTCAACTTGAAAGAATGTTATATTAAATTTTTTGCCCATGTCTCCAATAATCACGGCTATCCGAAGCTGAACGATGATTACATTCTGTTTCGATCTAAAGTCCGGAAGAGTAATGTTGCTGCATAACTTTCTAGTTCCAACAATCTGAAAATAAAAAAGTGTTGTTTTGTTCTCTGATCACGTCGCAAAATAGTTTATACCGCAATCAGGCATTCTAGTAACCTAATAAAGGTGGTCGAATAACTGCTCACTATAATCGGTAATGACCTATAATACCTTCTACTTAGGGGATAACTGTACTGAAAATTGTCATTTGGGGAGGTAAATCGGAGGTTTTACGGTCGGAAATTTCGTTTTACGGCGACGCGTTAGCGGATACAGTTAATACAGTTATCCCCATTCTAATGCACTTATTCAGTTGTTAAGTTAATAACTGTACTGTTTTGCACAAGGCGGCAAGCGCGGTGAGCTGCGTAAAACCAAATGACAACCAATGGAAAGCGACGTTACATGATGACGTCGGATTTCCGACAGTATATCGCAGAATATACTGTCGCAAATTTTTGACGTTATCCAATCAGACGTCCCCATCAACACTGTATAGGTCTTTTTGGAGACGTTGCTTCCAATTTTGTGGGACTTTTACCCGATGTTGAAAAGGAATGACATCTCAAGCCCTGTCGGTCAATGGAACCAATAGGGTTTATAAGCATGGACGGTCCGACTCGCAATGCTTGGCCTGGGCAGGCTATGATCCTCTAAGCGGTTTACCAGTACTCGTTTGCTGTCGGTTTCAGCTCTGCGTCGAAGCATGATGCGGCCTATCTATTATGCCCCAACTTCGAAGAAGTTGGAGGGGCATATTGCTTCTTGGTGGTTTGTGCGTCCGTGCGTGCGTGCGTCAGTTACGCTTTATGATGCATAGCATAACTCAAGACCCTGTATGCTAGGGTTTTGAAATTTCATATATAGATTCATGGAAAATTAGGGGACGCATATTTTTTTCTCGACCGGTTTATGCCCCTTTCAAGAGTTATTGCCCTTTGATTTTTTTATAAATCTTGTCAGCAAAATATCTCAAAAACTATGTGAGCTAGAACCTTGAAAGTTGGTGACTAGATTGGTGGTGGTAAGTAGATGACCTGATTAACTTTTTACAAAATTCTGAAAAACACTTTGTGAGTTATTGCCCTTTGTCACTTTGGTAATTTGTGTCTATTGTAATATATGGTAAAAGTGATGCATGACATAACTTAAGAACCGTGTATGCTAGGGTTTTGATATTTCATATATGGATTCCCGATGGAAAATTAGCTGACGCGTATCTTTTTTTTCTCATCCGGATTATGCCCCTTTCAAGAGTTATTGCCCTTTGAATTTTTTTTATAAAATCTTGTCAGCAAAATATCTCAAAATCTATTCGAGCTAGAACCTTGACAGTTGGTGAATAGATTGGTGGTGATGAGTAGATGACCTGATTAACTTTTGACAAAATTCTGAAAAATACTTTGTGAGTTATGTCCCTTTGTCACTTTAGTAATTTGTGTCCATTGTAATGTATGGTAAAAGTGGTGCATAGCATCACCTAAGAGCCGTGTATGCTAGGGTTTAGAAATTTCATACATTGCTTCCTTATGGAAAATTAGCTGACACGTATTCTTTCTCTTCCAGATTATGCCCCCTTTCAAGAGTTATTGCCTTAAAAGTTTGAAATTTTTGTGATAAAATCTTGTCAGCAAAATATCTCAAACACTATTGAAGCTAGAGCCTTGAAAGTTGGTGAATAGATTGGTTGTGATGAGTAGATGACTTGATTAACTGTAGACGATATTCTGAAAAATACTATGTGAGTTATGGCCCTTTGTCACTTTGGTAATTTTTGTCCATTGTAATGTATGGTAAAAGCGATGCATAACATTACTTAAGAACTGTGTATGCTAGGGTTTTGAAATTTTATATATGGCTTCCTCATGGAAAATTAACTGACGCGTATTTTTTTTTTCTTATCCGGGTTTTGCACCTTTCAAGAGTTATTGCCCTTTGAAATTTTTTGATAAAATCTTGTCAGCAAATTATCTCAATTTGGCATTTAGGGCCAAGCATATGGTTGGGGGCATAGTGTTTAACAAACACCAGCTCTTGTTTCTTCTAGCCTCAATGGGCGGGTGCCGATTTGACGTTACAGCAGAACGACAATGAACGTAGAAAATGTAGTGAATACGTATTAAATACGGCTATATATCGTCAGGAAAACTTGCCTATATAATTCTGACCCCCTTGAACCCCACTTAATAGAAGTGGAGGCCATCAGGAATCGATACAATTAACCCACAGCTCCCATCAGAAACACCAAAGGGAAAGAAACACAAACATGAAACAACAGACCCCATTGGAAACATCAACAGCGGAAAGCCAAAAGGACAGTTACTTTCCCACAAAATGGCCAATAGGCTATCCAAAATAAAATAATAAAAGCGACAAAAACACACAAAGACAAACCACAACAAAAATTAAGCCGCGACAGAAGAACCGCCTTAGAATGGTCAGCAGAAACAAATTCCACTGGGGGGCTTAAATCGATTTTACATGACCACAATTCTCGCCCTTACTTCCGGCGCGATTTAGACAAATAATTTTTTTCAGTCCACATGAAGGCCTCCTAACTCATCAGTGCAACATCTCCGTGAACACAAACAATCAAACAACCACAGAGACGAAACAACGGTGAGGACTCGACAGCAAAAAACCTTATTTTTCTTATTTCGCCTCTAAATATAGATTATGGGCACTCACCCGATGAAGCGGTTTTAACGTGTACCCACAATCTATATTTTGAGCAGAAATAAGAAAAATATCACAATTTTTCACCTGCAAATTTTTTCAGCGGTAAAATTTACATGGAGGATCTTATATGAGTGCTCATGTATTATTGAATTTATAAACGAGTTGAGAAAAAGGGATAATATGCGAGGCTTTGCCGAGCATTTTATCCCTTTTCCTCAACGAGTTCAATAAATTCAATAATACATGAGTACGAATGCAAGATTCTTTTTATCATATGACATTTAAAAACATTTTATTCACGATTGTTTTACATAAAAGTCAATTTTCCGCCATTAGTAAAAGCGACGTCTATAAAAAGTAGAAGTAAAACAAAGATCAGGAAGCGATACAATTAACTTACTCCACCCATCAAAGACACCAAAGGGAAAGAAACACAAACATTAAGCGACCAGACCATAATGGAAACCTAAACAAAGGAAGGCCATAAGGACAGTTACTTTCCCACAAAATGGCCATATGGCCATCCAAAATAAAAAGACACAAGTGATACACACAATAAGTAACAAACAACACCATAAATAAACCGCCACAGTGGAAAGATTTCCACTGGGGGGCTTAAATCGATTTTACGTGGCCACAATCCTCGCCCTTACTTCCGTCGCGATTTAGACAAATAATTTGTTCAGTCTGCATGAAGGCCTCCTAACTCATCAGTGCAACATCTCCGTCTTATAAAGACGCCGTACATCTAATGTTACGGGACGTATCTAGCTAATTTGCATATTTAATCCACCAGTGGATTATCGAAAACTTTACATGGCGTTATTACACTCTCCGACGCGACGTCATATGGTAAAATGTATTGGTATAGGCATGCTTTCGTAATGTTGTGACACTGTGCATAAGCGCAATCTCCTTATCACATTAATCAGTAATCGTAGTAAAACGTAGTAGGTGCGGCTATATATGTATGGCTACATACATGTACGTGACCCGGCTACGTTTGTTTCGAAAATCATACGTGGCATTTCGATATACGTAGTATAACGTACACTACGATAGACGAATCGTATTCAAAACGAACAAAAATGTATAAGAAATATACCTGGTGGTTATCTATATATTACAAAGCAATGTCCCTCGCAGTCTAACTGTTGATTTTCTTTTGCTCCAGCATTTCTGTTGTTGTATGCTGTCGAGTCCTCAACCTTGTTTCATTTCTGTAGTTTTTTTATTTGTATGTTCTCGGAGATGTTACACTGATGAGTTAGGAAGCCTTCATGAGGACTAAACAAAATTATTGTACTATACTGCGACAGAGGTAAGGGCGAGGATCATGGCCATGTAAAATCGATTTAAGCCCCCCAGTGGAATTCTTTCCACTGACCGTTCCAAGGCGGTTCTTCTGTTGCGGTTTATTTATGTTGTTGTTTGTTACTTACTGTGTGTATCACTTGTGTCTTTTTGTCTTGGATGGCCATTTGGCCATTTTGTGGGAAAGTAACTGTCCTTATGGCCTTCCTTTGTTTTGGTTTCCGTTATGGTCTCGTTGCTTCATGTTTGTGTTTCTTTCCCTTTGGTGTCTTTGATGGGTGGAGTAAGTTAATTGTATCGATTCCTGATCTTTGTTTTACTTCTACTTTCTACGGTTTTCTTCGTCTTAACATGTTTTGTTACGTTTTATTTTGCATATTTATGCTCGTTATAACGACAATTTCAATGGTATGAATTATGAGCTATATGTTTAGCATTGATTTCGAGTTGCTTTGGCTTCCCTTCGGTTGGAAATACCCAAATCCAATCCATAGTCATGAAACATTCTTGTAATTTAATACTCCATAGATATTTGTTAGAATCGCCTCATCGGGGCGATTCTAATAAATGTCTATAACATTTGTGTTTGGAGTAATGATGTGGAAAAGACCTTTTATAAGCTATCATACTCCTGACTGGGATTCTTTATAACGGCAAATTCATTATAATGACACAATAATAGGGAACAAATACTGTCGTTATACATGCGGGTCCTCTGTATTGCTAATTATCAAACGTAGGTATGAGACACGTTGTAAAACCTAGTCCTCAATATGTGATAGTGAATCTTGGGGCTTAGCCAGCCAGTGAGTAGGAAACAAATTCAGTATGAGTAATAAATATTTACCTGCAAGTATTCATTGAAACAATACGAAGTCCACGCCAAAGTGAGTTGAAAAGGCAGAAATCCTACCACATATCCTTGTGTAACTCGAATCCGATACGAGCAGTCAATGTGTTGAAAGGTACTAAAGATGCTGACAGAAGGGGCCAACCATCCTGATGTTTCGTTCATTTCATGATGGCACATCGCTTCGTTTTCTGCAATAGCATTTAAGAAATGAATTTTATTTTTCTGCTGTTCATTACGAAAACACGCCTATACAAATACACTGTAAATTTTACCACCGAAAAATGAAAATTTTCAGATGAAAAATTTCGATATTTTCACATTTCTGCTCAAAACATAGCTTGTGGATACTCGTTAGAACCGGCTCGACGAGGCGGTTCTAACGAGGACCCACAATCTAAGTTTTGGAGCAGAAATAAGAAAAATAATATATACCCCTGCAAACCCCCGGGCTTTAAGGGGCTCAAAATTTTTAGGCGTGTTTTCGTGATTAAGAAATGAATTTTATTTTTCTGCTGTTCACGAAAGTATGGACGCGGTGGGTCGCGTGCAAAGTAAATGAACTGTAAACTTTGCTAGGGACCCGCTGTCATTCATGCTTTCATGAAAAGCAGAAAAAAAGTTTATTCTTTATATTAACATTCTTTGCCCCTCATCACTGGGCGAAAAGCTGAATAACATTTATACCACAAAGAGCGTTGGCGTCACCAAACGCCCATAGAGAACCATGGTTTAGACTGACGTCACTTGACGTCATTGGCATATATGTGACTCGATGCGTTCGTGGAAGTATGGACTAAATTAATTGTCTAAATCGCGACGGAAGTAAGGGCGAGGACAGTGGCCACGTAAATTCGATTTAAGCCCAACAGTGGAATTCGTTTCACTGACCGTTCCAAGGCAGTTGTTCTGTCGCGGTTTATTTTTGTTATGGTTTGATTTGGTGTGTGTGTGTGTGTCGCTTGTATTATTTTGTTTTGGATAGGCAATTGGCCGTTTTGTGGGAAAGTAACTGTCCGTTTGGCTTTCCGCTATTAATGTTTCCATTAGGGTCTAGTTGTTTCATGTTTGTGCTTCTTTCCCTTAGTGTCTCTGATGGGAGCTGTGGGTTAATTGCATCGATTCCTGATCATTGCCGTCACTTCTATTTGAGCCCCGCCAAGCGAATTTGTGTCATCGAGCATTCCGTCATGACAAATTGTAACTGCGCTTGCCCAGCCATTCAGAGGGGCCAGGGATATGGCTTTCTGTTTGAAGGTTCCTCTTGATTCACTGCTTGTATGAGCGAGCAGCGAAGGTTCTGGCGAGACTGCTCGCATAGGCGACAAGTACCAAAATCGTTTGGCGGGCCCATTTTATAGGGACGTTCACTATACGGACTTGTTAATCTGGTGATTAGGATATTAGCACGTTGACCCATAGACTGTACTTTTCCAACTCTGAATATGAACACCTCCATTTCGGCACAAAAGGGATTTTAAAAACATATCCTTAACTAATAAGAAGACAAACTGTTCCGATCTTCTTCATTCAGTCCATCTGGATAGATTGTTTTTTTTTTTTTTTTTTTTTTGTTTTTTTTTTTTTTTGCTTTGGTTTTATAGCCCTTTCAAGAGATGGGCGTGAAACGGAGAAATACAAAATCCACATGACCTTCCGTTGCAGAACTTGGTTTATCATATACTTATTCTTGTATTGCCCTTGAGACAATAGATTTTGCACCCCCTATCTCACTGTGTTATTGGTAGCCATCTTGCCTGAACAGTCTAACTAGCTGACTTGAGGAACGGGACAGAAGTCGGAAATGGCAAACAAATGTCCAAATGACAATATTAAATAGTGGAGTAGCAAAAATTGATCAAATGAAAATATTAAATAGCTGGAGAAGCAAAAAAAATTTTTTTCATTCTTTTTTGTGTTATTTTTTATATAAAGTTCAGCTAAGTTCTTACCTTTTCGGGCTTACCTTGTTTGAATGGTCCGTTTGAATAATTGCGCACTGCTATTGCGGTTGCGTATGAACCTCGAAATTAATTTCTAAAGCTAAAATAAACTATTTATTTGCAGATTTTGATGAGTTAGGAAGCCTTCATACGGACTAAACAAAATTAGTGTATACCGCGACAGAGGTAAGGGCGAGGATTATGGCCATGTAAAATTTAAACGATTTAAGCCCCCCAGTGGAATTCTTTCCACTGACCGTTCCAAGGTGGTTCTTCTGAGGCGGTTTATTAATGTTGTTGTTTGCTACTTACTGTGTGTATCACTTGTGTCTTTTTATTTTGGATGGCCATTTGGCCATTTTGTGGGTAAGTAACTGTCCTTATGACCTTCCTTTGCTTAGGTTTCCATTATGGTCTGGTCGCTTCATGTTTGCGTTTCTTTCCCTTCGGTGTCTTTAATGGGTGGAGAAAGTTTATTGTATCGATTCCTGATCTTTGTTTTTCTTCTACATAAAGCTCTGAGAAACTTGTATTTGATTGTTTGTTTCTTTGTTTGTTTGTTTGATTTGAGATTTATCGTCCCCGTCAACACTGTATATGTCATCGTGGAGACGTTGCTACCAATTTTGTGGGACTTTTACCCGACATGAAGCTGAAATGACATCTCAGGCCCAGGCGCCAAATGAAACCAATATGGTTTATTAGCATGGACGGTCCAACTCGTTCTGCTTTACCTGGGCAGGCTTAGGTAACCGCAATGACTTCAGCACCCGATTTCGCAAAATCATTCTTCGATATAAAAAGATTGGGTACAACATGGATGTTATACGACAGACTGCATGCATGGGAGTTGACCCAATCACGGTTGGCAACTTTGCTTCCCTCTTTAGTTGCGCGCCGGTGGGTCAGGCCTCAGATTCTATGACGGCTCCAACGTAAAGGCTTATTGAGAATTAGAGAGATCTGATTCAAGGTAATGTTGGTTGGTGCCTGATGCTCTCACTCTGGTCGGGCCCATCGGAGTCTAACTGTTGGTTTTCTTTTGCTCCAGCATTTCAGTAGTTTCTTGCTGTCGAGTCCTCACCGTTGTCTCACCTCTGTGGTTCTTTGATTTCTTGTGTTCACGGAGATGTTGCACTGATGAGTTAGGAGGCCTTCATGCGGACTGAACAAATTATTTGTCTAAATCGCGACGGAAGTAAGGGCGAGGATTGTGGCCACGTAAAATCGATTTAAGCCCCCCAGTGGAAATCATTCCACTGACCGTTCCAAGGCGGTTCTTCTGTGGCGGTTTATTTATGGTGTTGTTTGTTACTTACTGTGTGTATCACTTGTGTCTTTTTGTTTTGGATGGCCATATGGCCATTTTGTGGGAAAGTAACTGTCCTTATGGCCTTCCTTTGTTTAGGTTTCCATTATGGTCTGGTCGCTTAATGTTTGTGTTTCTTTCCCGTTGGTGTCTTTGATGGGTGGAGTAAGTTAATTGTATCGATTCCTGATCGTTGTTTTACTTCTACTTTTTAGATCCTCTAAGCGGTTTACCAGTACTCGTTTGCGGTCGATTTCAGCTCTGCGTGGAAGCATCATGCAGCCCCTTTTATCTCTTCAAGCCCCAATGGGCGGGGGCCAGAACTTTTATTCGAGCGTCCATGTTATTTCCTATGTCTCTGTGGTGCAGTGACGTCATAACCTTTACACTCGTTGGCGTCATGGCACTGAATGTCGTTTTACATGTCACACTGTCTGATGTCTGTTTTGCTTAAATTCGTTAAATTATTGCAAAATTCCTTAATTGTTTTGAATCGCGGTATAAAATTCATGTAACTACATGGTTAGTGTCTTAAATAATAAATATCGGTGCGCTGCGTTAAGTTTAATATTTTTTGGAAATAAGTATACGATAAAAAGAATATAACACGGTTGTTTTTTATATCGGCTCTGATCTCAGCGCTCGGCCTGCCTCAGACAGGCAACCCGGGCGGAGGCCAAGGCCAATATAAAACAAGAGGACCATGAGGCACTGGTCGCTCCCCTGAGCCCTGTGTATATTTGGTAGTACTCAATCACCTGATTCTACATACCAAGTTTCAAGACAATCAGCCAAGTGATTCTGGAAATGAAGATTTTTTAAGTTTTTTACCATAATAGGGCATGGTGGCCTTCTTGGTCACATGACCTGAACTATTCAACTACCTGGCATAACCCCATGTCCATTATATAAAATTTAAAATGAAATTGGCCCAGTGGTTTCAGAAAAAATGTATTTTGAAATGTCAATGGACCTTCAATCCAAGTGACGTTGTGCCAAGGTCATCCAATGACCTTGACCTTTCAGCATTTATTTTGTATCTATTCTCATGTCACAGACCCCAATATTTTTCGAAAAATGTATTGTTGCAGACTTGCTAGTACTCAGTCACCCAATGTTACATACCAACTTTCAGGACAATCGGCCCATTAGTTCTGGAGAAGAAGCGTTTTAAGGTTTTTACCATATTCAGGCATGGGGGGCCATCTTGGTCATGTGACCTGGAACGTTTGAATAAATTTTTGCACTCTTACAGTCCTTAGGCTGCATGTAAAATGTAAATGAAAATGGCCCAGTGGTTTTAGAGAAAATGTATTCTAATATGTCAATGGATCTGCAATACAAGTTACCTTGGGCCAAGGTCACCGAATAACCTTGACCTTAAGCATTCATAGACATTCAATTTTACCAATTCTTATATCATATATCATAATACTTTTTAAGAACTGCATTGATTTACCTATTTCCCATTAAAATAGGTCACGGTCAACCTAGGGTCATCATTTCTGCAAACTTGATAGTACTCAGTCACCCGACTGCTACATACCAAGTTTCAAGACATTAGGCCCAGTGGTTCTGGAGAAGAAGGTTTTGTAAGGTTTTTACCATATCTTGGCATGGCAAACATCTTGATCAAGTTATCTGGACCATTCAAATAATTTTTTGTTCTCTAAGTGTCCTAAGGATGCATATAAAATTAAAATGAAATTGGCCAAGTGGTGTTAGAGAGAAAATGTTTTCTACAATGTAAATGGACCTGCAATACAAGTGACTTTCGACCAAGGTCACCAAATGACCTTGACCTTAAGCATTCATAGACATTCATTTTAACCTATTCTCATATCACAGACCACAATATTTTTCGAAAAATGCATTGATTTACCTGTTTCCCACTGAAAAGCCTATGGAGCCAAATTTTACCTTGGCGTTAGATCAAGGTCAACCTACGGTCATCGTTTTTGTAAACTTCGTAGTACTCTGTCACCCGATGCTACAAACCAAGTTTCAAGACAATCGACCCAGTGGTTCTGGAGAAGAAGGTTTTTTTAATGTTTTACCATATTTGGGCATGGTGGCAATCTTGGTCATGTGACTTGGACCATACCAATAACATTTTGTTCGCTAAGTGTCCTAGGACTGCATATAAAATTTTCATGAAATTCGCCCGATGGTGTTAAAGAAAAAGTATTCTAATACTGAAACAGACCTTCAATATAAGTGACCTTTGGTCAAGGTCAATGAATGCCCTTGACTCATAGCATTTATTTTTACCCATTCTCATAACACAGACCACAATAGTTTTCGAAAAATGCATTGATTTACCTATTTCCCATTGAAAAACCTAAGGAGCTATATTTTAGCCTTGGCGTAAAACAGGTCAAGGTCAACATAGGGTCATCATTGTTTCGAACTTGGTAGTACTCAGTCACCCCATGCTACAAACCAAGTTTCAACACAATCGACCCAGTGGTTCCGGAGAAGAAAATTTGTTAAGGTTTTTACCATATAAGGATCTGGCGGCCATCTTGGTTATGTAACATGGAACATCCAAATATATGTTTGTTCCCTAAGTATACTAAGGCTGCATATAAAATTTAAATGAAATTGGTCCAGTGGTGTTAGAGAAAATGTATTCTGATATGTCAATAGACCTGCAATACAAGTGACCTTTGGCCAAGGTCAGTGAATGACCTTGACCCTCCGCATTCACAGGCATTCGTTTTTTACTCAATCTCATATCACAGAACACAATATTTTTCGAAAAATGCATTGATTTTATTTGCCTTTGGCATTTGGCCATGACCATCCGAATAAGTTTTTGTCCCTAAGTGTTCTAAGGCTGCATATAAAATTTAAATGAAATTGGCCAAGTGCTGTCAGAGAAAATGTATTCTAATATGTCAATAGACCTGCAAAATGACCTTGGCCCTTAGCATTCACAGGCATTCATTTTTTACCCATTCTCATATCACAGCCCACAATATTTTTTTTCTAAAAAAAAAATGCATTGATTTACTTATTTCCCACTGAAAAGCCTAAGGATCCAAATTTTACCTTGGCGTAAAATAGGTCAAGGTAAAGCTAGGGTCATCATGTTTGCAAACTTGGTAGTACTCTGTCACTTGATGTTAGATACCAAGTTTCAAGACAATCGGCTCAGTTGTTCTGGAGAAGAAGATTTTTTCAGGTTTTTACCATGGGCATGACCGCCGTCTTGGTCATGTGACCTGGACCATCCGAATAAATTTTTGTTCACTAAGTGTCCTAAGTCTGCATATACAACTTAAATAAAATTGGTCAAGTGCTATTAGAGAAAATGCATTCTAAAATGTCAATAGACCTGCAATACAAGTGACCTTGGGCCAAGGTCAATGAATGACCTTGACCCTTATCATTCACAGGCATTCATTTTTTACCCATTCTCATATCACAGACTACAATATTTTTCGAACAAAAAATGCATTGATTTAACTAGTTCCCTTTGAAAAGCCTGTAAAAGAAGATTTTTTTAGGTTTTTAACATATTTGGGCATGGCGGCCATCTTGATCATGTGACCTGGACCATACTTGCAAACTTTCGTTCACCTATTGTCAGGGGGTTGCATGTGAAATTAAATTGAAATTGGCCCAGTGTTTTAGAGAAGAAGACCTTTGAAAATGGTTGACGTACGACGGGCGGACGACGGACGACGGAGGCCTACCATCCTATAAGCTCCCCGCAGCCTTTGGCTCAGGGGAGCTAAAAACATATAATAGTCTTTATGTCTCGCATGTGGCCCGACCATGATTAAACGTCAGCATTCTTATCCACTATGCCACGCAGGCCCTTTACTTTATCCAGATAGATACATGGCTGAAGGATTCACTCGCATTAATGAACTATTTCAACAGCGTGGAGCAAGACCAGGCATTTGGAAACATAGTAGACCAAACTTAGTCTCACGGTTTATACGATAACACACCCGTGTGACATAGTGCATTTTTTCACTTCCCCAAAATGGCTACATTTCTGATGAAAATCCTTGATATTTACTTATAAATGGCAAAAACATAGGTTGAGGGTGCTCGTTAGAACCGCCTCACTACCGCCTCGGTGAGGCGGTTCTAACGAGTACCCGCAACCTATTTTTTCGAGCAGAAATAAGGAAATAATGTATTCCCCCGTAAACCCCAGCTTTCTCTATATAAAGTGGGGTTTAGGGGGTTCTTCATTTCACGTGATGTATATAATTTGTACATCGCTTAGTAGCACAATAGTACAGAATATTTTTTTTCACGCCAACATCTAAAGATTTGTTTGATTAGAGGTTTAACGTCCCCGTCAACACTATTTAGGTCATTTTGGAGACGTTGTTTCCAATTTTGTGGGCTTTTTACCCGACTTTGAAGTGAAATGACATCTCAATCCCTGTCGCCCAATGAAAAGAATACTGTTTATATGCATTGGGCTGTTCGACTCTCACTACTTTGCCTCGGCAGGCTTGGCAGGGCCCATCTGAGTCTAATTGTTGGTTTTCTTTTGCTCCAGGATTTCAGTGTTTTCTTGTTGTCGAGCCCTCACCGTCGTTTCACCTCTGTGGTTGTTTGATTTCTTGTGTTCACGGAGATGTTGCACTGGTGAGTTAGGAGGCAGTCACGCGGACTGAACAAATAATCTGTCTAAATCGCGACGGAAGTAAGGGCGAGGATTGTGGCCATGTAAAATCGATTTAAGCACCTCCCCCACCAACCAAAAGTGGAATTCGTTTCACTGACCGTTCTAAGGCGGTTCTACTGTCGCGGTTTATTTTTTGTTATGGTTTGTCTTTAGATGTCTATATCGCTTATATTATTTTGTTTTTAATGTTTCCATTTGGGTCTGTTGTTTCATGTTTGTGTTTCTTTCCCTTTGGTGTCTGATGGGAGCTGTGGGTTAAATGTATCGATTCCTGATCATTGCCTTCACTTCTATTTTAAGACCTTCTAAGCGGTTTACCAATATACTCATGTGCGGTTGTTTTAGCATCATGCAGCCCAATCTATTTCCCCAAGCCCCGATGGGCAGGGGACAAACATCAGAAGACGGTTACTTTAAAGTCACGCTTGTGTATGAAAATATACCAAAATGAAATAAACACCCTTCCAAACCAACTTTATATATACAGTTAAATTCCTATATTAAGACCACCTGCGGGACTGTTCAAACGTGGTCTTTAAGACCACGTTTGAACAGTCCAAAAGGCGGTCTCTTAACAGGATACATTAAGCGTAGAATACAGAAAGAAAGGATGACTGAAACCTTATCAAAGAAGAGCTCCGCAAGCGGGGCATTTTACGCCCGTGGCAAACTCATATTTGGTGGACAGAAACCTGAAAACAGTATTCTCTGCGCCATCATGGTATAACTATTTTTTCTCAGCACACTCAAATATCTGATAACTCACCAGCTCTTCAGAAAAATGAATGTGACAAGCTTCCAAGGAATTTCCATGTGCGTTGCGAACGTTTTACGGAGACTAGCATCAGTGCACTCAATACTGTCACTCTGCCCACAACTGATGACAAAAATCAAGATAACAACTGAATGCCCGCAAATGACAAATCTCCAATTATGAAATGACATGTGTACCAGATTGTGGACGGCCCCATGTCCACGATGCTTGAAGAAATAGATGGTCTGCACAATGCTTCCACAAAGAGCTGAAACCGACCGCACACGAGTACTCGTAAACCGCTTAAGAGGATCTGTCTGCCCAGGCAAAGCAGTGTGAGTCGGGCCGTCCATGCTTATTTACCCTATTTGTCACAACTTTAAGCACATCTCCACCTCAGTCTTACTATCTACAAAGTTTCAGGTCAATCAGATGAAAACTGTAGGAGGAGTTATACAGAAAGATAATGTTTACCTAAATTTTCAAAGGGGCATAAGTCTATAAATATTTGGTGTACGGTTAAACTTGAAATTTTACGAATATCTCCACAGCATAGTCTTGCTATCTACAAAGTTTCAGGTTGATCAGATGAAATCTGTTGGAGGGGTTATCCGGAAATGAAAATGTATACCGAAATTTACATAGGGGCATAACTCTATAAATATCTGGTTTATGATTAACCGCGACACTTTACGCACATCTCCGCCTTGTAGTCGGTTAATTGGATGAAAACTGCAGGAGAAGTTGTACGAAATTAAAATGTTAACCCAAATTTTCAAAGGAGCATAAGTCTATAAATATTTGGTGTACGGTTAACCTTAAAACTTTAAAAATATCTCCACATCATAGTCTTGCTATGTACAGAGTTTCATGTTGATCAGATGATAACTGTAGGAGGAGTTATCCGGAAATGAAAATGTTTACCGCAATTTTCAAAGGGGCATAACTCTATAAATATTTGGTGTATGGTTAACCTTAAACTTTACGCACATGTCAACCTCATAGTCTAACTATCTACAAAGTTTCAGGTTAACCGGATGGAAACTGTAGGGGGTTATCCGGAAACGAAAATGTTTACCGCAATTTTCAAAGGGGCATAACTCTATAAATATTTGGTGTATGGTTAACCTTAAACTTTACGCACATGTCAACCTCATAGTCTAACTATCTACAAAGTTTCAGGTTAACCGGGTGGAAACTGTAGGGGGTTATCCGGAAACGAAAATGTTTACCGCAATTTTCAAAGGGGCATAACTCTATTAATATTTGGTGTATGGTTAACCTTGAAACTTTACGCACATGTCCACCTCATAGTCTTACTATCTACAAAGTTTCAAATTAATCGGATGAAAACTGGAGGAGGACTTATCCGGAAACGAAAATGTCTACGGACGGACGGGCGGACGGACGGACGCAGACCCCATCATATAATACGACCGTTTTTTTTTTCTTCAAAACTGGCGTATAAAAAATTTTTTAAAGCAGATTGAGTCTTAATTTTAGGTGGTCTTAATAGCGGAATTTTACTGTACATGTACAAAATTAGTGTTTACAGGTTTATACATTATCTGGCTTATTTCTGCTCAATGACATTGGCTTCGGGCGGCTCCCGCCCATCGGGGCTTAAAGAAATAAATAGGCTGCATGATGCTTCCACGCAGAGCTGAAACTGACCGCATACGAGTGCTGGTAAACCGCTTAGAGGATCTAAGCCTGCCCAGGCAAAGCGGTGCGAGTCGGACCATGCTTATAAACCCTACTGGTTTCCTTGAGCGACAAGGCTTGAGATGTCATTTCATCTCAGTGTCGGGTAAAAGTCCCACACAATTGGAAGCAATGTATCCAAAATGGCCTATGCAAAATGGAATCTCAAGCCCTGTCGCCCAAGAAAACCAATATGGTTTATAAGCATGGACGGGCCGACTCGCACTGCTTTGCTGGGGCAGGCTTAAATCCACAAAGCAGTTTACAAGTACTCGTGTGCGGTCGGTTTCAGCTCTGCGTGGAAGCATCATGCAGCCATTCTATTTCTTCAAGCCCCGATAGGCGGGGGCAAAAATAGTCATTTAGGAAATATGTCACACGGGTGTGTTCTCGTACTCATCACGAAAACACGCCTATATAATTTTGACCCAATTGAACCCCATTTTATATAGTAAAACTGGTGTTTACAGGGGTTAACCTTATTTTTCTTATTTCTGCTCTAAAATATAGACTGTGGGTACTCGTTAGACTCTAAAATATAGATTGTGGGTACTCGTTAGAACCGCCTCAATGAGGAGGTTCTAACGTGTACCCACAATGTATAGTTTGAGCAGCATTGTGGCGGTTCTAACGAGTACCCACAATTTATATTTTTGAGCAGAAATAAGAAAAATATCACAATTTTTCACCTTAAAAATTCGTTTTTTTTTTTTGCACTAAAATTTACAATGTATTTGTATAGGCGTGTTTTCGTAATGTGCAGATCAGCCAGTTCGAAAGCGCAGACCAGGCAGTACCTTAGTGTTCGTCGCTTGGATAGATTTTTGTTTGTTTGATTTGAGGTTTAACGTCCCCGTCAACACTGTAAAGGTCATTTTGGAGACGTTGCTTCCAATTTTGTGGGACTTTTACCCGACATTGAGATGAAATGACATCTCAAGCCCTGTCGCCCAATGAAACCAATAGGGTTTATTAGCATGGACGGTCCGCCTCGCACCGCGGTTCCTGGACAGGCTTAGATCCTCTAAGTGGTTTACCAGTACTAGTGCGCTGGTTTACCAGTACTAGTGTGCAGGCCGGATTCAGCTCTGCTTGGAAGCATCATGCAGCCCATATATTTCTTCAAGCCCCTATCGGCGGGGGCCGCGCTTGGATAGTGCAGTCACACTTTAATACCTCGAACAGATTTTCGACCATTGAAAATTGTTCAAGATGAAGGTACTTCAAATTAGCTATGGTAAACGAACAATCCGTGTCCGAGTTATAGAATGATACATTACGCAAACACGCCTATACAAATACATTGCCACGTTTATCGCCGAAAAAATGAAAATTTTATGGTGAAAAATTGTGATATTTTTCTTATTTCTGCTCAAAATATAGATTGTGGACACTCGTTAGAACCGCCTCATCGAGGCGGTTCTAACGAGTGTTCACAATCTATTTTTAGAGCAGAAATAAGAAAAATAACGTTAACCCCCTGAAACCCCAGTTTTACTATATAAAAGTGGGGTTCAAGGGGGTCAAAACTATATAGACGTGTTTTCGTGATGGTAGTTCAAATAAGCCATGGTAAACCAACGATCCGTGTTCGAGTTATCCAATCCGTGTTCGAGTTATCGAATGATCAATCATTACGAAAATACGCCTATACAAATGCAGTGTAAACTTTACCGCCGGATAAAAACGAAATTTTTTAGATGAAGCACTGTGTTATTTTCGTATTTCTGCTCCAAATATAGATTATCAAGGCGATTCTACTGATGAGGCGGTTCTAACGAGTACCCTAAATCTATATTTATCTATATTTATATAGATTGTGGGTACTCGTCAGAACCAACTTATCAAGGCGGTGCTATGATGAGGCGGTTCTAACGAGTACCCACAATCTATATTTTAGAACAGAAATAAAAAAAGCTTTACCCCTGAAAAATAACACAATTTTTCATCTTAAAATTTTCATTTTTTCGGCGATAAAGGTGGCAATGAAATTATATAGGCGTGTTTTCGTGATTGTAGTAGGTTTTATCATAGTGTACATCACGAAAACATGCCTATATAATTTTGACTCCTTGAACCCCACTTTTATATAGTAAAACTGGGGTTTGCAGGGGTACACCTTATTTTTCATACGGTATTTCTGATCTAAAATTTAGATTGTGGGTACTCGTTAGAACCTACAACCGATATTTTGAGCAGAAATAAGAAAAATATCACAATTTTTCATCTAAAAATTTTCATTTTTTTTTTATTTCGGCAGTAAATAAGTTCTGAATAGTTAGATCCTTTGGAAGCAAAGAACACACCAAATAAACGAAAATAGCAGACTCGGTTTTATTGAGTCTGTCCATGACCAGTACTAAAATGTGCTACACCAGCCACGTACCCTAGCACCGGCTTAAGCAGAACTCTATTTCCCAAATGATTCAAAATGAACTCAATGATCTCAAAGGACCAGAAAATATAATCTGCGCTATGATGGATGTACGGCGAGACTTTTTACGGCCAACACACGGCACAGCACCAGCTGCAAAGCTGTAAAGTTTACAATGTATTTGTATAGGCGTGTTTTCCGAATGAGTTTATATTTTCTTGTCCTTTGGGATCACTTATTCTATTACTGAGTATTGAAAATATTTGAGGATCACTGATGAGCCCATAGTGGCCGAAACTAGCTAGTCTGGCCCAGAAGAACTTGTACACTCCCTTTTTTATCAGCTGTACGTTAAATTCTTTGTTTCGAACATATTTAGTTAAAATCACTTACAGGAGGACTAGCAGTGTTGGCCCTGATGAGGGTCCCAGCCGGATTTTCCCTGTTTAGGTAGGTATTTGTCCCGGAAGTCTATATAAAGCACATAAACGCCCACGCCCAACGGGGCTTTGATAAATTGATAAGGCTAAATGGTGCTTCAACGCAGAATTGACAACGACTTAATATGAGTACTTAGTCTAGTAAACGCATAAAATGTCTAAAGTAGAAGTAAAACAAAGATCAGGAATCGATACAATTAACTTACTACACCCATCAAAGACACCAAAGGGAAAGAAACACAAACATTAAGCGACCTGACCATAATGGAAACCTACACAAAGAAGGCCATAAGGACAGTTACTTTCCCACAAAATGGCCATATGACCATCCAAAATAAAATACACAAGTGATACACACAGTAAGTAACAAACAACAGCATAAATACATCGCCACAGAAGAACCGCCTTGGAACGGTCAGTGGAAAGATTTCCACTGGGGGGCTTAAATCGATTTTACGTGACCACAATCCTCGCCCTTACTTCCGTCGCGATTTAGACAAATAATTTGTTCAGTCCGCATGAAGGCCTCCTAACTCCGTGAACACAAAAAATCAAAGAACCACAGAGGTGAGACAACGGTGAGGACTCGACAGCAAGAAACCACTGAAATGCTGGAGCAAAAGAAAACCAACAGTTAGACTCCGATGGGCCCGACCAGAGACAGAGCTTCAGGCACCAACCAACATTACCTTGAATTAGATCTCTCTAATTCTCAATAAGCCTTTACGTTGGAGCCGTCATAGAATCTGAGGCCTGACCCACCGGCGTGCAATTAAAGAGGGAAGCAAAGTTGCCAACCGTGATTGGGTTAACGGCCATGCATACCAGTCTGTCGTATAACATCCATGTTGTACCCAATCTTTTTATATCGAAGAATGATTTTACGAAATTGGGTGCTGAAGTCATTGCGGTTATATATTTTTCTGAATTTATATACTAAGTCACCATAAAATTCGGGTTCCGATAGACCTTGTTGCAGAAGAGATTTAAGCCAAATATTGAATTTTGAAATTAAATCAGAATGGCGTCTATAAAATTTTGAAAAGGCTTTGCGTAGTTTATGGTACCTATAACCCTGATTAAGGAGTTTAGCCGTTAATAATTTATTACGAGTGTTGAAGTCAGTTACATGACTACATACTCTAGCAAATCGAATTAATTGCGAAATATAAACGCCATAGGATGACGCACGAGGAACATCACCATCCAAAAAAGGAAAATTTACAATCTCAAAATCAAAGTCATCGCGTTTATCATAAATTTTGCACGAAACAAATCCATCTACAATAGATAGATGTAAATCCAAAAACGGGACCTCGGTATCAGAAGAATTTGCTTTATTTAACTGAAGTTCTGGGGGGTAAATCTGACTGATCAAACCATCGAAATAGGTATTATCAATATTTAATAAATCATCTAAATATCTGGAAGTGGAGCTAAAAGCTTCAATAATTTCAGATTGGTTATCAATGGAAAGCGACAACATGAAGTCTCTTTCATAACATTACAAGAACAGATCAGCCACAAGAGGTGCGCAATTCGTACCCGTCGGAATACCCACAATTTGTCTAAATAGCTTAGTACCGAATCTAATATAAATATTGTCAAGTAGAAAGGTGAGGGCATCACACACTTTCTGACATGACCAAAGTGTATAATTCTTATGCTCTTTAGAAGTGAAAAATGCATTTCTGACATTACATGCAAGATAGAGAGAATCTTCTCTGTGAAAAGCCCATTCGATTAAATCATAAACCGTTTCTTTTATAAGATTATGAGGAAGTTAGTGTAAAGAGTGGAAAAATCGTAAGTAGACAGACTTGAAGCACGAAAATATCTGGATTTCAATTTATTTAAAACCTCATTCGAATTTTTTATCGACCAAAATAGATTTCTTCCTGATCTTTCAAAGACTTTATCACAATATTTAATCACAGGCGTTTTAATAGCAGTAAGACAGGAAGTTAATAATTTAGAAAGTTCAGTGGTAGTGCAAGAGCTAGAACACTGAATTCTAATTTAGGGACAATTCAACAACGGGATATCAGGAGTATATTCTATACTGTACTGATTGAAAATAAAATATTAATCAAACCGTATACCCTTTCGACGTTGAAAACGAAAAACATAGTCTGTTATAAAATATCCAAAATGTATCAAGAATAGAACGTGAATGGCAAAAATTCAGATTGCAAATGTATAATTGAATGTAGTCGCAAATTATAATTGTTAAAAAAGTGTTTTAATTTTATCTATAACGCGAACTTCAGTAACTGACAATCGCTTATATCAATGAAAAGTCAAGTTCCATGAATACATAGTCCGTGTCTCAAACCCATCACAAATGGCGCTGCGTTGGTACGCAGCGCAATTCAAGTTATTAAAACTAATTAATTGTTTTTTTTTCTGATTCTTTATCTTAGGTAAACTCAGGGAAAAGAAATGAAAACCCGAGACATGAGACCAAGACTGATATAAAAATCAGAATGCTTTGTATGTGAATAATTTTGGTAGGTGATGTAAAGGTAAACTGCATATATATCAACACCAAGAAGAAAGACAGACAAGGTGCCTCGCCCCTTAATAAAAGAGGAGGGAGCGGGGTTGCTGAATCAGACTCTTTTATGGATGGAGTAAGTCAATTGTATCAATTCCTGATCTTTGTTTTACTTCTACTCTGAAAGGTCAGAGGAACTAATTGGTCATTTCAATGTTGCGTTTAATAAAACTGAGTACAAGGAGATTCCATTGACTAGAAGATCTGCCCCATTCACGGATAATAATGTGGTGATAGCTGCAGGAGTGATCAAGTTACATCAAGGCTTAAACCCCACTAAATCTTTAAGACCTGACGAGCTTCAACCTAGAGTCCTGAAGGAATTAGCAAATGAGTTATGTCCAGTTTTTACCCACCTGTTTCAACAGTTACTTTATACGGGTGAACTCCCTAGCGAACCTTTGCTCACTCTTCAAAAAGGAGACAGGACTCTTGCCCGTAATTATCGCCCTCTGTCTCTGACTTGTGTTCTGTGTAAAAGTCTGCTCAAACATCATGGCCCACTTGGATGAACCTAAACTTTTGTCAGACAGACAACAAGCATAGTTGTGAAACTCAGTTGAGCACAGTTGTTAACATCTGGCAACATCTTGGGCAAAAGGGGACAGGTGGACACATGTATTCTGGACTTCAAGAAGGCTTTTGACACACACCACCTGGACAACTTGAATCTAAGTTATTTGGTTATGGAATTGTAGGTGTGTGTGTGTGGGGGGGGGGGGGAGAGAGAATCTCAAATGGATATATCCTTTCTTTGCTACTGAAAACATCGCATTGTTTTTAATGGTGAATCTTCGGAGTGGGTTCCAGTTTTGTCAGGGGTCCAACAAGAGACTGTTCTTGGTCCACTGTTATTCTCCCTTTACATCAATGATAGCTCGTATTTCCATTGACACTGAACTCAGAAATAAGACTGTTCGCAGATGATTGTGTTTGCTACCGGGCAATTAGAGATATAGTCGACGCATTGAAACTTTAGGGCCCAGTTGTTCAAAGCATCGTTAGCTTAACGAGTTTGTTAGTGGTCATATTGTTAACTGTTGTAGCAAGTTAAATACCTAAAATTTTGTCAGCAAAAATATTAGTATTTTCACCATATTGAATGATCAAAATTTTAACGATACGTCGTTAGTTTTGAACAACTCGCCCCAGAATGATATAGCTAGGTTAGGAGGTAGGGAACGATAATGGGGCATGAGGTTTTAGTCCGTAAAATGCAATATAATACAGATTAATAGGAAGAGAACCAATAAAATTGAGGATTCTTACACCTTAGAGGAACCGGTCCTCGAGAATGTGGGATTCCATTAAATACCTTGGTGTGACAATTACATCCAATTTGTGATGGAATACAAATATTAGCAACATTTGAACTAAGGCAAACAGAAAGCTTGGTTTCCTGAGGCGAAATCTTCATCAGCGTATTCAAGATGTAAAAGAGACAGCCTATAAAGGGCTTGCCGCCCAATCTTTAATTAAGGTAGTTGTATCTGGGACCCCAGTGAAGTGGTCCTTAATGAAGAAATTGAAAACGTTTCAAATAGAGCTACTAGATTTGTTACAAGCAGTTACTGTTTTGAAACTGGGAGCATGACCGGAATACTGGGAAAATTAAGAGTCTCTGAAGAGTAGGAGAAGAAACAGTAGGCTCATATTTTTATTCAAATGTCTAAAGGGTGCTGCCAGCATTCTAACAAATGACTTGTTTCCCCAGCTAGGCACAGACGAAATCATCATTTATTGGCGTTTCAGACCCTTACTGTAAGAAGTGACATTTATAAAGAGGACATTTCTCAAGTTTGCACGGTCTCAGTGTTATTCGAGCTATCGCAGTTTGAATGCATGTATGTAACTACACTGAAATTGAGCGCAAGGGTCGCAATATAGAGGATCGGCGTTATAACGACATTATTTGTTCCCTATTATTGTGTCATTATAATGAAATTACCGTTATAAAGATTCCCAGTTAGGAGTATGAGAGGCTATAGACGGTCATTTCCACATCATTACCCTGAAGACACAAATGTTATAGGCATTTGACCGAGGCGATTCTAGCAAATATCTATAACCTTTGTTTCTTGAAGTATTAAATTACCAGAACAACTGATTCGATTTGGGCATTTTAAACCCGAGGGAAACTGACGCCGCCTTGAACCGAGGCTAAGCCACGAGCTAAGAATTCATTCCATTGAAATTGTCATTATAACGAGCTTTGCCGTTATAACGAATGTCTGTATAAAGAGGTTTGATTCTATAACAGATCCTTGAGCTGAAACCACTAGTTCTTTTACTGCTGGCCGTTCATGGACATTTGTTCTCTTACAGTTGCGTATGTCTATATTGGCTTTGAACTGCTGATTCGCGTATTGCTGGAGAAATAAATCAGCTCTAGCAGTGATTTGTTTAGTAATAAATCACAGTTTGGAGCCAATGATCGTTTTCGATTCTAAAACATTACAAATCGCATCACGAAATCAAGTCTATATAACCTTGACCCCCTTGAATCCCACTTTTATATAGTAAAACTGGGGTTTATGGGGTAAACCTTATTTTTCTTATTTCTGCTCTAAAATATATATTGTGGGTACTCGTTAGAACCGCCTCGACGAGGCGGTTCTAACGAGTACCCACAATCCATATTTAGAGCCGAAATAAGAAAAGTATCACAATTCTTCATCTAAAAATCTTTATTTTTTCGGCAATAAAATGTACTATGTATTTTTAAAGGCGTGTTTTCGTAATAGGCAATAACTTTGTTGTTTCCTTCGAAATCGCCAAACTTGTCGCCAGAGTTAGAACATTGAAGGCGTATTCATTACTAAAACACGCCTCTACAAATACATTGCAAACTTGACCGCCGAAAAAAAAAGAAATTTTTTAGATGCAACTTTGTGATATTTTTCTTATTTCTGCTCAAAAAATAGATTTTTGGGTACTCGTTAGAACCGCCTCATCGAGGTGGTTCTAATGAGTACCAAAAATCTATATAGATTTTGGGTACTCGTTAGAACCGCCTCGATGACGTTAGAACCGCCTCAAAAAAATAAGGTTTACCCTGAAAACCCAGTTTTTCTAAATAAAAGTGGGGTTCAAGGGGGTCAAAATTATATAAGCGTGTTTTCTTGATGTAATTCCGCAAACTTACCATCAATCGCTTTTGCTAGTATCATAAATCCTTTGTAGTTTTTGCTTCCGTCGGTGACAAAATGAAGGATTACCTCATTAGACTTGATAATTTGCTGGTTGAGAGTGACGCAGTACCGGCTAATATCTTCACCAGTGACATACACCTGAAATAAATAAATACTGCTCTTATGGTCCTTTAATTGTGATTACGAAAACACGACTGTTCAAATACATTGTAAAAATTACCGCCCGACAAAACTAACATTTTCAGATGAAAAAAGTGATTTTTTTCTTATTACTACTTTTTCTACATTTACATCCATAACCACAATTTTGCATATGCCATAACACTGGAACATACCGAATGTTATGGACACTGTCCTTGATAACCAGTTTTTGCCCGCCGGGCTGATAACCGGAAATAATGTACTTTTACTTTAAGATTGGATATCATGCCCGGTTTATGTACCTTCAGACTGTGTTATGACCGTTAAACATAACAATAGATTTTTCTACTTTAAAAATCATCAGTGACATCGTCATTACTAACAACAACGTCATGATAATGTAAACATTCTACCGTATTATATCAACATTTACAGCGATCGGTCACATTTGAACATTATTCGCAGGACACTCCAGGTTAGCATGATTAAAGCCTACACTGTAATCATGTAATTGCGGTAGACATCTTTAACATGCAAAGGAGATGATTCTCCCTTCCGAGGAACGATGCACTTTGTGGCAGTCATCACGGCAAATGAAATGGTGTCAATGGAACATGTTCAGACACCGCAGTTTCATTACACCTGCAGGGAATAACGCTCAACAAAACAGCCAGTTGAATGGATGTTGGAATCACTGTCTAACAGAATCATCAATGTACCGGTCGAAGAGATAGTAAACTACACTGGAATTGAGATACAATGTAGAAAGACGTTTTAGAAGGATTTCATTTAGAAACAAGAGCACCGCATGCGGGTGCCAACGCCCGGCTGCAGTCCCTTTTCATAATGAACAATTAGTCCGAGTTTCAAGTAAATATGTTCAGTAATGACAAAGATATTACAAAATGTCAAAGTTTTTGCACGACCCAGACGAAAATGTCCAAGTTTTTGCACAACGACGACGCCAGAGCTATTACAATACCTCGTCGTTTTCTTCGAAAACACCAAAGCTAAAAATACACATTTGTTGAAGACACGAAAACTGGGAGTAGCTTACAAACGTAGACGCCTTGGGATGTCAAACCTAAAAGCTGCTTTGCTGAAAAACAGTGCAAAAAGTAAAAAAGCAAGGTCATTTTGGCTGATCTAATAATGCGTGGGATAAATATGGCGATCCATCATTAAAACATTGAAACAAGATGTGATGAACAGATTATAACGTGGGGTTTTGGGTATCGCTCGCAGTATCACCCCTCGACCATTATTAGCCCTCGAGCTAAAGCTCTCGGGCTGATAATGGGGTCTCGGGTTGATACTGCAGGCGATAACCAAAACCCATGTGATAATCACTGATTATTTCTGCTCAATATATAGGTTGAGGGTACACGTTAGGACCGCGGTTCAATCTATATTTAGAGCAGAAATTAAAAAATAAGGTTTACCTCCTGTAAACCCCAGTTTTATAAATGAAGGGTTTAATGGGGTCAGAATTATAAAGGTGTCTTTTCGTTATATTCATGATATTGAAGTAAGACTTCAAGATATTTAGATGATTTATTAAATATTGATAATACCTATTTCGATGGTTTGATCAGTCAGATTTACCCCCCCCCCCCCCCCCCAGAACTTCAATTAAATAAAGCAAATTCTTCTGATACCGAAGCCCCGTTTTTGGATTTACATCTATCTATTGTAGATGGGTTTGTTTCGTGCAAAATTTATGATAAACGCGATAACTTTGATTTTGAGATTGTAAATTTTCCTTTTTTGGATGGTGATGTTCCTCGTGCGCCATCCTATGGCGTTTATATTTCGCAATTAATTCGATTTGCTAGAGTGTGTAGTCATGTAACTGACTTCAACACTCGTAATAAATTATTAACGGCTAAACTCCTTAATCAGGGTTATCGGTACCATAAACTACGCAAAGCATTTTCAAAATTTTATAGACGCCATTCTGATTTAGTTTCAAAATTCAATATTGGACTTAAATCTCTTCTGCAACAAGGTCTATCGGAACCCGAATTTTATGGTGACTTAGTATATAAATTAAGAAAAATATATAACCGCAATGACTTCAGCACCCAATTTCGTAAAATCATTATTCGATATAAAAGATTGGGTACAACATGGATGTTATACGACAGACTGCATGCATGGTAGTTAACCCAATCACGGTTTGCAACTTTGCTTCCCTCTTTAATTGCACGCCGGTGGGTCAGGCCTCAGATTCTATGACGGCTCCAACGTAAAGGCTTATTGAGAATTAGAGAGATCTAATTCTTGGTAATGTTGGTTGGTGCCTGATGCTCTGTCTCTGGTCTGGCCCATCGGAGTCTAACTGTTGGTTTTCTTTTGCTCCAGCATTTCAGTGGTTTCTTGCTGTCGAGTCCTCACCGTTGTCTCACCTCTGTGTTTTTTTTTTTATTTTTTGTGTTCACGGAGATGTTGCACTGATGAGTTAGGAGGCCTTCATGCGGAATGAACAAATTATTTGTCTAAATCGCGACGGAAGTAAGGGCGAGGATTGGGGCCACGTAAAATCGATTTAAGCCCCCAGTGGAGATCTTTCCACTGACCGTTCCAAGGCGGTTCTTCTGTGGCGATTTATTTATGTTGTTGTTTCTTACTTACTATGTGTATCACGTGTGTCTTTTAATTTTGGATGGCCATATGGCCATTTTGTGGGAAAGTAACTGTCCTTATGGCCTTCCTTTGTTTAGGTTTCCATTATGGTCTGGTCGCTTAATGTTTGTATTTCTTTCCCTTTGGTGTCTTTGGTGGGTGGAGTAAGTTAATTGTATCGATTCCTGATCTTTGTTTTACTTTTACTTTTTATACAGATGAACTTCTATACCCTGGAATACGGAACCCTGAATTGCACTCCAATATTCATGACAAAGAATTCACTTCTGAATCAATAAAAAGAATAGAAAATAAAACAAAAATTATCAAAGAAATCAATACAAGTACTGTTGTCCGAAGTTAAGTTGAAAGTGACGTCAGCGAATGTTTTTTGTCTGTTATTAAGCATTGTTCACTGTTGTCAAAAGGTAACGACGCTTCGGTAATGTTAATTATAGCGGTATACATGTAGACTGTCTTGTCAGCCAATGATGGGTATGACAATGGTAACGGGACAATCTGTCAAACTACCTGCGGTGGTATACTCTTTTACGTCACTGTCTACTTATCCCTTGACAACTGCACAGTAGATCGAGGATAAAAAGAAACTGACGTCAGCGAATGTATAAAGCATTGTCCGATGTTGTCAAAAGGTAACGCCGCTTTGGTAGTAATATTTATAACGGTATAACCTGTCTTGCCTACCTATGGTTGTTACAGTAATAATAACGGTACAAATGTATAACCTGTCTTACCTATATACTGGTATACGCTTTGACGTCACTTTCTACTTATCCTCGAACTACACAGTAAGTCAAATCAATAAATACAGAACGGAAATTAAAACAAATTAAAAATATCAAAGAAATCCACGAAAACACGCCAATAAAATTTTGACCCCCTTGAACCCCACTTTTATATATGAAAATGGGTTTTACAGACTGGGGTAAACCTCATTTTTTCTTATTTCAGCACTAAAATCAAGATTGACAAAGAGGTTCTAACGTGAACCCTCAATCTATATTTTGACCAGAAATAAGAAAAATATATGAAAATGTTCGTTTTTTTCGTCTATTTGAATAGGCGTAAACGCCCCGCCAATCGGGGCTTGAAGAAATAAATTGGCTGCACTATGCTTCCACGCAGAGCTGAAACCGGTCCGCACAAGAGTACTGGTAAACAGCTTACACGATCTAAGCCTGTCCAGGCAAAGCGGTGCGAGTCGGACTGTCCATGCTTATAAACCCTGTTGGTTACATTGGGCGACAGGGCTTGAGATGTCATATCATCTCAATGTCGGATAAAAGTCCCACAATACTGGAAGCAACGTCTACAAAATGACTTTTACAGTGTTAACGGCGACGTTAAACCTCAAATCAAACAAACAAACAAAACAAAACGTAATGCAAACAAGTCGTTTAAACGACATATTAGGTTGTTTAAACGAGATCTTTAAATTAAACAAATGGCATAATAAGTCGTTAAAGCGAGACACTTTGTGGTTTTAAATTCCTTTCTATCCCATTTCGATAAGAAACCCGTGTGCCATAGTGCATTATTTTTCATATCTCCAAAATGGCTACTTTTCTGATGAAAATCCGTGATATTTTTCTTATTTATACTGAAAACATAGGTTTTGGGTGCTCTTTAGAACCACCTCGATGAGGCGGTTCTAACGAGTACCCACAACCTCTTCTAGGAGCAGAAATGAGAAAAGTAATGTATATCCCCGTAAACCCCAGTTTTCTCTATACAAAGTAGGGTTAAGTGGGGTGCTCATTTCACGAATTTGTTCACGTGATATCATAAGAAAAGAAATCAAAACAATAACCAGAGGACAAATGGTCCTGAGCCGGTCACATGCGAGCTGAGACTTTATGGAGCCATTTGATATTTGAGAAGATTTTTAAAGGTTTTTTGTCATGGTAGCCATCTTGTTCAAGTGACCTTAGTTCCGGAGAAGAAGATATCTGAAGGGTTTTTACCTTATATGGGCATGATGGCCATATTGGATATGTGACCAAATTCATACTATTTTTTTAATTTGTTTGTTCTTAATAGCTTTCATATGGAATCTGGCTACAAATGGAGCAGCGGTTTCTGTGAAAAGCTTGATAATGGCCTGGACCTTTAATACTCATTTTGTTTCGCTCACTCATTTAGCTAACTGCATCTGCCGATTTTCAGATCACAGGCTGCAACAGTTTCCGAAAAAAGTACAGTTTTTTTTTCACTTTTTCCCATACAAATATCTATGCGACTAAATTTGACCTTGTCATAAATAGGGCAAGGCCATCAAGGGGTCATTATTTGAGGAAACTATAATTTGGCCATATCAAAATCAAAAATGAGTTCCTTTAAGAGCAATGAAAACATTCATAAGAAAGAAGATGGGCCATACTACGTAGTGCTCAATGCTATAATAACTAGAAGACCAATGGTCCTGAGCCGCTCACATGATTGCTGAGAGTATGCGGCGTCATTTCATTCTAAGAAAAAGATTTTTAAAAGGTTTTTACCATGGTTGCCATCTTGGACATGTGACCTGATAATAGGTCCAATGGTTCCGGAGAAGAAGATTTCTAAATAATTTTTAGTTTACATGAGATGTGCAGCCATATTGGTCATGCGACCGGACTCATATTAATAAATTTTTTATTTGTTTGTTACTAAAAGCTTTCATGTGACATTTGGGTACAAATGCAGCAGTGTTTTCTGTGAAAACTAAGTCTCGATTTTCAATTATGAATGACATTTAATACTCAGCCTCGATAGCGCAGTGGTTAACGCGTTCGACTTATGATCGAGAGGTTGTGCTAACGAATCCGGCCACCGGTATCGAGGTGTGGCCTTGGGCAAGACACGTTATGACATTGCCCCACTCCATCCAGGTGTAAATGAGTAGCAGTGGTGTAAAAGCCACTGCCTCTCTCTCTCGAGCGTGCGGGCGTGAAAACACCCGGAATGAGTTTTCGAGAGCGCTTCAATAAGCTTGAAGCTTTCATCCCAATCGAACTAAAATAAATAAGTATCAACTAGTACGCAAGTAGTTTTACCCACTCAACTAGCTAAGTGCATCTATCAATTTCCAGATCACAGGCTGCAAAATACACAGTTTTTACTTTTTCCCATACAAATGTCTATAAGAATAAATTAGACCTTGACATAAAATAGGTCAAGGCCATCAATGGGTCATTATTTGAGGAAATTATAAAAGGCGCAAGTCCCCAATGTTACACACCATGTTTCATGAAAATATGCTCATCGGTTGTGGAGAAGAATATTTCTCAAGTGTTTTACCCTTAATGGGCATGGTGGCCATATTGGTAATGTGACCAAAATCATATTAATAAAGTTGATTCTATAAGCTTTTATATGAAATTTGATCACAAAAGGCCCAGATCAAGTGTAAAGTAAGTTTTAAATTTTTATATCTGAAAGACCTCAGGACTTGACCTTTAATACTCATGTAGTTTCAGCCACTCATATAGCTATTGTATGTACCAATTTTCAGATCAGAGATTGCAATAGTTTCCGAAAAATACACAGTTTTGACTTTTTTCCATACAAAAGTCTATATGACCAAATTTGACCTTGGCGCTTAATCCGTCAAGGTTACGATAGTCATCATTTGAGCAAACTATGATGAGCCCATGGCCCTAATGCTACATTCTTAGTTTCATGACAAGCGGTCCTCTGGTTCGGGAGAAAACAATTTCGAAGGGTTTTTTTACCTTATATATGGGCATGGTGGACATTTTGGTCATGTGGCCAAACTCAATTGAATTATTTTTCATTTCCTTGTTCCTACAGGCGTTTTTATGAAATTTGGTTTAATGCTTTCTGAAGAAAATAAGTTTAAATTTTTCATATCTGGATGACCTTGTGCCAAGGTCATATAATGCCAATGACCTTGAATACTGATGTAGTTTCATCCACACATTTAGCTCACTTGATTTACCAATTTCAGATCACAGGCTGCAATAGTTTCCGAAAAAAAAAATACAACGATTTTGACTTTTATCCCATGCAAGGGTCTATGTGACCAGATTTGACATGGGCGTAAAATAGGTCAAGGTCTTCCGAGGTTGATCAGTTGAGAAACCTAAGAATGGTACATACCAAGTTTCATGGCAATCGGCCCTCTGGTTCAAGATGATAAAAGTTAAAAAGGGTTAAATCATTCTTCGTTATAAAAAGATTGGGTACAACATAAATGTTATACGACAGACTACATGCATGGTAGTTAACCCAATCACGGTGGACAACTTTTCATCCCCCTTTAATTGCACGCCGGTGGGTCAGGCCTCAGATTCTATGACGGCTCCAACATTAAGGCTTATTGAGAATTAGAGAGATCTATTTTAGGTTAATGTTGGTTGGTGTCTGATGCTCTGTCTCTGGTCGGACCCATCGGAGTCCAAATGTTGGTTTTCTTTTGCGCCAACATTTCAGTGGTTTCTTGCTGTCGAGTCCTCACCGTTGTTTCATCTCTGTGGTTGTTTGATTATTTGTGTTCACGGAGATATTGCACTGATGAGTTGGAAGGCCTTCATGCGGACTGAACAAATTATTTGTCTAAATCGCGACGGAAGTAAGGGCGAGGATTGTGGCCACGTAAAATCGAGTTAAGCCCCCCCCCCCCCCCCAGTGGAATTCGTTTCCGCTGACCGTTCCAATGCGGTTCTTCTGTCGCGGTTTATTTTTGTTTTGGTTTGTCTTTGGGTGTTTGTGTTGCTTATGTATTTTATTTTGGATACTTAGCCTATTGGCCATTTTGTGGGAAAGTAACTGTCCTTTTGGCTTTCGCTGTTGGTGTTTCCATTAGGGTCTGTTGTTTCATGTTTGTGTGTCTTTCCCGTTGGTGTCTCTGATGGGAGCTGTGGGTTGATTGTATCGATTCCTGATCATTGCCTCAACTTCTATTTTTCATTTAACCTTATATGGGCATGGCGGACATCTTGGTCTAGTGACCAAATTCATGTTAATTTATCTTCATTTCATTGTTCATAAAGATCTTTGTACGAAATATGGTTACAAGTCGCCCAGTGGTTTGTGTGGAAAACAAGTTTTAATATTCATATCTACTCATTTAGCTTTCTGCATCGGCCAATTTTCAGATCACAGGCTGCAACAGTTTCCGAAAATTACGCTCTTTTGACTCGTTCACATGCAAAAGTCTATGCGACCAAATTTGACATTGGCGTAGCATAGGCCAAGATCACCTGAGGGTGATCATTTGAGCAAACTATGATGGGCCCTAGTCTCAAATGCTCTATGCCAAGTTTAATGACAATCGGCTCACTGGTTCTGGAGAAGAAGATTTTTGAAAGGTTTTTACCCTTTTTTAAGGGTTATGGGCACAGCGGCCATATTGGTCATGTGACCTGGACCCCGTTAACAAACCTATATTCACACATCCTATGCATGCTTCGCATGGAATTTGACTTCAATCGGCCCAGTTGTTTCGGGGGAGATGTTTTAAAATATTGACAGACGACAGACAGACAGATGACAGGCAACGGAGCCTTGCCGTACTATAAACTCACTTTCGGCTCAGGTGAACTAAAACAGAGATGAAATTGAAACAAAAAGTAGAAAAGATCCAAACAAGTAAGTCGTTCAAACAAAATATTACAGGTATGTTGTTTAAACGAGATTTTTAAATTGAGAATTCCTTCCCAATATTTACGAGCCTACTGAAACAAAATTACATATAAGGCATCGAAGTATTAGGCATCGAAGTTTGTATGAGGGAGGGTCTATGTGGTTGTCATGCCCATATGTGGCAAAAGGGATTTTAAATTTTTCATCTCAGGAAATGAAAGAATTAGTATGCAGCATTTTGGACCCTGGCCCTACTGAGATTGTGTATGCGGTGGCAACAAAAACCAATTGTTGATTTCAAAATAATTTGGCAGCAATTTATCTGGGGTGGACCTCTTCTAAACCATTATGGTCTGCTTAAAATGGCCACAAAGGTGTGGGGCGATTTATGCCCACTTGAGCTCTGGTGATCGTAGTGTCTCATGGGCCCTTTGCTAAAATTTCGTGTCAAGAGTAGTTATTCACAGTCGCATAAAGGTTTTGGCAAGCGTTAAACATACTAACGAGTTCTGCTTAACTGGAACGGTCACTGAAACGAATTCCACTGAGTTGGGAGGGGCTTTAATCGATTTTACGCAGCCGCAATCCTCACCCTTACTTCCGTCGCGACTTAGAAAAATAATTTGTTCAGTCCGCATGAAGGTCTCCTAACTCATCAGTGCATCATCTCCGAGAACATAAAAATCGAACATCCACAGAGATGAAACAATGATTAGGACTCGACTCTCAGTAAGCCTTTAAAAAGGAACCGTCATGGAATCTGAGGCCTGACCCACCGGCGTTCAATTAAAGAGGGAAGCAAAGTTGTCAACCCTGACTGGATTAACTACCATGCATGCAGTCTGTCGTAAAACATTTATGTTGTAACAATTCTTTTTATATCGAAGACAGATTTAACGTAATTGGGTGTTGAAGATATGCAATAATATATATTTTCTGAATTTATATACCAAGTCACCATAAAATTCGGGTTCCGATAGACCTTGTTGCAGAATATTTAAGTCCAACATTGAATTGTAAAATCAAATCGAAAAGATGTCTATAAAATTTTGAAAAGGCTTTGCGTAGTTTACGATACCGATATCCCTGATAAAGAAGTTTAGAAGTTAACAATTTATTTCGAATTTAAAAGTCAGTTACATGACTAGACATTCTGGCAAATCGAATTCATTGCGACATATAAACGCCATAAGATGCCGCACGAGGAACATCACCATCCAAGAAAGGAAAATTTACAATCTCAAAATCAAAATGATCGTGTTTATCATACATTTTGCAAGACCCATTGACAACAGACAGATGTAAATCCAAACACGGGGTCTCGTTATCAGAAGAATTTGCTTTCCATAAAAAAAAACATAAAACCTGTTGAGGTAAATATGGTGAATATTTTCATAAAGTCTCCACCTCATAGAGCATATGGTTTCTGAGGAGATGGTTTTTTAAGTATTTTTGTTTTCTATTTTTTTTTTTTTTTTTTTTTTTTTCATTTTGGTTTCCATTGCAACTATTAAAACTGAGCAGAAGCCCTTAAAGAATATGGCAGATAGTTGATTGCTTGAGGAGCATTTCTATGAAAATTTTGTCAAAATATCTGCAAAGGTTTGACAATTAAGGCGTAAAAAATAGCTGGTTTTCCGCTAACATGCTGAGAAAATATTTCGTCGGCAGGTGGGAGAAACTTGTTTTTATTATTTTTTTTTTCTCCCGAAAAAAAAACAGGGTCGGACCTGTATTTTTATTTCTGATTTTTTGTATATGGACTTTGTATATAAAAGTGGCATGCTGAGACTTGCATAGTGTATCATAATTCATTTTAGATGCTCAAAAGTCAGCGTTGTTATTTGGAAGGTACTAAATGCCAAACACTATAAAATGTACTTAAAACGCGAAATTACTATGGGAAAATGCAAAGACGACACTGGGTGGGGTCGGAAATTGAAAATGGTAGGACACCACTCGGTGTTATTATTTTTACTTTGATCTTTTGCTGATAAAAATAGTAGAATCGTGGGATCTGAAGCAGGGTCGGTCGGGTTAACGGAAACACAGCTATTTTTAGGCATAATGCCATTTTTCAATTTCCCCCCATTATAAGTCTATTGAAACTCTCAGCTGCCATATCAACCAAATGCATAAACAATACACATCCTGTTGAGGAAAATATGGGGCATAGTTTTGGTAAAGTTTCAGCTTCATAGAACATATGGTTTCAGAGGAGATGATTCTTAATTTGTTGTTGTTGTTTTTTTTTTTTTTGGGGGGGGCATTTCGGTTTCCATGGCAACCAATAAAAACGAGCGGTGGGCTCAAAATCATATGGCAGATAGTAGATTGCTTATTGAATATTTCTATGTAAGTTTTGTCAAAATATCTGCAAAGGCTTGGCAGTAGATGCCATTTTTCCATTTTCCCAATTATAAGTCCATGGAAATTTCAAGTTGCCATAGCAACCAAACACAGGAGCCAATTCTCATAAGAAACACAGTCCCCAGCCCAAGGATGCTACAGAGAAAATTTGGGCCCAGTCGGGCCAGTTGTTTCAGAGGAGATGTCGTTCAAAAGTGTGGACGCCAGACAGACGACGCAAACGATTCGATATCAGCAATATGTCTCATTACTGAAATTTTAACACAAACAGATAAATGAAAATATATATTTGCCAAAAATTTCAGCAGGCTTATGGCTGGTCAGATGCTCCAGTTTCTGCCCAACTTTCACGAACGACTGGCACAATACAATCGAATTTTTCTTGAAAGGGCTGTTAAATCAAAGAAATAATAATAATTATTTTTTACAGAATTTCTTATACTCTATATACATTCAATTTACTGCCTATTTGAAAGCAGCTAGAAGTGTAAAATTTCACTTGCCTGCTCGAATTTTCGAGTAAAATGCACATTCGGGCGGGTAGAATTAGCCCTGGGCTCACTGTCAGGCAAGTGCATTTTAACCGGCCATATCCATGAATTCGGATATTTATTGCTAAAAACATGAAGGGCGAGTCTTTTCTACTGCAGTGGGATGTTACCAAACATGTTTCCAGATTGGGTCTGTGTCGATTTCCCCATGCAGTGCAACATCTAGGGTCAGTTGTTCAAAAATAACAGTGTTGTTAGTTAACGAATGTTTTTGCTGAAAAAATTAGAGCAGCTTTTGCAAATGCGAGGCGAGGCGGTTTTAACGAGTACTCACATTCTATGTTATGAGCAGAAATAAGAAAAATACTGTATACCCCTGTAAACCCCAGATTTACTATATAAAAGTGGGGTTAAATGGGGTCAAAGTTATATAGGCGTGTTTGTATCTATCGATGCCTCAGTGTGACATTCATTCCATCACTTAAACCCTAGTTCATATAGTGAAAACAGGGGTTGATGGTGGTATACATTGTTTTTCTTATTTGTGCTGCAAGACACAGGTTATGATTGCTCGTTAAAATCGCCTAATTGAGGCCGTACAACCTATGACTTGGACATTTTTGAAGAAACATATCACACATGTCATCAGAAATTTAACCACGTTTTTAGCGATATAAACTAGTCAATTTTGACACTTGGTTGTGCTACATGTATAATGTAATGCATTTTTTTGATAACGATGAAACAAGAGGCCCAAGAGGGCCTGTCACTCCACCGGCTAACTTCAGACAATTGTCATATTTATTACATTAACCAATGGTATACTAGTGGACTCTTCTATTGCTATATGTTGGACCAGTCCATTTGTCATATAAGGGGTGTCAGGCCTATTTTTTTTTCTATTTTTGATGGAAAATTCTGTTAGCAAATAGTGCAGGCCCTGATCAGACATGGTGTTCTGTGGGGTCTGATCTGGGCCAGCACTGTTTGCCAAGGTACCCATTTAGGGTTTTCCCGCATGCAATGGGTAAAAAAGAAACAAGTGATCCACCCAAGGAATGTCCATTCTATATTTTTTTGACCCCAGAGCCATAGTTGGCAGGATTTATGTGAGTGACCATTTGGTATTGCTCCGTTCTAAATATCTAAAGCTCTGTGCCTTATGGTTTCAGAGAAGAAGACTTTTTTTAAGTTTTTCCTATTATAAGTCTATGGGAACTAATATGCCTCTGGGCGTGACCAATTTTTTACCCCAGGGGCATTGTTGGCAGGATTTATTTGAGTGACCACTTGACGTTGCTGCATACTTAATATCTAAGCTCTGGGCACTGATGGTTTCAGAGAAGATTTTTGTCAGTTTTTCCCAGTATAAGTCTATGGGAGCTTATGGGCCTCAGGGTGTGGCCAATTTGGACCCCAGGGGCATAGTTGGCAGGATTTATGCAGATGAATACTTCAAGTTGCTACATACTAAGCTCTTGGCCTTATGGTTTCAGAGGAGAAAAGTTTCAAGATTTTGTCATTATTAGTCAATGGGAGCTACTAAGCACCGGGGCGTTGCCAATTTGAACTCAAGAGTCATAGTTTGCAGGACTTAGTAGGTGACCACATAACTTTGCTACATACTACATGTAAATGTCTTAGCTTTAGGCTTTATGGTTTCAGAGAAGAAGTTTTTCCGTTTATTGGTCTATGGAAGCTAATGAGCCAAAGGTGGTGGCCATGGCGGCCATGTTTTTGTCTGATCAAAATTTCTTCAATGAATCTGACAATGGTAGACACAAGGAACATTCATGAAAATTAAGAACGAAATCAATTTAGCGGTTTTGGAGGAGAAGATTAAAAAAAAAAAGATCCCTTTATGAGTCTATGGAAGCTAATTAGCCAATGTGCGTGTCCATGGCGGCCATGTTTTTTGTCTGATCAAAATTGCTTCAAGGAATCTGACAGAGGTCCACCCAAGGAACATTCATGCAAAGTAAGAATGAAATCCATTACGTTGAGCGGTTTTGGAGGAGAAGGTTTTTAAAACTTTTCCCCATATAAGTCTTTGAAAGCTAATGAGCCAAGGGGCATGGCCATGGCAGTCATGTGGGGCATGGCCATGGTGGCCATGTTTTTTGCCTGATCCGAATTTCTTCAAGGAATCTGACAGAGGTCCACCCAAGGAACATTCATGCAAAATAAGAATAAAATCCATTGAGCGGTTTTGGAGGAGAAGATTTTTAAATATTTTTTTGCTTTCGATGCCATTTTGTTCTGCATGTAACAAAATTCTTTGAAGGAATTCAGAAGAGACTATGTGAGAAACATTCCTGTGAAGTTTGGTTACAATCGACCAAGTAGTTAAGGAGGAAATATTTAAAGAAAAAAGTTAACGCACGGATGCACAACCGCACAGACGCACAACAGACACAGGGCCATAACATATAACATAAGACCCGCCGGTCTTTGGCCAGAGGAGCTAAAAATGAACAGATTTATGTTTTTATTTCTTTATTTATTTGTTTTTTCCTTTCCTCCGTCGGATTCGGTATGCCTCCCTTTTCAACTAAGCCATTTTAACCCTCAGGGATCTGGAGAACTGTTGACACTGTAGTATAATTAGGTCTAATAAATCAATCCCCCTCAGTATTTTGAATTTATTTTGAAACATCAAGTCGTATAAATAGAGTTTGTGTTGAAAACATCAGTTCTATCACCAGTGTGATGGGCATGTGAAATTTCTGATGTTTTGAATTTTAGAATGACAATTTGTAGGTGGACCTCTATAGATATGTGATAGTCAGCAAAATTGGAGGAGATTAATTCAGATACAGGAAGGTACTTTTAAATAAATAAATAAATAAATAAACAAGAACTTTTGAAGAAGAGAAGACTTTACACTTTACACTACATGTTATATAGTGGAAATAAACCCCGCCCACTGCAGCCATGTTTTATGTCGGATCAAAATTTCTTCAAGGAATATGACAGAGGTCCACCCAAGGAACATGCATGCCAAATAACTATGAAATAAAACAAGAACTTTTGCAGAAAATATTTTCAGCATTACACTATATGTTATATAGTGAAAATAAGCCTCGCCCATGACGGCTATGTTTTTTTGTAAGATCAAATTTTTTTCAAGGAATCTGACAACAGTCCACCCAAGGACAATTCATGCAAATTACAAAGAAATCCCACAAGTACTTTTGCAGAAAATGATTTTTTAGCATTACGTTATATGTTAAATAGTGAAAATAAGCCCCGCCCATGGCGGCCATGTTTTTTGTCGGATCAAAATTTCTTCAAGGAATCTTAGAGGTCAACCCAAGGAACATTCATGCAAAATAAAATCAAGGCATCGCTTGCGATACAAATCCCCTCGCACTAGACAACTTCGTGTGTGGAAAACACTGAAATGGCAAAAGTCCAACTTGCTTGAGATATTATCATATGCAACATTTGTGTAAAGTTTGTTTAAAAATCCTCCAATAAATGTACATTCTAGAGTGATGACGTTTCTCTAAAAATAGCCATAGTGACCTTGACTTGAGGCCATGACCACGAAAGTAGATCTTGCTCAAGATATTATCATAAGCATCTTTTGTGTGAAGTTATATTAAAATCTGTTAATAAATGTAGGCGGTAGAGCGATGACAAAGTTTTTCTAAAGATAGCCACAGTGACCTTGACTTTGAGGTCATGACCTTGAAAGTCGAAGTAAGTCGAGATATTATCATAAGAAACATTTGTGTGAAGTTCTATTACAATCCATCATTAAATGTAGGCGCTAGAGCGATGACAAAGTTTTTCTAAAAATAGCCACAGTGACCTTGACCTTGAAAGTCTAAATAGCTCGAGATATTGTCATAAGGAACATTTGTGTGAAGTTATATTGAAATTTGTGAAAAAATGTAGTCACTAGAGCAATGACAAAGTTTTTCTAAAAATAGCCACAGTGACCTTGACCTTGAAAGTCAAACTCGCTCGAGGTATTGTCATAAGGAACATCTGTGTGAAGTTATATTGAAATGGATGAAGAAATGTAAGCGCTAGAGCCATGACAAAGTTTTTCTAAAAATAGCCACAGTGACCTTGACCTTGAAAGTGGAACTCACTAGAGATATTGTTATAAGGAACATTTGTGTGAAGTAATATTGAAATTGGTGAAAAAAATGTAAGCGCTAGAGCAATGACAAAGTTTTTCTAAAAATAGCCACAGTGACCTTGACCTTGAAAGTCAAACTCGTTCGAGGTATTGTCATAAGCAACATTTGTGTGAAGTTATATTGAAATCAGTGAAGAAATGTAGGCGCTAGAGCGATAACAAAGTTTTCTAAAAATAGCCATAGTGACCTTGACCTTGAAAGTCGAAATGGTGAGATATTGTCATAAGGAACATTTGTGTTAAGTTATATTGAAATCGATGAAGAAATGTAAGCGCTAGAGGGATGACGAAGTTTTTCTAAAAATAGACACAGTGACCTTGACCTTGAAAGTGGAACTCGCTAGAGATATTGTCATAAGGAACATTTGTATGAAGTTATATTGAAATTGGTGAAGAAATGTAAACGCTAGAGCGATGACAAAGTTATTCTAAAAAATAGCCACAGTGACCATGACCTTGACCTTGAGGCCTTGACAATGATAGTTGAACCCGCTTGAGATATTGTCATAAGGAACATTTGTGTGAAGTTATATTGAAATCAGTGAAGAAATATAGGCGATAGAGCGATGACAAATGTTTTTTTATAAAAATAGCCACAGTGACCCTGACCTTGAGGCCATGAGTTGGAAAGTCGAACTCGCTGGAGATATTTTATAAGGAACATTTGTGTGAAGTTATATTGAAATTGGTGAAGAAATGTAGGCGCTAGAGCGATGAAAATGTTTTTCTAAAAATAGCCACAGTGACCTTGACCTTGAGGTCATGACCGTGAAAGTCCAACTCGCTCAAGATATTGTCATAAGGAACATTTGTGTGAAGTTATATTGAAATCAGTGAAGAAATGTAGGAGCTAGAGCGATGACAAAGTTTTTTCTAAAAATAGCCACTGTGACCTTGACCTTGAAGCCATGACCTTGAAAGTGGAACTCGCTCAAGATATTTTATAAAAATCATTTGTGTGAAGTTATATTGAAATTGGTGAAGAAATGTAAGCGCCAGAGCGATGACAATGTTTTTCTAAAAATAGCCACAGTGACCTTGACCTTGAGGTCCTGACCTTGAAAGTCCAACTCGCTCGAGATATTTTTATAAGGATCATTTGTTTGAAGTTATATTGAAATTGGGGGAGAAATGTAGGCGCTAGAGCCATGACAAAGTTTTTCAAAAAATAGCCATAGTGACCTTGACCTTGAGGTCATGACCTTGAAAGTCGATCTTGCTCCAGATATTGTCGTAAGGAACGTTTGTGTGAAGTTATGTTAAAATCGGTCAAGAAATGTAGGGGCTAGAGCGATGACAAAAGTACGTACGTACGTACGTGGCGCCAGAGCGATGACAAAAGTACGTACGTACGTGGCGCTAGAGCAATGACAAAAGTACGTACTTACGTACGGGACAAATGCTATATCCCCCCTCACAACTATGTTGTGCGAGGGGATAATGAAATCCAACAGGTGGGTTTGGAGGAGAAGATGTTTAAAGATTTTTAATTTTTTGTGTGGTTTTGTTGCCATGGCAACCAGAGTTCTGGGTGTAACAAAATTCTTTGAAGGAATTTAGAAGAGGACTAAGTAAGGAACATTCCTGTGAAGTTTGGTTACAATTGGCCCAGTAGTTTAGGAGGAGAAGATGTTTTAGCATTACACTATATGTTAAATAGGGAAAATAAGCCCCGCCCATGGCGGCCATGTTTTTTGTCGGATCAAAATTTCTTCAAGGAATCTGAAAGGGGTCCACCCAAGGAACATTCATGCAAAATAAAAATGAAATCTAACAGGTGGTTTTGGAGGAGAAGATTTTTAAAGATTTTTAATATTTTGTGTTGTTTTGTTGCCATGGCAACCAGAGTTCTGGGTGCAACAAAATTCTATGAAGGAATTTAGAAGAGGACTAAGTAAGGAACATTCCTGTGAAGTTTGGTTACAATGGGCCCAATAGTTTAGGAGGAGAAGATGTTTTAGCATTACACTATATGTTAAATAGGGAAAATAAGCCCCGCCCATGGCGGCCATGTTTTTTGTCGGATCAAAATTTCTTCAAGGAATCTGAAAGAGGTCAACCCAAGGAACAGTCATGCAAAACAAAAATGAAATCCAACAGGTGGTTTTGGAGGAGAAGGTTTTTAAAGATTTTTATTTTTTTTGGTTTTGTTGCCATGGCAACCAGAGTTCTGGGTGAAACAATTCTTTGAAGGAATTTAGAAGAGGACTATGTAAGGAACATTCCTGTGAAGTTTGGTTACAATTGGCCCAGTAGTTTAGGAGGAGAAGATGTTTAAAGAAAAAGTTGACGCACGACATCACGGACGCACGGACGCACGACGGACAAAGGGCCATGACAATAGCCCCGCTGGCCTTCGGCCAGTGGAGCTAAAAACTAAATCTCTGCAACTTTCGCATCAGCAGGGACAACAAACATGTACCAATACTGCTGCGAAATCATCACGTGAACAAGTCCGTAGAATAAAGACCCCCCCCCCCCCCCCACCCACTAAACCCTCACTTCATATGGAGAAAACTGGGTTTACGGAGGTAAACAATATTTTTCTTATTTCTGCTCCAAGACAAGGTTGTGGGTACTCGTTGGAACCGCCTCAATGAGGCGGTTCTAACAAGCACCCACAACCTATGTTATGAGCATTTATAAGAAAAATATCACGGATTTTCATCAGAAAAGTAGTAATTTTGGAGATATGAAAAATGCACTATGTCGCACGGGGGAGTTATCATAATGTGCAGTTTTCTTTTATCAACATTTATTACGATAACACATCCGTGTGATAAAGTGCATTTTTCAAACCTCTAAAAAAGGTAATTTTCCTGATAGAAATTTGACTTATTTTTCTTATTTGCACTCCATTATTGAGGCGGTTCCAACGAGTACCCACAACCTATGTCTTGGAGCAGAAATAAGGAAAATATATTGGGTACCCTTTTACTATTTAATCCGTATTTATAGGTATCCATAAAACGAATTATGGATATCCATAATTCGATTTATGGATATCCATAAATCAGCCGAATAATGGATATCCGTAAATCGAATTATGGATATCCATAAATCGAAGTATGGATATCCATAATTCGATTAATGGATATCATTAATTCAGATCGATTTATGGATATCCATAATTCGATTTATGGATATCCATAATTCGAATTATGGATATCCATAATTCGATTTATGGATATCCATTATTCGTCTGATTTATGGAAATCGACAATTCGAATTATGGATATCCAATATTCGATTTATGGATATCCATAATTCAGATTGATTTATGGATATCCATAATTCGAATTATGGATAACCATAAATCACCACCAAAGCTTTTGGTTTAATGATTTCTCCCTAAGACACGTGATTCTTTAATGTAAAAATCTTCAAAATCTTCAAGGTCTTCATCATCGCTGGAAGATGATGGCCAGTCAAAGGGACCTCAAAAGGACGCCATACGCAGAACGCCCGCCTTGTGTGCAGTTAAATATCGGAACCAGCCGTAAGATCTGGAAATTCAGGCCCTCTTGAATCATTTCTCTGAGGACTGCGCACCTAAGGACACTGAAAGTCGGACGTCAGAACAGGCATTCCGTGCATGCTTTCTGGAGAAAAAAATGCACATGTCGTTGAAAATGGTATTAACATAAATCCATCGGTCCCCGCTCATCGGGGCTTAGAGAATAGATGGGCTGCATGATGTTTCCACGCAGAGCTGAAACCGACCGCACATTGGTACTGGTAAACCACTTAGAGGATCTAAGCCTGCCCAGGCAATGCAGTGAGAGTCGGCCTTGCCCATGCTTATAAATCCTATCGGTTTCATTGGGTAGCAGAGCTTGAGATATCATTTCATCTCAATTTCGGGTAAAAGTCCCACAAAATTGGAGGCAACGTCTCCAAAATGACCTTTATAGTGTTGACGGGGACGTAAAACTTCAAATCAAACAAACAAACAAAGGTTTCATTGGGCGCAGGGATTGAGATGTCATTTCATCTCAATGTCGAGCAAAAGTCCCACAAAATTGGAAGCAACGTTTCAAAAATGACCTATACAGTGCTGACGGGGACGTTTAACCTCAAATCAAACAAACGAAAAAACAATCATATATCCATATAATACTCTACTTGAGGTGTATGGAGTACCATGCAGATTCAGATATATCTCCTGGCCCCCGCCCATTGGGACGGGGAGAAATAGATTTGGCTGCATGAGCTGAGAGTACTGGTAAACAGTTTAGAAGGTCTAAGCCTGTCCTAACAAAGTCGTGCGAGACAATGGGCGACAGGGATTGAGATGTTTGTTTGTTTGTTGTATTTAAGTTTAACGGCCCAGTCAATACTAATTTGTGTTATTTTTGAGCCGGTCAATTTACCTATCCATACTTTTCCTGAGCAGGCATATTCGTAATCAGTTAACCTGTACAGTGCACATTCTTTCGCCACAAACTGACAACTGCCCTTCTTGAGTCAGCGGAAAGGAAAGAATGGCCATATGAAGGTTTTCGTGATCAATCTCCACGAAAGAATGTTGCCGACCCTGGCAGGTATCGAACCCGCGTCCTCCTGATCACCAGTCAGACGCGGATCCGACTGAGCTACCGTGGCCGGCGGGATTGAGATGTCATTTCATCTCACTGAAGGCTTAATGCCCAACATAATTAGAAGCAATGTCTCCAAAATGACCTAAATAGTATTGAAGGGGACGTTAAACCTCAAATCAAACAAAACATCTCTCTCCTACACCATAGGCCACAACTAAGCCTACCCTCCACCTCCATCCCGGCTTTAATTGCACACCTAAATTGGAAACCTGACGCGAAAAGTCGAGTTTTTTTTTTTTTTTTTTTTTTTTGCAAAGGGAGCAGTCATTATTCATTAGGTTTATTTGCATAGGAGAATTATGGATATCCATAATTCGATGTATGCATATCCATAAATCAGCCGAATAATGGATATCCATAATTCGAATTAAGGATATCCATAATTCGATTTATGGATATCCGTATTTCGATCTAAATTAATGATATCCATAATTTGATTTATGGATATCCATAAATTAGCCGAATAATGGGTATCTATAATTCGATTTATGGATAAATCGAATAATGGATATCCATTTTTCGATTTATGGATATCATTAATTCAGTTCGATTTATGGATATCCATAATTCGAATTATGGATATCCATAATTCTTATTATGGATATTCATAAATAATTATGGATATCCATAAATAATAATGGATATCCATAATTCTAATTATGGATATCCATAATTCGAATTATGGATATCTATAAATAATTATGGACATCTATAAATATGGATTAAATAGTAAAACGGTGCCCCATAAAAATAATGTTTACCTCCCTAAACCCCAGTTTTCTCTATATATATTGGGGTTTTAGGGGGGTGTTTATTTCACGGACTTGTTCACGTGATTTATTTTATTTAGGATATCACTATGAATATCTGCAGGTAAAAAATACATTGAGGATCATTCATGAGTGTTCATGTATTATTGAATTTATTAAACGAGTTGTGGAAAAGGGATAAAATGCGAGGCTGTGTCGAGCATTTTATCCCTTTTCCTCAACGAGTTGAAATTAAGTTTTGGGAAAGGGACAAAATGCGAGGCTGTGCCGAGCTTTTTATACCTTTTCCTCAACGAGTTTAATAATTCAATAATACATGAGCACGAATGCATGATTCTATTTGTTATATGACATGTTAAACGATATTTTTCCCCAGTTTTTATACAAATGTCAATATTCCGCCATTAGTAAACGCAACGTGGTTAAGGACGCCGTACATGTAACGTTGTAGGGCGTATCTAACTAATGTGCATATTTAATCCACTAGTAGATTATCGAATTTATTACACGGCATTGTTACACTCTCAGACGCGATGTCATATGATAAAATGCATTTTTAAAGATTTTAGACCTGAACTTCATGCATGGAGCTTAGGATTGGCTTCTGGTATCCACTAAGAAAACATGCCTCTACAAATACATAGTAAAAAAATGAAAATTTTATGATAAAAAATGGTGATATTTTTCTTATTTCTGGTCAAAATATAGATTGTGGGTACTCGTTAGAACCGCCTCAATGAGGCGGTTCTAATGAGTATCCACAAACTATATTTTAGAGCAGAAATAAGAAATATAAGGTTTACCCCTGATAACCCCAGTTTTACTATATAAAAGTAGGGTTCAAGGGGTCAAATTTTTTTGGCGTGCTTTCTTGATGAAAATCTTTTCACTGCATTCATATCTTGGGTAGAAGCCCCCGTGGTCGAGTGGTTACGCTACTCGCCTAGTAAACCAGGGGACGCAGGTTCGATCCCGGGCTTCTCCAGACTTTCGGACGAGTCTTTAAACTGAGGTCCCGTCTCTGTATGACCTTTGCTGTTGGTGGGACGTAAAACGGAATCACTCACTCACTCATATCTTGGGTGAAGATATAATGTCTAGAAAAATCAATGCCTGTAGCAAATAATTATGCAGATATGTTAACTGAACTGTCCATGATAAAGTCCATATAGTCTGCATATGTTATCAAAATGCTTACATATATTTTAATTTTTTAACCTGTTTAACAAAATGATCTTCAAAAAAAACACAATACTTTCACTTTGTTAACTTCCCTCCAGTTTTTTGGAAAACAGTTAGTGAATCATTGCATATAAATGCCAAGATAATTTCTGGGAATTTTCTAATAACCCAAGTTATATAAATCACTTTCATATTACCTTGCTCTAGATTTGTTAAGAGAAAGTCAAACAATTTATAAACAAATCAGGTTTGTTTGCACTGATGAGTTAGTAGGCCTTCATGGGGACTGAACAAATTATTTGTCTAAATCGCGACGGAAGTAAGGGCGAGGACTGGGGCCACGTAAAATCGATTTAAGCCCCCCTCCCCCAGTGGAATTCGTTTCTGCTGACCGTTCCAAGGTGGTTCTTTTGTCGCGGTTTATTTTTTTTATGGTTTGTCTTTGGGTGTTTGTGTCGCTTATATTATTATATTTTGGATAGCCTATTGGCCATTTTGTGGGGAAGTAACTGTCCTTTTGGCTTTCCGCTATTGGTGTTTCCATTTGGTCTGTTGTTTAGTGTTTGTGTTTATTTCTCTTTGGTGTCTCTGATGGGAGCTGTGGGTTGATTGTATCGATTCCTGGTCATTGCCTCCACTTCTATTTTACTGAAACATTTTTTTTTTCAAATTGTAACAGTTGATGTACTAAGTCATCACGAAAAGGTACCTTTATATTTTTGACCCCTTTGAGCCCCCTTTTATATAGTAAAACTGGGGTTTACAGGGGTAAAACTTTTTTTCTTATTTCTGCTCTTAGATATACATTACGAAAACACGTGTAGTATACAAATCATTGTAACCTTCATCACCGAAAGAAATGAAAATTTTAAGATGAAAAATTGTGATATTTTTCTTATTTCTGCTCAGAATATAGACTGTGGGTACTCGTTAGAACCGCCTCAATAAGGCGGTTCTAACGAGTACCAACAATTTATATTTTTGAGCAGAAATAAGAAAAATAAGGTTTACCTCTGTAAACCCCAGTTTTGCTATATAAAAGTGGGGTTCAAGGGGGTCAAATTTATATAGACATGTTTTCATGATGGATTGTGGGTACCGGTAAGAACCGTCTCGATGAGGGGCTCTTAGGGGTACCAACAATCTATATTTTGACCAGAAATAAGAAAAATATCGCAATTTGTCATCTTTAAATTTCCGTTGTTGTTTTTTTTGTTGTTGTTTTTTTTCGCTGGTAAAGTTTACAGTGTATTTGTATAGGCGTGTTTACTTAATGTTAAACAAATGCTATTCAAATTATACTGAATGTAAAATGAGTCACTTTCAAATCGTTCACTTGAATCAAATCCGTAACAATTTACATGAACTCATTTTATTAGAATCGATTTGCTTGCATTTTGTTTGGTGAATTGCAATCAAATCACTCCAAGAAATCAAGAAATCATTATTTGTTTAGCATTTGAACATGATTTGCTAACAACTTGTTGAAAAATGTTTTAACTTGGGCACCTTTGGACTGTTCAAAAGTGAAAAGATGTCTTTTAAAGACAACTTTTGAACAGCTCCAAAGGTGGTCATAATATAGGAATTTTACTGCATTCGATGCCTGTTGCGAATGTTTCATATGGGTGTTATTGTCAGGAACATCACGAAAACACCCCTATATAATCTGACCCCATTGAACCCCACTTTTATATAGTAAAACTGGGGTTTACAGGGGTAAACCATATTTTTCTTATTTTTGCTCTAAAATATACTGATTGTGGGTACTGGTAAGAACCGTCTCGATGAGGGGGTTCTTAGGGGTACCAACAATCTATATTGTGACCAGAAATAAGAAAAATATCACAATTTTTCATCTTTAAATTTTCGTGTGTTTTTTTTCGCTGGTAAAGTTTACAGTGTATTTGTATAGGCGTGTTTTCGTAATGTTAAACAAATGGTATTCAAATTACACTGAATGTAAAATGAGTCACTTTCAAATCGTTCACTTGAATCAAATCAGTGACAATTAACATGAACACATTTTATAAGAATCGATTTGCTTGCATTTTGTTTCATGAATTGCAATCAAATCACTCCATGAAATCAAGAAATCATTATTTCGACATGTTTTGCTTACAAGTTGTTGGAAAATATTTTAACTTGGGCACCTTAGGACTGTTCAAAAATGGAAAGATGTCTTTTAAAGAAAACTCATCACGAAAACACGCCTATATAATTTGACCCCCTTGAACCCCACTTTTATATAGTAAAACTGGGGTTTCCGGGGGTATACCTTATTTTTCATCATAAAATTTTCATTTTTTCGGCGATAAAGGTGGCAATGTATTTGTATAGGCGTGTTTTCGTAATGTTTTGAACAGTTCCAAACGTGGTCTTAATATACATGTAGGAATTTTACTGTATTCGATGCCTGTTGCGAATGTGTCATATGGGTGTTATTGTCAGGAACATCACGAAAACACGCATATATAATTTTGACCCCCTTGAACCCTACTTTTATATAGTAAAACTTGGGTTTACAGGGGTAAACCATATTTTTCTTATTTCTGCTCCAAAATATAGATTGTGGATACTCGTTTAAAACCGCCTCGTCGGGGCGGTTCTAACGAGTACCCAAAATCTATTTTTTAAGGAAAAATAAGAAAAATATCGAAATATCCAAAAGTTTTCATTTTTCGGTGATAAAATTTACAACGTACTTGTATAGGCGTGCTTTCGTAATGAATACAACGTTTTTAACTCACCTCAAGGTAGTCTTGCCTGCAATTTTTGGATTGCTCCAGTTCAAAGTACAGAAATTCCAGGATAATGAACTTTCCAGGATCATCAACAATTTTCCAAGTACAGTCTAAATTGTAGTCATAAAGGCCATCGTTGTCATTGTCGATACTCTCAACTAACGTTTTATTCTCGTAAAACAGGACAGAGCCGGTACAGTTCCTGTCAAGTGCTAAAATGAAAAAATAAAAACATGAACCTTTGTAACAAGTACTTACCAGCCGCCATTCAGGAAAATACACCCATATTTGATTACAAGAAACTTTCCATTACGAAAACATGCCTACAAATACAGTGAAAACTTTATCGTCGAAAAATTGAAAATTTTAAGAAATGATATTTTTCTTATTTCTGCTCTAAAATATAGATTGTGGGAACTCGTTAGAACCGCCTTATTGAGGCGGTTCTAACGACTCGAAAATATAGATTGTGGGAAAAATAAGGTTTACCCTTCTTCTTTTTCTTCCGGAAATTGGTCAAGATTCACTACTGGAATGTACTGTTGACCACCCTTATAAACGTCAGTTTTACTATATAAAAGTAGGGTTAAAGGGGGTCAAAATTATGTAGGCGTGTTTTCGTGATATATCTGATTAAAGCGTAACCAACAGCCAAAATGCCCGGGTCAATCAGAACTGCCTCAGTTATCAATGAAGAAAATGTACCTGAACTATTCTAAATAAGCTTTTAAAAGCACAATTGGTCTTTATTTTAGGTGGTCTTAATAGCGGAATTTTACTGTAATTATTATTATTTCTGCTCAAAACATAGATTGTTGGTACTCGTTAGAATCGCCTCGCTGAGGTGGGCTGCATGGTGCTTACACGCAGTGGTGATTCCGACCACTAAGAGGATCCAAACTTGCCCAGGCAAAGCGATGCGAGTCGGACCGTCCATGCTTATAAACCCTATTGGTTTCATTGGGCGACAGGGCTTGAGATGTCATTTCATCTCACTGTCGGGTAAAAGTTCCACAAAATTTGAAGCAACGTCTCCAAAATGACCTATACAGTGTTGACGGGGACGTTTAACCTCAATTCAAACAAACAAAAAGTCACGTTACAATTATAACGCGGCTGCTTTAAGTGCGACCTTCATTACCTTAACACATCCGTGCGGCATATTGCATTCTTTCTTATCTCCAAAATGGTGACTTTTCTGATAAAAAAAAAACGGTGTGATATGTTTCTTATGTATATTCCTAATATTTTATGTATATTCCTAATAAAGGTAGAGCCGCCTTATTGAGGCGGTTCTAACAACTAGAGTTCAAATAAGAAAAATAATGTACAGAAGACCCACGCTATAACGACAGTACTTGTTGCCCAATGTGGTGCCGTTATAAGGATTTCGCCGTTGTAAAGAGTCCCAGTTATGAGTATGATATAAATTAAGGGCCTTCTCACCTTTATTTATTCCAAAAAAAAACGAAACAAATGTTACAGATATTTGATAGAATCGCCTCATTGAGGCGATTCTAACCAATATTTATGACATTGAAGATTCTTCCATGACTATGGATTTGATACATGCATTTCCTACTGAAAGGAAGCCCACATGTCGGAAACTAGGCTAAGCTTGAGCAACATTTTTCTCAACAGAAATTGTCGTTATAATGAGTTTTCTTGTTATAACGAATGTCGGTATAAAGAGGGTTGACTGTATTCCCATATAAACAGATAAACCCCAGTTTTTTCTGTATAAAGTGGGACTCAGGTAGAGAGGTATTCATTACACGAACTTGTTCATATGATGGGTGTCTTGGCAAATGTATAGATTCCTAATAATTGCATTCTCTTTCATTTTGATATATATTTTCATAACAGGGTTTACATGGAGACCTAGTACTCAGTTCCAGCACAAACATTTTATTGTGTTCTATTGCTTTTATGACACGAATGTATGCATTTAAAGATATTAATGATTAGACGCTCCGGTACATTTTTGTATGGAAAATTGCATGCACTGTAAACTGAAAATATGACATCATGTGAACAAGAGCGATAAATGAATACCTACTAAACCCCACTTTATATAGAGAAAATTGGGGTTTACAGGGTATAAAATATTTTTCTTATTTCTGTTCCTGGGTACTCGTTAGAACCGCCTCAATCGAGTACCCACAACCTATGATTGAGTGAAATAGTTCTGCGATTCTCGCACAATAAAACCTTTATTTAAGCCTATCAAATCGCTCGAAATGTACAAAATGATGGAGAATAGGAATTATTTTTTTGATACGTTTCTTATTTCAACTCCAAACCTAGGTTGTTCTATCGAGTACCCACAACCTATGTTTGCAGTAAAAATAAGAAATATATCACACATTTTCATCAGAAATAACCGTTTTAACCTTTCGCATGCCGAGTTTTATTCAATACTCGCCCTTTGGAGGAGGTACCCTTATTTCGGCAGCCATAATTTTCTTAGACCTGAACCGATTCTGCTCATACTTGGAAACATTATAGGCAAGACATCTTCCGCCATTTCAACTGGAAATATTATGGGTTACGTGGCTTCCAAATATGGCGGTCACGTGATCTGACGGGGAACCGTTTAAGACACTTAAAAAAGAAATACTAGACAATAACGCTCAGTGTGTGCTTTGAAGGATAAAATTGATAGCATGTGTAGCTGCCTATATTATGGCTACATATGTATCACGAGTAGTTGTTTAGATTGACTGGCTCTAGTATGCACAAAATTGTGACAGAACAGGGTAAGGGCGATCTGTTGAAAACTGCTACTTGAGAAATCGTCGATTTTTAGCGTCATTTCCGAGTGTAAAATCTAACAGCCGGTAATGTTGGTAAAACATGTGCCCTTCTAAGAAAGAAACACACCCCCCCCCCTGCATTGGACAACCTCATCGGATGGAGTGTAGGCCTACTTGCTTCCTTATGAACGTGATAGGCTGCTCAAATTGGACCACCCGCTTGGGCGACTAAAGTCGCCTCCAGCACGCTGAAGGTTAAAAATATGAAGGACTGCACTATGTCAAACGGATGTGTTTTCGCAATGATGATACATAATAATGCAGTGTGATCAAAAATCAGCAAAGCAAGCTATTTCTAAACTTGTTTCCTATCTCACAATTTTGGCCTAGTTGTTGAAAGCATCGTTAGCTTAACGAGCTCGTTAGTGGTCAAATTGTTAACTGTTCTAGCAAGTACAATATCTAGTTTTATTTTTGCTGAAAAAAGGAAAGCACCAAAAGCTGCTCACTTTTTTTCAGCAAACATTTTTGCATATTAAATGATCATGTTTTAACGATACGTTAACTAACGACGTCGTTAGTTTTGAACAACTTGCCCCTGCTAAGTTGTTTCTTTCATGGCTCTTTAATAAAATTTGGTATTCCTGGTGCAAACACGGATTATGAGAACCCGTTAGAACCGCCTCGTTGAGGTCATGCTTAAGAACACCTACAACGTATGTCTTGGAGCCAAAACAATGAATTAGTGGTTACCGTGTTACCCAAAAATCTTCATACATAAAGTAGACTCTACAAGTGTGGTATAGGAGGATCTATTTAAAGATTTTTAGTTCAAGGGGCCTTATTGCTCATTGGGACAGAACCTTTGGTAGATGGCCACCTCTAGAAATTTGGCCAAAAGTTTAGGATAACCTTTCTGTTTGTAGCTCTAGTAGGCATTTTAATCAATGGAAAAAATCATTTTTTTTTGCTACTGTAAAAGGGAACAGTAGAGGCAATTTGGAATGCAGTTTTATTGGAATTGGTGCAAGGGTATAGGAGGCTTTGTGATCTAACGATTTTTCTTCCTAAGGTTTTGAATCTCCGCATCCCGTGAACAAGTCCGTGAAATGAACACTCCCTACACCCCACTTTGTGTAGAGAAAACTGGGGTTTAAGGGGGTATAAATTATTTTTCTTATTTCTGCTCCAATACATAGGTTGTGGGTACTCGTTAGGAACGCCTCAATGAGGCGGTTCTAACGAGCACCCACAACCTATGTTTGCATTATTAATTAGAAAAATATCACAGATTTTCATCAGGAAGTAGCCATTTTGGAGATGTGAAAAAAAAACCACTATGTCGCACGGATGTGTTATCATAATGGATAGTCATTTTGGTCTCTAGTGAAGAACCATTCTAACATTTCTGGCTGGTAGAAAGCACCTACAAATTGGTCCAGGGGCGTGGTGGGTTCAGAAGGAGCTGTCATTTAAAGATTTTTTTCCTATCCACAGCTTTAGTGTTCATCTTGTCCATTTGAAGAGAAACCGCTAAGCAACAGTCCTATGAAGTTTGACTGACTTTTTACATTTCGGTAAAGACTGTATAAGAGTGGCCTAGGAATATAGGAGAAATTGTTATGTAAATATGTTTCTATTTTTATTATTTTAGTTACGTTTTTTCGGAAACAGACATCTGGGGCCAGTTGTTCAATGCTAACGACATCGTTAGTTAACGTATCGTTAAAACCTTGGTCATTTAATATGGCAAATATGCTAATATTTTTGCTGTAAAAATGTAAACAGCTTTTGAAAATGCAAAAGGAGCTCACAAATTTCAGCAAAAATAACATTTTTTTTAGATACTGAACTTGCTAGAACAGTTGACAATATGGTCACTAACGAGCTCATTAAGCTAACGAGACTTTTTGAACAACTGGTCCCTGCGGTATAGGATGATAACCAAATGTTTTTTTTCAGTTTGAGATCTGGTGGTCATCGTATGTTCATGGGAGTGGCATCGATTTTAGCTGGTTTGGCAGAGAGCTAACTAGAATTTGTTTTTCTACAAAAACACAGATGTCTCCCCCGTTTTTGACTGCTAAGTATAACCTTGACATTGGAGGTATTGAGCTGGGTCTTGTGTGCAACACATCATCTAATGAAGATGAACATTTCTGCATAGTAACTTTAAAAATGTTCATAGAAAAATAAAAAAGTTATTGGCCGTAAACAAAAAAAGCACTTTTTTACCTTTGACCTCTAAGTATGGCCTTGACCTTTGCGGTACAACACATCGTCTCATGATGGTTAACATTTCTGCCAAGTAATTTCATAATCCATCAAAGAATAAGGAAGTTATTGACTGTCCTTTTTTTACCTTTGACCTCCAGGTATGACCTTGACATTGGAGGTATGGACCTAGGTCTTGCACATGACTCATGGTTAAACTTTCAAGCCTCTAGCTCCAATAGTTTTTGAGATATCTTGCTGACAAGATTTTATTAAAAAAAATTCAAAGGGCAATAACTCTTGAAAGGGGCATAATCCGGATGAGAAAAAAAATACGCGTCAGCTTATTTTCCATTAGGAATGCATATATGAAATTTCAAAACCATAGCATACACAGTTCTAAAGTTCTGCTATGCATCACTTTTAGCATTCATTACAATGGGCACAAATTACCAAAATGACAAAGGGCCATAACTCGCAAAGTATTTTTCGGAATTTTGTCAAAAGTTAATCAGTTCATATACTCATCACCACCAATATACTCAACAACTTTCAAGGCTCTAGCTCCAATAGTGTTTGAGATATTATGCTGACAAGATTTTATTAAAAAAAATTCAAAGGGCAATAACTCTTGAAAGGGGCATAATCCGGACGAGAAAAAAAATACGCGTCAGCTAATTTTTCATGTGGAATCCATATATGAAATTTCAAAACCCTAGCATACACAGTTCTAAAGTTATGCTATGCATCACTTTTAGCATACATTACAATGGGCACAAATTACCAAAATGACAAAGGGCCATAACTCACAAAGTATTTTTCGGAATTTTATCATAAGTTAATCAGTTCATCTACTCATCACCAACAATCTATTCACCAACTTTCAAGGCTCTAGCTCCAATAGTTTTTGAGATATCTTGCTGACAAGATTTTATTAAAAAAATTTCAAAGGGCAATAACTCTTGAAAGGGGCATAATCCGGACGAGAAAAAAAATACGCGTCAGCTAATTTTTCATGAGGAATCCATATATGAAATTTCAAAACCCTAGCATACACGGTTCTAAAGTTATGCTATGCATCACTTTTAGCATACATTACAATGGGCACAAATTACCAAAATGACAAAGGGCCATAACTCACAAAGTATTTTTCGGAATTTTGTGAAAAGTTAATGAGTTCATCTACTCATCACCACCAATATATTCACCAACTTTCAAGCCTCTAGCTCCAATAGTTTTTTTAGATATCTTGCCGACAAGATTTTATTAAAAAAATTTCAAAGGGCAATAACTCTTGAAAGGGGCATAATCCGGACGAGAAAAAAAATACGCCTCAGCTTATTTTCCATCAGAAATGCATATATGAAATTTCAAAACTATAGCATACACGGTTCCAAAGTTATGCTATGCATCACTTTTAGCATACATTACAATGGGCACAAATTACCAAAATGACAAAGGGCCATAACTCACTAAGTATTTTTCGGAATTTTGTCATAAGTTAATCAGTTCATCTACTCATCACCAACAATCTATTCACCAACTTTCAAGGCTCTAGCTCCAATAATTTTTGAGATATCTTGCTGACAAGATTTTATTAAAAAAATTTCAAAGGGCAATAACTCTTGAAAGGGGCATATTCCGGACGAGAAAAAAATACGCGTCAGCTAATTTTCCATGAGGAATCCACATATGAAATTTCAAAACCCAAGCATACACGGTTCTAAAGTTATGCTATGCATCACTTTTAGCATACATTACAATGGGCACAAATTACCAAAATGACAAAGGGCCATAACTCACAAAGTATTTTTCGGAATTTTGTCAAAAGTTAATCAGTTCATCTACTCATCACCATCAATATATTCACCAACTTTCAAGGCTCTAGCTCCAATAGTTTTTGAGATATCTTGCTGACAAGATTTTATTAAAAAAAAATTCAAAGGGCAATAACTCTTGAAGGGGGCATAATCCGGACGAGAAAAAAAATATGCGTAAGCTAATTTTCCATGAGGAATCCATATATGAAATTTCAAAACCCTAGCATACACGGTTCTTTAGTTATGCTATGCATCAAAAGCGTAACTGACGGACGAACGAACCAGAAACAATATGCCCCTCCAACTTTTTCAAAGTTGAGGGCATAATAAGAAAGTTATTGACAGAACGCAAAAAAGGCCCTTTTTTTACCTTTAACCTCTATGTATGACCTTGACCTTTCAGGTATTAAACTGGGTCATGCGTGCAACACATCATCTCATGGTGGTTAACATTTCTGCCTAGCAATTTCAAAATCCATCTGAAAATAAGAAAGTTATTGACCAAACACGAAAAAAGGCCCCTTTTTTACCTTTGACCTCTATGTATGACCTTGACATTTTAGGTACCAAACTGAATCATGAATGCAACACATCGTCCCATGATAGTTAACATGTTTGCCAAGTAACTTCAAATTCTATTTAAAAATAGGCAAGTTATTGACAAAACCCGAAAAAAGGCCCCTTTTTTACCTTTGACCTCTAAGTATGACCTTGACCTTTGAGGTACCAACCTGGGTCATGCGCGCAACACATCTCCTTATATTGGTTCACATTTCTGCCATGTGATTTCAAAATCCATCTCAAAATAAGAAAGTTATTGACCAAATACGAAAAAAAGGCCCACTTTTTGACCTTTGACCTCTAAGTATGACCTTGACCTTTGAGGTACCGACCTGCCTCATGTGCACCACACATCGTCTCATGATTGTTAATAATTATGCCAAGTAATTTTAAAATCCATCTCAAAATTAGAAAGTTATTGACCAAATATGAAAAAAGGCCCCTTTTTTGACCTTTGACCTCTAAGTATGACCTTGACCTTTGAGGAACTGACCTGCCTCATGCGCACCACACATTGTCGTATGGTTGTTAATAATTATGCCAAGTAATTTTAAAATCCATCTCAAAATAAGAAAGTAATTGACCAAATACGAAAAAAAGGCCCCTTTTTTGACCTTTGACCTCCAAGTATGACCTTGACCTTTGAGGTACCGACCTGCCTCATGCGCACCACACATCGTCTTATGGTTGTTAATATTTCTGCCGAGTAATTTTAAAATCCATCAAAAAATAAGAAAGTTATTGACCGGACAGGATTTGCCCATACATATATACATACCAACAAACTTCCAAGGGAGATAATTCAAAAAGTATAAATTTGAGAGTTATGGTTCTTGCGCACTGCACGTCGTCTAATGCTGATTAATATTTATACGAAGTTTCGTGAAGATAGCTCTAACGGTTTTCAAGTTACAGAGCGGACACGAATGTGTGACAGACAGACGGACAGACAGACAGACGGACAGACAGACAGACGGACAGACGGACAGACGGACAGACAGACAGACGCCCGGGGGAAAAACAATATGTCTCTCCGAAAAAAAATTTTTTTGGGGGAGACATAATTAAGTAACATTCCTGTTAAGTATGTATGAAATTGGCCGGAGGTTTTATTAAAGCTGTCACTTGAAAGCAACTTGTAACAATGCACGACCGTCATGAACACACGCCTATATAATTCTAACCCCGTCAAACCCCACTTTTATACAGGAAAACTGGGGTTTACAGGCGCTTACATTATTTTTCTTATTTCCGCTCAAAAAACATAGATTGTGGGTACTCATAAGAACCGCCTCGGTTCTAACGATACCCACAATCTATGTTTTGAGCAGAAATATGAAAAAATATTACGATTTTTACCTGGAAAATTTCATTTTTTGTTGGTAAAATTTTACCAATATATTTGAATAGGCATGTTTTCGTAATGACGAACGGCACACGATGGAAGACGGACGACGCACGACAGACATTGATTGAACATGTGCACTTGGTGCTTAGGTGAGCCAACATCATTTGTAAAATACCACTCTCTAGGCTAATTCAGCAGACGACAAATTGTTGTATTTTGTCACTTTCCCAGAAAACAGAACTTGGAGACAATTTACATGAAATGGAAAATCCTGTTTCTGAAAAAAAAAAATGAGAAAAATATTTTAAAATGTTGTCTGCTGAGAAAATAACCAGCATGCAGATTCACTAGAAAAGTGTTCGATTATATTAAATGAATAAATATATTATGTACATGTTTATCGTTGGGTAGGATCCATCGTTCTGAGAGAAGTGGCTTACCCAGTTCTTGGTGATAAGTTCCGTGGAAATGATTTCCATCTCCATGTGACAAATACCGTATGTAGGCAAGGTGTGTTGAACTGCGAATAGGATCTAGGCCTGTTAAAAATGGACCGCAGATCTTGTCTTTCCTTGACTTGCTGTAATATATCTAAAAAAAAACAGGCACCGAGGATGTAAAAGGGCCAAATTGTGAGAAAACGAAAAACATTAGGAAAACACACCATTACAAATACATTGTAAATTTTACCACAGAAAAGTCGAAACTTTTAAGTTGAAAAACCGTGATTATTTTCTTATTTCCACCCAAAATATTGATTATGCATACTCGTTAGGACCACCTCATCGAGGCGGTTCTAACGAGTACCCAAAATCTATATTTTAGAACAGAAATAATAACAATAAGGTTTACCTCTGTAAACCCCAGTTTTAAGGTAAAGTTACACGCCTGTGTGGCATTTCTCAAAAAACGGTTACTACAGAAATGAACTTCATTTTTGTGGACTTTATCGATGTGTAAACTCCGGCGAATCAGTGAGTTCACACACTAGAGCTGATCTATTTCGATTATCATTTCGTGTATTTCATCTGGCTTTGAGCTAAGTTTGTGAGTGATTCGCCGGAGTTTTTCTACAAAAATGAAACTCATTTCTATAGCAACCATTTTTGAGAAATGCCACACGGGCGTGTTACTGTAGTGCCCTGTTTGCTTCACGACCTTGCACTATGCCCTTTCTCGAACAAATTATCATGGTCCCAGAGCTGTACGTGTTATTGAAGGTCAATTGTTAGACTGACACGATAAATCGGATAATATATTAATCAATCGATAAATTCCATAAAAAATGATAATCAACGCTGATTTGCTTGTAATCGATTATTTGATATGTGTCATGTTCCTAACCAAAGTTATGCTTTAAATAGCTGGATGAGTGGTAAACAATGCAGACCTTGATAAAACGCCGCGTTAGGCGGCGTCTCATCTGGGTCTGCACTGTTTACTCAAGCCTGTCTGTTCAAATTCGCATATGGTAAAGTACAACATATGGTAAGAGTCACGCTCAGATAGATTTGCATGACTCTTACCATGTACTCAGACAACATATAGTAAGATACGTGTACATGCCAGACAAGTAGAATAATGGCAAAATCTTAAGTGATTACTAATCGATTATCGATCACAGTGCCAGGACTGATAGTCGATCATCTTTTCAGCAAGGTAAATTCCGAGGAGCAATCGTGCTCCTGATATCACTCGGCATCAGCACACTTTCTTGATATTTAAGAAAAAGATCACTTCTAGTAGTGCATTGTTGAGTGATATATCATAGGCTTGACGTCAGTTGTAGAGTAAATCAAATCACGAGCGCGTAGCGCTAGTGTTTTCATGTGAGCTTTATCAGGTCAACATGACATTGCACTTCTATGAACTGGACTAGTGGAAAAATTGCCAAAACTGTAAGAGTGTGCAAGGGGATTAACTAATAAATAGAATACCAGTTGCGTGTTTATCATGCTGGGCTTCAAGAACACCTGTAGAATCGCTCGACAAGCCTCGCGATCCTACAAGCGTTCTCGAAGCCTTGCCTGATAAACATGACATGAACCTGGTATTCTCTATGTCCCTCATTGGGATACCGACGGACACCAGCTCACCCTACCAACACTGGACAATACTCTTGTCCTTCGATATGTTAACGAGCCCAACGAAGGAGTAAGAAAACAAACATTTTAGAAAAAATAACACAATTTATTGACAAATATACTTTAACTTATCGTCATTACTGTAAAGAAGTAAGAAAGAAATACTTAACTCTGTTATTAAATATCATTGAAATTATTTTGCCTGATCCCACTAATTTCTAAGTGAATAATAATCCACAAGTAATCCAACACAGAATTTATAATTAAAGTATCCTAAGAATTCCAAACAGAAAACTATGGAAATTCTGATCCTTTTTATGTAGTAAAGGAAGATTCTTGAATATTGTAGAATGAAATTACTTCATATGCTAAAATTAATGTGATCTTGAAGTTTCTAGATTATACTTTTACCCTTCACATTAGGATAAGACACCCGTGTGACATAGTGCATTTTTACATCTCCAAAATGGCTCCTTTTCTGATCAAAATCCGCGATATTTTTTTATAAATGCTCAAAACAAAGGTTATGAGTGCTTGTTAGAACCGCCTCATTGAGGCGATTCTAACAAGGACCCAAAACCTATGTTTTTGAGCAGAAATAAGAAAAATAATGTCTACCCCCGTAAACCCCAGTTTTCTCTATATAAAGTGGGGTTTAGGGAGGCCTTTAATTCACGGACTTCTTTTCGTGATGACTAATAAACAGAATGTGACTCATTCTCCAAAACCTTCCCCTTAAGAAGTTATTAAATAAATATCACGTTAATAACCCAGAGGGGTGAATGCGAGAATCAGAAATCTTATATATAACAACATCCTGATTCGGAGCAATAGTGACCGATATCAGTAAATAGAGGATCTTACACGAGTAATCATTTCATATGAAATTTATGAAACGAGACTTCGGCGAGTTTCATAAATTTCATATGAGATGACCACGAGTGTTCTTACACCCGTGGTCATTTCATATGGAATTTATGAAACGAGCCTTCGGCGAGTTTTCATAAATTTCATATGAAATGACCAAAAGTGTAAGATTCTGTTTATCATATGGCCACTTTATATTGGACTTAATCGTCTTTAAATTTAACAATTTTTCAATAAAAATGCATTGTTGACATGCACGTCGTCATGACGTTTCTTAATCCCGCGAAAGTGTTATAACACGTGTGGTCATACGATATTTATTACGCGACGTTATCCACTGCTTATCAACGCATCATATTATATTAGAGGATCTCACATTAGTGCTCATGTATTATTGAATTAATTGAACGATTTGTGGAAAAAGGATTGCGACACGAGTATCCTCAACGAGTTCAATAAATTCAATAATATATGAGCACGAATGCAAGATTCCAGATCTGTTCATCATATGACATTTAAAACGCATTTTATTCACGACTGATTTACGACGTACAGCAATGCCAATATGCCGCCATTAGTAATCGTGACATCGTTAAGGACGTCATACGTGTAACGTTACTGAGCATATCTAACTAGTTAGCATATATAATCCACTGGTGGAGTACGAAATTTATTACACAGCGTTATGACATTCTCAGACGCGATGTCATATCAAAATTCCTATTAATCCATTGCATGCGGGAAACCCCCAAAGGGGTACCTTGGCAAACAGAGCAGGTTCAGATCAGACTCTGCAGAACGCGGCGTCTGATCAGGGCTTGCACTATTTGCTAACACCAAAATAGGCCTGACACTTCTTATATGACAAATGGACTTGTCCAACATATAGCAATGGAAGAGTCCATTGGTATACAATGGATCACACTGGATTTCCTGCTAACACAAAACTCACCATAAGGTAATCCTTGCAAGGTTTTGATTCCACTTTATGCAAATCTAGGCTGGTAATTTCTATTTGGACTACCATGCCTCGATCTGCTTGAATAACCCAGAAACAGTCTGCGCTGCCCTCAGGAGACGCGATCTCCCCATCAAAACCAGACAGCAAACCACCACACTCCTCGCTGAAGTCTGCGAAAGAAAACTATAGTGAACAATTGATGACTCGAAGACTGTTGGCTCTTTCGTACTTGTTCTTGAGTCCCTAGGAAGCATTTCATAACTGCTGATATACATGTATAGAGAATACCAGGTGAGTGTCTTTGAATATCAAGTTTATCAGGCAAGGCTTCGGGAACGCTTGTAGAATCGCGAGGCTTGCCGAGCGATTCTGAATGCGTTCTCGAAGGCGAGCCTGATAAACCTGATATCAAAAGACACGAATCTGGTATTCTATTTATCAGTTTATCCCCTTGTAAACTCTTTAAATCGGCAATTTACGGTCAGTCATTGCGTCCCAACATCCCGGCGCGGAATATATAATGGGTCAGTATATTGACTATCAGCTGACCGTTATTTTTATTTAATCATTTTACATGAAAGTTTTCCTATTTTTCTTGTAATTAAATTTTTTTAGCCATTTTTGCCGGTAGTCCGCTTCATTCATAAAATTGCAATGTCACGTTGACGTGATAAAGCTCACTTGTCCTGAGATAGTATATCTTTATCAGGTCAATGCGTTACAATGCAATATATTAGTGGGGTTAATGATAAAAATATATTTGGGATACTTGTCCTATTTGATCCCGATAATGTATGCTGCGTGTACTCATCAAAATCGCCTCGATGAGGCGATTCTTATGAGTACATACAACATAATAATATAAATATTGAAGAAAATTGAAAAACAATGTCCACATTATGCATCCTGACCCGGCCCTAAGGGAATCCTCGGTGGAATTCGTTTCACTGGCCGTTCCAAGGCGGTTCTTCTGTCGCGGTTTATTTTTGTTATGGTTTGTCTTTGAGTGGGTGTATCGCTTATATTATTTTGTTTTGGATAGGCAATCGGCCATTTTGTTGGAAATTAACTGTCTTTTTGGCTTTTCCGCTATTGATGTTTACATTAGAGTCTAGTTATTTCATGTTTGTGTTTCTTTCCATTTGGTGTCTCTGATTGGAGCTGTGGTTTAATTGTATCGATTCCTGATCACTGCCTACACTTCTGTTTTGAATTTTACAGAGGGTCATAAATATATCAATTTTGTAGCTAGAGTAACATAGCTTGATATAAAACTGCGTATTGTTGTTGTAACCTTATGTTAAAAGTTTGAAGTTTGAAGTTGATGCTTTGTTCTGGTTTGCACGTTATTAAGAAAAAACATGAAAATGTGGACAGACAGATGGATGGATTAAGGGACATTAGTCAAAATGTGTTGCTAAAGTTGTTACCCTTTGCTACACATGCGTGTATTATCACCGTAAATAACTACAGCAAGTTGCATTGGAATATCTATAATGGTTTTGAAATTATGACGAAAAAAAAGATGACAAATGCTAAAATGTTGATTGTGTTCAAAATGAAAGAGAACGAGATGACCAGGAATCGACACAAAGGGTCATAGCTTTGAAAATATTTTAACTAGAGTTACATAACTTCCCATGCAATTGTGCATTGTTATTGTGACCTTACGTTTAAAGTGCTAAGCTGATGCGTATGACGGTTTGTAAGTTGTTTAGAAAAATAAATCATGAAAAATGTTGACGGACGGACAGGGTGATTACAATAGGGCACCTGCAAAAATTTTGCGGGGCCTAAATTACTTGATATCATATATTTGTTCAATTCACAAACTGCAGGAAAAACAGTGTAGATCCTGATCAGACGGCGTCTCCAGGAGCCATCTGATCTGGATGTACACTGTTTGCGAAGGTAGGGGTTGTCAAGAACAGCATGCTAAGGGTTAACGTTCCTTGGCGTAGTACCAACAACGGGTTACGAGCAAATTTCAGGCCTCACCTCCTTTGCTCGCGACCCATCTTGTTCATACTTCAATGAACATTCAAATTAAATAGCGGATCTTACATAAGTGTTCATGCATTATTGAATTTATTAAACAAGTTGAGTAAAAGGGATAAAATGCGAGGCTGTGTCGAGCATTTTATCCCTTTTCCTCAACGAGTTTAATAAATTCACTAATACCTGAGCACGAATGCAAGACTCTATTTATCATAGGACATTTAAAACGCATTTTATTCACGATTGTTTACAAAAATGTCAATATTCCGCCGTTAGCAAACGCGACGTCGTTTAGGACGTCGTACATGTAACGTTTCGGGACGTATCTAGCTAATTTGCATATTTAATCCACAAGTGGATTATCGAAAATATTACATGACGTTATTACACTCTCAGACGCGACGTCATATGATAAACACATTTCTTGAAAGAATAAAGGCAGGTCTAAAAAGGCAATTGTATACCGAACATGTGGATATAAGTGGCTTTAAATCTGGCATCCAACGTTTTTCCTTCAGCGCGTAATCTGACAAACAATACGGTAGATGTTGATCGCATCATCAAATCTGAGCTATTGTTGTTACCGCAGAATGAGCCAAGCTTTCCGTGGTCATCATACACCTGAAATAAAACACAAAAGAGTCTCACACCCTTTAAAGCAGGTGCATGTTCCGATAGCCATCTGTTAATCAAGTGCTTGTAACTCTTTCACTAATAGCCCGACCAGAGTTCTCTGATATTCATGACAATGCCCAACTACTACCAGACAAGTTTCAAACCAGGCTCCTGAAAAGTAGGTTTTGCGCAGACATGAGCAGTTCTACAAACTGTGACGGTCAGACGCACAGTACCTTGAAGTTGTTGGCTTCCAATTTCGATTGGAAGCCATTTCGATTGGATTGGTGTTACCCGAGTTTATTTCTAACCATCTTATGACGTAACTAGGAAAGCCCTACAGATAAGACTGCTCTCCACATATTTACGCAGTGAAAACTCGTTCGGAATAAACAGAAATATGCAGCGCCCGTCGACGTCTATTTATAAAGCGTTTCCAGATAACTATTTATAAAGCGTTTCCAAAAAGTCAAACAAATAAAAATAAAAAGTTACCTACTTTCACTTTCGACCTTCAGTTAACCCATAGGTGCCAAAAATCCACCTTAATCTGAAGTGGTCAATGGGGATGTCATTTTTGTGGTAAGTTTTACAAAAAAAATGCATGTACGTTGAGCAAACAGTTTAGATCTTGATCAGATGCGGCGGCTGATCTTGATCTGCACTATTTGCTAATGTCTCAAAAAGGGCCACTAGGCATATATGGGTTAATTCCAATCATTGAAGGTCAATGTAAAAAGCAGGAATACTTGATTCCAGTTGATGGTGAAATTATCTTAACTGCCGTTTTCGACGGCATAAGCGTTTGTTGTGACTATGGTCTTCTGCATCTATGTGCTAAAATCTCATGAACTAGCATGTTTCAGTTCATTACGAAAACACACCTATTCAAATATATACAGAATTTTGCCCCCAGAATGAAAATTGTTCGATTAAAAAAAATCTTATTTCTGATCTAAACATAGATTGTAGGTACTGGTTAGAACCGCCTCGATGACGCGGTTCCTACGACTACCCACTGTCTAGGGGTAAAAATTAGACAGGCGTGTTTTCGTGATGTGAAAAAATATTCATTTTTTTTTTCTAGTCTAAATATAGATTGTCGGTGCTCGGTGTTCTGAACATCCTAAAAAGGAAAATAATGTACCCCTTACACCCAACTTTTTCTGTATAAAAATGGGTTTATACATATGGGGTAGCCTCAATGTGCTTCTAGTGCCCGGTTACCTTAAAAACAAGATTATCGTTGTTCAGTACACGGACTTGTTGATGTAATGCTTTTCTTTTCTTAAGGATTTGTGAAAAAATGAAATACTAAATGCCAATAGATTACAAAAGTTAATTCTGTCACTTGAGTCACACTTCTTTCAAACTTTTCATGGTCACTCAGATTTTCCAGGGCGAGTGTACGAAGAGAGCTTGACAGTTGAAATCAGTAAAAAAAGTTTTGCAGAGTCCAGTTATAGACAGATAGTCTAACTAGCTGATAACTTATTGTGCAAAACAATTTTTCCGAGTTGTATTTCACGAAGTAATTCAATCAAGTGTGTTTGTTGCAAAAGTGATATGTCATTTTGTCTTCATTTATTTAGGAACAATATTAACCGTACCGGCCCCGATAGCTCAGTTGGTAGAGTGTCCGCTCCGGGGAACGGGAGGTCACGGGTTCGATACCGGGCCGCGGCATACCAAAGTCGTTAAAATGGTACTAGCTGCTCCTCGCTTGGCACTCAGATTTAAGGGGAAGAGCTAGGACTGGTCGACCCAGTGTCAGGATAATGTGACTTGGTGTTGTATCATGTAATGTGTCTGGAACATGATACTTCAGTGAGGCAGCACTATAAAAGTGAGCATTGGGCTCCCTGTCGCAACAATACACCGTCGTGATATGACTGAAAAATTGTTGAAAGCGACGTTAAACCCGAATTCACACACACACACACACACACACACACACACACACACACACACACATTTTATAAGCGGTGGTCAATTTTAGAAAACATGCCATTGTTCATCAAATTGCGTGTCAAACGAGTAATTTAAAAACTTAACCTGCCATGGTTCTGTCTTTTCTGACAAATTTTCCACAAGCTTTAAACTTGTGCGAGTGAGCAGCTCGCCACATTCAGCCTTCGGTGTTCATCAATCCGATTTTTTTAACCATTACAGTTAGACGCGTTTCGCTCCTGGCCGGGTCCGTTAATATATTTCTACGTACATTGTCCTCCTTTCAATGGTTTAAGATGGACAGCTAACAATGAAACCGTTTCCGTAGTCTTACCAGGAAAATCGTGCTTATTTAGAGCGACAACGTTGATGCAACGTCAAGACGTGGCATCGGCTTCATTGGCATGACATGGGTCTTTTTCACAAAGGCGACCAGCACTGACTCAGGCGAGCCTGCGAGTACGCACAGCCTTACCAGAGCCTTTGCTGCTCTCAGATACATGTGAATGTAGAAACGGAGATGCGTTTTAGTTGGCTACGCACATGTATTTGACAAAATGTATGCTTATAAGGGAGGTAATACAGAGGGAACGACTAACTTTTTAACCCTTTTGGTACCAAATGGAATTTTCCTCCTTATATATGGGAGGAGTACATTTCGAAATTTAGGGGTGTCAGGTTGTGTTTTCTTCAAAATTTATTCGGGAAACGGCTTATCATTTTGCAAACAGTGTAGGCCCTGATCAGACGCCGCGTTCTGCGGCGTCTGATCTGGGCTTGCACTGTTTGCCAAGGTACCCCTTTAGGGGTTTCTGGTACTAAACAGGTTGAGCCCCAAAACCTGGGAGAATGTGAAAAATATTGTTGTTGTTTTTTACCAGTTGATAACTTTACTTGTAAATAAATTTGGTCAACAGCACAAATGATTGCTTGCAGGTAAACTTTAAACTTCAAATGCGGACGCCGATGCTTACGCCGACGACGGACGCCGGGGGTATGGCAATAGCTCCCCCTTACTTTCGAGGGCGAGCAAAAATGGCGGATTTTCAACTTTACAAACTGGGGAAGCCTTCCTTTTAAAAGGAAACTTTATTTCTCGACTATTTTTAAAATCTTATTTTACGATTTCGAAGAAATCGAGATTGTTTGTACTCCCTTTATGTATCCAGTATCCTGTTTTCAAATACACGAATATGTTCAATCGTCAATGTTTTGTCAGTCGCTTAAAGATACATTTTTGTATTGCATAACACCCCAATGACCAGTTATTAAAGAATGCTGTTTTGTACGGAAACCTGGATGGAACATGCAATTGATTTTAAAATGTTGTGCGAAGTGTATTATCTTGTGTGAACAACTTAACATCTTGTGTGCACAAGTTATTATCCTGTGAGCACAAGATAATATCTTGTTCGCACAACATAGAGCATGTGCGGACAACATAATATATTGTGCGCACAAGTTCTTATCTTGTTCGCACAAGGTAATATTTTGTGCGCACGACATATTACCTTGTGCGCACAACACATTATCTTGTTCGCACAACATTTTATTTTGTTTGCACAACATAGATGTTGTGAGAACAAGATAATATCTTCTGCGCACAAGATATTATCTTGTTTGCACAACTTAATATCTTGTGTGGACAACATGATATATTGTGCACACAAGATAATATCTTGTGCTCACAATATAATATCTTGTTCGCACAAATTGATATCTTGTTCGCACAACATATTATCTTGTTAGCACAATTTAAACAGATGCATAATATATTATGTTGTCCGCACAAGATCTATGTTGTGCGAACAAGATATTTTCTTGTGCGCATTGTACGCATAAACAAGTTATTATGTTGTTCACACAAGATATATCTTGTACGCACAACATATTCAAAAAGAAAACGCATTTCCCTTCCCGGGCTCCGTTGTTTTGAGATAAGATACATTTTGGGTATTCTGGCTGCATTCTGTCATACAGGTAGGGGCTCAAGAGAGGATAATCAATTACATAGAGACATACGTTTGACAATTCACATCTATTCATTTACTTGCTTGATAACTAGTCCAGTTAACGCACTTTTATTTATTAACCCATATATGACAATGGAATATTCCACCTAGTTACTTTGGAGTGGTCCATTTCCAATTATAGGGGTGTCAGGTTTGGTTTTCTTTGTGCCAAATTTTACAAAAACGAATGTTCCTTAAGCAAACAGTGTAGATCCAGATCAGACGCCGCGTTCTGCGGCGTCTGATCTGGATCTACACTGTTTGCCAATGTCCCAGAAAAGGGCCGCTAGGCATATGTGGGTTAACTCACCATTATTTATAATCATTACCAAAACGTGCCTATTCAAATACCTTGGTAAAATTTTGCGACCAAAACTGATAAAATCCTGATATCTGAAATATTTCGGCCAAAAACATATTTAGTGGGCACCCGTTAGAACTGCCAAGGAAGATATCAGGCAAGTGTTTGTAACGAACATAAGTGATGCTCTGCATGGAGACAGAAGACACAAAACAATGTCATCGAAGAGACCGAGTACATGCCTAGATGTACACTGGTACTTCTGTGATAACAAAGTGTATCTGTGTGTGTTCACACTTGTGTATTTAGCCTTCCCAAACACGCAGCACACAAACCTTTCCAGATCGTCTTATAACAAGTCAGAACATGTCAGATTTTCTCCCAAACCACAGATCTGGAAATTTCTCAAGTCCTTCTCACAAAAGCACTAATTATGTCACACCCAATGAAACACTGCAAGGCAGGGAGAGCTTGGCACAATTCAAACTCTTTAACTTCAATAATTTGCTTAACGTTACGCAATAATCGCTTGTTACCCGTCCCTGTATCATATAACACGATTGGGTCAATATCATGAGCCAATTTAAGCATGAGAACAAACACATCGGTGTCCGGAGAGCGCACAACAATGTGTTGTTTTAGTGCAGTCTGTGAAATATGCAGACAATGGATGATTATTCTTTTGTTTGTCTCTTCCCTTGAAGTGAACAAAAAATCGACTTCTGTTACTGTCACTGTCTCTGCATTAGTACTAGTCAGACAGTAACACGTCTCTGAAATATGCTAAAGAAATTTCTCAACCATGTCTCTTTCTGGCATATGCATCTCTCTGCCATTCTGATTAGCTGAGTTTTGTTCTCATCTTTTGCCATAAAACTTTTCCTGTCCTTGGGAGTCTTGGTATTTGCTCTAGCCAGCAAGTGCGTTGGCGCTGTACCCCGTCGTTTATGCTCAAACGACTTTATTTTATTGGTTTGGTCGCCATGAGGCGGGCAAACCGGGTCTAATGACCAGATTGTAACTGTACCATGGAAGGGCACGTGACGCGATCAACCAATCAGCTTTAACGATGATGCAATACTGTACTGCAATTACAGGAAACAACCTGTCTGAATAGCGAAACAGGCCGAAAAGCAAGCGTTTCAACTCTAACAATAAATATCTTAAGGGAAATGTTTACACGTGGCAGGTGTGGCAGTTAGCCTACCATTTTTACCGTATTTCGAAGCACACCTGTTCAAATACATTGTCATTTTTTGGCCAAAGAAAAAGAAATTTTAAAAAGAAATATTTGCCTTTTTTGCTCAAAACATAGATTGCGGGGAGTCGACAGAAACACCTCGACGAGGCGATTCTATCGAGTACCCACAATCTAGTGTCTCAGAGCATGAATACGGAAATTAATGTATACCCCTGAAAACCCGAGCTTTACTATATAAAAGTGTAGATTATATTTTCTTGTCCTTTGGAATCATTGATTCCATTGTGGAATTTTGAAAATATCTTAGGGTCACTGATGAGGCCTAATTAGCCGAAACTAGTTAGTCTGCCCAGAAAACATGTGCACATCATATTTTTCAGTTCCTTGCTTCCAAAGGATAACCCTTTTATAGAACATATTAAAGGGGATCACAATTCTATAGGCATGATTTCGTGATGGAAATACAACTTTAAGGACCTTATGGTTGCTACTCTGTTGACTCTGTCCAACTGAAAAAGGGTTCTACTCTAAAAGGGGAAGAATTTGCTCCTCAAGGGGTCTACTCTAAAAGGGAAGAATTTGCTCCCTAGGAGCAAATTCTTTCCTTTAAGGGTATACCCCTTAGACATATCCAAAGAGAAACTACTTTTGCAGGAGTAGCTGGCATTTTCGCAAATTTTCGCAAATTTTACGTCTTGCAATGCCATTATGGAGTTAGTCCATGGGGCCATGGAAACGAAAAACAACAGAACATAACTACTATTTCTCACAAAGTGTGGCAGTCTGACTGGCGATAAGGAAGACTCGGGTTCGATACCTACCGGGGTCGGCAACATTTTTTATGATTATGAAACTTTTCTATGGTCATTCTCCCCCTTCCGCTGATTCAGGAAGGGCAGGAGTCAGTTTTTGGCGACAGAATGTGCACTGAACTGGTAAATCGATTACGGATAAGCCTGCTCAGGAAAAGCGTGAATAGGTACACTGACAGGCCCAAACATGACCCAAATCAGTGTTGACTGGGCCGTTAAATACAAATAAACAAAACTTGCAAAGTTTACTTCACACAGATAGGAACAGATTTATATATTCTGAACATCTTTCGGTACGCTGGTAGCTCTAATAATACGTATATGTAAATGTTGGAAAGACAGAGAACGTTATTTTTCCTCATTTATAAAGATCGCTGGGTGTAACGGGCCTCCGTGGCCTAGTGGATAAGAGTGCTGACTCTTAATCATTAGGTCGCTCAACGGTGTAGGTTTCGGACCCCGCCCATAGGGGCATGAAGAAATATATGGGCTGCATGATGCTTCCATGCAGAGCTGAATCCGGCCCGCACACTAGTACTGGTAAACCGCTTAGAGGATCTAAGCCTTCCAGGAACCGCGGTGCGAGGTGGACCGTCCATGCTAATAAACCCTATTGGTTTCATTGGGCGACAGGGCTTGAGATGTCATTTCATCTCAATGTCGGGTAAAAGTCCCACAAAATTGCAAGCAACGTCTCCAAAATGACCTTTACAGCGTTGACGGGGACGTTAAACCTCAAATCAATCAAACAAACAAAACGGTGTAGGTTTGAGCATGGCTCAGGTCACATAATGAGAAGTTCTGCAACGGAAGGTCAGGAGGTTTTTCATCGGGTACTTTAGTTTTCGCTGACCTCCGATTAACGATCGGCTTGATGTGAGTGAAATAATCTTGAAAGTATCGTAAAACCATACATAAAAAGATCGCTGGGTGTGTAAAAACATTTTCACGTCTTTGCTACAAGAATTAACGTCAGTGCCAAGGTCTAAGGTTCTAACTCTTCCAAATACATAAAATATTTAGGGAGCGAAACAAAGTCATAACGTTGATGGGTCGTTGTTTATTGTTCTTGAGCCCAGCGCAGATAGCAATAGTTTCTGTTCAAAAACTTCATGACTACTAAGTGACCTGCCACCAGTTACAGACTGAGTTGTTAAAAGACTTTTTGGCGCCTTCGATGGGAGCTATTGTATCTGATAAGCCGAGAGTGGTGTTCTTTATTTCCACTCAATACTTGACGTTTTACTAATCAGTTTCTGTTACAATTAAATTGTGATCCAGAAAGATATACAAAAGGATTGCAAATTTCAGTTTTTGCGGTGGTACCGCTCAAAGAAACTGCCGAGGTTTAAGATACAGTCTGATTCGCAGCACTTTGTCTGGGCAGGCTAAGATCTTCCTAGGCGGTTCAGCAGTACTTCAAAGTTCGGTAGGTTTCAACTCATGCAATCCAATATATTGCCCCCAGGTCTGATCGGCCCCCGTCCATCGGGGATTGAAGAAATAGATTGGGCTGCATGAGTAGTGTTAAATCGCCTAGAAGTTCTAAGCCTGCCCCGGAAAAGTGGCTCGAGTCGGACCATTCATGCATTTCAACCATTTAGTTTCATTGGGCGACAGGGCTTGAGAAGGAGTTTTATCTGCCCGTTTTATCTCAGTACTGAGTAAAAGTCCCACAAAATTGGAAGCAATGTCTCAAAAAAGACTCATACAGTGTTAACAGGGACGTTAAAAACAAATGCAATAGATAACCAAGGCCCTATAGAAGGCCTGATGACTTAGGAAAAATCTTTTTATATGCCCGTTTGAAAAACAACAACAACAACAAAAAACGGTCGTATTAAGTTATGGGGTTGGTGTCCGTCCGTCCGTTCGTAAACTTTTTTTTCGTTTCCGTACAACTCCTACTTTACAGTTTTTATCCGATCAAGCCTAAAATGTGTATGTAGTAAGGCTAAGATGTGAAGATATGCCACCAAATATTAACAGAGTTATGACCCTTTGAAAAATTCGGTTTACATTTTCGTTTGGTTATTTTTTTTTTTTTTTGCTATATATGTGTAAAGCATATGTAAGTTACATTTACTTTATACTTGCCATGGCGTTAAACAATTTACCACTTACCACAGAATACTCATCACCACCTTCCCTTCCTGATACCAAGGTCACAGACTTAGAAATTGTATATACACGTTTTGTATTAAAGTTTATTATTTTTATTCAAAAAATGCATTAAGTGGGATAATGATATCAGCTGGCTCAAATCAGAATGTAGACTGACAAGACCAAACCTATTGGATGCTTTTTGAAAGCAGCCAACTTGTTCATAAGTGTCTGTGACAAAGTCAACTCTTAAAGTTTTAAACCATTTCTGCAAGACCTTCGAAACTCGCAGTGATTGGAACAAGGGACTGAAGTTTGGCGTTTTCATCGTACACGCATGCTATTCGCTCATCTGTTGGTCTTGTCACTGGTTCAACACAAGCCTCTCAACTGTGCAACAGTTTTGCTTTGTCGGTTTTGACAGTAATGCCATCGATTAACCTTTAACCTGCTGAATATTCATCTAAGCCACACCCATTTCGTTATATCAACCAATCAAAGTACTTGATGTAATTTATTGCTACAAATTCGTGAACTGAATGTCAAACAGTGTAGATCCTGATCAGATGGCTTCTTCAGAAGCCATCTGATCTGGATCTACACTGTTTGCAAAGATAGGGCTTGTCGCCTACAGCAGGGTAAAGGTTAAATCTTACATCGATGATATCTTAGAGCCTGAGGTGGTACCGTTTTACGCACTAATGGTGACGTTACGCTTTTCCAACAGGACAATCAACGTGCTCATTCTGCGAGGCTACCCATGGACTTTTTCAATAAAATTGGTGTGCAAGTTCTTCCGTGGCCTGCGTTTTCGCAGGATTTAAACCCAACTGAGCACCTTTGGGACTAACTCGGAAAACGTGTGTACAGCCGACGTCATCCGCCAATCAACCGTATGCAGCTTGCCATGGCGCTGTAGGAAGTATGTGACAACATCACACAAGACAAGATACAGCGTTTAATTCGAAGCATGAGGCGTCGATGCCAAGCAAAACTTGATGCTAATGGTGGACCCCCCCGGTATTAGGATATGTGATTTTGATTTTTCGGGCGTGTGGACTTATTCGAGTCTCCGTATCTCTGCGTCCAACGAAATGCTGTAACGCTGTAGTGAGTCTGTGACTAAGTTAGTGATAATCAAATGCTGGAAATAACCAGTGCTTCAGCTGAAGTGCACGACCCGCCGGATGCTTTTAGCTTTATCAGTGTTACCATATATGGGTATGGCGGCCATTTTGGTCATGTGAACTGGACCTAAAACGGTTCCCCCAATAAATGCGCCTTATCGTAAGGAGCAAAAATATATCTTATACTTTAGTACTGTATTCTGAATCGTTTGCAGGATAAAATGCATTCTCACTTTTCCAATACAAAAGCATATGTTTCAAAGTTTGACCTAGGATTGGGTGCGCATGCGCGCGAGTGCATTCTTCCTGTTTTCCGGGAAACAATTTTTGGATATTTTTGGAATTTAAGGAATTCACTGGATGAGTCCTTTAACTTTTTCTCCTTAACTTTGTTTAAATATTTAGTTACTTGTTTATTTTGCAGGTTTAGTTAGGTTTTTACGACTTTTCATATTTATCACATCCCGGATAATTTGGCTTGGTATTTTTTTACTTTTGCACCGAAACAAAACTAGTTCCGGTTTCGCGGCGGATTGACATTAAGGTAAACCATTAAGCTTAAATGTGATTTTTGATGATATTGCCCAACAGAGGAGACTTTCCCAGACACCACTTTATATTTATTGCCCTTCAGTAACCAAAGAGTCACCAGAAAACCAACAATAATGAGCCATTTTGCATTTGACCTCCTTTTTGGAGTATGTTGCATGTTGCTGGCAACAAGACTTGCATCTCTTCTTAGTTGCAGTGGACAGGATCTACAGGAAATCCCAGTTAACTTCTACCCAGTTTATGCGGACACACGTGGTACAACAGCAATCGACCGTAACTTTGCATTTCACTTGCCCCATGTTTGTACAATATCAATCTTAAAAAAATCTCTAAGAATGAAGGGGTTTCCTGGTTCAAATAAACTTTTCTACTTGTACATATTTACAGTTGTTATAGGCAATGCTTGGGATGTTGAATCAAATCCTGGTCCAGACTCCCGAAATGACAGTTCACACTTCCCTTGTGGACTCTGTCAAAAAAGTGTTGGTTGGGAAGACCGGGGAATTTGTTGCGACACCTGCAATGTCTGGTATCACATAGGATGTCAAGGCATGTCATCAACTATGTATAGTTTTTACAACAGATCATTGAATAAAAATGTTGCATGGGAGTGTTTGAAATGTGGAATGCCAAACTTTTCCACATCTCTGTTTGACACCTCATCTTCTATAGACACCTACAACCACTTTGAACCTTTATCTACCCTATCCGAGCCTGATAGTCCGATACCAGACAACATCGGCCCACCCACGGCAGCTTCATCGCCCATTGTGCAGCAGTCAAAAGAAGCTAAACGAAAGACCAAAAAGGCGGTCCTTAACCATCCCCTCAGAATATTGATCATGAATTGTCAGTCAATAAAGAATAAAAGGGCTGAACTTCATACAATTATCGACTCGGCAAAACCAGATATCATTTTGGGCAATGAGTCTTGGTTAACCCCAGAAATTAAAAACTCGGAAATTTTCCCTGAATCCTTTGAGGCCATCCGGAAAGACAGAGTTGGGGATGCACATGGAGGTGTCTTTGTGGCTTTCAAGCGAGACCTACTCTGTACAGAAACTCCGGAGTTGGACACCAACTGTGAACTAGTTTGGTGTAAATTGAACATCATTGGATGTAGGACTTTGTACCTTGGATCTTTTTATCGTCCACCAGATCAGATTGACCCAGAATATCTTGAGGCTTTTAATTCATCTTTGTCTAGGATAATGTCAAATGCAAATGCCCATATTTTGGTTGGCGGAGACTTTAATTGTGGTGACATTGAATGGGGCAGCATGCAGGTGCCCCATGGGGTGCCTAAAAGGCAGACACAGCAACAACTTTTGGACATAATCAAAGAACACTGCCTGGCCCAAGTTGTTAACATACCCACCCGACAAGAGAAGACCCTTGATTTATTGTTTACAAATTCTCCATCCCCAGTAAGCCGAGTTAAGGGGATGCCCCCGATTGGCAAAGCTGATCATGACATAGTCCTTGTTGAGTATGACATAAAAGCTAAACGAATCAGACAAGTCCCGCGTAAAGTTTTTCTCTACAAACGTGCGGATATGGATGGTCTGCGAGACCATATGGCGCGATTTAAGGATTCGTTCCTTTCCTCTGACCTCTCACACATGTCAGTTAATGACCTGTGGGTCAGTTTTAAGTCCGAATTAACCACGGCAATGGAAAGGTTTATACCAACTAAAATGACCAAAACAAAATATAGGGCACCATGGATCGATAACACGATCAAGCATCTCATCAGAAGACGGAATAGAATGTATTTTCGTGCTCGCAAGTCTAGCAGCCCTGACGTTAAGAACCATTACAAACGGTTCAGAGCACATGTGCAAAAGGTTATAAGAGATGCATATTGGAAGCATGTTTCCAGCATCTTTACCTTTGAAGATGACAATATAGATCCCGATAGTCCCCAAAAGAATGGTAAAGTTAAAAAGTTTTGGTCATTCGTAAAGTCCCTGAAAAAGGATGCGTTTGGGATCACTTCGCTAAGGGAAAATGGAATTCTAAAAACAGATGCGCGCGATAAGGCTAATATTTGCAATAAACAGTTTCAATCAGCATTTACGCGTGAAACTGATGGTGAGCTACCATCTAAAGGTGCAAGTCCGTTCCCCTCTATGGGGGACATAACAGTTGACCCCAATGGGGTCGCTAAACTGTTAGGTAAGCTCAAGATACATAAGGCATCTGGGCCCGATGACCTGAATGCCAGGGTACTTAAGGAATGTAGTGCTGAAATATCTCCTGTGTTGGCCTTTATCTTCAATCAATCACTTGCCCAGGGCACTGTACCAGATGACTGGCGACAAGCAAATGTTACCCCGGTCTATAAAAAAGGGGAAAAATATGATGCAGCAAATTATAGACCAGTGTCGCTAACATGCATCTGTTGCAAAACCTTGGAGCATATATTAGTAAGCAACATCAACAAGCACTTAGCCTTTGAGAGCATTCTTGCTGACTGTCAACATGGTTTCCGGAGTCAAAGATCTTGCGAAACGCAGCTTGTTCAATTTTACCATGACATTGTGAGCAATCTGGATGGGGCCATAAATCGTGGCCACAAACAGACTGACTTGATCATCATGGACTTTGCTAAGGCCTTTGACAAGGTACCTCACAGAAGGCTATTACATAAACTGGAGTACTATGGGATAAGAGGATCCACGCATAGGTGGATTAGCTCATGGCTCTCTGGGCGCTCACAACAAGTTGTACTTGATGGCCAAGCGTCTGATCCAGTCCCTGTTTTATCTGGAGTCCCCCAAGGTTCGGTCCTTGGACCGGTCCTTTTCTTGGTTTTCATTAATGATCTCCCCGATAATATCAGGTCATCGGTCCGTTTGTTTGCTGATGATTGTGTCCTGTATAGGAACATATATTCTCCTTCTGACTGTCTTATTTTACAAGATGACCTGGATCAACTTGCACAGTGGGAGGCCGATTGGCAAATGAAGTTCAATGTGGCCAAATGTCACTCAATGAGAGTGTCACGACACCCTCCGGACAAGCAAATTAAGTTTGACTATACTCTTCACCAGCAAGTTTTGGAGCATGTTCAATCCGCCAAATATCTTGGTATCACCATCACTGACGATCTTGATTGGGGTCAACATATCTCAGAGATTACATCTAAAGCAACTAGGACTTTGGGATTCCTTAGACGGAACTTGGCTTTTGCACCTAGGCAGACAAAGGATGTTGCATATAAAACATTGGTTCGCCCTCAACTCGAATATGCATCACCCATTTGGCACCCCTATGTTAAAACTCAAACTCAGCAGGTGGAGAAGGTGCAGAGGACAGCTGCTCGATGGACCTGTAGGCGATGGCGAAATAGAAGTAGCGTCGGTGACATGCTTAATGAGCTAGAGTGGCCGTCCCTGGAGGCCCGTCGTGAGCAGTCCTCTTTAACCTTCTTCTACAAGATACACTCTGATTCAGTGTCTATTGATAAAGATAAGTACTTGACCCCTGTAACACTGTCGACCCAAACAAGGGCATCAAAATTAAACGACTCACAATATCGTAGATACCAGTCCTATAGTGATGCCCTGAAGAACTCGTTTTTTCCTAGAACTATTCCCCAATGGAATAGTCTTCCCTCCTCTGCGGTGAATGCCAAGTCCGCAGAAGAGTTCAAAGCCCGCACAGTGTAAGATTGGGTCTCAGAGGTATGCGTTTTAGGATACCTCTGTTATGCAGATTGTAAATAGTTTTAAGGACGCATCCAGTGCCTCTCTTTTTTTCTTTTTTTTTTTCAGCTAAATTCTAAATTTAGCCACCCAATCAACTGAGGTAATGGCCAGATATGACCGACTCAGTATAAGAAGATAGATAGATAGATAGGCACAAAGAAGGTCAAGGTCAACCCAGGGTCACCATTTTAGCAATTTATGATGGGCCTACGTCCCAGATGCTATTTATCAAGTTTCTTGGAAATCTGCCCAGTGGTTCTGGAGAAGACTATTTTTGAAGGGTTTTTACCCTATATGGCTTGGCGGCCATTTTAGTCATGTGACCTGGACCCCATGAGCAAATTTTGGTTTCCCCCGTCCTATAGAGGCTCCATATGAAATTTGACTTCAATCGGCCCAACGGTTTCCGAGAAGAAGCAGTTCGAAAATTTTCACATTTTTCGCCTCGGCGAGGCTATACTAAATGGAATGTAATATTTTGCAATTTAATTGGTAAGATTGATATCTATCAATATGCCAAAAATTGTTTAAATATTCCAAGCGGTCAAGTCACTATCACCAATTTTCACAAACGGGTTACGGACGGACCCAAAGAAGATCAAGGTCAACCCAGGGTCACCATTTTAGCAATTTATGATGGGCCTACGTCCCAGATGCTATTTATCAAGTTTCTTGGAAATCTGCCCAGTGGTTCTGGAGAAGACTACTTTTGAAGGATTTTTACCATATATGGCTTGGCGGCCTTTTTGTTCATGTGACCTGGACCCCATTAGCAGATTTTGGTTTCCCTATCCCATAGAGGCTCCATATGAAATTTGACTTCAAACGGCCCAACGGTTTCCGAGGAGAAGCAGTTCGAAAATTTTCACTTTTTTCGCCTCGGCGAGGCTTTACTAAATGGAATGTAATATTTCACAAGTTCATTGGTTAGATCTCATTGATATCTATCAGTATGCCAAAAATTGTTTAAATATTCCAAGCGGCTAAGTCACTATCACCAAAATTTTACAAACGGGTTTCGGACGGACAGACAGATAGACCATATATGGCTTGGCGGTCATTTTGGTCATGTGACCTGGACCCCATGAGCAAAGTTTGGTTTCCCCCCATCCCATAGAGGCTCCATATGAAATTTGACTTCAATCAGCCCAACGGTTTCCGAGGAGAAGCAGTTCGAAAATTTTCACATTTTTCGCCTCGGCGAGGCTATACTAAATGGAATGTAATATTTCGCAAGTTCATTGGTTAGATCTCATTGATATCTATCAGTATGCCAAAAATTGTTTAAATATTCCAAGCGGTTAAGTCACTATCACCAATTTTGACAAACGGGTTACGGACGGACAGACTGACAGACTGACAGAATGACCGAATGACCGATTGACCGAATGACAGAATGACACGGTGATTTTAGGGCACTCTTATAAATCAACCGACTTCAGTCGGTTGCTTTTTCTGCGGGTCGTGCAATGTGAATCAGTTAAAATTTGAGGTAAAGTATAGTGGTGCGTTTTCATTGTTTGATTTGAGGTTTAACGTCCCCATCAACACTGTAAAGGTCATTTTGGAGACGTTGCTTCCAATTTTGTGGGACTTTTACCCGACACTGAGATGAAATGACATCTCAAGCCCTGTCGCCCAATGAAACCAATAGGGTTTATTAGCATGGACGGTCCGCCTCGCACCGCGGTTCCTGGACAGGCTTAGATCCTCTAAGCGGTTTACCAGTACTAGTGTGCGGGCAGGATTCAGCTCTGCGTGGAAGCATCATGCAGCCCATATATTTCTTCAAGCCCCTATGGGCGGGGGCTTGTGCGTTTTCATTGAATCTGGGTATATTTTGCCATATGAAATGAACAATCGTATATATATAAAGGCAATTCCTTACACGAAGCGATGTTTTTTCACAATCGGTGGCTTCTATTTGTAGTATTTGAAGCTCTATGATCTTGTCTTCGTCGCTGCCTAGTACCCATAGGCACTCCTGTGTATCCATGTTAGGGTCAATTGTTCTTTCATTAGAACCGGAGAAGTTTATCTCCCCATAAGTTTCGTTTAGATACCCACCGCATAACATACTTAATTCTGAAAAGAAAGTAAAATAGAATTCTAATGCACTTGGGTATGAAACGTGACGGCTGATTGGATAACGTCAAAATTTTGTGACTGTATATTCTACGATATACTGTCGGAAACCCGACGTCATCACGTAACGTCGCTTTTCATTGGCTGCCAAGTGGTTTTACACAGCTCACATCGGTTGCCGCTACATGTATGTGCAAAATAGTAGTTTAACAAAACAAGTGAATAAGTGCATTAGAATGGGGATGACTGTATTGGAAATTATCATTTGGGGAGGTAGTCGCACTGTCGGAAATTTCGTTTTACGGCGACGCGTCGCCTTAAAACGTAATTTCCGACCGTAAAACCTGCGATTAACCTCCCCAAATGACAATTACCAATACAGTTATCCCCTGAGTGGAGGCAATGATCAAGCCTGAAGATGCCAAGAAAACCTGCAACTAAAAATTTCGTCTGCATGTGTCGTCTGTTGAATTGGATATGGAGATCAAAATTTTATTCTTATCCTACACAGGTTATCCTACCAATGAGAAGGAAAAATTGATAATTCTCTGCACTGATAATCTTGCAAACTTTTCATACAGGCAACAATGACTTCTAAAGTAACCGGCAGACAACAAAACAGACGACAATTGTTGTGAATGGCATTTAAACCAAGAACTCCATACGGACTCAAAAATGAATTCGACTCAGGCTTGGTAAACGAGCCATCGGTGTTCAAGCCGCTGAAGTTTGACGGTAGCTGTAAGAAATAGAGGATATTTGATTTTTTCAGTGTAAGATCGAATTTTCTTTCATCGATTGAATACCCAAACCAGTATTCTGACGAATGGCGTACCCACGAGTGAAAATTCAAGTTCTGGTGATCATGAGTGAAATAAAATTAGATCTTACACTGCAAAAAAAAAAACTGTTTCTTACATGCTTCAAAACGGCAATATTAAACTTCACTTATCGCGTCACTCACCCTCGGAGAAAACTGACTTGGTTACTTGTCGGTGCGCGTCAATTTAGAGGTGTCCAACGTGTTTATTGGGTATAATATTGGGTGTAAACTAAAATTTTCACCTGAAAAATAGACCGGGGTGGCATAATATGAATGGTCACTGAAATAATTGAGAGTGTAGTTTCCCAAAGAAGTTGCGGACTGATCTAACTCAAGGGACAAAATACGTGACGTCAGCGTCGAAAATGACGTCATTAACGTCCTTGTGATGTGTGAACGGGCTAAGCGTCAATTCTTACACAGTACATTAATTTTCAGTCATCTGTCAATGGTAAAAACTGACCACAGAATTAGATTTGAAGAAAAAAGTAGTCCCAAACAGTGAAAAAAAAAAAATGATATCAGTTACTATTTGAAAAAGTGACAATATCGTTTTTGATTTCACTGTGAAATCTCTATATTTCATTGAAAAGCATGTAAGAAATCATTTTATCATATGACGTCGCGTCTGAGAATGTAATAACGCCATGTAATAAATTTGATAATCCACTAGTGGATTAAATATGGAAATTAGTGAAATACGCCCCGTAACGTTACATGTTCGACGTCCTTAACGACGTCGCGTTTACTAATGGCAGAATTCTCACGCTTTTGTAACAAAATCGAGAACAAAATGTCATATGATAAATATAATCTTGCATTCGTGCTCATGTTTTATTGAATTTATTAAACTCGTTGTGGAAAAGGGATAAAATTGCTCGGAAAAGCCTCGGATTTTATTCCTTTTCCTCAACTCGTTTAACAAATTCGATAATGCATGTACACTTATGTAAGATCCTCTATATCACAGCTCCTTATTTTTTGGTTTTACGGCCCTTTCAAGATTATTTCACTCATATTGAGCGCCGATCGCTAATCAGAGGGGGGCGAAAACCGGAGTACCCCATATCACAGCTACTTACCAGTCTCTTGATAAAAAGTAACGTTGAATCCCTCCGCCTCTTCTTCATAGTCCGTCACAAAGCGTACTTGTAATTTGTTCATCACGCTCACCATTACTGGAGGCACAAAAGAGCCACAAAATCTTCTCGTCCCAAGAGAATCACCTTTAACCTATACAGAGGATCTTACATGAGTGTTCATGTATTATTGAATTTATTAAACGAGTTGATGAAAAGGGATAAAATGCGAGGCTCGCATTTTATCCCTTTTCCTCAACAAGTTTAATAAATTCAATAAAACATGAGCACGAATGCAAGTTTAATAAACATGTAAATTCAATAATACATGGGCACGAATGCAAGATTCTATTTATCATATGGCATTTATGGCATTTAAAATGCATCTTATTCACGATTGTTTTACAAAAATGTCAATAATCTGCCATTATAAAGCGCGACGTCGCTAAGGACGTCGCGCATGTACTCGTACATGTAACGTTCATGGGCGTATCTAACTAATTTGCATATTTAATCCACAAGTGGATTATAGAATTTATTATATGGCGTTATTACACTTTCAGATGCGACGTCATATGATAAATTATGATAATGCAACCTTGTTATAAAATGGCGTTTTTCATATCTCTTGAACAAGCCTTATTTTACGGAACCCGGGAAGGGACTTGCAATTTTTGTTTTTAATAAGTCATGCGAACAAGATGATATCTTGTGCGGACAACATAATACCTTGTGTGCACAACTTATTATCTTGTGGGCACATGATTTGCAATGCAAATAGCATGTACATCATCGGTTAACGGCCGTTTGTTGCGTTTTTCACTTCCATTAGCGCAGAATTAGAACTAAGAAAAATAATAAAAAAAAAATCTTCCGAGTTGAATAAGTTACTTCAAGAGATACGAAAACGGTTATTACAGAACACGGTTGTGCTGAGAGCTTTCAGGTTGGAAATCAGCGCGTTTCTGCTGACTGACTGTGATTGGCTGATTTTATTAGACTTCTTCGCACAGCCAATCACAGTCAGTCAGCTGATTTTATGGGCTGGTTTTATGAGCCAATCACATTCAGGAATTCAGCTCGTTTCAGCTGACTGACTGGGATTAGTTGATTTTATGAGCCTTCTTCCAACAGCAAATATTGCTAATGTAAACTGTTGCAAGTGGCAGTAATGTTTAGAGTGAGTGAGTGTTTGAGTTTTACGCCCCACCAACAGCTCAGGTCATACGGATACCGGTCCTCGGTTTAAAGACTCATCCGAAAGTCTGGAGAAGCCCGGGATCGATCCGACGCCCCTGGTTTACAAGGCGAGTAGCGTAACCACTACACCACGGAGGCTTCTAGGCAGTAATGTTTAAGTAATTAAAATAATATTGTCCAAATATCTTTCTTTGGATTTTTGGGTTGCACCATGTCAAGAGGGGTCTAGCAGATTTGTGGTCAGTAAAATACAATACCAAATAGAGGTTATACTATATTTCAGAAGGAGCTACCTATTATTAATATTAAATCATCACGTGGACAAGTCCGTGAAATGTACACTCCCTTAAACCTCAATTTATACAGAAAAACCGTGGGTTTACGGGGGGGGGGGTATTCATTATTTATCTTAATTCTGCTCCAATACATAGGTTGTCGGTACTCGTTAGAACCGCCCCAATGAGGCGGTTCTACCGAGCACCGACAACCTATGTTTGGAGTAAAAACAAGAAAAATATCACAATTTTTCCATGAGAAAAATATCACAATTTTTCCATGAGAAAAAATCACCATTTTGAAGACATGAAAGAATGCACTATTTCGCACGGATGTGTTATCGTAAAGTACAAGCGTTTTTAACAACTGTCGTTCTTGAATTAGCTGAAGGGAGAGAATAAACTTTGAAATAACCTGCCAGTGGAAATAAGTAATGCCATTAGGAAAACATGCCTATACAAATACATTGTAAACTTTACCGCCGAAAAGAAAACTAAAATTTTAAGATGAAAAACTGTGATATTTTTCTTATTTCTGCTCAAATATTTTTCTTATTTCTGCTCAAAATATAAATTGCAGGTACTCGTTAGAACCGCCTCATCGAGGCGGTTCTAACGACTACCTACAATCTATATTTTAGAGCAGAAATAAGAAAAATAAGGTTTCCTCCGTAAACCCCAATTTTACTAATTAAAAGTGGGGTTCAAGGGGTCAGAATTATACAGACGTGTTTTCGCGATGTGTACCTCGATAAAATCTCCAGTTTTACAAGGATCTCTTCCACTAATATCCATGTACAGGAACCGAATTATGATAACATTATCTCTGTCTCCTTCAATAGCCCATATGCACGTGAGTCCAGCGTCATACCTAAACAAAAGATGTGTTTGTGAAACAGTGATGCCCCCGGACAGCGCATGATAAATATGAAAGTAGTATCACTAAGCAATCTTAAAAAAGTAGGTCAAGGTCACAAGGTAAAATATTATGGGATCGTTGAAAGGTCTTGTGACATAGAATATGAAAGCCCTATCACTTATCAATCGAAAGTTATGGCGAATGCTAATGTTTTTAAAAAAGGAGGTCAAACGCCAAGGTCAATGTCACGAGATCAAAAATTATGGTAGCACTGAAATGGTCTTGTGAAAAAGAATGCACATGAGAAATATGAAAGCCCTATCACTTACCAATCGAAAGTGACGGACAGACAAACAAACAGACAGATTTCAAGGGGAGATAATTCAGCCAAAAATGACAACAGAGTTATGGCCTTTAGTCAGAATGTAGCCCTTGTGATGGTGAATAAGTGTGTGAAGTTTCATGGGGCTAGGCCAAATGCTTTTGAAGTTATGATCAAGGTTAAAGTGTTTGTGACGGACAGACAGACAGACAGGGCAAATACTATATGTCCCCCGAATCAAAGATTCTCGGAGGGGGCATAAACAGGATTATTGGGTTATCACCATGTTAATAGTGAGCTCGCGCAGGCCCCATGCGGCGCAGGCCGAATACCTGCGCGAGCAAGCTCAGTGGTAACGCGTAACTTGAAAGCACAACTAACGTTAAAGTCACGTTGTTTCTAACGTGTTTGACCTATTTACATGTATCATGTACCGGAAGTACGAATTTGGTTCGACATTTCAGTAAAATATCCTTGCGTCATGTGAACAAGCTACTTGCAACATCACATTGCTGAATTTGTGCTCTCTGGGGCTGATTTAGTGGTCATTCATAATATAAACTACCATTCATTCATTTGCAGCCAGATATTTTCGCAAAGTATAGATACTCAGAAGACAGTAAATAAAAAAAAAAATAGCAAGCACTCTCATCACGTGAACAAGTCCGTGAAATAACCCCCCCCCCACACACACACACACACACACTTCCGGCCTGCACAATAGTACTGGTAAACCGCTTAGAGGATCTAAGCCTGTCCAGGAACTGTGGTGCGAGGCGGAATGTCCATGCTAAAATACCCTATTTGTTTCATTTGGCGACAGGGCTTGAGATGTCATTTCACTTCAAAAATGACCTTTACAGTGTTGACGGGGCCTATAAACCTCAAATCAAACAAACAAAACAACCCCCCCCCCCACACACACACACACACTTCACCAACTTTATACAGAGAAGACTGGGGTTTACTGGTGTATAAATAAATTTTCTTATTTCTGCTCCAATACATAGGTTGTGGGTACTCCTTAGAACCGCCTCGTTGAGTCGGTTCTAACGAGCACCCACAACCTATATTTTAGAGCAGAAATAAGAAAAATAAGGTTTACATGTACCCCTGTAAACCCCGGTTTTACTATATAAAAGGGGGGTTTACGTAAACCTATGTTTGCAGTATTTATAAGAACTAGAGTGCTAACAAGGTTTTTCTGTGGTTGACCTACTGACCTACCTTTTGACCCGAAATGACTCATATTCGAACTTGACCGAGATATTGTCAGGATGATCATTCTGAGCAAGTTTGAGGATGACTGGACCAAAACTGTTGCCTATAGAGTGTTAACAAGGTTTTTCTATGATTTGACCTACTGACCTACTTTTTGACCCAACATGACTCATATTCAAACAGGATTAAGATATTTGAAGGACAATCATTCTGAGTAAGTTTGAGGATGATTGGACCAAAACTGTGGCCTCTAGGGTGCTAACAAGGGTTTTCTGTGGTTTGACCTTCTGACCTACTTTTTCACCCGGCATGACCCATATTCCAACTTGACCAAGATATTATCAAGATGATCATCCTGAGCAAGTTTGAGGATGATTGAACCCCAATTGTGGCCTCTAGAGTGTTAACAAAGTTTTCCTTTGATTTGACCTGGTGACCTACTTTTTGACCCGACATAACCCATATTCGAACTTGACCGACATATTGTCATGATGATCATTCTGACCAAGTTTGATGATGAGTGGATTAAAACTGTGGCCTCTAGAGTGTTAACAAGAAAAGTTTACGCACGCACGACGCACGACGAACGACGCCAACGAACGACGAAGCCGGACATCTCACAGTCACAAAAGCTCACTATGACCTTCGGTCAGGTGAGCTAAAAATATCACATATTTCCATCAGAAAAGCAACCATTTTGGAGATGTGAAAAAACACACTATGTCACACGGGTGTGTTATCGAAATGACTTTTCGTTAATTTATAACAAAAAATCCCACGCGAAAGAAAACGACGACGACAAAATGGCCGACACCGTACCAACAATTTAGAAGCTGAATTTGCAAATATGAAGAATTGCAGCTGAGATACAAGGATTAACAAAAGTTATCTGACTAAGTGACAAAGGTTTTTTGTTTTTGAAATTTTAAATATCGTGTCTCGGAGATGTGGTAAATATCGTGTCTCAGCGATGTGGATAGCCCCCGCCCATCGGGGCTTGAAGAAATAGACGGGCTGCATTATGCTTCCTCGCAGAGCTGAAACCGACCCGCACACGAGTAATGGTTAACCGCGCCTGCCCAGGCAAAGCGGTGCGAGTCGGCCCGTCCATGGTTATAAACCCTAAAGGTTTCATTGGGCGGCAGGGCTTGAGATGTCATTTCATCTCAATGTTGGGTAAAAATCCCACAAAATTGGAAGCAACGTCTCCAAAATGACCTTTACAGTGTTGATGGGGACGTTAAACCTCAAATCAAACAAACAAACAGCGATGTGGAACATGGTAGCTCAGTGGTCAGTCCACTTGCCTATCATGCTAGAGGCCCCCGGTTCGATTCCCGGCAGTGGTAATATCTACCTACCGGCCCCGATAGCTAAGTGGTAGAGTGTCCGCTTCGGGAGTGGAAGGTCGCGGGTTCTTTCTTTCTACTGCGATCGGTCACATTTGACCATTACTTGCAGGTGTACAATACACCAACTCCAGGTTTTGCAGGACGAAAGTCTACACAGTAATCATGAAAATTCGGTAGGGATCTTAAACTTGCACAGGAGATGGTCCTCACTGCACAGGGAGGAGGGGGGGGGGGTGCTCGAGTTAGCGTCCCGATCCGAAGGATGGTGCACTTGTGGCATTCATCCCTGCAAATGATATGATGCCAGTGGAGTATGTTCGGGCACCTCAATTTTATTACCGCTGCCGGGAATCGAACCAGGGGCCTCTAGAATCAATGGCAAGTACACTAACTACTGAGCTACCACGGTTCGACCCAAGGCCGCGCCAAGAATGGTACATTGAGTTCCCTTGGCTGACGCTCACATTATCAGGGGTAGTCCAAGGAAGATAAATGAAGACACGCCAGTAAGTATTTGTTAATTGTTAATGGATCAGAATTGTCACTTATGATACTTTAAGTGACATTCATACACCAGGACACCTGGGCCCAGGATTACAATGCATACTTAAATTTTAAGTACCTACTTAAACTAAGTATTTACTTAACTGTCGTATAAAGTGAACTACAAAGAATTTCTTTCGTTTAAGTCGATACTTAACCAGAGAATATCCTTAAATATTTAAGGTAACCCAGGTAGGTACCTTAACTTTTAAGATTTGACCTTGACACATGAATGTATATATCAACAACGGCAAACACGAGAGCTTTTATTTGCCCGAAATTACCAGTCATGCTCGGTCGCTCAGACGGAAAAGTGTTTGCATCATATTCAAGAGTCCCTGGGTTCGGGTCCCGGTCGAGCACTTTTTTTTTCCTCCTTGGAGCGCAAGTCGACTTGGCGATGAGGTCTAAAACAACTGGGATTTCTCCCTTGGTGTGTCACAGTTTTCGACCGATAGAGCTGTATAAAAACTTCCCTTTACATAATACTGTATAATGCTGGTAACAGGGTAACAATTTATTGTTTGGTGTAGGAAGGTTCTTACAAGCGAAGGGGGTCTTAAACGACTTGGTTGTTTTTGTCAGGGTAGGTGTGTGTATGTTTGATTGATTGATTGGATGTTGAACGTCCCTTTCAACTATATACAAGTCATTTTGGAGACGTTGGGTCTATTTTGAGGGACTTTTACCCGACATTGAGATGAAATGACTTCTCAAGCCTGTCGCCCAATGAAACCAATAGGGTTTATAAGAATGGACGGTCCGACTCGCGCCGCTTTTCCTGGGCATGCCATAGGGGCTTGAATCATGAAAAAAAAAAAAAAAAAAAAAAAAAGATTCAAGCCCCTATGGGCAGGCTTAGATCCTTTAAGTGGGTAACCAGTACTCGTGTGCGGTCGGATTCAGCTCTGCGTGGAAGCGTCATGCAGCCAATTTATTTCTTCATGCCCCGATGGGTGGGTGGGGCCGACAGGTTTGTGTGTCGGGGGATGGGGGGTGTTTGGGGAGGGAGGCTGGCGCATATCACTTTTGTCTGTTATTTAAAAACTGATCCTGTGGCACAGCGGGTCCATGTTCCTACGCTTATGCATGTCCTGCTACTTTTACGCATACAATGTTCACAACCATCATATGCCGTCTTTATATTCAGTGTCATGAAATAGTATGACGCCACGTGCATTTAAGAAATGACTTTTATTTTTCTGCTGTTCATGATAGTATGAACGAACATGGTCGCCTGCAAAGTAAATGAACTCCGAAGGGGTTCATATAAACTTTGCTAGCAACCCGCTGTCGTTCATACCTTCATGAACATCGAAAAAATATTTCTTATATTTACATTCTTTTTTCCTCACTTATAAAGCAAACTGTTAAAGCTGAAAAAAAACATTTACACGCAGTTTTCTATAAAGAGCGGAACGCCCAATGAGATCATAGAGAACTATGGTTTAGACTGGCGTCACTTGACGTCATGGAAAATCATATGACTTGATGCGTTCATGGAAGTATGAACTGCATTGTTTTCTATAGGTTTACATTAGTATTTTCACTTGAAATATAAATAATTTCTATTTTAGCGGGAACAACTGTAACGTATGTCAGCGATGTACATTTGCAGGGCAAATGGTCATAGTAAAGGCAATAAAATCCAATTTAAAATCCAATTCGAAGGCCCGTTTCGTAACTTTCATATGAAAGGACCATTTGTGTAAGATTCGCGATATCAAAATTTATTAAATACAAAGAAGATTTTTTTTTTTTTTGGTTGATTTGAGCTTCGTCCTCGCAACACTATTTAGGTTTGATTTCGGAAGTGTTGCTTTCAATTTTGTCGGACTTTTATACCCGACATTGAGATGAAATTACATCTCAAGCCCTGTCGCCAAATCAAACTCGTATATGCATGGACGGCCCGACTTGTACCACTTTGCCTGTGCAGGCTTAAGCCTTCTAAGTGGTTTATTGGAAGTCGCGTGTGGTCGGCTTGTGCTGGTTCGGTGAGGCAAGGTGACGTGTATCTTGCGTCACTGGGGTGTCCAACTGATATTGGCAGCAACCAATCATAAGCTTCTACTCCTTGCCTTGAAATGCTAAAGAAAAATAAGTTTGAGGCGTACCACCTCCCTTGTTTGTTTTGTATGATTTGAGGTTTAACGTCCCCGTCAACACTGTAAAGGTCATTTTGGAGACGTTGCTTCCAATTTTGTTGGACTTTTACCCGACATCGAGATGAAATGACATCTCAAGCCCTGCCGCCCAATGAAACCAATAGGGTTTAAGCCCGCCAGTGGAAATCATTCCACTGACCGTTCCAAGGCAGTTCTTCTGTGGCGGTTTATTTATGGTGTTGTTTGTTACTTACTGTGTGTATCACTTGTGTCTTTTTATTTTGGATGGTCACATGGCCATTTTGTGGGAAAGAAACTGTCCTTATGGCCTTCCTTTGTTTAGGTTTCCAATATGGTCTGGTCGCTTAATGTTTGTGTTTCTTTCCCTTTGGTGTCTTTGATGGGTGGAGTAAGTTAATTGTATCGATTCCTGATCTTTGTTTTACTTCTACTTTTTATATTCTCGCACCGCTTTGCCTGGGCAGACTTAGATCCTCTAAACGGATTACCAGTACTCGTGTGCGGGTCGATTTCAGCTCTTCGCGGAAGCATCAAGCAGCCCCTCTATTTCTTCAAGCCTCGATGGGCGGGGGCCGTCGACCCCCTTGTAAGCTTGTGCATGTGAGTGATTGAGTGTGTTTGTGAGGTGAGTGAGCGCTTTATGCCTCATCAACTGTAAGGTAATACGCAGATAAGGACCACATTCATAAAAAGACTGGGCAATCCGAGATGGAATGTACAGAGATTTTATATCACATTTTGTCGCGCCTGCTATTAGCATGGCGCGATATAGGCGCCCGGTTTTCCGTCCGTTCGTTCGTCCGTCCGTTCGTCAAGGCGTCAACATTTGCGACCACACTAGCGTTCACCCTAATGGTCAAGTTTACCACAGGCGCGACATAGCCTTCGGCGGAATTCTTGTTTTTTTTTCCTTTGTTTTACTCCGACTGGAGCTACGGTTTTTCTCCGTGTTTGTCTGCACGATGATTGATCTAGTCGTTAATGACTATATCAACTACATACATGTATAATAATGACATCCGAAAACAATATTGTAGCCGGGGTTAAGTTTGGGGTGGTTTCTGCGGGAGTCTTCCCTGTTCTTCACCATAGTGCAGAATATATTTATTACTGTACCAGATTGTATTGAATATTATGCAATACGCCTAACGGCATGAGAAGGGTTGAATCATGGACAGACTCTATAAAACCGATTCCGCCCCCACCCCTCGGGGCTTCAGATTTGGCTGCATGATGCTTCCATGTAGAGCTGAAACTGACCACACTGGCACGAGCACTGGTAAACAGCTTAAAAGGACTAAGCCTACCCAGGCAAAGTGATGTGAGTCAGACCGTCCACTGCATATAAGCCTTTTGGTTTGTATATTCAAATATTGTATGATTTCTTGTTTCTAAAGGGACCCCGTAGAAACAGCGTTTTGAATATGGCGTGGTGCTACATTGTGACCAATGTTTGTCCGCACAAATCGTGATCGAGTGTGATCCTTCAATGAAACACGTTTTATAGTGTTTAAAACATTTTTCATGGCTTATGTGGTGAAATGGAAACTAAATCATCATATTTTCTATTGTCTCCATTCAAGGAAACAGAAGAAGTGATTTTTGACAGATCGCGGGAAAATTGTGGGCCGCCTACATCAATGTGTAATTGAAACTTACGTGCTGATCGTCGTGAAAATTTCCGTCAAAACTACGACTTTATCCGAAGTTAAATACTTAGCTAAGTAAATGAAATAGGTGACTTTCGAATGCACTTTTTAAGGAAATACTTTACTAAGATATTAATTCCTCCTTAAATCGTTAAGACGACCTTAACTTAAGTATCGATTGTAATCCGGGGCCCTGGACACTTTGTCGCAATAAAAGCTCCGCCAACTTCTCAAAAAGGTTTCATGCCCCTAAGTTATCTGAGCAGAGCTGTAAGCAGATGGAGATTTCTGTAATTTCAAGCTTGTGCTAATTGTTCTGTTTCCTTTAGTCCCGCCTTGACTGTGTGGTTTGACGATTTGTCGTCTGTTCAGTGCTTGACTGAAGGATATTAGATAAATTATGTGGGTCATTTCAATGTCTTGCACGTTTACAACGTGCACATTCGAGAGTGAAACACGCGCAATGGCTGGTGTATTTGATCATCAAAGGCATTTGATCTGTATTGTCTTTACTAATGGTTTGCCGACTAACATTACGCTAACACACCCGTGCGACATAGTGCATTTTTCACATCTCCAAAATGGCTACTTTTCTGATGAAAATCCGTAATATTTTTATAATCGTACTAAAAGCATAGGTTGTTGGTGCTCGTTACAACCGCCTCGTTGAGGCGGTTCTAACGAGTACCCACAACATATGTTTTGGAGCAAAAATAAAGAAAAATAATGTGTACCCCCGTAAACCCCAGTTTTCTCTATTTAAAGTTGAGGCGGTTCTAACGAGTACCCACAACATATGTCTTGGAGCAAAAATAAAGAAAAATAATGTATACCCCCGTAAACCCCAGTTTTCTCCATTTAAAATGGGGTTTAAGGGGGTGTTCATTTCACGGACTTGTTCACGTGATGTAAACCACGTTTTAATGTTTTGACTGTCTTGTACAACGTCCCTTCAGCTGGTAGCTTCGTTGGCTGCACGGGATTTATCCATATATAGAAATTGTTACAAATAGGCTGGACATTTGTTTACATGTCGAGAGTGTGAGTGACAGAATTTGACTTAGTTTTTATCGAAAAATCCCAAATATTGTAAAAAGTCCATCTGATTAGACCAAAAAGGATACAAATCTGGAGGATGAATTCTTTACGAGAAATTGGCGGAGCTCCTCCTCCACAATTTTCTCGCTGGATGTGTTGATCAAAAATCAAAACTAAAAAATAACGTTATCGCAAAAAAAAAAAAAAAAAGACTTTAGCATGAACGAAAGGAAGAGTCTGTCTCATTTTTGTATTCCTTACCAGCCATCTTTGTTGGTGTCCAGGGACGAAAACCAGCCCGACATACTGTTCAAAAGTCCTCCACATTGCTGCTTCGGAGCTGCAAAATGACATAATGAAAAAAACACTTATAAAAATACATTGTAAACTTTGCCGCCGAAGAGAAACTAAAGTGTTCAGATAAAAAAATTGTGATATTTTTCTTATTTCTGCTCAAAATATAGATTGTGGGTACTCGTTAGGACCGCCTCATTGACTTTTACGTCTGCTATACTACCATTATGTATACATGAATGCGGTTAATACCATGCCTAAACAAATTATTGCGCTGTAAAATTTAAATCATCATTATTTTCGTTTCCTGTTTGCTTTCTACAGGAAACACATACCTGGTTTTGTCTAATACCGGCTAGGAAGCGATATAAAATGAATTCTATTGCACTTGCAAATGTAATGCGACGTCTGATTGGATAACGTCAAAAATTTGCGACAGTATATTCTGCGATATACTGTCGGAATCCCGACGTCATCGCGTGACGTCGCTTTTCATTGGCTGGCATTTGGTTTTACGCAGCTCACAGCGCTAGCTGTTTTATTCCAAATAGCACAGTTTTTAACAAAACAACCGCATAAGTGCATTAGAATGGGGATAACTGTATTGCTAAATTGTGATTTGGGGAGGTAAATCGTCGGTTTTACGATCGCAAATTACGTTTTACGGACCGGCCCCGATAGCTCAGATGGTACAGTGTCCGCTCCAGGGAACGGGAGGTCCCAGGTTCGATCCCGGGCCGCGACATACCTAAGTCGTTAAAAATGGTACTAGCTGCTCCTCGCTTGGCACTCAGATTTACGGGGTAGAGCTAGGACTGGTCGACCCAGTGTCTGGATAATGTGACTGGGTGTGGTATCATGTAATGTGTCTGGGACATGATACTTCAGTAAGGCAGCACTATAAAAGTGAGCATTGAACTCCCTGTCGCAACCAGACACCGTCGTGATATGACTGAAAAATTGTTTAAAGCGACGTAAAACCCGAATTCACACACACATACATACTTTTTACGGCTCCGCTAACGCGTCGCCGTAAAACGAAATTTCCGACCGTAAAACCTCCGATTTACCTCCCCAAATCACAATTTTGAATACAGTTATCCCCAGAATTTACTCACATAGCAAAGAAATCCTGACTAGATTGAATCGCACTTGTGTTGTGCAAAATGTGTGGCAGCCACATTTGATTGTACATTTACACAGACCTATACTGCCAAAAGATAGGCGCACATGCGTGGATTGCGTGTTAATAAAATATCACTTTTTCTTGCAACAAACGCTTCAAAACTTTGATTGTGCATGCTGCCTACGAACGTTCAGCGTACCGGAAACAAACGCTCTGTCGATTTTCAGGATGTATAAAGTGTAGCTATGAATATTGAATTATTAGAAATGAACGATTATAACCTTTAAGGGGAATGGGACACCTGGGAGATTTTCCGCCCTTTTTTCAAAGGGAGACAACTTTCAGGACTTCCTGTTCGCTTTTCTGTAAGCCCTGCATGCCCCACTGGAAAAGGGGTCTACTTTTGATGAAAAGAATTTGCTCCTCAGGAGCAAAAGAATTTGTTTCTCAGGAGCAAATTCTTTCCTTTAAGAGTTGACCGCTACTGACATGGATGACAAAAATACTGAAAATGTCGTCTGCTTATGTCGTCTGCTGAATCTTTTTGCTAACTTTTTAAAAATGTTTTCGCATACAGGCAACCAGTGTGGACCATGGCCTATGTTTTGAGTACCCACAAACTATGTCTTGGGGCAGAAATAAGAAACCAGTGTATGTCCTGTAAACCCCTATTTTCTCTATTTGAATAGGGGTCAACGTGGGTACTTATTTCACGCACTTCTTCACGTGGTCGTGTCTCATCACGTCTCACGACAATGGCATCACGCGTATAATGTGTTGCGATATTCTCACAAAATGCCTTGTTTTAGGGCTAAAGCTACTGGCAAGGCATCAAGGGAGCGTTTCGTACTAATACAGACGCAAATCCGTTCAAACTGATGGGTTTCATTTCATTTTGATTTGATGTTTCATTCAATATTTCATTACATCCTGTCAGTCAACTGCAAGCCAAGAATAAATTCAAAACACAGAATGTTCTACTTTTCATCGTAGACTCCATGTCCAATCAGAATACATCACAAATGTTAACCATACCTAAAAAAGGAAAAAAGTGCTTGCCACAATGAGACCAATCAATGTATATTTCTTGATCCAGTTTTAGACTACTTTGATGAATGGTATTTGCTTGTCAAAACTAACTTGATACAAAGAGATTTATTGCAATGGTACTTCATAGGAGTTTGAACAGATTTGCGTCCACAGATGTATTAATTTTGCAGGATGACCTTTCCAAAAATATTTCAGAAGTAGGGTGATTCCTTTATAGAAATTAGGCTGTGTGGAAATTTTTGTCAATGTGGGTTTGCATTACGATAACACACCCGTGCAACATAGTGCATTTTTTCACATCTCCAAAATGGCCATTTTTCTGATGAAAATCCATGATATTTTTCTTATAAATATACAAAACATAGGTTGTGCGTGCCCGTTAGAACCGCCTCATTGAGGCGGTTCTAACGAGTACCTACAACCTATGTCTTAGAGCAAGAATAAGAAAAATAATGTATACCCACGTAAACCCCAATTTTCTCTATATAAACTGGGGTTTAGGGGGTCTTCATTTCACGGACTTGTTCACGTGATGTATGCTAAGTGTCTGTAATTTATGAAGTTGGATACGAAACCGACACTCCAGGAGTCCAGATGATGTGAAAGATAAATGTAAAGTGGGATGTCTGAATTCAGGGAAAATAGCATCGGCATTAAAATGTGGCGGTTTTTCAAGGAGGATTCCTGAAAAAAATCTAAGCACTGAGAGTACTGGTGGGTCGATTGTCTCTGGGTGTAGTTAGGAAAAATGGGCCTGAGCGTGGACTGTTTCGTTTTACCCTTAAACGCCTTTACTGAAAGCAAACCGTGTAGACCATGATCAGACGCTGCGTTTTTCGGCGCCTGATCCTTAAATTCCTATACTCTAATCAAACAGTGAAGACCCTGATCAGACGCCGCGTTCTGCGGCGTCTGATCTGGGTCTACACTGTTTGCCTAGCCCAACCCATGATTCCAGCCCAGATTTTACAGTTAACCTTTTACGAAAACACGCTGACCTCACTGCGATAAAATTCTAAAAATAATCTGCGTGGATTCCTACAAATCAGTGATAGTCATGTGGACTCCAGCGCTAATAGAGGTTTTGTCCTTTATACCTTTGGGTCGATTGGTAAACAATCTATCCTAAAATACTGCTTATGGTCTACGCATCTGTTTATTTCTAGCACGTAAATGACTGTATATGGGCCCCGTCAAGCGATTTTGGTACTTATCGCCTATGCGAGCAGCGAAGGTTCAGGCGAGCCTGCGCATCCGCGCAGTCTCGCCAGAACCTTCGCTGCTCGCTCATACAAGCAGTGAATCAAGAGGAACCTTCAGACAGAAAGCCATATCCCTGGCCCTTCTGAATGGCTGGGCATGCGCAGTTAAAACTTGTCATGACGGAATGCTCGAAGACCCAAATTCGCTTGGCGGGGCTCATATAATATTTCAGCAGATGCCAAGTATTGCGCTTTACAGGTTGTATCACGAAAACACGCCTTTATAGTTCTGTCCTCTCGAAGTAGAAGTAAAACAAAGATCAGGAATTGATACAATTAACTTACTCCATCCATAAAAGACACCAAAGGGAAAGAAATACAAACATTAAGCGACCAGACCATAATGGAAACCTAAACAAAGGAAGGCCATATGGACAGTTACTTTCCCACAAAATGTCCATATGGCCATCCAAAATTAAAAGACACAAGTGATACACACAGTAAGTAACAAACAACAACATAAATAAATCGCCGCAGAAGAGCCGCCTTGGAACGGTCAGTGGAAGATTTCCACTGGGGGGCTTAAATCGATTTTACGTGGCCACAATCCTCGCCCTTACTTTCGTCGCGATTTAGACAAAAAATTTGTTCAGTCCGCATGAAGGCCTCCTAACTCATCAGTGCAACATCTCCGTGAACACAGAAATCAAAGAACCACAGAGGTGAGACAACGGTGAGGACTCGACAGCAAGAAACCACTGAAATGCTGGAGCAAAAGAAAACCAACAGTTAAGACTCCGATGAGCCCAACCAGAGACAGAGCATCAGGCACCAACCAACATTATCTCTTTAATTTTCAATAAGCCTTTACGTTGGAGCCCCACTTTTATATACAGTCGAACTTCAATGGCGCGAACACCTTTGGGCCCTCGAAAATCTGTTCGAGACAGGGGTAGTTCGAGCCACTGAGGGTTACTGTTAGGGGGCATAACGAGATACTTTAAGACATCCTTTCGGTGTTCTATAATATAAATATATGCTGTGTTTACTCATTAGAATCGCCTCATTGAGGCGATTCTAATGAGTACACAAATCATACATTTGCAAGATAAAAGACTAAAATCATTTGCAAGATAAATGACTCAAATCTCCTTAATTATCCCCCACTATTTCTTATGTAGAGGATTTCGCTAAGGGCTCAAAAATGGCTTCGACACATCCATGGTAAACGAGCCTTCGGTGTTCGAGCCATCGAAGTTCTACTTTACATAGTAAAAATTGGGGTTTACAGGGGTAAACATTATTTTTCTTATTTCTGCTCTAAAAGATAGATTGTGGGTACTCGTTAGAACCGCCTCGGTTCTCTCAAATATAGATTTTGGGTACTCGTTAGAACCGCCTCAATGAGGCGGTTCTAACGTGTACCCAAATCTATATTTTGAGGAGCAATTAGTAAAAAATTACATGCACATTTTTCATCTGAAAGTTTTCGTTTTTCGGCGGTAAAATTTACAATGTATTTGTATAGGCGTGTTTTTGTAATGGCATCAAAATGAGGCGGAGTCAAGCTTTTATATTTACATTTCCAGTGTAAAGTCTATCATAAACCTATAGAAAACAATTGCGTTCATACACCCATGAACGCATCGAACCACATGATTTTCAGTGACGTTAAGGAGGGTCGCGCATAATTGACTCTGCCGTAATCAGGTTCGAATTTTTACCTCAAAATGATTTTTGTTTCTATTTAGTTTTAAAGTGTTTTCTGAGGTTTTTGTAACATTTAATAACCATTGCAATGTGCATTTTGTTATAAATTATTTTGCGACTTCATAGACTACTTTCCGGTCTAGTCCGCATGGCTGGAAGCACAGGAAAATAGAGGGATAAACAGACTAACCCTGTATTTTTCCAGCTACCGGTTTGTTTCCTCCGATTGCAGCCCATCAGCTGTCCATGGCAAATCTGAACTCTCTTTAACGCACGATGTTTACCTTATTTTTCCATTGGTGTCAAAAATATAGCCTCGAAGAGTCTATCAGTTCACATATTCCACGGCCATACTTTGTCAACACAAACAAAACAATGAATCAATAGTAAGGTTTACTTTAGTTTGCGTGACGTCATATATATGGAAAGAAAACACTGCCATATTTGATAACTAAAAGTGCAGACTGTAATGCCTGGCAGCGCACAATATTCTTTTAACTGTCAGTCGCAGTCCCAGGTTCAATTACTGTTAAGCCATCTCAGTGAACAAATAGCCTGTGCCAGGCCTACTGGTAGACTGCTTAGAGGATCTAAGCCTGCCCAGGCAAAGCGGTGCGAGTCGGCCTGTCCATGTTAATAAACTCTATTGGTTCAATTGGCGGCGGGGTTTTAGTTGACATTTCATCATAAGGTCGGGTAAATGTCCCACACAGTTGGAAGCGACGTCTCCAAAATGACCTTTACAGTGTTGACGGGGACGTTAAACCTCAAATCAAACAAACAATAATCAAGCATAAGCAAAAGGGTGTACAAGAAAAAATCCCTTTGATCTGTTTCGAATATAAAGATGATGGTTTAGGTTGTGCCACACGGAGCCTTTGTATGCCCACAAATCCACCATCATAACAGAATTTTGTCAATGTACCGGCTCCAGCCAATCGGGCTGCATGATGCTTCCACGCAGAGCTGAAACCGACCGCACGTGAGAACTAGTAAACCGCTTAGAGGGTCTAAACCTGCCCAGGAAAATGGGTCCGAGTCGGACCGTCCATGCATATAAACCCTATTGGTTCCGTTGAGCGGCAGGGCTTGAGATGTAATTTTAACGTCAACATAGTATTGGTCATTTGGAGAGGTTACTTCCCAATTTGTGGGTCTTTTTACCCGACATTGAGATGAAACCTGACAGCCAGTGAAACCAATCTATATGTTTATAAGGACCGCCCGTCTTGCACCACTTTACCTGGGCAGGGCGGTCTACTCGTACTCATTAGTGATTGGGTTAGTACCATGCAGCACAATCTTTTTCTTCAAGGCCAGTTCGGGGCTATCATGCATTGTAGAGACTATATATATGAGAAGTTTTTGGGCGACGCCTTTGAAGGGGTGTAGCACACTGAAGTGATTCAGCTATGATTACAAGCCCCCCCCCCCACCTCCCCCCGAACAGAACTCCTATGACAAGACATAAAGCACAATGATGGAATGCATTAGGCTGAGAAAAGAGCATTGAGGAACACCGACCTTCAATTCGAATTCTTCAATGAAACCATCACAAAAACGCATACGGCTCCGCGAATTAGCATACACCCACTGGACCATTCGAACATTCCACTCCTCCACTTCAAATTTTCTCTGTGCCTCCCAGATGACTTTCCGAGACACTCAACCAAATGCCTTCTCAAGGTCCACGAAAGCCACTATGTGGGAATGTAACTGCCATTTTGGCTTTCCGCTAGTGATGTTTCCATTACGGTCTAGTTATTCATGTTCGTGGTTCTTTCCCTTTGGTGTGTCTGATCGGAGGTGTTGAGTAATTGTATCGATTCAAGGTCATTGCCATCACTTCTATCCACTTACGGAAAGTAAAAGGATAACTTATCTCACCTCCCTTTCACAGTTTGCATAAACAGGCAATAGATAATTAAATAGCGTTTCCGGTCAATATGGCATGAAAAAAGAAAAAAAAAAAAACATGTCAAAATTATAGAAAAAAAAATAATTAGAAGTGTTTCTATTTTCCCTATAACGTTGGCAGGAACTTAAATGGGAAAAAGGAAATTTTTATATTCTTTTGCATCAGCTTATTGTATTTGTTTTTTTTTTTTTTTTTTTTTTTTTTTTTTTTATCAATTTCAACCCATTTCATTAGGGGGTGGGGTAATAAATTGTCAAAAAAAAGAAAGCTAAAAATGTATAATAATGTTTCCCAGGTATATTAATAACATACATCTGACATTGTTTGAACGTCTGCGACAATGTTAATGGCTTCATATCATTTAAACATGAACAAAACGACAATATGGCTATATCAGAACATGTATTTTTTGGCCAGAAAAATCCATGTTTCACACCATAAAACTTATAAATGAAATTGTGTTTCAATTCTAATGAAATACTTTGATTCATATCACATTAAGGAAGCAAAAGTATGTGCAATAATAAAGGTATAATCCTTGTTCTTGTCATTTAAACAAAATCTAAAGACGAAAAATGCATTCTTTTTTTCAAATATAGCGAAAATTGCATCTCAAAACAGCAAAACATGCAGAAAAGGACATTTGTAAATAGGTGTTTCGACAAAAATCTGTAAAAGAGTTTGTCTTTCACACATAGGTACGCAAACATGACATTATCCTGCGTTGTGTTTTTTTTTTAACCAAACTTGGAAATATTGTTTTAAACAATTGTTATCGACAATTTGTCAATGACTGGGGTAATTATTGAAACATTCGATAAATTCGAAAACAGTACCCATCTTTAAGGCTAAAAAGCTCGAAAAAAAGCCTGGAGTGCCTATATTTTTATATCGGCAAGCGAGTGCAGAGATTTCAAGCTACAAAATATAAGCAAATAAAAAAAACCTAAAGAGAAAAGAATTACTCCCCACCCTCCTTAAGTGACGTCATTCTAAACCATTGTTCTCTACGGGCGTTGATGACGTCAACGCTGCTCCGCTCTTTGTAGAAAAACAGCGTGTAAATGTTTTTCAGCTTTAAAAGGTTGCCCTACAAGTATTTTTTCGCCCATTGATGTGGGGCAAATAATGTTAATATAAAAAATAAACTTAATTTTTCTGCTTTTCATGAAAGTATGAACGACAGTGGGTCACAAGCAAAGTTTACATGAACCCCTTCGGGGTTCATTTACTTTGCACGCGACCCACTGCGTTCATACTTCCATGAACTGCAGAAAAATAAATTTCATTTCTTAAATATATTACAATTGTGGGTGAGGTCATAGGAAAAATGCTGCTGTCAGACAATGCAAAAAGAGATGTGTTTCATTGGTATTCTGGTTAGATTCAGTGGATGTGTGAAGCACTTTGAATACCACACTCGCCCGCAGTTATCGGTAAAGCATCACGAGAACATGCCTACGTAATTTGGACCCCCTTGATCCCCATTTTTATATAGTAAAACTGTGGTTTCTGGGGGTATACCCTATTTTTTTTTATTTCTGCTCTAAAATATAGATTGTGGGTACTCGTTAGAACCGCCTCGATGAGGCAGTTCTAACGAGTGCACAAAATCTATATTTTGAGCAGAAATAAGAAAAATATCACAACTTTTCATCATAAAATTTTCATTTTTTCGGCGATAAAGGTGGCAATGTATTTGTATAGGCGTGTTTGCGTAATGAATTTGGCGAGAACTAGCAATGTTTCGATTCATTGTCTCATGATACCTACTGACGCGAGAGACCCCCCCCCAGCCCCCCCACCCCCCGACCACCCCCGCTTCCCCCGCCAATCGGGGCTCGGAAGAATATCACAACAATTTATCATCTTAAAACTAGTCCTCCGAGTTAGTTAGTAAATAGTAATATACAGACCTAATAAGATAGCTGGAGATAACCCAGGAATAAGATTAGCCATGGACGAATAGTGGAGAGTATACAAATATATATAATACATTAAAAACTCAATTATCAGACTATTAGCTCGTCTAGTGTAGTTGGAGTCATGGCCAACCTACCGTCCAGTGACCTATACGTCGCATTAAAACCAAATTCATAGTGTTGGTCATACGCTGCTAAGACATAGAGATGCTCCGTTTCAGTTGTAACGACCCTGGTTACATTGTTTGTTCCACAGAAGACACCAAGTGGGCGATTGTCATCTTCAACCTATACAAGAAATAACATGGCACATCAAAAAGGACTCTTGGAAGTCTACAATATACCCAGGAGTCACCACGACCCCGCCCAAAGAGGCTGGAAGAAATAGATGGGCTGCATGATGCTTCCACGCAGAGCTGAAACCGACCGCACACGAGTACTGGTAAACCGCTTAGAGGATATAAATAGTAGGGGGTTTGGGCGAGTCAAGCTCACCCCCTAAAAAAAAATTAGCTTCTCTAGACCACCCCTAAAAAAAAAATTCAGCTTCTCTAGACCACCCCTAAAAAAAAAAAATAGCTTCTCTATACCACCCCTAAAAAAAATAAATTTTAGCTTCTCTAAACCACCCCCTAAAAAAAATTAGCTTCTCCCCGACATAAAAAAACACCCACTATAGGGGACCCCTCGAAAAAAAAAAATCATCCGGAGTCCGCGGAGAGAGAGATAGGGGCGGGTCTAACACACATTAGAAAAATAAAAAAAAAATCCGGGTAAGAGATTCTAGGTGGGAAAAAATGAAAAATAAAAAATGAGGAGTTGGGGGTCTAACACATTCAAGAAATAAAAACAGGCGGAGTCCACGGACTCTGGGTAAGAGATTCTAGGTGGGTAAAAATGAAAAATAAAAATGAGGAGTTGGGGGTCTAACACATTCAAGAAATAAAAACAGGCGGAGTCCGCGGACTCCGGGTAAGAGATTCTAGGTGGGTAAAAATGAAAATTAAAAATGAGGAGTTGGGGGTCTAACACATTCAAGAAATAAAAACAGGCGGAGTCCGCGGACTCCGGGTAAGAGATTCTAGGTGGGTAAAATTAGAAAAATAAAAAAAGTGAAAAAATCTGAAAATGTAAAAATCACCCGGAGTCCGCGGACTCCGGCAGGAAACAATCTGGGGGCGGTGAAATGAAAAAAAAAAAAAAAAAAAAACACCTACTAGAGTGACCTTGGAAAAAATTGTAAAAAATAAAAGAAGATCTAAAACTCTGTAATCTGCAATTCTTGTTCATAGAAACTACCTTTGATTTCTTCGCCTTTTAAATCATTTATTTTATAAGTAACAGGATTTGTATTTAAAACTTCTTCAATTACAAATATTTCTCTTGTCCAACGAGTAGTATAACCCTTTTCAAATTTACCTTTCATTTTTGTTATTCTTACTCTATCCCCAACTTTGAATTTAGCCTTTTTAGTTTTTTTCACTTTGTTCTGGATATAAATTTTTATACACTGTTAATTCATTTTCTACTTTACTTGCTTCAACAGGTGTCATTTTAATAGAAGAATGTACTGTATTATTATAATTTTCAACTAATTTATCTAATATATCATAATATTTAGTAGTTTCATTTGCAGTAAAATATTTATACATATGTTGTTTCATAGTGCCTATCCATCGTTCTACTACACTAGATTTTTCTTCATTCTCAGTTGAATATAACTTTATATTATTATCTTTTAACAATTCTTTTACTTGACGATTATAAAATTCAGATCCTTTATCTGACCAGATGAACATCGGTTTTCTTTCTTTAAATAATGTTTTAAATGTTTCACTTACTGTTACTTCTGTTTTATTTTTCAATGGAATTAACCAACCATATTTACTAAAAACGTCTATAACAGCTAATAAATATTTATAGTGTTTATTTTGTTTTGAATATTGTTGCATATCTGCCAAATCAACCGCCCATGTTTGATCTATTGAATGAACATAAACACGTCTTTTAGGAAAAGATTTTATAACTCTATGATGTAATTCATCTGCTAATTTATTTGTTATTTTTTCTATATCTTCAACTTTGGATATAAATCTATTTTTGTTAGATCCACACTCAGAACATATACCCTTTAACATTTGTCTATTATTGGTTGTTGTTACTTGTTTCACTGAATCATTTTCAGTATGCTTTATACAACGTAAACAATATATTTTTGGCTGCTCCATTTTTAATATGTAAAACACCTATAGACCACCTACCAAAAAAATTTTTAGCTTCTTCCTACCCCCTCGGGAGGACGTTTGTTTTTGAACACCCGCTTTTTCAGATAGTTGCCCATCTGTCAAAGCCTTAGAAATCAAGTTTTTTATTTTATCTGCTCAAAGTGTAATGAATACAAATTTGTAAATGAATATGATAAACAACCATTAAATAAAAATAAAAATGGATTTCGTTCTTCGTGTAAACAATGTAATAAAGCCATACAAAGAAGGCATTATCAAAATAATAAAGAGAAGTATAAAGAAGCATATGAAAATTTTATTACTAGAAATCCTGCTTATCGACATGAATATTACATGGAAAGAAAACTATAAAAAATATTACTTAATTCAAAATGAAACAACCTACAGCGCCGAATTTATATACAGACTTGTCTAGTGAAGACGGACAAAATTATAGATTACAGAATATATCAGAGATAGAAAAACAATTAATGAAAGAAAGAGACATCAGAAAAACTTTATATAAAAAGTATAAACGGGGAATTAACATTACTGATAGTGTTGATACTGCGTTAATTTCTTCAAGTGTTATTATGGCTGGTGTTGGTTTAACTGTTCCAATTATGTTACCGTTGGAAATTGCTGCTGTTGTGTGTGGAAGTTTAGGGGTTTGTGTTAAACTTGTTAGACGTAGATTACATGCAAAAACACAAAAACATTATGAGATTAAAACTATTGCTACTAGTAAGTTAAATAGTATAAAAGACTTGATTTCTAAGGCTTTGACAGATGGGCAGATATCTGAAAATGAATTTAAATTGATTTTAGATGAATTAGACAAATATAATAAACTGAAAGATAGCATACATTCAAAACAAACAGGATTAAGTGAAACGGAAAGAAAAAAACTTATTGAGGAAGGCAAGGCCCAGGCTTTAGCCGAGGTAAAAAAAAAAAATAGGAAATGCTTGATTTTATTGAAGAAAGTTACAATAATCAATGATCCACCACCTATTTATAGGAAATGCATAAACTAAGACAATACAAATATGCAGATTTTACTTTTTTACATTTTTACACTTTTCAAATTTTTTACATTTTTTACATTTTTACAATTTTCAAATTTTTTCACTTTTTTACATTTTGACAATTTTTACACTTTTTTACATTTTCAGATTTTTTCCCTTTTTTTAATTTTTACACTTTTTTACATTTTCAGATTTTTACATTTTTTTATTTTTACACTTTTTACATTTTCAGATTTTTTCACTTTTTTTATTTTTACAATTTTTTACATTTTCAGATTTTTACATTTTTTTTTATTTTTTTTAGGGGGGGGGGGTCTAGAGAAGCTATTGTTTTTTAGGGGGGGTCTAGAGAAGCTAATTTTTTTAGAGGGGTCTATAAGGGGGTGAGCTAGACTCGCCCAAACCCTATACTACTGATATAAGCTTGCCCTGGTAAAGAGGTGCGAGTCGGACAGCCCATACTTATAAACCCTTTTTGTTTCATTGGGTGACAGGGCTTGATTCATCTCAATGTCGGGTGACAGTCCGACAAAATCGGAAGCAACGTCTCCAAAATGACATATACAGTGTTGACGGGGACGTTAAACATCATATCAAACAAAATCCAGGAGGCACCCAACTTGAAACAAAGTTGAAACAACGTTTAATGTAAGGGAAAGGAAACACCTGGCAGATTTTTCCTCATTTTTAAAAAAAAGGAGACACCGTTCGGGACCTCCTGTTCGCCTTTCTATAAGCCCTGTCCTACGGGAAAATGGGGTCTTCTCTTAAAGGAAAGAATTTGCTCCTCAGGAGAAACTTCTTTCATTTAAGAGTTGACCCTTATTGACATGGGTGACAAAAATACTTTTGCAGGAGTTACCTCCCCTGTAGGTGTTCCCATTCCCCTTATAACGTTTCAACATTCATTTAAAGTTGAGCCCATGGGGTTTTAAAAAAATGTTTGGGGTGCATGATGCTTCCACGCAGAGCTGAAACCGACCACACACGAGTACTGGTAAACCGCTTAGAGGATCTAAGCCTGCCCAGGCAAAGAGGTGCGAGTCGGCCCGCCATGCTTATAAACCCTTTTGGTTTCATTGGGCGACAGGGCTTGAGATGTCAATTCTTTTCGATGTCGGGTAAAAAGTCCCACAAAATTGGAAGCAACGTCTCCAAAATGACATATACAGTATTGGCGGGGACGTTAAGCCTCAAATCAAACAAAATCCAGGAGGCACCCAACTTGAAACAAAGTTGAAACAACGTTTAATATAAGGGAAAGGAAACAGCTGGCAGATTTTCCCCCATTTTTCAAAGGGAGACACCGTTCGGGACATCCTGTTCGCCTTTTTATAAGCCCTGTCCGACGGGAAAATGGGGTCTAGTCTTAAAGGAAAGAATTTGCTCCTCAGTAGAAACTTCTTTCATTTAAGAGTTGGCCCCTATTGACATGGGTGACAAAAATACTTTTGCAGGAGTTACCTCCCCTGTAGGTGTTCCCGTCCCCCTTAAAGCTTTTCAACATTTATTCGACATACCAAAGCCGTTAAAAATGGTACTAGCTGCTTCTCGCTTGGCACATAGATTTACGGGGTAGAGCTAAGACTGGTCGACCCAGTGTCAGAATAATGTGACTGGGTGTGGTATCCTGTAATGTGTCTGGGACATGATACTTCAGTGAGGCAGCACTATAAAAGTGAGCATTGAGCTCCCTGTCGCAACCAGACACCGTCGTGATATGACTGAAAAATTGCTGAAAGCGACCTTAAACCCGAATTCACACACAAACAGATCTGCCTGCGCATCCGTGCATTCTGATCAGAGTCTTCGTTGTGCGTTCTAAGGATAGCTAAGAGCCCAATGCTCCTTCATGCACCAAGACATGACTTTGGTCAGATTACATGGATGTGCAGGCTGACCTTGTTCTTCGCTGGGCGCACATGTAAATTGTATGAAATGCTGTGCCCCGGCTCATATTTTTCTCTTACTACTGCCTCCAATTTAGAACTGCTTTTGGTTTTAGGCCGCCATGTTAACAAGTCCATGAACTTAACACCTCTGTAAACCCCATGCATGTATTATATAGGAAAAAGTGGTGTCTACATGAGAAGGCCTATATAGTGAAATGCCGCCATTAAGACCACCTAAAATTAAGACTTTTTCTGCTTTTAAAAGCTTATTTAGTAGGTTGCAGTTATTCTTTCTTTGTGTTTTCTGCATGCAGTGTCCGCGGGTCAGAAACCACCTTTGGGACTGTTCAAAAGTGGTCTTATAGACCTCTTTTGAACAGTCCAAAAGGTGGTTTTAATAGAACAATTTTACTGTTACATTATTGTGCTTTTTCTGTTCAAGAACAAAGATTATGGGCACTAACTAGATCCGCCACATTGAAACTGTTCTAACGAGTACCCACAATTTTTGCTCAATCTAACTTACCATTTGGGAGCATATACTGTTTCAAGATTTCCAACAGTATGTGCTCAACTGTTTCCAAGAACGGAATACTTTTAGCGATTCTGAGTATCCGTGTGGCCCCGATGTCTACCATACATTACGAAAACACGCCTAATCAAATGCATTGCAAACTTTACCGCGAAAAAAAAAACGAAAATTTAAAGCTGAAAAATTTTGATATATTTGTTATTTCAGCTCAAAATATAGATTGTTGGTACTCGTTAGAAGCGCCTCATATTTTAGAGCAGAAATAAGGAAAATAAGGTTTACCCCTGTAAACCCCAGGTTTACTATATAAAAGTGGGGTTCAACGGGGGTCAACATTATATAGGCATGCTTTCGTGATGATGTTTCAGATGGCCGCCATCACGGTCATCTTGGATAGCCAAGCGTACTGGAGATTTCTGATTTTCAATGTTACTCAGATGACTCCCAAGAAATTTCAGCTCCATTCAACCTTCCGTTATGGAGGAGATGCCATTTAAAGAATTTCAAGATGGCCTCCATGACGGCAACTTTAATAATCGGAAAGGAATGAGTTTAGCATCGGAACGGAACGAGTTTAGCATCGGAACGGAACGAGTTTAGCATTTCTGAATCTCCATGGCGCCCCGATTCCTTCAATGTAGGAACGGAACGATTTTAACATATTCGAATCGCCAAACATTGTATCTCCCTCCATATCTCCCCTATACCTCCAAGAAAGTTTCAGCTCCATCCGATTTTTGGTTCTTTTATGAATTTCAAGATGGCCGCAACTGCATGCAGCCATCTTTGATATCCGCAAGGGACACGTTTAGCAATTCGGACCTGATGCCTCCCATCATGTCCTTTTCGCCTCAATGCCTTCTCTCAAGTTTCAGATCAATTCATCTTTCTTTTTTTGTAGGAGATTTCTTTTAAAGAATCTGGCCATCTTGGATATCAGAACGAACTGACTTTATCAATTCTGAATCTCCGAGCCATGTTGCTACTGTGCTCCCATCAAAGTTCAGCTCAATCCGATTTTCGGTTCAGGAGGAGTTGTCGTTCAAATAATTTCAAGATGGCTGCCATTGCGGCAATCCTGGATATCGGAATGGAGCGATTTTAGCAATTCTGAATCTCCATGTCACTACTCTAATGCCGCCATTAAGTTTAAGATCTGTCTGACTTTCGTTCGGAAGAATATATCGTTTGAAGAATTTCAAGATGCCTACAATGGCGGCCATCTTGGATATCGAAACGGAACGATTTTTTTTGCAATTTTAAATCTCCATGCTGTCCCATGCCTCCAATCAAGTGCCAGCATAATCCTGCTTTGGGTTCAGCAGCAGATAATGTTTAAGAATTTCCAGACGGCTGCCATGGATACCATCTTGGATATTGGAATGGAAAGATTTCTCATATGAATAACCCTATCTGATCCCAAAATAAACTACAATTTTCTAAGTCTATGGAGTCCTCAAGGGTAGGAAACTCTCATGAAAATAGTCCAAACTGGGCTAGAATTTAACTTGTGTCAGATTTTATGCCTGTCCTCGTTATCTGCATGTTTGATGAAAAGAATGAAGTCACAAGTATCCGGACAACATGTTCCCAATAACAGCAAAATTCCTATATAAAGACCACCTTTGGAACCGTTCAAAAATTGTCTAACGACCACTTTTGATCGGGTTCAAAAGGTGGTCCCTGACCAGAGGACACTGTGTGCAGAAAATACAAAGGAAGAATAACTACAATCTTCTTAATAATCTTTTTACAGCAGAATTAGTCTTAATTTTAGGTGGTCTTAATACCGGAATTTCACTGTAAATATCTACGGGAGACTAAACGGCAAGTAAGTCTTGCGCGAATGTTCCGATATGCCCACAAATCCAACTCGTCCAAGATTTTACGGTTGTCCCAATTTCTTGCAAATAAAAATCAGAAATGAGTTTGATGAGAATTGGATAAAAAAAACTGTTGCTATCTTCCTGAGTCTATGGGGCTCTTAAGGGCTCTTCTCATACAAATAGTCCAAACAGGGTCAAAAATAAACTTTTGCGAGGTTTTTTGCCTGTCCTTGATATCTGCAAGTTTGATGAAGATGGGATCAAAAATGAGGTCACCACACAATATGACCATATCATATGTCTATTGGAGACTACAAGTGCAAGTACCTCTCAGGTGACTACATCATTTTGAAATCGAACTCGTCCGACCCATTGTATGCGGAAAACCCCTAAAGGGGTACCTTGGCAAACAGTACAGTCTGATCAGGGTCTGCACTATTTGATAACAGAATTTTCCGTCAAGAATAGAATAAACACGAAAACATAGACCTGACACCCCTAATATGACAAATAAACTTGTCCAACATATAGCAATGGAAGAGTCGACTAGTAAGGTCCCTGAAAAAAAGGAAGCGTTTGGGATCACTTCAATAAGGGAAAATGGAATTCTAAAAACAGATTCGCGCGATAAGGCTTACATATATAACAAACAGTTTCAATCGGCATTTACGCGTGAACTGACGGTGAGCTACTACCCAAAGGTAAAAGTACGTTGCCCTCTATGGGGACATAACAGTTGACCCCAAGGGGGTCGCTAAACTGTTAAGTAAGCTCAAAATACATGAGGTATTTGGGCCGGACGACCTGAAAGCCAGGGTCCTTAAGGAATGTAGCCCTGAAATCTCTCTTGTATTTGCCTTTATCTTCAATGAATCACTGTACAAAATGACTGACGATAAGTAAATATTATCTCGGTCTATAGGAAGGGTGAAAAATATGATGCGGCAAATTATAGACCAGTGTCGCTAACATGCATCCGTTGCGAAACCCTAGAACATATATAATTTAGCAATAAAAACAACCACCTAGCCTTAAGAGAGCATTCTTGCTGGCTGTCAACATGTTTTCCGAAGCCAAAGGTCTTGTGAAACGCAACTTGTTCAATTTACCATGACATTGTGAGCAATCTGGATGATGGCCATAAACCGTGGCCATAAACAGACTCACTTGATCATCATGGACTTCACCAAGGGCTTTGACAAGGTATCTTACAGAAGGCTATTGTATAAACTAGACTACTATAGGATAAGGATAGGTGGAATAGCTCATGGCTCTTTGGGCGCTCACAACAAGTTGTACTTGCTGACCAAGCGTCTGATCCAGTCCCTGTTTTATCTGGAGTCCCCCAAGGTTCTGTCCTTGGACCGGTCCTCTTCTTGGTATTCATCAATGATCTCCCTGATAATATCAGGTCATCAGTCCGTTTGTTTGGTGATGACTGTGTCCTGTATAGGACCATATATTCTCCTTCTGACTGTCTTATTTTATAAGATGACCTGGATCGACTTGCAAACTGGGAGGCCGATTGGCAGATGAAGTTCAATGTGGCCAAATGACAGTCAATGAGGGTGTCACGACACCCTCCGGACAAGCAAATTAAGTTTGACTATACACATCACCAGCAAATTTTGGAACACGTTCAATCTGCCAAATATCTTGGTATCACCATCTCTGACGATCTTGATTGGGGTCAAAATATCTCAGAGATAACATCTAAAGCAACTAGGATTTTAGGTTTCATAGGCGTAATTTGGCCTTTGCACCTAGGCAGATAAAGGATGTTGCATATAAAACATTGGTTTGCCCTCAAGTTGAATATGCATCACCCGTTTGGCATCCCTCAGATTCAGCAGGTTGAGAAGGTGCATAGGACAGCAGCTCGATGGACCTACCGGCGATGGTGAAATAGCCGGAAGTAGCGTCGGTGACATGCTCAATGAGCTAGAGTGGGTGTCCCTAGAGACCCGTCGGAGCAGTCCACTTTAACCTTGTTCTAAAAGATACACCCTGATATAGCGTCTATTTATAAAGATAGGTACTTGTTAGCAGCGTCAACCCAAACAAGGGCATCAAAAGTAAACAACACACAATACCGTAGGTACCAGTCCTATAGCGATGCCCTGAAAAACTGTTTCTTTCCTAGAACTATTCCTCAATGGAATAGTCTTCCCTCTTCTGCGGTGAATGCGAAGACCGCAGAGGAGTTCAAAGCCTGTACAGTGTAAGAGTGAGACTCAGAGGTATGCGATTTAGGATACCTCTGTTATTTAGATTGTCCTTTTTGGTAGCTAAATTCTAAATTTAGCCATCCATTCAACCGAGGTAATTGCCAAATGTGACCGACACAGTATAAGAAGATAGATGGATAGATATACCATGGGCTAAGATTAATGGTTGTCCCCATTCCTACTAGCCTGATGAGGGTGTGACCGAAACTGAAATCGCTATCATCCGAACAACATTGAGGCCCTCAAGGTCGAGTACCTTTTATGCCAATTGTCGCAACTGGGCCAAAATTAAATTTGTCCGAGATTTATTCCTGTCCCAGATAAATGCAAGTTTAATATAAGAATCTTATATGGGTGTGAGTGGTGGATGGAAAAATCCGTCCCGAGGATCACCGTCCGGTATCACGAGGCTTGCCGAGTGATGCCGGGCAGTGATCCCGAGGGACGGATTTTTCTATCCACCCTCACACCTATATAGGATTCTTTTTCTTGCATACCTTCCATTTCTCAGTGCGGATTTATTATTCTGCAGTCACTTCGGTTACGAACGTACGCCATATTGTGATGACACTGCAGGAATGTTTAGTGACGCCACGTAATGTGCTGTGACGTCAACCTTAACGACGGCGCATACGAGGTCGTATTCAACCAGTGCATTTATCAAACACGCGAGAATATTCGATTTTGAGTAAGAACACCAGGGTTAGAACAGAATTTCTTGCACACCAGACAAGGAAATCCGTGATTTTACCCTGGGATAGAAATTTATGTTCTGACCCTGGTGTTCCGACCCCAAATCGAATATAATCGCGTGTTTGATAAATGCACTGGTTGATTACAACCTCATGCGCGGCGTCGTCATGCGTGACGTCACTAAACATTCCTGTTGTGTCATCACAAAATGGCGGACGTCGGTAACCGAAGTGACAGCAGCATTAAAAATTCGCAATAGAAATGGAAGGTATGCAAGAAAATGAATCCAATATGGGTGTGAGGGGTGGATAGAAAAATACGTCCCTCTGGATCACTGTCCGGCATCACTCGGCAAGCCTCGTGATGCTGGACAGTGTCCCTCGGGACGGATTTTTCCATCCACCCCTCACACTCATATAGGATTCTTATATTCTATCCTACTAAGCTAAAACAATGGATTCCTTATCTGGTATGCAAGAATGAATATTCTATGTCGATCGGACAACATTTTCCCTATTATAAGTCTTTGGGAGACTAAAAGGCACTTAACTCTCTTGGATAGTGGTATTATACAAGTACCACCGGAAATAAGTGATCATAGTGCTACGTTCGTTACTGTCCCTTTCGAATATAGTTTTCATCACACATATAAACGGAAAATATGGATTTACAAGCAAGCAAATTACATTGCATTGGGAGATAAAATTAAAGATTACAATTGGAGTTCTTTAAACACACTACCTTTAGATGATGTGCTGTGTTTTTCAATGAATCTTTCTTGAGATTAGTTAACGAATGCATTCCTTCTAAAGAAATTACTGTCAGGAGCGATGACAAACCTTGGTACGATACAGAAATAAGAAAATACTCCAGGAAGCGTGACAGATTAAAATCAATTGCGATAAAACTAGAACGCACTTCAGACTGGCGGAAATACAAACAGGCAAGAAATAAAGTTAATAACCTAAAAACACGCTAAAGAAAGATTTTATAACAATTTAGAACTTACAATATCCGAGAATTATACCAATAGTAAAAGAGATTTTTGGAAATTAACACGTTTTTTATTAAGAACACTACTGCATCAGCATCTATTCCTCCGTTGCATACAACTACCATAGATAACGAAATTAAGATACATACAACGGATAAAGAAAAAGCAGACTGTTTAAATGATTACTTTACGTCTATATCTCGGGTCAACGACGATAAAGTACAGTTGCCTAATTTGCAGAAATTTACAGAAAGTACATTACAATTTTTTAACATAACTGAACTTGAAGTAAAAGAGATTATTGATATATTAGACATCAATAAGGCATCGGGGCCTGACCTGATTAACCATAAAATGTTAAAATATGTTTCCTTAGCAGTGTCTAAACCACTGACTATAATTTTTAATCGCTCTCTGAGAGAAAAGCATTACCCTGAACTTTGGAAGAGGAATAATGTTGTACCTGTGTTTAAAAAGGGTGGTAAAGATGATCCTGCTAATTACAGGCCCGTTTCACTCTCCAGCTCAGTTGGTAAAATTATGGAACGTATTGTGTTTAAACATATGTATAATCACCTTCACTTAAACAATTTGCTGTATAAATATCAGTCAGGTTTTGTTCCGGGTCACTCAACAACATTTCAACTTGTAGATATATATCACCACCTATGTCAAACATTTGAAAATAAACAATATTCCTGCATGTTTGTTTGTTTTTTTTTTTTTTTTTTTTTTTTGACATTTATAAAGCTTTTGATAGGGCATGGCATAAAGGTCTATTATTCAAATTAAAGCAACATGGGATTGATGGAAGCTTACTTGACTGGCTTGCTGACTACTTGTTTAACAGAAAGCAATGCGTGGTCTTAAATTCAATATGCTCAGATTATACGGAGGTTTTAGCTGGTGTACCCAAAGGTTCTGTACTTGGACCATTATTATTTTTAGTATATGTGAATGATATAGCAGACCAGTTATTGAGTTTAGCTCGGCTGTTCGCAGATGACAGTTCTCTTTTCTTGTCAGCTTCAAATCTAAATGATATTGAGGGGAACCTAAAGCACGATTTGGCTATTGTTTCGGCATGGGCCAAACAATGGCTAGTCAATTTTAATCCAAATAAAACTGTAGCCATGTAATTTTCACTTATGAAAGTAGATGTAGTTCCGAGATTGTCTTTTGACGGTATCGATATTAATTTTGCGGATCAACACAAACATCCAGGTATAGCCCTCAATGAAAACGGTAAATGGCAGAACCATATAGACAGCATTTTAACTTCAGCATCAAAGGTAATTGGGATTATGCGTAAATTAAAATATACTTTCAGCAGAGTAGCTTTAAATCAGGTTTATGTATCATATGTTAGGCCAATCTTAGAATACTCATCTTTAGTTTGGGACAACTGTACTGTGGAACAGGCACATTCTCTAGAAAAATTACAGAATGAGGCTGGTAAATTGTAACTGGTCTTTCAAGATCTGTGTCGATTGAAAGGTTTTATGAGGAATGTTGATGGGACTCTCTTTCTTTGCGTAGAAGGAATCAAAAATTAAAATTTATGTATAGAGTTACACACAATATGGTGCCTTCATATATATCTGATATAATACCTCCAAGTGTTGGTGAAACTACACCTTATCCACTACGTAACAGAGACAATATAGTCACTGTTCATCAGCGTACAACAATATTCAGTCGTTGACGTATTCCTTCCTCCATTTCCGCATGGAATGAGTCACCATTGCAGTATCAAAATTCTGAAACTTATAATGCCTTCTGTTATCAAATGAAAAATCACCTTTGTTCAAGCATAAGAGTTCCTATCCATTATCTTAAGGGTAGTCGAAAGCTATCTGTACTTCACTGCAGAATGCGAAATCGATGTAGTAATCTTAACAATGACCTTTTCTGTAATCATCTTCGAGACAGCCCTATATGTGAATGTTCAGAAGAAATGTAGGATGCAGAACATTTTCTGTTTAAATGTAGTCTGTTTCATGACCAAAGGATGGTTATGTTCCATGCAACAAGGCCATTACACCCATTAAATTTACAGTTACTTTTTTGTGGAAATTCAAATTTGTCAGAGGATGATAATATGCTTTTATTTGAGGCTGTCCATAAGTTTATTAAAGATACAGGACGATTTAATTGAGATATTGTTCTTTTATGCTCAATCAGAATACTTATTTACTTTATTTTCAGGACGAAAGACCATAACTAGCAGACCTTGGACGTAGCGGTGCGTCGGATAGTGCATGGGAGGTGACGGAGAGGTACAATCACCATTGGCATTATTTATTGTTTTATTTATTTATTTATATATTTCAACTTTGTTTTTTTTTTTTTTTTTTTTGTTTTTTTTTTTTTTTTTTGTTTTTATTTATTTATTTATTCAGTGCTAAATCTTCCATTTTATGTTTCAACATTATATTTAATTGCCGTGTTGGTTGTTCTGCATGCCAAGCTTTAGGGGAAGGGCTCTTGCTAATGTTGGTAGAACTTGTAGCCCAACCCAATTGTTTGTACTTGTTATCATGTACAAAGGCAATAAAATATGTTTATACTATACTAACTCTCTTGTGAATGAATCAAATATTTCCAAGATTTAATAGTTGTCCTTAATACCCACAACTTTGGTAAGGATCTGATCAAACATAAAGTCGCTAACGCCCGGACAACACGTTTCCCATTACAGAAGACCCTCGTTATAACGACAGTATTTGTTCCCTATTACTGTGCCGTTATAAAGAATTGGTCGTTATAAAGAATCCCAGTTAGGAGTATGAAAGATAATAAAAGGCCCTTTCTCCCATTGTTACTCCAAGTAACAAATGTTATAGACATTTGTTAGAATCGCCTCTGTGGGGCGATTCTAACAAATATCTATAACATTTGTTTCTTGGAGTAATAGATTACAAGACCTTTTCAGGACTATATTGACACGGTTTGTGCATTTCCAACCCTAAGGAAGCCCACGCCGCTCGGAACCGAGGCTAAGCCGTTAGCTAAGTAGTCATTCCATTCAAAGGGGGAGTTCCAAATCTGCCCACGTACAGATTTTCTTGAAACTTCAGTTGTTGTTTACTTGAGGTCTATCAACTATATATATAACTTTGTTTCATTTGATAAATTACTATAGGTCTAAGGAGAGGTCCCCGAGGCAATCCCCTGTAGAGGTCATACACACCTGTGAACTTTTCAGTCTTAAATCAAAAGGTATGATTATTTTCAAATTATGTTGCTTTGATTGGCAACAGAACTCCATAAGGATTAATCTAATACTAAAAATGTAAATGTGTCTATGTCTTTTAATCTTCCTGATAAATTAATTTACAACATTTCTTCCATTTTTCATGAAAATTTGCAAAAATTAAGATTTTCCATATAAGTATTAGATGTGTTACTGATCTTGTAACCCCAAGATATTGCATATAATATAGGCCACATATGTGCTCTATATAGCAACCAATTAAAAAAATTAGAAACCGGTAACATTGTTTTTGAAAGCTAGATATGGGTTCAGGTCAATTTTTGTGCCAAAATCAGCTTCAATACCAGGGGACAAGATTTCCTCAAAGTGTATTTTTATTGTGTTTTATGTCCATTTAGGGCCAAAATATCATACAAAGCTATAGGCATTTAAATAATAAAATTCCCCCCACGCACACAACAAAAATAAAAAGTAAATGAGAACATACAATACCAACGTATACAAGAAAATTTTATCCAAAAAATTTATAGAGAAAAAATGAAATACATTCATGCACTGTCCATGATGAATGTTAATGTTGACAATATTGCAAAAATGATAATAGAAGTAAAGGCAATGATCAGGAATCGATACAATCAACCCATAGCTCCCATCAGAGACACCAAAGGGAAAGAAACACAAACATGCAACAACAGACCTAATGGAAACGCCAACAGCGGAAAGCCAAAAGGACAGTCACTTTCCCCCAAAATGACCAATAGGCTATCCAAAATAAAATAGCACAAGCGACACAAACATCTAAAGACAACCATAACAAAAATAAATCGCGACAGAAGAACCGCCTTGGAACGTTCAGCGGAAACGAATTCCACTGGGGGGGGGGGGGGGGCTGAAATCGACTTTACGTGGCCACAATCCTCGCCCTTATTTCCATCGCGATTTAGACAAATAATTTGTTCAGTCCGCAATGCTGCTAAAAAATACATTATGACACAATAGAAATAAGACATGGTGGATCTTTTTACCCTATTTTATTTGGCCTTCTTGTACATTTTAAAACCTTGCAATACAAAAGCACTTGATGTCAGTAACACTCAATGATGTTATGAATTTGCTTAATTAACTACTTTCGTAATCCTATTTTTTCCTTAATTATTTTTGTTGTTGTCATTTTCTTCTTTAAAATATAACAGCAGTCAATAATTTGCAAACTTGAAGGGACAGACTGATTTTCTGATTTGTTCTTATGATTGATTGGTCCTTGTATTGTTGATGTTTTCTTACATCACTTGGTCAAAGAGACTCCCACTCCGCTCCCCCACCAAAAGTTTTGTGAGAACATGGAAAGAATTTTCTGCATTTTTTCTAGGTTCATTGTAACATCTGCAAAAGTGTAAAATACAAAGTTTTAGTCTTCAAAATAAATGCAGAGCTAGTCACACTAGAACTAGTTTTAAAATTGCCATTTGGCATACACTTCCCTAAATGAAATAGATGGAAGGCAAGTTGCTGTAACAAATTTATTCTATAGCTGATATTATATTTAGATGTAGATATATCATTCGCATATTTAGTCATATGTATGCAGTACTTGCCATGTATGTTAAGTTTTCTAGCTCTGTATTTATCAGTTTTACAAATGGCGTGAATCAGCTGTTAGCTGTACTACTAGCATATTTGGTGAACCAAAATCTGCAGTTGGCTAAATATTTTTCTATAGCACTGATAGCAAATATACTGTTGGCTCTTTTCTTCCTCTGAAATCGTTTGAAAGTATGAATAGTCTTCTCTATTATATTAAATCATGTTACTCAAAAATAACTGGTTGTTTTCCAGATCATATATAAGAATATAACGATCATATTTAAGAATATAACTTTTTTACATGGATTTGCACTGCAGGCGACATTTATTACGCTTTAGTAGACTGTAGTTTAGTTCAGATTTTGAGGGGACATTGTCAGAGTGACAAAAGAGCCAAAACAACAGTGTTTCCATTTTGTCTACGGTAATCTGTGTACACAGTTGGTCAAAAGTCTGTGGTATTATGAACTACCTGGCACACCATAATAAAAACACCAGAAATCTTGGCTATTCAAGCAAGCTGTACCATTCCGGTATGAAAGACTTTTCAAACATTTTAAGTTGACTGCATCATACTTATAATGCTGCATAATACATACTTATTACAGAATCAAGAAAATTTTCTGGTTTACAGAACCATCCATTTTACTTGCCATTTCAAAAGTCTTGGTCATAATAAGCTTCAGCAAGCTTTAGGATTACATTAAATGCAAAAACACTCTTGTTATATAATGAAATATATTTTTATTGAATTGTTATTGAACACTCAAAATAAATTGTGTTTTTGGTGTCCCCCAGGGAACCATAACTAATACAGCCGCTGATTATATGAGCTCATGGTTTAAACATACATATATTCATGTTTATATATATTATTTGCGAGCAATTTGTCGATTGAAAATGTTATACCATATCTACAAGTGGTTGGAAAAAAAAAATAAAAAATCTGGTCATTACTATTCATTGTTCAAATGCAGTATGTTACCGGTCTCAGATTTTCAAGAAAATTTGATAAAATGTTCTACACATATATGGGCAATTTTCATATTAAATGATGAGGTGACAAGAACTTCAACAGTATGAAATCAACAGTCAAACATACTCCAAAAGATTTTATGGTTGTGAAGTCTAGGGTCTCCTCCATATGAAATTGCCCGCCCCCGCCCATAGGGGCTTGAAGAAATATATGGGCTGCACGATGCTTCCGCGCAGAGCTGAATCCGGCCAGCACACTAGTACTGGTTAACCTCTTAGAGGATCTAAGCCTGTCAAGGAACCGCGGTGCGAGGCGGACCGTCCATGCTAATAAACCCTATTGGTTTCATTGGGCGACAGGGCTTGAGATGTCATTTCATCTCAATGTCGGGTAAAAGTCCCACAAAATTGGAAGCAACGTCTCCAAAATGACCTTTACAGTGTTGACGGGGACGTTAAATCAAACAAACAAACAAACATATGAAATTGAGCATGGTCTTTACAATAGTAAATGAGATTCAAAAAGTAATCTCAAATGACTACAGTGATGCCTGAGAACAAAATAACTCCAAAACATAAGAAGCTGTTGTGTATATGTATACTTGTTTGGGGGTACCCCTATTTTCAGATGCAGAAATAAACAAAACATTGTTGATTTATAATGAACACAGATATGAGAGTGAAATAGCTAAATAATGAACAGTCATTTACCAGGTATTAATTATGCACAATATCATGGACATCTGTGCGTGGGCAGAACCCTATGGAAATTTACTATAGGCTGGAACTCCCCCTTTCCGTTTTAGCGAGTTTTGCCGTTTTAACGAATGTCGATATAAAAAGGTTGACTGTACATGTCTAGGGGGGGGGGGGGGGGGGGGGGCTAACTTGGATATCCGAAAAGAACAATTTTAGCAATAATGAATCTCCATGTCGCCATAATGCCATCCATCAAGTTTCTAGGCCCCCGCCCATCGGGGCTTGAAGAAATACATGGGCTGCACGATGCTTCCACGCAGAGCTGAAACCGACCGCACACGAGTACTGGTAAACCGCTTAGAGGATCTAAGCCTGGCCAGGCAAAGCGGTGCGAGTCGTCCAGTCCATGCTTATAAACCCTATTGGTTTTATTGGGCGGCAGGGCTTGAGATGTCATTTCATCTCAATGTCGGGTAAAAGTCCCATAAAATTGGAAGCAATGTCTCCAAAATGACCTATACAGTGTTGACGGGGACGTTTAACCTCAAATCAACCAACCAACCAGAAACCCAGAAACGGGTACCCTGGCAAACGGTGCAGGCCCAGATCAGTCGCCACAGAATGTGGCGTCTGATCAGCGCCTACACTGTTTGCAAAAAGTTCAGCCATTTTCCTAATCACTTTTGAAGAAAACACAACCTGACACCGCTAAATTTTGAAATGGACACCTGCTAAATATAAGGAGGAAGGTTCCATTTGGTACAAAAAGGGTTAGACCAGAATTAGTCAAAATTTTAAGTGGTCTTAATAGCGGAATTTCACTGTTATGGTTCGGCAAACTGATCGCCCCTAACCGCCCCCCCCCCCCCCCAATCCCCCCCCATCCCCCCCCCCCCCGAACGATTTACCTCTATTCGGGCCATTTGACAGTAGGGATACAGAACAACATTCATGTTGGTGATTTCAAGCTTTATCATGGTGCCGCTGTGTCTTTTTATGATCCATAAGCACTTGTAGATATCATAGAGGCTGTCTGAGGAGAACTCCACCGGGTTTATTCGAATGTTAATTGGGTAGAACGAACCTGAAGGCTCAGTCAGCACGCCACCACACTTCTCCCTGTAGTCTACAAAAGAAAAAGAATTGTATGACTTAGTTTTTCTCCTAATATAGATTGTAGGTGCTCATTACAAATGCCTCATGGTGCCATATTTAAGGGGAATGGGAACACCTGGTAGATTTTTCCGCCATTTTTTCAAATGGAGACAACTTTCGGAACATCCTGTTCACTTTTCCAAAAGCTCTTTCCCATGGAAAAAGGGGTCTACTCTTAAAGGAAAGACTTTCTCCTCAGGAGCAAATTCTTTCCCTTAAGAGTTGACCCACCCCTCTATTGACATGGGAGACAAAAATAATTTTGCAGCAGTTGCCACCCTTGAAGGTGTTCCCATTCCCCTTAAGCACAAATAATAAAATATCGTATACCCTAGTATATCCATTTTTTCTATATTAAGTGAGGTTTATAAATGTTCTCATTAAACTGAGTTGATTTCGTATAAGGCTTAAAATTCTGTTTCTGCTAATATGCCGACTAAGGGTATGGGTTTGTAGGTCGCTAAAACTTTATATTTTTGTCAACTTTTTAAAAATAATTTTGCAGCAGTTGCCACCCTTGAAGGTGTTCCCATTCCCCTTAAGCACAAATAATAAATTATCGTATACCCTAGTATATCCATTTTTTCTATATTAAGTGAGGTTTATAAATGTTCTCATTACACTGAGTTGATTTCGTATAAGGCTTAAAATTCTGTTTCCGCTAATATGCCGACTGAGGGTATGGGTTTGTAGGTCGCTAAAACTTTATATTTTTGTCAACTTTTTATTTGATGGACAAAGCAAAAAAAAAAGTTATAAGGGCTAAAGTCTAACTATATTCCCTTTAAACATTCAAATAATGAGGTTAAAAGCATCAAGGATGCAAGAGAACAGGATTTCAATTATTAATTTTGGTATTTTGACAGTTTCATGAATTTTCATCAAAAGTGCTAGAAAATATTAAGGTCGGTAGGTAATAAACTAGCAGGTCCGGCAGAAAAAAAAACTTGGTCAGTCGGGTAAGCGGAAACACAGCTATTTTAGGCCTAATGCCAAGTTTCCAATGAACAGAATGAGTCCAAACCAAGGCAGTTAAAAGCAACACTACTCTAGCCACGCTATTCCATCATGTTATCAAGTCCGTGCAGTTAATACCCCTGTAGATCCCAGTTTATAGAGAGAAAATTGAGGTTGACATACATTGTGAATTCTCGTTAGAACCGTTTCGCCAAGGCGGTTCGAATGAGTACCCACAATCTATGCTTTGGAGCAACATAAGCAAAACATTGTATATGCAGGATCGTTTCATCATGGTAATTATGAAACGAGCCTCAGGCGAGTTTACTAAATTTCATATGAAATGACTACGGGGCTAAGGTTTCAATATAACAATTTAAGGGGAATAAGAACAAGTTAAGGGGTGGTGGCAGGGCATCTCCTACAGAAGTATTTTTGTCATCCATGTCAACAGGGGTCAACTCTTAAAGGAGGAATTTGCTCCTCATAGCAAATTCTTTCCTTTAAGAGTAGACACCTTTTCAGTGGGACAGGGCTAACAGGAAGTCCCGAAAGTTGTCTCCCTTTTAAAAAAACGGCGGAAATGTGCCAGGTGTTCCCAATCCCCCTAAAATAGGAATTCCATTTCCGAAGATGTTCAAACGACTTTCAGTCGAAAAGAAAGAGTTGTCACTGACGCCATTATGACGTAACGCGCCAGTAACACGTGTGATCAAATAGAGGCGAGTGCTCAGGTATTATTAAAATTAAACGATTTGAGGTAAAGGCTTTGAGGAAAAGGGATAAAATGCGAGGCTTCGCCGAGCATTTCACTACGAAAACGAGCCTATTCAAATATATTGGTAAAATTTTACCACCAAAAATGATTTTTTTTTTTTTCAGATAAAAATCCTATTATTTTTCATATTTCTGCTCAAAACATAGATTTTAGGTACTCGTTAGAACCGCCTCGAGTACCCACACTCTACGTTTTTGAGCAGAAATAATAAAAAAAAATACTGTATACCCCTGTTAACCCCAATTTTACTTTTTTAAGCTTGGAGATATTATCAAAATTATATAGGCGTATTTTCCTGATGTATGCCTTTTCCTCAACGAGTTTGAGCCCATAGGGGCTTGAAGAAACATATGGGCTGCATGATGCTTCCACGCAGAGCTGAAACCGGCCCGCATACTAGTACTGGTAAACCGCTTATAGGATCTAAGCCTGTCCAGGAACCGCGGTGCGAGGCGGACCGTCCATGCTAATAAATCCTATTGGTTTCATTGGGCGACAGGGCTTGAGATGTCATTTCATCTCAATGTCGGGTAAAAGTCCCACAAAATTGGAAGCAACGTCTCCAAAATGACATTTACAGTGTTGACGGGGACGTTAAACCTCAAATCAAACAAACAAATCAACGAGTTTGATAAAGTCAGTAAATCATGAGCACGAACGCAAAATTCTGTTACATTTAAAACGCATTTTATTCACGATTGTTATTACATTCTCAGACGCGACAGCATTTGATAAATCATTTTAATTACATGGCGTTTTCTACTAAATAACAGCGGCTTTGTATAAAAATAGAAGTGGAGGCAACGATCAGGAATTGATATAAATACCTGTACCTTCATCTGTCATCGAAAACATCCAAGGCAAAGAAACACCGACATTAAACAACTTCACAGCAATCAAAACAGCACAAGCGGGTTTCTCGCCCCCCCCCCCCCCCACCCCCTCCCCCACTGGCCTTCTGGGCTTGGAGAAATAGATTGGGCTGCATTATGCTTCCACGCAGAGCTTAAACTGACCGCACATGAGTACTGGTGAACCGCTTAGAAGGACTAAGCCTGCCCAGGCAAAGTGTTGTGAGTCAGACCGTCTAATGCATATAAGCCTTTTGGTTTTATTGGGCGCCAGTGCTAGGGATGTCATTTCGTCCCAATATAGGGTAAAGTTCCAACAAAATTGGAAGCAACGTCTCCAAAATGGCCTACATTGTTTTGACGGGGACGTTCAACCTCAATTCAAACAATCAAGCGGATTTCTTTCCCACAAAATGACCAAACGGCCATCCAAAATAAAATGATATTAGCAGTGCATCACGTGAACAAGTCCGTGATATGAATACCCCGCTAAACCCCACTTTACATAGAGATAACTGGGGTTGAAGGGGTATTCAGTATCTTTCTTATTTCTGCTCAAAGACATAGGTTGTGGGTACTCGTTAGAACCGCCTCGTTGAGGCGGTTCTAACGAGCACCCACAACCTGCGTTTGCAGTATTAATAAGAAAAATGTCACGGATTTTCATAAAAAAGTAGCCATTTTGGAGATGTGAAAAAATGCACTATGTCGCACGGGTGTGTTATTGTAATGGCATGTATACAAGTCCGAAGACAAACAAAGACAGCAATAAACCACGACAGAGGGCCCCATCCATCTGGGCTTGGAGAGATAGATTGGACTGGATGGTGTTTCCAGGCAGAGGTGAAACCAACTGTACACGAGTACAGGTAAACCGCGTAGAGGGTATGAAGTGATGCCAGTCGGACCTTGAAGGTTACATTGGGTTGCAGAGCTTCAGATGTCATTTCGTCTCAATGTAGGGTAAAGGTCCCACAAAATTGGAAGCAACGTCTCCAAAATGACGTTTATAGTGTTGATGAGCGTCAAACCTCAATTCAAACAAAACCACAACAAAATCTGGCCTTCTGTTCTCTATATACATGTTCTAAAATGGTGTCTTAGGCCTACAATAAATAGCTGTGTTTCCGCTAACCCGACCTATACCTGCTTCAGACACCACGACTCTACTAGTTTTATCAGTAAAAGAACAAAATAAAAATTTAAACAGCGACTCTACCATTTTCAATTTCCGGCCCTGCCCAGTGTCTTTGCATTTTCCCATAGTAATTCCGCGTTTTAAGTACAATTTTTTGTAATTTTGGGCATTTAGTACCTTAAATTACAGAGCATCTAAAATGAATTATGATATACAGTGCAGTCTCAACATGACAATTTTTTAACAAAAACGTGTACAAAAACAAAAACACTTTAAAAATACAGGCCCGACCCTGTTTTTTTTTTTTTTTTTTTTTTTTCGGGAGAAATTTTTTTCGGGAGAAAAAAATAAAATAATAAAAAAAAGTTTCTCCTACCTACCGACCAAATTTTTTTCAGCATATTAGTAGAAACACAGCCTTTTTTACGCCTTATACGGGAATGTTAATGTAATGCGTGAACCATGAATGCCTCTTACCTTTCGGAAATCCTCCTTTTAATGCCAAGAACCATACCCCGATGGTTGCATATGTATAAATGAGGAAAATCCCCATTTTCTTTCAAGCACAAAGAGAAATCACATTATGAGTATGGCATAAACTGTTTACGCGTCTATCGTTTATGATACGATTGTCACAGTGCGAGTTACGATTCGTTTCTTAAAATCGAGTTTAAGGAGAATAGGAACATCTAGCAGATTTTCCTTCCATTTTTCACAGGGAGACAACTTTCGGGACTTCCTGTACGATTTTCTATTAGCCCTGTCCCACTGAAAAAGGGGTCTACTCTAAAAGGAAAGAATTTGCTACTCAGGAGCCCCCGCCCATCGGGGCTTGCATTAGGAAAACACGGCCGTGTGGAATAATGGCGTCCAACATGGTGTCAGAAGTTACAAATATTAAGTTAAAATTGAAATATCTTTCTTATTTTTTCTTTCAACATAGATTGTGGGTGCTCGTTAGAACCGCCTCAATGAGGCGGTTCTAACGAGTACCCACAACCTATGTCTTGGAGCAGAAATAAGGAAAATAATGTTTACCCCCGTAAACCCCAGTTTTCTCCATATAAAGTGGGGTCTTTATTTCACGGACTTGTTCACGTGATGAAGAAATAGATGGGTAGCATGATGCTACCACGCATAGCTGAAACCGACTGCATACGAGTACTGGTAAACTGCTTAGAGGATCTAAGCCTGCCCAAGCAAAGCGGTGCGAGTCGGACCGTCAATGCTTATAAACTACATGTATATTGGTTCATTGGACGACAGGGCTTGAGATGTCATTTCATCTCAATGTCTGGTAAAAGTCCTACAAATTTGAAAGCAAGGTCTCCAAAATGACCTATATAGTGTTGACGGGGATGTTAAACCTAAAATCAAACAAAAACAAAACAAACAGATATAGTTCTTTCTATCATATATCAAAAAGTTTATTCACCTGATGCAAATTTGTGATATTTTTAGGAAAGGTATACTCAAATACAATAAAAACGCACCACTAGTACAATACCTCAAATTTTAATTGATCCACAATACTCCCAGCATTTGATCATGTTCAATGAATTATCACTAACTTATCCACAGACTCACTACAGAGTTACAGCATTTCATTGGATGCAGAGATACGGACACGCGAATAAGTCCACACACCCGAAAAATCAAAATCACGTATCCTATTCCGGGTATGTCCACCAAAAGCATCAAGTGTTGCTTGGCGCTTCGAATTAAACGCTGTATCTGGTGTTGTGTGATGTTGTCCCATTCTTCCTGTAGCCGGCCATGGCAAGCTGCTGACGGTTGATTAGCCGATGACGTCGGCTGCACACACGTTTTCCGAGCTGGTCCCAAAGGTGCTCAATTGGGTTTAAATCCGGCGAATACGCAGGCCAATGAAGAAATTGCACACCATTTTGATTGAAAAAGTCCATGGTTAGCCTCGCAGAATGAGCATGTGCATTGTCCTGTTGGAAAAGCGTCACGTCACCATTATTGCGTAAAAACGGTACCACCTCAGGCTCTTAGATTTCATCGATATACCGACGTGCCGTCAAATTGGCATCAACAACGGTTAGTTGGGTTTTGTGGCGCCACGAGATCCCTCCCCACACCATAAGGCTACCGCCATCCCAACGTGACACCTGTTTAACACAACAGTCTTGAATTTGCTCCTCACGTCGACGCCATACTTAACGGCGCCTATCAAGCATTTCAACACAAAAAAGGGACTCGTCCGTGAATAATACACCACGCCAACGCTGCTGTGTTCATCGGATACGCTGTCAACACCAATTAAAGTGACTGATTCGACGTTCCGCCGTCAAAACGTTCCCCTATACGTCTTATGACTAGAAATACCGCGTTCCTGAGAACGCCGCCGTACAGTTAAGGCACTTACACGTTGGTTATGAGTGCCCACTGTCTCCTTGGCAGTTTCCACAGACGTTCTGAAGCTGTCGCGTAAATGACTCAAAGCAATGTACCGGTCCTGCTGACGTGTAGTAACACGTTCACGTCCAGGGCGTTGTCTATCGTCCACAGATCCCGTAGCGTTGTGCCTTTCAACTAATCGGGCAATCGTAGTATGCGAGCAACCCATACCCTCTGCAACTTGACGGTATGAAAGCCCACCTTCAAACAGACCGAGGGCACGATGACGATCGACGTTGCTTAGACGTCCCATTGGTTTGTTCTTATAAAATGTTTTGCTGACTTTTTAACGTAAAGAATCCGGACCTTATAATGACAGTAAAGAAAATGCCAAAAATGTCGTGATTACCAAAAATTACGAATTTTTTTTTTTTTTTTTTTTTTTTTTTTTTGCATATTGCACATGCACTTCATGAAATTCACGCATGCAGTATTCGTGTCAAATTCATGCTTCGGTGACAATTTTACAATAACGTATTTATCAGCTGAAAAAGTCAGTCATTTTTACCTTAAACTAACGGCCCCCGCCCATAGGGGCTTGACGAAATATATGGGATGCATGATGTTCCCCGCAGAGCTGAATCCGGCCCGCACACTAGTACTGATAAACCACTTAGAGGATCCAAGCCTGTCCAGGAACCGCGGTGCGAGGCGGACCGTCCATGCTAATAAACCTATTGGTTTCATTGGGCGGCAGGGCTTGAGATGTCATTTCATCTCAATGTCGGGTAAAAATCCCACGAAATTGGAAGCAACTTCTCCAAAATGACCTTTACAGTGTTGACGGGGACGTTAAACCTCGAATCAAACAAAAACAAATTACCTTAAAGTAAAGAAACCAAATTTCTAAAACTTGTGCATTTTCATTGAATCTGTACGGTGGTATATTTAGGACATTCAGTAATATTTTTTCAACAATATTATATCGAGCGCTCGACATAATATCTCGAGCGCTCGACATAATATCTCGAGCGCTCGACATAATATCTCGAGCGCTCGACATAATATCTTGAGCGCTCGACATAATATCTTGAGCTCTCAATATAATATCTCGGGCGCACGACATAATATCTTGAGCTCTCAATATGATATCTCGAGCGCACGATATAATATCTCGAGTGCTCAACATATTATGTCAAGCACTCGAGATATTATGTCGAACGCCCGAGATAATATGTTGAGCACTCGACATAATATGTTGAGCACTCGAGATATTATGTCGTGCGCTCGAGATATTATATTGAGAGCTCGCGATATTATGTTGAGCGCTCAAGATATTATGTTGTGCGCTCGAGATATTATATTGAGAGCTCAAGATATAATGTCGAGCGCTCGAGATATTATGTCGAGCGCTCGAGATAATATCATGAGTGCTCAACATAATATCTCCAGCGCTCAAGATATTGTGTTGTGCGCTCGAGATATTATATTGAGAGCTCAAGACATAATATCTCGATCGCTCGACATAATATCTCGAGCGCTCGACATAATATCTTAAGCTCTCAATATAATATCTCGAGCGCACGACATAATATCTTGAGCGCTCAACATGATATCTCGAGCGCTCAACATAATATCTCGAGCGCTCGATATAATATCTCGAGTGCTCAACATATTATGTCAAGCACTCGAGATATTATGTCGAGCGCCCGAGATAATATGTTAAGCACTCGAGATATTAAAATGAGAGCTCGCGATACTATGTTGAGCGCTCAAGATATTATGTGGTGCGCTCGAGATATTATATTGAGAGCTCGAGATATTATGTCGAGAGCTCGAGATAATATCATGAGTGCTCAACATAATATCTCGAGCGCACGACATAATATGTTGAAAGCTCGAGATGATATGTTGAGCACTCGAGATATTTTGTCGAGCACTCGATATATTTTGTTGATCGCTTCAGATATTATGTCGAGCGCTCAAGATATTATGTCGAGCGCTCGAGATATTTTGGCGTGCGCTCGAGATATTATATTGAGAGCTTGCGATATTATATTGAGTGCTCAAGATATTATGTCGAGCGCTCGAGATATTAGGTCGTGCACTCCAGATCATATATTGAGAGCTCGCGATATTATGTCGAGCGCTCGAGATATTATGTTGAGCGCTCAAGATATTATGTCGTGCGCTCGAGATATTATATTGAGAGCTCAAGATATTATGTTAAGCGCTCGAGATATTATGTCGAGCGCTCGAGATATTATATCGAGCGCTCGAGATACTATGTCGAGCGCTCAAGATATTATGTCGTGCACTCGATATATTATATTGAGAGCTCAAGATATTATGTCGAGCGCTTAAGATATTATGTCGAGCGCTCGAGATATTATGTCGTGCGCTCGAGATATTATATTGAGAGCTCAATATATTATGTTGAGTGCTCAAGATATTATGTCGAGCGCTCGACATATTATGTTGAGCACTCGAAATGTTATGTTGAGCACTCGAGGTGAATATTTAAATATAATTGAATGTATAAATGCGTGGAGATAAAGACAGTATATTATAAGGAGAAAAAGGCCCATTACTTGATGTAGCCTCATGTATTCAGGACCATTCAGTGTAGTTTTCTCGCCCAACCAGCCACTCCCAAATTTACATAGGCCTGCTTCACACCAGATGTTCCATTATTTCAAAACCCACTGCTGCACCTCAGTATCTTTCAAGCAATTAAACAAAATCATACGTAAATAAGTGCAGTCTCATCTGCGTCTGCGTCGCTTGCCTTTGTTCCACTAAAAGGACGCTATGCGTAAATGAATGACATTCATTTTTGTTGTTGTTGTTGTTGTTTAGATTTAAGGTACCCGTCAACACATTTTTGGTCATTTTGAACATGGTCGGTGCCCCTAACCACAACTTCCTAGCCGCTCACCAGTACTAAGTGTCCATCTTTCTGACAGCTACCGGCTAGTAGTATACACAATGTAGGTTCTGGCACAACTTTTTGGGGCAGATGTGATGGGGCCCGCCCCACCCCCTGGCGGGTCCCAGTTCTAGGACAAATTCGAGGCATCCGAGGCTCCCAGCCCCCATTGGCGCTGCTGCTGCTGTTGTTGGAACAACAACAACAACAAGTGGAACAACAAGCAAATAACAGGGAGGGCAATCTGAACTGCTTCCAATATATTACACATTTCATAAAAAAAGAAGGGGCGGTGCATGCTCAAGGAGGAACACCCGAGCTGAGCCCCGAGGCTACATACCAAGTTTCGTGGAAATCGGCCCAGCGGTTCCAGAGAAAAAGATTTTTAAGGGGTTTTACCATATATAGGCATGGCGGCCATCTTTGTTATGTATCCTGGACCCAGCAAAAAAACTTTCCTTCCCCTATCCCACTGAGGCCCACATGAAATTTTGCCTCAATCGGCCCAGTGGTTCAAGAGGAGAAGATGTTTGAAAATGTTAACACATAACAAAACACAACACACACATAGCATGACGACCCTATAAGCTCACCAATGAGCCAGTGGCTCAGGTGAGCTAAAAATGAGTTAATCTGCATCAAACTTATTTTACTGGTATGCCTCTTTATAAAGAAGGGGGGGGGGGGTCTACAAGCGCACACTGTCCCCGCCCATAGGAGCTTGCCAGAAGATTGCTTTCCGGTCCCAACAACAAAACCAGAGGACAACTGGTCTTGAATTGCTCACCAGAAGAAGAAGAAGAAGAAGAAGAAGAAGAAGAAGAAGAAGAAGAAGAAGAAGAAGAAGAGAAGAAGAACAAGACGAACAAGAAGGAAGAATTAGAAGACGGAAGAAGAAGATGAAAGAAGTAGAAGAAACAAGCTTTGAAATAAAGGGGGACAAGTCCCCGGGGTACACCCTGGGGTCCAAGATCTATGTCTCTAAATGCTCCTGATTACAAGGCACACGAATATATATGGTTTATGGGTGGAGAGCTGGAGGGTTTCCGAGATATTAAGCATTTAACCATATACAGGCATGGTAGCCAACTTGGTCATGTGACATGGACTAAAATGGTCCTCCAACTAAATGCCCCTTATCATAAGGAACAAGAATATAAAAATTATATAGTTTATGGTTGGAGATCTGGACGATTTCCGAGATATCAAGCATTTACCTTATATGGGCATGGTGGCTTGGTAATGTTACCTGGACCAGAAATGGCCGCCGGATAAATGCCCCTTATCATAAGGAGCAAGAATATATATAGTTAAGGGGTTGTATTCCGAACCGTTTGTAAAATATAATGAATTTTCCGTGACTTTTCCCCATACAAATGCCTATGTGATCAAATTTGACTTTGCATAAAATAGGTCAAGGCCATCCCAGGGTCACCATTTTAGCAATTAATGATTGGCCCGCATCTCAGGTGCTAAATACAAAGTTTCATGGAAATCGGCTGAGATGATTTTTTTTTTTTCACAAAATATGTGAGCATGTCGGCCTTCTTGGTCATATGACCTGGTCCCCATTAGCAAACTTTTGTTCCCCCATCACATCGAGGCTCCACATGAAATTTGACTTCAATCGGCCCAGAGGTGGTTCCAGAGGAGAATATGTTTGAAAATGTTGACAGACACACAACACACAGATAACAGGCAAACTCGGGCCTCCCATTTAGCTCACTATTGAGCCTATGGAGCTTGAAATGTCATATTTATCTCATAAGTTTACCTGAGCCGAAGGCTCAAGTGAGGTATTAGTAGGCCTGGCTTCGTCGTCGTCCGTCGTTTACACTTTCAACGAAGTATATCTCTGCAGCCAGTAGGCCGATCTTGATCAAATTTCATGTGAAGCATCATTGGGCAGGGTGAAAGGCTGCATAATGTTTTCGGACTGATCGGATTGGAACTCTGGTTGCCATGGCAACAGATAGCTCCCATTGACTTAACATGGGAAAAAATCTTGTCATCACTCTAGCGGCTTCAATTTTTTTCGGATCGCCTTCATTCTTGCAGATAATGAGGACAGACATAAAATCTCGACCAAGTTCGATTTTGGGCTGAATCGGATTGTCCACTTCGGAGTTACGTGCCCTTGAGCGTTAGAAAATTTGGCCATAGACTTAACATGGGGGAAATCTGGTCATTACGATAGCGACTTCACTTTTTCAGATTGGCTTCAATCTTGCAGATAATCACCAGAGGCAAGAAATCTCAGTAAAGTTCGATTATGAGCAGAATCTGATTATTCCGTTAGGAGTTACATGTATCTGCCCTTGAGCGTTTTCTTAGTATGGGCAAAATCTTGTCATCACTCTAGCGGTTTCAATTTTTTTTTCAGATCGCCTTCATTCTTGCAGATAATGAGGACAGGCATTAAATCTCGACCAAGTTCGATTTTGTGCTGAATTGGATTGTCCACTTCTGAGTTACATGCCCTTGAGCGTTAGAAAATTTGGCCATAGACTTAAAATGGGGGAAATCTTTTCATCACGATAGCCACTTCAATTTTTTTTCAGATTGGCTTCAATCTTGCAGTTAACCACCAGAGGCAAGAAATCTCGGCCAAGTTCGATTATGAGCAGAATCGGATCATTCCATTAGGAGTTATCTGCCCTTGAGTATTTTCTTAGTTTGGGCAAAATGTTGTCATCACTCTAGCAGCTTCATTTTTTTTCAGATCGTTTTCATTCTTGCAGATAACGATGACAGGCATATAATCTTGGTCAAGTTTGATTTTGCGCTGAATCGGATTGTTCGCTCCGGAGTTACGTTCAGAGCGTCAGAAAATTTTACCATAGAGTTAACATGGGGAAAATCTTGTCATCGCGATAGGGTCTTTAATTTTTTTGAGATCAGCTTCAATCTTGCAGGTAACCAGTAGAGGCAAGAAATCTTGGTCGAGTTCAATTATGAGCAGAATCGTATCATTCCGTCAGGAGTTATCTGTCCTTGAACAGTTATGTAGTACAGGCAAAATGTTGTCATCACCGTAGCGGCTTCAGTTTTTATCGGATCAGCTTCATTCTTGTAGGTAAAGAGGACAGGCATAAAATCTCGGTCATGGTTGCTTTTGGAATGAATCAGGTTGTTTACTCAGGAATTATTCTTAACTTGGAGAAAATGTTGTTATCATGACAGCGACTTCCATTTTTTCAGATCGGCTTTGATCTTGTGGACAACCAGGACATGCATAAAATCTCAGTCAACTTCGATTAAGAGTGTAATCCGATCATTCAGATAAAAATTTATTTGCCCTTTGGATTCTCAGGTGAGCGGATCAGGCTCATTGAGCCTCTTGTTTTTATGAGGTTTTACGTCCCTGTCGGCACATTTTAGGTCATTTTGCAGACGTTCGGTGACCCACACCTTTCCTGGATAAGCTTCCTAGCCGTTCACCAGTACTAAGCGTCCATCTTTCTGCCAGCCTTCGACTGCTGCCCTAATTGAATCGGTGATACATGCAGTATGTCAGCTGATTGGTCAGTCATCCCGACCACACCACAAATGCAAAATGGGCGCGAAAATGCATGAAAGTCTCGAAATATTATTCCGAGTGCTCGGTTTATTATCTTGAGGGATCAAACCAGGATTTTGAGCGCTCGCAATATTATCTTGAGCGCTCAACATATTATGTTGTGCGATCAACATATTAAACTGAGAGCTCAACAAACTATCTCGTGCGCACGACATAATATGTCGAGCGCTCGACATAATATCTTGAGCACTCAACATAATATCGCGAGCTCTCAAAATAATATCTCGAGCGCATGACATAATATCTCGAGCGCTCAACATAATATCTCGAGCGTTCGACATAATATCTTGAGCACTCAACATAATATCGCGAGCTCTCAATATAATATCTCGAGCGCACGACATATTATGTCGAGTGTTCAACATATTATCTCGAGCGCTCGACATAATATCTTGAGTGCTCAACATACTATTTTGAGTGCTCAACATACTATCTCGAGTGCTCAACATAATATCTCGAGCACTCGCCATAATATCTTGAGCACTCAACATAATATCGCGAGCTCTCAATATAATATCTCGAGCGCACGACATAATATCTCGAGCGCTCGACATCATATCTTGAGCGATCAACAAAATATATCGAGTGCTCGGCATAGTATCTCGAGTGAACGACATAATATCTCGAGTGCTCAACATATCATCTCGAGCTTTCAACATATTATGTCGTGCGCTCGAGATATTATGTTGAGCACTCATGATATTATGTCGAGCGCACGACATAATATCTCGAGCGCTCGACATAATATCTTGAGCACTCAACATAATATCGCGAGCTCTCAATATAATATCTCGAGCGCACGACAAAATATCTCGAGCGCTCGACATAATATCTCGAGTGCTCAACATATTATCTTGAGCGCTCGACATAATATCATGAGTGCTCAAAATAATGTGTTGAGCTCTCGATATACTATGTTGAGCGCTCGAGATATTATATTGAGAGCTCAAGATATTATGTCAAGCGCTCGAGATATTATGTCGAGCGCTCGAGATATTATATCGAGCGCTCGAGATATTATGTCGAGCTCTCGAGATATTATGTCGAGCGCTCGATATAATATTGTTGAAAAAATATTACTGATTGTCCTAAATATACCACCGTAAATCTGAGTATATATTGCAAATTAACTGGCAAAAGCGGTTTTACGTAAAATGGCTATTGCCAGTTAACTCGAAATAGCGGCGAATTTACGTTAAAATGGCCATTTACAGTTAAATGACAATAGCTAATCTACGTTAAAATTACTGCCAGTTGGCATGCAGAATTATTTTATTTCGGCTATTACAGTTATGGCTTCTGTCCTCACGGACCCTACTTTTATAGAGTAGCCGTGGAATTTGCAGGGGTTTATAGTATATTTCTATCATAGATCCATGGGTGGTTACCCATTAGAACTGCCCACTGACATCGAGATAACGAATCGATGAAATAAAGCCACCAAAACCCAAACCTTATATGGATAATGGTAATAAATTATAATTGAGCCAGCGCACGACAAAATCTACAATAAGACATGTGCGCCCAACGAAGACTCATATCAGCCTGCGCATCCATATAGTCTAACCAGAGACTTTTCTGGCTGCATGATGGAGCATTGGGCCCTTAGCTATCCTAAGAGTGCACAACGAAGACTCTGATCAGACTGTGCGGATGCGCAGGATGATCTGAGTCTTCTTTGGGCGCACATGTCTTATTGTAGGTTTTGTCATGCGCTGGCTAATATTTCGTTCTCCAGCTCTTAACCTAGTCTTTTAGCCCCCGCCCATCGGGGCTTGAAGAAATAGATGGGCTGCTTGATGTTTCCACGCAGAGCTGAAAACGACCCGCACACGAGTACTGATAAACAGCTTAGAGGATCTAAGCCTGCCCAGGCAATGCGGTGCGAGTCGGCCCGTCCATGGTTTCATGGGGCGGCAGGGCTTGAGAAGTCATTTCATCTCAATGTCGGGTAAAAGTCCCACAAAATTGGAAGCAACGTCTCCAAAATGACCTATACAGTTTTGACGGGGACGTTAAACCGCAAATCTAACAAACTTATTGCAGGTTTTGTCGTGCGCTGGCTCAATTATATTTCTTTCTTACCTAGTCTTTCAGTTCTCAATTTTGTTCTAATTTCTGTCCTAAACCAAATGCTACTCATTACTCGTTAGAACCGCCTCGATGAGACAGTTCCAGTATCAGCATTCTATGTTTTATGAAAAAGAAATAGGAAATTTCACCGGAAAATTTTTGTTCTTACAGCCATTGGTTTTGGTTTGATTTGAAGTTTAACGTCCCCGTCAACTATGTATAAGTCAATTTGGAGACGATGCTTCCAATTTTGTGGGACTTTTACCCAACATTGAGATGAAATGACATCTCAAGCCCTGTCGCCCAATGAAACCAATAGGGTTTATAAGCATGGACGGTCCGACACTCGCACCGCTTCGCCTGGGCAGGCTTAGACCCTCTAAGCTGTTTACCAGTACTCGTGTGCGGACGGTTTCAGTTCTTGGTGGAGGCATCATGCAGCCCATCTATTTCTTGGTGGTAAAATTTCTATATTTGAATAGGAGTATTTTGGTAATGCATTGAAAAAAGTGTTTTAATAATGTTATGTTTAAATAATAGAAAATATATTTAATCCATTCGCATACGTGTACAACTACGAGTACAACAGACAGTGCTCTTTACAAGCTGCGTTTGTGTGGCATCTAATTATGGAAACAACCATAACTTACAATATGTGCATAATCATTCAGATCATTAGTTTAGTTTATTTTATTTTCTGTGTTTCATCTTATTTCATGCTAAATGTTAATAAGATATTGTCGTAAGATAGTTTTGCTATAGCCATGACAAGGGTATTCATGATAAGTACAAAGAAAATTATGTCTATAATAAACCTCAGTGGTCACCTCATAAAGTAGGGTTTAGTACAAGGAATTGGGTTCAGTTTCTGGCGAAAGAATGTGCACTGTACTGGTTAACCGCTTACGTATAAGTCTGCCCAGGCTCAAAATGACCAAAATAGTGTTGACCGGGCCGTTAAACTCCAATGCAAACAAACAAACAAACAAACAAACAAACAAAACAAGGAAATGAGCGCCCCGCCCATCGGCTGCATGGTGCAGCCGCGCAGAGCTGAAACGGACCTGAACGTGAGTCCCGGTAAACCGCTTAGGTCTGAGCCTGCCCAGGCAAAGAGATGCGAGTCAAACCGTCCCTAGTTATAAATCCTAGCGGTTTCTTTGGGCGGTAGGGCTTGAGATGTCACTTCATCTCAGTGTCGGGTAAAAGTCCTATAAAATCGGAAGCAACGTCTCCAAAATGACATAAATAGTGTTGACGGGGACGTAAAACATCAACTCCAACTCAAACAAAAACATGGAATTGAATATGAATATATTCATCGTCGATGACGGTGCAACAATTTCGAATTATTATACATGTTTTGCCATTGATTTTGCGATGTTAAGGGGAAAGGGAACATATGGCACTTTTTTAGCAAGGGAAACAACTTGCAGGACCTACTTATCGCTTCTGTAAAATCCGTCAGGTTAAGTCCTTGTATTGAACACCACTCTAGAACCCCACTTTATATGAAGAAAAGCCGTTTTTACGGGGATACTTATAATTTCCCCAATTTTTTGGTGAACAACATAGATCGTGGGTACTCGTTAGAACCGCAATGAGGCGGTTCTAACGAGCACCCACAATCTATATTTGCTCTGGAAATAAAACATTTATATTATCTAGAACTAATCATAAATATTAAACATTTTCATTTGAAAACAAAATATTTGAGGTCTTTGATACCGAAGCTAACTAGTTATGCCCAGAAAAAAACGTTTACAATTTTCTGTTTCTCTGGTGGATTCCTTACTTCTAAAGGATAACCTGTTTCATAGAACATGTGAAGAATGCTCGTGCGATCAACGAAATCTCGGATCAGACTGCGCGAATGCGCAGGCTGATCTGAGTCTTCCGTTGGTGGCACAGGTATTACTATAGGTTTAGTTGTACGCCGACTCATATATTAGGTTTCCATAAGTTAATATGTAAATGTGTTTTGCTTTGATATTTGAAAAGTGGTGTTATTTATGAGCTTGATAATCGAAATATAAGCAGGAAAGTTGAACCGTATTTCTCCGATTTCCACACTTTATTAACTCTACTTGCCAGTATGAAACTTAGAAGGCACATTGGTTTTATAATGGAGCGCTGTGGTGCAGTGGTTGAGCATCAGATTTGAGATCGAGAGGTAGCCGGTTCGATCCCCGCAAGCGCCAAGTGTTGTTTCCTTGAGCAAGAGACTTTATCCACATTGCTTAGTACTCGGCCCCCGCTCATCGGGGCTTGAAGAAATAGATGGGCTGCATGATGCTTCCACGCCGAGCTGAAACCGACCCGCACACGAGTACTGGTAAACCGCTTAGAAGATCTAAGCCTGTCCAGGTAAAGCAGTGCGAGTAGGACCGCCCATGCTTATAAACCTTATTGGTTTCATTGGGCGACAGGGCTTGAGGTGTCATTTCATCTAAGTGTCGGGTAATAACCGCACAAAATTGGAAGCAACGTCTCCAAAATGACCTTCACAGGGTTTACGGGTACGTTAAACCTCAAATCAAACAAACTGATTCGTACCTATGCAGGAAAATAGGGCCACATGGAAGATTAGTACCAGTACTAAATGTGTTACCCTCTATAAATAAGGTCGATTTATCATTATTATTATTATTATTAGTAGTAGTAGTAGTAGTAGTAGTAGTAGTCCAACGATGTATAGATTGTACAGAGGGACAAACACTTATGATTATTTTTCTGCGCAAGTTATGCATCTTTGAGAGCCATCTTGAAATTGTGCTTTGTCCAGGACCATGTTATAACGACCAGTGTTATAGTGAGGTTGTGGTGTACCTTAATATAAATTAACTACAGTCGAACTTCGATGGCTCGAACCACTTTGGGACCATGAAAATTTATTCGACACAGCGGTAGTTCGAGCCACTGAGGGTTACTGCCAGAAGGCATAACGAGATACTTTTGAACATCTTTTAGATGTTCTGTAATGAAAATGTATGCTGTGTGTACTCATTAGAATCGCCTCACCGAGGCGATTCTAATGAGTACACACAGCATACATTTGCAGGATAAAAAACTAAAATCTTCTTAATTATTCCCCACTATTGCTTGTGAAGAGGATTTCCCTACGGGCTCAAGAGGGAGTTCGACTCAGCCATGGTAAACGAGCCATCGGTGTTCGAGCCATCGAAATTCTACTGTAGTGTTCTTTTTACTCATATTGGCCCATTTGTGACCACTGTTTACAAATGCCGTAGACCCTGATCTGACTAAGCAATATCTGCTGTCAGATTGGTTGTGCACCATTTGAATTCAAATCATAGTATTCCATAAAACACATATTCAGGACATTTGCTTTTGCTTAAAACATTTAATTACTTGCTTGTTTGTTTGTACTGGAGTTTAACGGCCCAGTCAACACTATTTGGGGTCATTTTGAGTCGGTCAGTTTACCTATCTACACTTTCCTAGGCAGGCTTATACCTAAGCGGTTAACCAGTACAGTGCACATCCTTTCACGAGACTGACAACTGCCCTTCTTGAATCAGCAGAAGGGAGAAAATGACCGTAGAAAAGACCCCGGCAACTCTGTTTTGTGGTGTTTGTATATGTTTTATGTGAGATGCGCTCAAATGTATTAGGCAATCTTAATAAAAACGAATTGAACCTGTTTTTAGTTATATACTAAATATACACTAAATGCGACGCTAACAGCGCATGCCCAGCCTGCGAGGACTAAGACCAGAATGCACTTCACCATCATTACGAAAACATGCCTATACAAATACATTGTAAACTTTACCGCCGAAAAACCGAAAATTTTAAGATGAAAAATTGTGATATATTTCTTATTTCTGCTCAGAATATAGATTGTGCGTACTCGTTAGAACCGCCTCGATTAGGCGGTTCTAACGAGTACCCACAACCTATATTTTTCTGCTCAGAATATAGATTGTGCGTACTCGTTAGAACCGCCTCGATGAAGCGGTTCTAACGAGTACCCACAACCTATATGTTAGAGCAGAAATAAGAAAAATAAGGTTTACCCCTGTAAACCCCAGTTTGACTATATAAAAGTGGGGTTCAAGGGGCCAAAATTATATAGGCATGCGTTTGCGTGATGATAGCCATGTCGCCACAGAGTGTCTGAAGCGGAGTCTTGTTTGTTTGATTTGAGGTTTTACATCCCCGTCAACACTGTAAAGGTCATTTTGGAGACGTTGCTTCCAATTTTGTGGGACTTTTACCCGACATTGAGACGAAATGACATCTCAAGCCCTGTCGCCCAATGAAACCAATAGGGTTTATTAGCATGTCCGGTCCGCCTCGCACCGCGGTTCCTGGACAGGCTTAGATCCTCTAAGCGGTTTACCAGTACTAGTGTGCGGGCCAGATTCAGCTCTGCGTGGTATTATCATGCAACCCATATATTTCTTCAAGCCCCTACTGGCGGGGGCTGGTGAAGCGGAGTCATCTGTCATTGAATTTCATCTTCGTCAATAGTGACATTCAGCCAAACCTGACAATGAGAATGAAACAGATAAGAGAGCTCATTGTGAGCCATTTCATCTAGATCTGCATTGTTTGCAGGGGTGTTTTTTCCGGAGCTTATCGTCCCAGTCACCACTATTTTAGTCATATCGAGCCGGCCATCTTTTTGTGGGAAGGCTTATACATAAGTGGTTAACCAGTATAGTGCATCTTCTTTCGCCAGAAAATGGCCACCGCACTTCTTAAATTTAGCAAGAGGGAGAGAGTAATCGTGCTAAACATTTTCAGGACCAATATCCAAGAAAGAATGTTGCCGAACCGGCGAGGTCCGAACTCGCTTCCTCCTGTTCACCAGTCAGACGCACATCCGACTTAGCCGACGAGGCCGGCATCGCAAAAAGATCATAGAATATAGTGTAGATCTGGATGAGATGGTCCATTATAAACCTTCTCATCTGGATCAGCACGGTTTGCACAGGTATGGGCTTTTGGTCGCAAGGACTGAAATCATGGTTAAACGGTTGTTTGTTTGTGTTGAGGTTTTACGTTCCTGGCAACACTTTTTAGATCATTTTGGAGACGTTGCTTCCGATGTTGGGGGACTTTTATCCGACATTGAGATGAAATGAAATCTCAAGCCCTGCCGCTCAAAGACATCGGTTCAAAGAAACGCTAGGGCTTAAGGAACGGTCCGGCCCGATTTGCATCACTTTTCCTTGGCAAGCTTAGGCTTTCCAAGCGGTTTACCAGTGTTCGGTCACTTTCAGCTTTGCGCAGAAACACCATGAAGCCCAAACTATTTCTCCTAGCCCGACTGGATCGGGGCGATATTAACCGATGTGAAACGTTTAAACGTTATTGTAACGTGTCGTTTATTGGTCGGATTCAACTCAGTTTTTTCTGGCCGATCATCGATTCATACATGTGCCTGATAATCGATTTAACATCGATCAATGGAATGCCAGAAATAATTAAAGCACTGATCCGTACATGCATTATAAGATATATTAATGTGGAAGCCTTCTTGAACAATGTAGCGATTATATAGTAAAATTATCATAAATAGTAAGTGAGCCTTTTTTCAGATTGTTAAGTCATCACGTGACCAAGTCCGTAAAATGAAGACCCCTAAACCCCACTTTATATAGAGAAAAGTGGGGTTTACGGGGGTATAAATAATTTTTCTTATTTCTGCTCAAAGACATAGATTGTGGGTACTCGTTAGAACCGCCTCACTGAGGTGGTTCTAACGAAAACCCTCAGCCTATGTTTTGGACATTTAAAAAAAAAAATATCAAGGATTTTGATAAGAAATTTAGCTATTTTGGAGATGTGAAAAATGCACTTTGTCGCACGTGTAAGTTATCGCAATGGTGAACAAACTTGAATGTCCTTCTCTCCTTATGATAGAGTTATAAAAAAATGTTCTGAAAAGAGAGACAAGAAATTAGCTGATCATCGAAAATTATGATCGAGTATGTACTCATCTGCATCGGCGAAGGACATTCGAGCTGATTGACAGGACATTCGAGCGAAAATAAATGGACAATCGAGCGGCAAAAAAGTGGACATTCGAGCGAAATGAAAAATAGGATATTCAAGCGGATAACCTGTTTACATGTGCCCCTTCCGTTAGCCAGACCAAAGATTGCTCGGTTCAAAAACGAGCCAATCTTAGCCTGTTGTCCCCTATTAACCACGGGGAGGTGGAAGTAGGACTTGAGCAGGATTTATTGTTTTAGCACTTAATACTAAAACAAAGGATTCTGTTAAAAGCACCATTTAAAGTCTGTTAAAACAATATGTATATTTACACATGTGTACGGTCTCTGTATCTGTAGCCCAGGACATATTCCTTTCTAGTGATTTCCCCATCTGCATATTTCTGATACATAGAACGACAAAACATAGAAAAGCAAAAACATAGAAAAGACAAAACATAGAAAGACATAACATAGAAATAAAACATCGAAAAAACATCGAAATAACATCGAAATAACATCGAAAAAGTTCAGAAATATCGAAAATTTTATTCTATCCATTTTTCGACAACAATACTTTTTTTATTGTAAACGTACACGTATCTCGGGAATTTTGAGGTTGCGGACAGGTAGCTTGAGTTCATGGATGGCATGGCGGACAGAGTCGTGTGGTAGGAATGCAAGTGCCGTAAGCATACGTACTTTCAAGCTGAAATCAAGGTCGTCAATGTACTTAGTTCGAAGGCCGAGTTCAGAAATTTTGCGCCAGTTAGCCTGTCCAAAATGAAAAAGCAGCATTCAATAAATACTGAGCTGAGGAAACAAAAATCTCACGGAACTATAAGCCGCGGTTTCAAAGTCTGATCTAAATGTTTGGATTTCGGTGCTCATTCCAAGGGATTCCATTTTAGCCATCTAACGCAAGTTGTGGCGGTCAAAATTTCCATTTCGAATGAAAATAACGGGCTGTATCAAAAGCATGGAAAATAAACGTGAACACAATTTAATTAATACATTTCAAAAGAAATACAAAAGAAGTACAACAATGGCCCCGTAAAGCGTCATCAAAATTTTCTCGACCGGTGCTTAACTGAAACTTACTGATCGGTTGACTTGATCGAATGAGCGAATGTTCAATGGCGTGTAGCAATTGCCAAGCGGTCAGGTAATTGTCGTTTTTCACACTTATTGTTCTATTATTGGTCGTTCTATTATTTGTCGATCTATTAAATGTCGCGTCTATGTTTTGACTTATCTATTTTGTGTCGCTTCTCTCTTTTGTCTTTCTATGTTTTGTCGTACACCGCAACAGGCATACATGGTTTAAGTTCATATTCCTTATCTTGATATAATTGGTAGTCTAAATTTTTTGTAGCACGTCCATGAAGGCATAAATCCCTGGGTGACCAAAGTAGAATTGCTCATTAAAATGAGCATGGAACGATTCAGGTCCATTGTTAGTGCGCTTGTTCTCTGATGGAACTTCAGCCAAAAGCTGTGGGGGGAATTTAGACTCTGAAGTAATGTAGGTTTCTGTCAAGTAGTCCGCAAACTTTTCACATTTACTCTCACGGGGTATGTCCGACATGTAATCTTCCAGTAGATAGTATGATTGACAATTAAAGGTTTTGTATTGGTTTTGTATAAGTGAACATTATTTACCTGTGCAATTTACCTGTAATCTGATGAATTGTTTTCCGCTCGTTTGTCCACTTAAAATCCGCTCGATTGTCCACTATGACCTTTTGATTTTTCCGCTCGATTGTCCATCGCCCCATCTGCATGAAACGAGTAATCTTCGGGTATAAATCGATAATCGGTAACCCAATAGACTCAGTGTCAGGTATGAACACGCCTATTCAAATATATTGAACAGTGCATATATATATTTCAGATAAAAGCGTCTGATATTTTCTAATATCATTCATGACAAGTGCCAGCACATTGGAGGCCCTGGGAAGAGCAGTTCATAAACTAATCCCATTTAGCGAGATGGGGGTAGCCCCTATGTGCTTTTAGCGCCCGGTTACCTTACAAAATCTATCAAGTCAAGTAATATCATTCATATTTCTGCTCAAAACATAGATTGCGGGTACCCGTTTGAACCGCTTCAGTGAACAAACTTGAATGTCCTTCTGTCCTCATGATAGAATTAAATAAAAAAAAATCTTCTGTTTAATTTGAGGTTTAAAGTCCCCGTCAACACAATTTAGGTCATTTTGGAGACGCTGCTTCCAATTTTGTGGGACTTTTGCCCGACATTGAGATGAAATGACATCTCAAGCCCTGCGACCCAATGAAGCCAAAAGGCTCTGACTCACGCCACTTTGACTGGACAGGCGTATTCCTTCTTAGTGCTTAACCAGCTCTGCGTGGAAGCACCTTGCAGCCCAATCTATTTCTCCAAGCGCCGATGTGCGGGGCGAACGTTTGACTGTACATTTGAACTGCAATAACTCGAACGCCTTCGGGACCATGCAATTTTGTTCGAGATAGTCGTAGTTCAAGATATTGAGGGCTACGTACACTGCCAGGACATGCGGCATAATTGGGATGTTTGTTTTTGTTTGTTTAATTTAATGTTTAACGTTCCCGTCAACACAATGTAGGTCATTTTGGAGGCGCCGTGTCCAATTTTGTGGGACATTTACCCGACATTGAGATGAAATGACATCTCAAGCCCTGCCACCCAATGAAGCCAAAAGGCTTATATGCATTGGACGGTCTGACTCCCGCCACTTTGACTGGGCAGGCTTATTCCTTCTTAGTGTTTTACCACTACTCGTGTGGTCAATTTCAGCTCTGCTTGGAAGCACCTTGCAGCCCAATATATTTCTCCAAGCCCCGATGGGCGGGGGCGAACGTTAGACTGTATGTACAATTGAACGTCAAGAACTCGATGATGCCTTCGGGACCATTTTTTTTTTTTTTTTTTTTTGGTTTGGGTTTTACGGCCCTTTCAAGATTATTTCACTCATATCGAGCCGATCGTTAATCAGAGGTGGGCGAAAACCGGAGTACCCGGAGAAAAACCACCTGACCATCCGTTGCAGAACTTGGCGTCTCACACGTGGCCCGAGCGAGGCTCGAACCTACGGCGGTGAGAGACCTAATGACTAAGAGTCAGCGCTCTTATCCACTAGGCCACGGAGGCCTTCGGGACCATGAAATTTTGCTTCAGATAAGCGTAGTTCGAACCATTGAGGGTTAACTTATACTGCCAGGACATGAGGCATGATGGGGACGACCTTAGAAAATATTTTCGACTTTTCATCACGAAAACACGCCTATAAAGTTTTGACCCATTGAACCCCTCTTTTATATATTAAAACTGGCGTTTACAGAGGTAAACCTTATTTTTCTTATTTCTGCTCCAAAATATAGATTGTGGGTGCCCACAACCTATATTTTGAGCAGAAATAAGAAAAGTATCACAATTTTTCATCTAAAAATGTTCGTTTTTGTTGTTGTTGTTTTTTTGTTTTGTTTTTTCGGCTGTATAATTAGGAATGTTTTCGTAATGTATCAAATAAATCTATGGTGTGTGTACTCATAAGAATGAGGCGATTCTAATGAGTACACACAACATACCTTTTCAAGCTAAAATGTCGACCTCCATAAATAACTTAAACACCTGGATATCCGGTGCTGTAGGAACGATTTTCTATGAACCCAAGAGTGAGTTCGAATTAGCCATAGTAAACGAATTATCAAGTCTTCGAAGTTTTACTGTAGTTTGTGCTTTCAAGCTCGTGTTAAGGGGGTAAAGTTTTCTTGTCATTTGGCAACTGCAAATAACGAAAGGATGTATTATACAGTTGTTGAGCAACGAATGGTTGAACTAGTGTTATGTCATTCAGACCACGGAGACTTTAAAACAAAAAAAAATGCCCAGATTTGCTCGCACAAATGAACTTCATCAACAGTGACATTTAAGTGTACGAGCTAAGCCCAGTGGTCTATGTTAGGCCTGTTTAAAACAGATCAGACATATTATCACGTGAACAAGGCGTGAAATGTGCAATTCCTAAACCGTATTTTATATGGAGAAAACTGGGGTTTACGGGGTATATATCCTTAAGTCTCCAAAACAAAGTGGGGTCACTTATTGGTTTGCTGCATTTCTTCTTCTTCTTTCTTCTTCTTCTTCTTCTTCTTCTTCTTCTTCTTCTTATTATTATTATTATTATCTTCTTCTTCTTCTTCTTCTTCTTATTATTATTATTATTATTATTATTAATAGTATTATTATTATTATTATTGCAAGGTGTGGAAACTTGTTGGTTTTGCTGTATTTCTTCTTCTTCATCATCATCATCATCATCATCATCATCATCATCATCATCTTATTATTATTATTACTATTTATTATCATTATTGGGGCGATAGCCCCAGAGTATTGAAGGGTGATTTTGACCCTACTTTTTGCATTAATGCATACAACCTAATCACCACCAAGAGACACCGTGAGAAAATATAGCGCAATCTTCGAAATAGTTTCAAAAGTTCCTCATTAAATGAAACAGCCGATGGAAATAAATATTATAACTTGAATATTTTATAAATTTATCCATAAAGTTTACCGTGACAGGTTCTCCGTGTGAAAAAAAAACGTGAATGAAAACAATGTAGACTAATACACCATTCAGCGTCTTTTTACAGATCAGTACAATTAGCCCATTTTACAGTTCATTTTGCACCGGAAATCCCCAAACTGGCAATTGGCAAACAGCGCAGGCCCAGATCAGATACCGCAGAACGCCGAGTCTCATTAGGGCATGCATTGCATGTTTGCGAAATGTTCAGTCATTTTCCAGATAAATTTTAAAGAAGCCACAACCAGACATCCCTAAATTTTGAAATGGACTCGTTTCATACTGCTATGAGGTTGATGATTCCATTCAGTACATAATGGGTTAAAAGTAGGCAGTGTAGGTCGATTATGCACTTCTTTGTGTCATTAACCCATATACGCCAATTGATATCTTGGAGTGGTCCATGTCCAATTGTAGGGGAGCCAGGTTTGTATTGTTAGCAGTAAATTTTGCAAAAGTTGTATGTACTTTCAGCAAACAGTTTAGACATTGAAGAGACGCCAGGTTTTGCGGCGTCTGATCTTGGTCTGCAATGTTTGCAAATGTCCCTACAAAAGGCTGCATGGGTAAATGGGGTGTTTATATCAATAACGACGAAGTCATTCTAATGGCTCGGTAGCTCAGTCGGATGCGCGACTCACTAATGATCAGGAGGACGCGGTTTCGATACCAACCTCGGACGGCAACATGTTTCTTGCATATTGATCGTGTAATCTTTTCCACGGTAATTATCTCCCTTTTGCTGATTCACGAAGTGCAGTTGGAAGTTTTTTGTTTGAATTGGAGTTACAGGCCCAGTCAACACTATTTAGGTCATTTTTGAGCCGATCAGTTTACCTATCAACACTTTACCTGGACAGGCTTATACGAAAGCGGTGTACCAGTACAGTGCACATTCTTTCGCCAGAGACTGACAACTGCCCTTCTTGAATCAGCGGAAGGGAAAGAATGACCGTAGAAAATATTTCATGATCAATCTCCACGAAAGAATGCTGCCGACCCCGGCAGGTTTCGAACCAGCGTCTTCCTGGTCATCAGTCAGACTCGCATCCGACAGAGCTACCGAGGCAATAGGTGTATCATGTAGAACGACCTCGCCCCATATCGCTCTGTGATTAAACTGGATTTTTGATTGACTTGTGCTATCCAAAGATCTAAAAATTTCAGGATATATGGATTAATAATTGGATTATCAAACTGTGATATCAAAATTGTGAGATTGAACTTATATTAGACATATCTTCAGTTCATTATTTCGTCTCTCATAACAAAGGAATCTTCAATAAGTGACCTAACTAACTTGCCCTACGGCCATTAATCATAAAACTATTGTTAAAATATCGCTCAGTGGAAGGGTCACGCTGAATTTTTCAAATCAAGGGAAGAAACTCTTATACGTTCTGTACGAGTATAATTGAAACTGCAAAATGGGAACATCTGTGGATCTAACTGAAATGGAAGAAGCTCTGAAACTAAAATACAAAGACATTATCACGCAGATGTCTCACCTTGAACTTAAGAAATTTCAGAAAAGTGAATATCAAAACCTCACTCTGCAAGATCTACAACAAGCGAATCCTGGGTATAAGAACCAGAAGCAGCTTGAAGAGTTAGCGCAGTGCATTGCAAACTTTCTCTTCAGAGAAGCAAATGCACAGCTAAAGAAGAGGAGTCGTGACTCAACATCTGGGTCTGTTGCGACGTTGTTATCCAAAACGGTCCTCAGCGACCTTGAAAACACCTTTGTTGAAAACATTTTTGATGTGGCCTCCAATCAAACAGCCATCGACCATTGTCATTCTGATGACGATGATAATAATTCAAGTGAACAGAACAGCACAGCGGAAGAAACCTACATCATTGATGATACACAAATACAAGAATCAAACATCTCAACATCTCCAAATAAAACTGAACCCAGTCAAACATTAAATGATAGTATCACTTTGCTTAAACAGGTTGCAGCTCAGAACGATAAAAGCAAAGCAAGTGAGGGTAACAAGAAAAGCTTAAAGTGTTGTGACACGTGTAAAATAAAACCAAAATCAAAAAAGACATATGACCAAATCCAGTGCTCGCTGTGCATGAGTTGGTTTCATGAGATGTGTGTGGGAATAGAAAGTGATCAACCAGTTGGTTTGTGGTTATGCCTCACATGTCGAGAAATTCCAAATGGCTTACAGAATGAGATCACGAATATTAAAACAGGCATCCAGGAGTTACAATCCACTACAAAGCTTATTCTAAGTGCAGTCCAAGACTTATCTACGAAAATTGAGAACAACATAGGTGGCCTAAATGATAAAATTGCTGCATTAAGTAAACAGGTCAAGTCAAATGATAAAAGTTTGAATGATGCAGTTCAAAATGTTCAAAATGAAACAAACAATGTGAAAAAGATGGTTGAACAGAAGTCGTGTCAAATTATTAATAAATCCATAACAATCCTAAACAAACTGAAGACACAAACGGAGACCAACACCCAAACTCAACCTAACTCAAATGATACTCCTGTCCAGCGAGCGAGCCAAGCTTCAAAACCTACTGCCAACTCTGAAGCAAATAAACATACTAGAGAAAGTTTACAAAGACGCCAGTCACCAATGAAACAGAAACAAAAATCAAAACCTCAGAAACCGAAACCTTCGACACAAAAACAATCGAAAAGTACCCAACAAGAAGACCGGGAAGAAGAGAAAATTGATTTAACCCAAGAGGAACCCACACCAGCGTTTTCAACTGTAAAACGCGCAAAGAAAATAAATCAATCTACCCTCATCATTGGAAGTTCGCTCTTGAAGAATGTCAAAGTCAATGATCTCAACAACTCTACAGCGGTCAGAACTTTTCCGGGTGCAACAATAGATACAATTAAAACCAAGCTGGCCGAATTCAACCTAGACGACTGTAAGACTGTCATATTAATGGTCGGTGGAAACGATGCCGACAATGGTACTGATCTAGAGACTTTCACTGAAAAATACGAGGAACTGTTGACATCTCTCCTCGAAAATGACCACACTGTTGTTGTGTCAGGCCTGATACCAAGAGCCACTGTTGATTTGAGCCCATATAATAACAAACTGCAGCAACTTTGTGAGTCATATGATATGGACTTTGTCAATAGCTATGATAGTTTTCTTCTGGCCTCAGGTGAATTGCCCGAATCTTATTATACAAAAGACAAAGTACATATAAATAGCTATGGTACTAAAAAACTGCTTGCAAACATAGACAGAGTACATCGTGTTACTAGACAGGGACAATCTAATGTCACAACTAGTCTGCCAGGCATGTATCAGCCTAATTCCTTTCAAAGGAAGCGCAACCTAGGGTCTGGCAAAGGTTACAGACATGCCTCAAACTTCTGTCATATTTGTCAGAGGAGAGGTCACAGTACACAAGACTGTTGGTTCAATGGACGGAGCGATTGTTGGTCAGGATGGCAATCACGTTAGGTAAACATTGAGCGTAAAAAATCTTATGCTATCAATAGTTCACATAGCACGAGTAACAAGTACAACCAGTGCTTCAGCTGAAGTGCACGACCCGCCGGATGCTTTTAGCTTTATGAGTGTTACCATATATGGGTATGGCGGCCATTTTGGTCATGTGACCTGGACAAAAAACGGTTCCCCCAATAAATGCGCCTTATCGTAAGGAGCAAAAATATATCTTATACTTTAGTACTGTATTCTGAATCGTTTGCAGGATAAAATCCAACACAAAAGCATATGTGTCAAAGTTTGACCTAGGCACAAAGAAGGTCAAGGTCAACCCAGGGTCACCATTTTAGCAATTTATGATGGGCCTACGTTCCAGATGCTATTTATCAAGTTTCGTGGAAATCTGCACAGTGGTTCTGGAGAAGACTATTTTTGAAGGGTTTTTACCAAATATTGCTTGGCGGCCATTTTGGTCATGTGACCTGGACCCCACGAGGAAATTTTGGTTTCCCCCATCCCGTAGAGGCTCCATATGAAATTTGACTTCAATCGGCCCAACGATTTCCGAGGAGAAGCAGTTCGAAAATTTTCACATTTTTCGCCTCGGCGAGGCTGTACTAAATGGAATGTAATATTTCGCAAGTTCATTGATAAGATCTCATTGATATTTATCAGTATGCCAAAAATTGTTTAAATATTCCAAGCGGTTAAGTCACTATCACCAATTTTCACAAACGGGTTACGGACGGACAGATAGACAGACCATATATGGCTTGGCGGCCATTTTGGTCATGTGTCCTGGACCCCATGAGCAATTTTTGGTTTCCCCCATCCCATAGAGGCTCCATATGAAATTTGATTTCAATCGGCCCAACGGTTTCCGAGGAGAAGCAGTTCGAAAATTTTCACATTTTTCGCCTCGGCGAAGCTATACTAAATGGAATGTAATATTTCGCAAGTTCATTGGTTAGATCTCATTGATATCTATCAGTATGCCAAAAATTGTTTAAATATTCCAATCGGTTAAGTCACTATCACCAATTTTCACAAACGGGTTACGGACGGACAGACAGACAAACCATATATGGCTTGGCTGCCATTTTGGTCATGTGACCTTGACCCCATGAGCAAATTTTGGTTTCCCCCATCCCATAGAGACTCCATATGAAATTTGACTTCAATCGGCCCAACGGTTTCCGAGGAGAAGCAGTTCAAAAATGTTCGAAAAATTTCACATTTTTCGCCTCGGCGAGGCTATACTAAATGGAATGTAATATTCCGTAAGTTCATTGGTTAGATCTCATTGATATCTATCAGTATGCCAAAAATTGTTTAAATATTCCAAGCGGTTTAGTCACTATCACCAATTTTCACAAACGGGTTACGGACGGACCCAAAGAAGGTCAAGGTCAACCCAGGGTCACCATTTTAGCAATTTATGATAGGCCTACATCCCAGATGCTTTTTATCAAGTTTCGTGGAAATTTGCCCAGTGGTTCTGGAGAAGACTATTTTTGAAGGGTTTTTACCATATATGGCTTGGCGGCCATTTTGGTCATGTGACCTGGACCCCATGAGCAAATTTTGGTTTCCCTATCCCATAGAGGCTCCATATGAAATTTGACTTCAATCGGCCCAACGGTTTCCGAGGAGAAGCAGTTCGAAAATTTTCACATTTTTCGCCTCGGCGAGGCTATACTAAATGGAATGTAATATTTCGCAAGTTCATTGGTTAGATCTCATTGATATCTATCAGTATGCCAAAAATTGTTTAAATATTCCAAGCGGTTAAGTCACTATCACCAATTTTCACTTACAGGTTACGGACGGACAGACAGACAAACCATATATGGCTTGGCGGCCATTTTGGTCATGTGACCTTGACCCCATGAGCAAATTTTGGTTTCCCCCATCCCATAGAGGCTCCATATGAAATTTGACTTCAATCGGCCCAACGGTTTCCGAGGAGAAGCAGTTCAAAAATGTTCGAAAATTTTCACATTTTTCGCCTCGGCGAGGCTATACTAAATGGAATGTAATATTTCGTAGGTTCATTGGTTAGATCTCATTGATATCTATCAGTATGCCAAAAATTGTTTAAATATTCCAAGCGGTTAAGTCACTATCACCAATTTTCACAAACGGGTTACGGACGGACAGACAGAATGACAGACTGACAGAATTACAGAATGACAGAATGACAGAATGACACGGTGATTTTAGGGCACTCTTAGAAAAAACCGACTTCAGTCGGTTGCTTTTTCTGCGGGTCGTGCAATACCTTAAATCCATTGTCTATTGACGCTGATGTAAATACACATGTGGATACAAACCACACTGACCAACCGTCAGATCCGTCCATGAACAACAGCTCAGTTATGCAGACTACTGACAGTTTGTCCTCTAACGATACACCATGCTCAACACGTAATCTGAACATACACACCAAAATTCCCAATACTGACATGACATTTTCCACTAAGGGTCTTCACATCGCAAATCTAAATGTAAGACATATTTTACCTAAAATTGATGAAATCCAAATTACTATGGGTTCAGATAATGGTCCAGATATCCTTGGTGTTTGTGAAACGTTTCTAGACGAGACCGTAAATGCCACCCAGCTGAGTCTAAGCGATTTTGATTTCTTTCGCAAAGACAGATATGAAACGCAGGACAAATCTGGCGGTGGAATTATCCTTTACTTTCGACAAACCATAAACTGCAAACGCCGAGCTGAGTTTGAAATCTCCAGTATTGAAACTATTTGGGTAGAAGTCGCATTACCTAAATCAAAACCGTTTCTATTATGCACGGTGTACCGTCCACCAAATGTTACATCCGAATGGATTGATCTGTTTGAGAACGAACTGTCAGCAGCTCAGTCAGCAAGTCTTGAGGTCATAATAATGGGAGACATTAATATCGACTACGAGTCTTGCTCTAACAAGAAATGGTCAAATTTGGTGCAGTTGTTTGATCTCACCCAGTTAGTTAATGATCCAACAAGAATTACTCCGCCGTCATCAACAATTATAGATCACGTATATACTACTCATACCGAAAATATTTCAAAATGCTTTGTTCCATCGTACTCAATAAGTGATCATTTCCCTGTCTGTTTTACGAGAAAAATTAACTGTAAGATTTCGAAAAATGAACATATAACAACTACATTCAGATCATTCAAAAATTTTAATGAAGATCAATTTTTACGAGATCTAGCAGCTGACTTGGAGCCATTTTGTAGTTTATCGCCTGACACTAACATCAATGAGGACTGTGCAGTCTTGCTCTCAACTATCCAACACCATTTAGATCGGCATGCTCCAATTAAGACCCGAAGAGTAAAATCCAGCCGCCTTCCTGAATGGTTTAATAACGACATTATTGAGGCCCAAAAATTAAGGGATACTAATAAACGTCTCAAAAATTGGACTGTTTATAAAAAATTTCGCAACAAAACTAAAGACCTTATACGAAAGGCAAAAAGGCAACATTTTACTAAATCTGTTTCGGATCTTAAAGATTCGAGAACGATTTGGAAGCACTTACGAAATGTAACTAAAAACACAAGTTCGTGTCAAAATAACTTACCCGATGAGCTTGTTGTTGAGGGACATAAATACACTGATTCCCAGGACATTGCTTTCAAACTAAATGATTATTTTGCTTCCATTAGTGAACTGTTAAGCGATGATGAAATACCATCACCCCCACTAGATCTATCTAAATTGAAAACGTTTATTAGTTCTAAAATTCCAAATGAAATTTTCTTCAACATCCCATACATAACTGTAGATAGTGTCACCCAGACTATAAATGGTTTGAATTCTGCAAAAGCTACCGGTCTTGATGGCATTGGACCTAAAATATTGAAACTGGCGAATGCTATTCTTGCGCAATCAATAACCGCAATTATAAATAAAAGTATCAAGAATGGAACTTTTCCAGATCAGTTAAAATTGGCTAAAATCTATCCAATACACAAGGGTGGCTCAAAATCCGATCCATCAAACTACAGGCCCATTTCAATTCTCCCTACAATGTCGAAAGTTATTGAAAGACATATTAATAAACACTTCGTGGCATATTTAAACAAGTACCAGCTCATCCATGTCAATCAATCAGGCTTTCGAGAAAAACATAGCTGTCCAACGGCACTGGTCAAACTAATTGACCAATGGATGGCCTGCATAGATAAGGGTGATTTAGTTGGCACAGTGTTCCTAGATTTTAAAAAAGCGTTTGCCCTAGTCGATCATTCGATTCTTGTCGACAAACTCGCTTTATACAAATGCAATCATACGTCTCTCAAGTTATTGTCTTCATATCTAAGCAGTCGCCAACAAGTTGTAGACAGTGGTCAAGGGCTATATGAACCAGCACTAATTAAATCAGGCGTGCCCCAAGGATCAATTTTAGGACCAACCCTTTTCTTGATCTTTATTAATGATCTACCTCTTCATTTAGATTTTTGCCATACTGACATTTTTGCCGATGATACAACTTTTCACATAAATGCATCTACCGAAAAAGAAATTGAACCCAAATTGCAACATGATGGGAAAAATGCTAAAACATGGGCGAAACAGCATAAAATGAAAATACATTTTGATAAGACAACTTGTATGACTGTAGGTACCAGACATAAAACTCGTGAAGCATCTGAATTAAATGTTTATATTGGGGACAGCAAAATTAAGCAAGTCGTCAAGCAAAAACTTTTGGGTGTCGTCATTGACGAAAATCTATTGTGGACGGCACATATCGACTATCTTTGTGCTAATATCTCCTCCAAAGTTTCATTGTTACGACAGTTGTCTATATACGTTCCCTTTGAAGTCCAAAAACTTTTCTACCAGGGTTACATCCTCCCCTTGATTGATTATGGTTCTAACACATGGGGAACAACTTCCAAGCAAAACATTGAACGTCTTGCTAAACTGCAGAAACGCGCAGCACGCATCATCCTAAATGCAGACTATAACACTTCCTCGGTAGACATGTTCAAAGATTTGGGGTGGACATCTATTACGACTCGCCACAACTACAACAAGGCAGTGCTGACCTATAAAGCCTTAAACGGCCATGCACCAGATTATATATCTGATCTAATAAAACCAATATCACAAACACATAATCTTAATTTACGCTCTGCATCAGATGGCTCCCTGTCAGTTCCTAGATCGAGAACAGCTCTGTTTGACGGATCCTTTTCAAGCTCTGCACCAAAGTTATGGAATTCACTTCCAAGCGAAGTGAGAACATCATCGTCACTTGACAGTTTTAAGCGTTCGGTAAAAAACATTTTTCACAAACATGATAGTGCTTAATACTTTATTTTATTTTTTTTATATTTTACTTTTTTATTTATTTATTTTTTTTTTATTTTTTTTAATAAAATAGCATTTACCTCATGCTCTTGTACATGGAAACACCTAGCTTCCGTGAGGAAGCATCTAGCTTCCTAGAGCATAGTTATTAGTCTTAAACTTTAGAACTAGCTTCCTTGATCATATTTATTAGTCTTTAACTTTAGAGATATAAAATACTTGGGTCTTTAATACTCAGTTGCAATTATTCAATAAGATTTTATGGGGAACGCATATTGATTTTAAGCGCTCATAGATATTTTTAAATAGAAAATCACTATCCATCCTGCAGGTCAGGATCCTGTTTTTTATCACGTATGCAAAGTCGATGCAAAATGTAGTTGTGATTGATACACCATATGGAGTTTTATTGAATATATGTGTTTTATGTTGCTTTTCATGTAATGTTGTATATATGTATTTATCATTATAGAGGGCCGCCAGGTAGACTAGCTATTCTAGCTAAAAGCGTTACCCTCTTAAAATATTGTATAAAATAAAAATTATTATTCATAAAAATATCATATATATTTTGAGCCTTGCTACAGCTCTACATATAGTTTTGATTGTTTTTATTGCATATATATTTTTTTTTCCAAGATTTCTCCCCCCAACCACTTTTTTATTTTTTTAATTTTAGTATATAATTCATTATTTTGCAATTTCAGCGATTCACATTTACTAGAATGTCTTAATTTTAGAATCTCATATTTCGATATTGCATAAAAAAAAGAGTTTTAATTCTTCGGCAGTCATAACGAAAACGCGCCTATATAATTTTGATCCGCTTGAAAAGTAGAAGTAAAACATAGATCAGGAATTGATACAATTAACTTAATCAACCCATCAAAGACACCAAAGGGAAAGAAACACAAACATTAAGCGACCAGACCAAGCGGAAACCTAAACAAAGGAAGGCCATAAGGACAGTTACTTTCCCACAAAATTGCCATATGGCCATCCAAAATAAAAAGACACAAGTGATAAACACAGTAAGTAACACACAATAACATAAATAAACCGCCACAGAAGAACCGCCTTGGAACGGTCAGTGGAAAAATTTCCACTGGGGGGGGGGGGGGGGGGCTTAAATCGATTTTACGTGGTCACAATCCTCGCCCTTACTTCCGTCGCGATTTAGACAAATAATTTGTTCAGTCCGCATGAAGGCCTCCTAACTCATCAGTACAACATCTCCGTGAACACAAATAATCAAAGAACCACAGAGGTGAGACAACGGTGAGGACTCGACAGCAAGAAACCACTGAAATGCTGGAGCAAAAGAAAACCAACAGTTAGACTCCGATGGGCCCGACCAGAGACAGAGCATCAGGCACCAACCAACATTACCTTGAATTAGATCTCTGTAATTCTCAATAAGCCTCGTTAGAACCGTCATAGAATCTGAGGCCTGACCCACCGGCGTGCAATTAAAGAGGGAAGCAAAGTTGCCAACTGTGATTGGGTTAACTACCATGCATGCAGTCTGTCGTATAACATCCATGTTGTACCCAATCTTTTTATATCGAAGAATGATTTTACGAAATTGGGTATTGTCATTGCGGTTATATATTTTTCTGAATTTATATACTAAGTCACTATGAAATTCGGGTTCCGATAGACCTTGTTGCAGAAGAGATTTAAGTCCAATATTGAATTTTGAAATTAAATCAGAATGGCGTCTACAAAATTTTGAAAAGGCTTTGTGTAGTTTATGGTACCGATAACCCTGATTAAGAAGTTTAGCCGTTAATAATTTATTACGAGTGTTGAAGTCAGTTACATGCCTCTCTACGTCTAGCAAATCGAATTAATTGCGAAATATAAACGCCATAGGATGGCGCAGGAGGAACATCACCATCCAAAAAAGGAAAGTTTACAATCTCAAAATCAAAGTCATCGCGTTTATCATAAATTTTGCACGAAACAAACACCCATCTACAACAGATAGATGTAAATCCGAAAACGAGGCCTCGGTATCAGAAGAATTTGCTTTATTTAACTGAAGTTCTGAGGGGGGGGGGGGGGTAAATCTGACTTATATATAATAGAACTGGGGTTGGCAGGGGTAAACCTTATTTTTCTTATTTCTGCTCAAAATATAAATTCTGGGTACACGTTAGAACCGCCTCATCGAGGCGGTTCTAATGGGTACCCACAATCTATATTTTAGAGCAGAAATAAGGAAAATATTACAATTTTTCATCATAAATTTTACATTTTTACGGCGGTGAAATTTTCAGTGTGCATATGCATGTTTTCGGGATGGTCGGTAGATTCATCACCCTCAGAAGCAGTCTCTGTACCTTCGTCGCTATCATCTCTAATGTCACTGTCAGAGTCCATTTCAGCCTCAACAGCGATATCAGTTTTATAATAGTCCTGTTCAGGCCCCCGCCCATTTGGGCTGGAAGTAATGGATGGGCTCCACGATGCTTCCACGCAGAGCTAAATCGACCGCGCACGAGTACTGGTAAACCGCTTAGAGGATCTTAGCCTGCCCAGGCAAAGCGGTGGGAGTCGGCCCGTCCATGCTTATAACCCCTATTGGTTTCATTGGGCGACAGGGCTTGAAGTGTCATTTCATCTCAATGTCGGGTAAAAGTTCGGCAAAATTGGGAGCAACGTCTCCAAAATGACCAATAAAGTGTTGACGGGGCCGATACACCTCCGATCAAACAAAACAATAGTCCTGTTCAGCCTTTTCGAAATGTGTTAAGCAAGCAGACCATTCTTTTTCAACAATGCTTCCAATGCCTTCTTCGATCAGAGCTTGAGATCTGTCATGTGAAGCTGAAAATTTCTTTGGCCAATATAACCTTTCAAATTTCCCCATATCATCTTTTTGGCATTCAGACCAGGGTGGTATGGTGAAAGCCGCAGAACTGTGTGCCCGTGTCTCTTCAAAAGCTGGTAAGCTCGTTAAGGAGGAGCTGGTTTATTTCGCCTGCAAGTTCCAAAAGCTCAGGCTTGAACATTTCTTGCCATAGGCTGCATTAAACTATGCATTAAAGAAAAAAAGAACGAAAAACAAAAATGTTATTCGAAATTTGAGATTCGAACCTACGAATTTTTGATAACTAGATCGTTAAAGTTTATGTATCGAACCAATACCGCTATATTGTATACCTGCAATATGTCATATCGGAATAATATATAGCAAATATTTTGTGAATTAAGCGACGGAAAAGTTGGTAACCCCTACATAACGGTTTCCGATGGAATGGTCCGTGTGACGTAGTGTTCAGTAAATAGTCATCGATCTATACCTACCTACCTACCTACCTACATACATACATACATAGGCTGCGAAAAACAAAGCACGAATCAACCATGACCAAAATATGTCCAATATAATAATACCAACGCATTCAAACAGTTTTGAGGGATTCAGGACTGGCAGATGGTGGGGCGGACAGTGTTGGTCCTGGTCGGGTTGTTACACGGAGTCGGCACGGACTGGGTCTGCACTGGGTGCTTTTTGCCTGCCTGTCTGTCCCAGTGCTTGGTATCATTTACTTAATATGCTTTTTAAAACTAAATTCAGAATTTCAAATTAGAATTCATTATGAAATACACAACATACATACAGATATACATACAAGCGCGCGTCTGTGCGTGTGCTTATGCACACGCGTGTGCTTATGCACACGCGTGTGATTTTTGTTTTGTTTTGGGGTTTAAAGTCCCCATCAGCACTGTGGAGGTCGTTTTGGGAATGTTGCTTCCACTTTTGTGAGTCTGGTGCCCGAGATGAGATGGCGTATAGGGCCATACCGCCCAGTGGGGCCCGTGGAGTTTGTCAGCACGGCCGGGCCCACCAGCTCCGCTCTGCCTAGGCAGGCTTAGAGCCCCTAAGCGGTTTGCCAATGCTCGTGTGCAGGTCGGTTTCGGCTCTGCGTGGAAGCATCATGCGGACCAAGTGCTTCTTCAAGCACTGTGGGACGTGGGCCGTTTGAGTGCACGTATGTGTGCGTGAATTTAGACCTGAACATACATTGGCTGTTGGTAAAACTCAAAAACACACTCACGCCATGATCAGAATTCCTAGAACATATAATGTTGTATCGTGTATTTGTACGTACTGCTATCCATCCTTTTTCTTTTTTAACCAAGTCATCCATCTATATGTTTTGTACATTTGTATCATTTTTGCACGATATGTATATGGAGTCGGATGGGGAGGAGGAGCCGACAAAAAAAAAATGAAGCGTTAAAATACAAACTGTGGTTGTTTCCTACTCAGATCAGTGAATGAGTGAGTTTCACGTCTCACCAACAGCTAAGGTCATATGGAGACGAGACCTCGGTTTAAAGACTCATTCGAAAGTCTGGAGAAGCCCGGGATCGATCCTGCGACCCCTGGTTTATAACCACAACACCACGGAGGCTCCTAACCTACTCAGATCAACAAAGAATACTGTTTACAATTCATATTTATCAGCTGCTTTACGATAACTCACCCGGGCAACTTAATGCATTTTTTCTCATCTCCAAAATGGCTATTTTTCTTATGAAAATCCGTATTTTTTTCACATTTATACTGCAAACAAGGCTGTTGATGCTCGTTAGAACCGCCTCATTGAGGCGGTTCTAACGAGTACCCACAACCTATGTTTGGAAGGAGAAAAAGAAAAATAATGTATACCCCCGTAAACCCAAGCTTACTCTATATGAAGTGGAGTTTAGCGGGGGGGGGGGTGTTCATTTCACGGACTTGATCGGACAAATTCCATATCCAAATAAGTTGAGCAAGAAATTGGGGCTTAGAAGATGAGGGGAAACTCAGATTAGCCTGAGCTAAAAGGCTTTCTGATAAATTTTGCCCTGATCATCTCTGAACAGATAAACAGTTATTAGAAGCCTCCGTATTGTAGTTGCGATGCTACTCGCCTCATTAACCAGGGGTCGTATACTATAGGTTCGATCCCGGGCTTCTCTAGACTTTCGGATGAGTCTTTAAACCGAGGTCCTGTCTCCGTATGACCGTATGGCGGGACGTAAAAAGCAAACACACACCCAAACATCAATCATGATGGTCGTCCCATGTGAACAGCAAATACTCTGATCAGTCTGTTCAAATGCGTAACTAATTCGAATCCTCGTTGGTCGCATATCATTTTACAGCTTTACTATACATTCACCTTATTTGCATTATCTGCTGGTTCCCAGTCTGAAGGTTATCAGTGGTGAAAAAACAGGTAACCAGACCCCCCTGAGCTTAAAAGGTCAGGGGGTCTGGTTACCTGTTTTTCCAATATTGACAAAGTGCAAGTTGGGAGCCAGCAAATAATGCAAATATAGTGAATACAAATACACTGTAAACTTAACCGCTGAAAAAAATCAAAGCACTAAAAGTGCTGATGGTGCGATTGTCTGTTATCTTTAGATTTTGCGTCTGGTCGGTAGTTTAAATCAGACTTACAAGGAATATATTCTTGCGTAAACTCCTATCAGCATAGCTGTTTGAAGCTATTCCGGACCAGAAGGCGTATTCACGTTGAAAATATAAAATTAACGTGCTGCTTGAATATGGGTTTTGAAAGTTGGATATCAAAAATGGACCTTGTTTTGTTTACGTTATAGAGCGATGTAACGTCGTCGCCATGAACGTAGCATTTTTATACCCGCTTTTTCTGAAAGAAAAAAAAAACGGGTATATTACTTTCGTCACGGATGTCCGTCCGGACGTCCGTCCGTCCGTCTGTCACGTTTCTTGTAAATGCAACTCCTTTTTTATTTCTTTACCAAACTTGGTACATACATTGCTTGGGGACTGCAGATGTGCATGAAGGTGTCGAAATTTTCATCTGACCCCCTGGGGTCATGGAGTGAGGTCAAAGGTCAGATTTCTAAGAAAGGCTTGTTCATAGGAAAAGCGGGTATTTGCGATGGTATACCATCGACTGCTGCTCTAGTTATGTTTTATGTTGACGGAACAGACGTTATCGTTTTAACAACGTTTTGAAGTGGCCAAGGTCGCATCTGAAGAGGTGATATGGAGTTTTGGGGCGTTTCCGTCACAATTTGTCTAAGGAAATGCAAGAATGACGATCATTCATGTTTATTTTATTGCAATAGCATATGGCTGGTCCCTCGGAAGATATTCAGACAGCTTCCTTGGGGATCCTGCAAATGTTATGCATGAAAAACTATGGATCATCTCTGTATTTGTTCTATATTGGAAGGTCACTTATGAGGCCTAATCTGTCTAAATTAGCTAGTCTGGCCTAGAAACTTTGTACACTCGATTTTCTTTTTTATTCCGCATCAGGTAAATTTATTTTATTTTATTTATTTTTTTTATATTTTTTTTTTGTGTGTGTGTTTTTTCTAGTGCATAAATCTTTACAGCAGGCATTTACTACACCTAATATAAAGGGACTGTTTGGTCACCGAAATTGTTTTCATTGATATTCTTGTTCCTTTTTATTATTAAAGATTTTCGAAAAAAAAGTTTATATTTCTTTACCGTTTCTTGCAAGTATTCCAGCTGAATAAATTTGAATTGGGGTTTAACGGGCCAGTCAACACTATTTAGGTCATTTTGAACTCATCAGTTTACCTGTCCACATTTTTTTCTGGGCAGGCTTATACGTAAGTGGTTAATCAGTACAGTGCACATTCTTTTGCCAGAAACTGACAGCTGCCCTTCTTGAATCAGCGGGAGAGAATTAGCGTAGAAATAATTTCATGATCAATCCCCACGAAAAAATGGTGCCGACCACGGCAGGATCAAACCTGCGTCCTACCGATCATCAGTCAGACGCGCATCCGACTCCGCTACCAGGGCCGGCTGTATGGTTATGATATCTTTATGTTCACACAGCCTCCGTGGCCTAGTGTAGGGCACAGACTCTTAATCATTACATTACGAAAACATGCCTATCTAAATGTATTGAAAATTTTACCTAGAAAAACTGAACATTTTCTGATGGAAAATTGTAACATTTTTCCTTATTTCCGCTCAAAATATAGATTGTGGGTACACGTAAGAACCGTCTCGGCGAAGCGGTCCTAACGAGTACCTACAATCTATGTTTTTGAGCAGAAAAAATGAACAAAAAATGTATATCCTGTAAACCCCAGTTTTTATAAAAGTGGGGTTTAAGGGGGTCAAAATGATATAGGCGTGTTTTCGTGATTGGTCTCTAATAACCAAAATAACATTATTCCTTGTTATTTATATAAACACCCCCATTAACCCATGTATGCCTAGTGTCTTTTTTTTTTGGGGGGGGGGGGGGGGCATTTTGCAAACATTGCAGACCCAGGTCAGACGCCGCAACGAATTGCTTCTGATCTGGGTCTAAACTGTTTGCTGAAAGTACATATTACTGCTAACAATACAAACCTGACTCCCCAACAATTGGACATGGACTACTCCAAACTGATAAGCTTGGAGATTCCGTTAAATGGTGGATATAATTACATAATCAACCAACACAGCGTACTTTTAATCCGTTTTATACGAAATAGAATCACCAACCTTATATCCCATTTCAAAACTTAGCTAGGGGTTTCAGGTTGCGGCTTCTTCAAAATTTATCTGGAAAATGGCTGAATCTTTCTTAAACATGTAGTGTAGGCCCTGATAAGACGCGGCGTTCTGTGGTATCTGATCTTTTGTCTGCACTGTTTGCCAGCTACCAGTTTTTGAATTTCCGGTGCAAAGTGGGTTAAATGTACTGAGGCAGCATAAAACTGGATACTTGTACTGGTCTATGAATAAAATATGAGATTCTTGGTTTATGGAAGGGATTTTCCGGATCGGGTAATCAGCTTCCGTTCCCGTTTTGAGACCGGTTTGGGGCGAAACGTCTATGTCGCGAAACGTCTCGTTACCGCAGTTGACACAGGTTTTACCCTTTATGTGCCTTGTATTCTTCCGCGGCTACGTCATCAATGCTTTTCATTGATTAAACACATGCAATTAGAATTCTTTTGAAAAAAACAAGATGTGTTTGTGAAACACGAACATGTCCCCGGGCATGGTCATTTTTTATTCAAAGTTGCTCACAGTTCAAGATTTTTGTTTGTGTGGGAAGCCCTTGACACAAGAAACTTACATGCCAACTATGAAAGCTCTATCTTAAACGGTTCAGAAGTTATAAAGAATATTTTTTTTTTCTTTAAAGTAGGCCAAGGTCACAGGTCAAAAACATTTGCATGAATGTAAAGCTATTGTCACAAGGAACCTACATGCCAAATATTAAGGCTCTATCTTAAACGGTTCAGAAGTTATGAACAATTTTCTTTTTTCTTTTAAGTAGGTCAAAGATCAAGGTCATGGTCCAAACATTTTGCATGTATGAAAAGCTCTAATCACAGGGAACCTACATGCCAAATATGAAAGCTCTATCCCAAACGGTTCGAAAGTTATGACCAAAAATGTTTATTCTTTTTAAGTAGGTCAAAGGATAAGGTCACAGGTCAAAATTTTTGCATGAAAGTAAAGCGTTTGTCACAAAGACCTACATGCTAAATATGAAGGCTGTATCTCAAACGGTTCAAAAGTTATTACCAATGTTAATTTTTTCTTTTATGTAGGTCAAAGGTCAAGGTCACCGGTCAAAATTTTTGTGTGAATGTAAAGCTCTTGTCACAAGGAACCTACATGCAAAATATGAAGGCTCTATCCCAAACCATTCAAAAGTTATGACCAAAATGTTATTTTTTTATTTTAAGTAGGTCAAAGGTCAAGGTCAAGGTCACAGGTCAAAATTTTTGACATGAATGTAAAGCTTTTGTCACAAGGAACATACATGCTAAATATGAAGGCTGTATCTCAAACAGTTCAAAAGTTATGACCAATGTTAACTTTTTCTTTTATGCAGGTCAAAGGTCAAGGTCAAGGTCACAGGTCAAAATATTGTGTGTGAATGTAAAGCTCTTATCACAAGGAAGCTACATGCAAAATATGAAGGCTCTATCTCAAACGGTCCAAAAGTTATGACCAAAATGTTATTTTTTATTTTAAGTAGGTCATAGGTCAAGGTCAAGGTCACATGTCAAAATGTTTTGCATGAATGTAAAGCTTTTGTCACAAGGAACATACATGCTAAATATGAAGGCTGTATCTCAAGTGGTTCAAAAGTTATGACCAATGTTATTTTTTTCATTTAAGTAGGTCAAAGGTCAAGGTCAAGGTCACAGGTCAAATTTTTTGCATGAATGTGAAGGTCTTGTCACAAGGAACCTCCAGGCCAAATATGAAAGCTTTATCTCAAACGGTTCAAAAGTTATGGCCAATGTTAAAGTTTTCCACGTACAAACCAACACACTAACAAACAAACAAACAGGGCAAAAACAATATGTCCCCGCTATCGCTACCGAGGACATAAAAAAAAATATTGAAAAATAAACAGTTGGATATTTGCGTTCATGATGCTGATTGATAGAACATACAAAATATAATATTAAGTTTAACTGAAACCCTAGTGTGAAACTTTTCAAACTGTTTTGAATATGGAACAATATTTTCTCATGGAGAATTTTGGTGGTTCTTCGGCCGTTTGCAGGAGCGGTCTGATTTCAGCTTTAGTGTCCCCTCAATCGCACCAAAAACGAAAATTTTAAGATGAAAAAATGTGATTATTATTTTTTTTTTCTTCTTCTTATTTCTGCTCAAAATATAAATTGTTGGTACTTGTTAGAACCGATCGAGGCGCTTATAACGAGTACCCACAAACTATATTTTAGAGCAGGAATAAGAAAAATAAGGTTGACCTCTGTAAACCCCAGTTTTACTGTATAAAAGTGGGGATCAAGGGGTTCAAAATTACATAGGCGTGTTTTCGTGATGCATCCCTGTGTTAAAATGGAATCTTCCTTCAGATGAAAATAGTTGATTCTTTTTCTTATTTCTAGTCCAAATTTAAATTGTGACTGCCCGTTAGAACCGTCTCATTGAGGCAGTTAACGTTCTAATGAGTACCCACGATATATGTTTTTGAGCAAAAGACAAGGAATATAAGGAATACCCCGTAACCCCACCTTGCTCGAAATAAAGTGAGTTTTTTAGGGGTGCTCATTGCACGAAGTCGTAAAACTGATGTGAGTCACTTGCATTTTGATTTACATTTTCATCCCTGAGTTTCTGAAGTGAGTTCTTCCATCTTTAGAGTTGGGTGCGTCCATTCTATCAAATAGGTGATTAGGTAAATAACCACTAACACAGGATGACATCTCATAATAAGCCATCTCATCTCGCTCTATACTGTTTGTGTAGGTACAATAAAACTCCTATTTTAAGACCACCTTTAGGACTGTTCAAAGTGGTCTTATAGACCACTTTTGAACAGTCCCAAAGGTGGTCTCTCATTAGGAGACACTGGGTGTAGAAAACAGAAAGAAAGAATAACTGATATCATCTCAATAAGCTTGTAAAAGCAGATTTAGTCTTGTTTTGGGGTGGTCTTTATAGCCGTACTGTTTATTGTACTTCTACCGGTCTACAGGGTATACAGAAAAATAAGCTACAATATCTCACTACCTTCACTAAAACAAGTTCTTTTTGTGGCGGGATGGTTGGGGGAGTAGGGCGAGGCGAAGGTGTCGTACTGGGGCGCCCATCTGACATTGTCTTACAGATGGACAAGGCATGCTGTCCTTGCAGCTGGTAAGGGTATTGGGAGGGGGGGGGGCGAGTATTGTTATTTCTTCTGTTTCGACTCTTCCGTTCATTTTTCTCTTTCTCCCCTATCCCCTATTTTCATCCCCTTACCATCTCTTTTATAATCATATTTCGGTTCGGGCCTCGCTAGGGTTCTTCAACGAAAGGTGATTTTATCCGGGTACTCCGGTTTTCGACCACTCAGTTTAACGGTCGGTTCGAAATACGTGAAATAATCTTCAAAATGGTCATGAAACCAATATATACATACAAAGGCCCTCTCCGGGAATGTTTAGAAGCCTCCGTGGTGCAGTGGTTACGCTACTCGCCTTGTAAATCAGGGAACGCAGGATCGATCCCGGGCTTCTCCAGACTTTCGGATGAGTCTTTAAACCGAGGTCCCGTCTCCGTATGACCTTAGCTGTTGGTGAGACATAAAACTAAAACCCACTCTCTGGGAATGCATACGGACTGCATACTCAGGGGAACAAACAATGACTTACCGAAAGCGCAAAATTGTATCATGAGTTACGCAGCGTAACATTTTTATTAAACCCTTTCAAAACCGTGTTTCTTGAATCGCCACTTCTATCGTTGAATTTGTACATTCTAAAGGGAGTTTACTAATATGATGTTATTAATCAAGGTATTTCGTATTGGCCCAGCTACAGGTCCGAGGTCTGCTATATTGGCCCAAGGCCGAAGGCCGAGACCAATACAGCTGACCTAGGACCTATAACTGGGACAATACGGAAATTCTTGATCAATGACAATTTTATTAATTGAAACCATTAAAAAAATGATACTTGATTTTTGACCTCAGTGTTAATACGGATGACTTCCGAACACTACAGGATAGTCAATTAATAATATAATGTTATTAATCAAATTATTTCGTATTGGCCCAGTTACAGATCCGAGGTCTGCTGTATTGGCACGAGGCCGAAGGCCGAGGCCAATACAGCTGACCGAGGACCTGTTACTGGGCCAACACGAAATTACTTGATTAGTGACAATTTTATTAATTGATGCAATTAAAAACATGATTTATGATTTTTGAATATCGGTTGACCTTGTGTAATATAGGAAAATCAATTAATAATATAATTTATTAATTGACTATCCTGTATTGATCGGAGATCATTCGTATTAACACAAGGTCAACCAATATTAACTGAGGTTAAGTGAGGTCAAAAAATCCATAATCATGTTTTTTTGTGTGTCATCTAATAAAATTGTCATCCGGCCTCGGGCCAATGCAGCAGACCTTGGACCTGTATCTGGGCCAATGCGAAATTACTTGATTAATAACATTATAATAATGATTATTACGATGAAAACGGTGTTATGAGTCGTCTTCTTGATCTACACTCTTTGCATGCGATCTGTATCCATCTGAAGGGTTTGTTTTGACGTCAGTGAATTTTGACGTCACTTAATGATATTGTGACGTCGTGTGACTCAATGCATTGATTGAAGTATTGACAACATTAGGTCTAAATAGTTAGCTGTTTGAGTTTTCCGAGACTGTAAAATATAGAAACACGAAACTCTTTGTACACTCTGTTAATCTGACATTCTTCACGGAAATACGCCTATATAATTTTGACCCCCTTGAACCCCACTTTTCTATAGTAAAACTGGGGTTTGTAGGGAAAAAAACTTATTTTTCTTATTTCTGATCAAATATAGATTGTGGGCACACGTTGGAACTGCCTCATCGAAAAATGAAAATATTTCAATTGAAAAAAAAATGTAAATTTTTCTTATTTCTGATCAAATATAGATTGTGGGTACACGTTAGAACAGCCTCATCGAGGCTGTTCTAACGAGTACCCACAATCTCTATTTTAGATCTCTATTTTAGAGCAGAAATAAGAAAAATGTCACAATATCGAGGCTGTTCTAACGTGTACCCACAATCTATATTTTGAGCAGAAATAAGAAAAATATCACAATTTTTCAATTTAAATATTTTCATTTTTCCGGCGTTCATGTTTACAATTTATTGTATTGGCATGTTTTCGTAATGTCACGAATTTCCATCAGGATAACAAGTCCGTGTAATGAACAGCCCCTCTAAATCCCACTTTATATAAAGAAAAGTGGAGTTTACGGGGTATTATTGATTATTTTCCTTATTTGTGGTCAAAAATATAGATTTTTGGTACTCGTTAGAACCGCCTTATTGTAATCTATATTTGAACGAGAAATAAGAAAAATATAAAACATTATTTTCATCCGAATATTGCAAGATTTTTAGATAAGATTCTTTTAAAAGTCGCCATTTTAGCACGATTTTAGCATCCTAATGAAAGAAGATTGTCGCTATGTGGTCTTCTTTCTAACTTGTATTTGACTCGGTGGAATGCACTGGCACTTGAGCCTCAAACCTTGAATAATTTGATCAAATACACCACCTGTATATCAATAAACCTCAAAATGTATGAAAACATCGAAAAATATCAATTTTCTACTGATAGCTCCCGTTTAACTATGTATAAATATGGACATGGTTTTGAACTCTAAATTGGGTCATCTCGATCCGACGCATTTTTATAACTGAAACAAAGTATTTCCTTCAACTCGACTATCGTTCAATAGTGGAGTGCTTACTCAAGCTAAGGATATATCACAGAACTTTGAGAAACTCACCTTTACAGGAGAAAATTTGACATTATTTGTTGTTTTCTTTTGGCAGAAACAAACATTCTTCGAATCTATAGCGACTTCCGCTTTCTATTACGTTCGTTTTCTTGTTTTGCTAAAAGCGATCTGATTGGATGGTGTTTTTGCGCCATTTTCCCGGTAAGAGACCAATCAGATTGCTCGTTTAGCAAAACAATACTAGACAGCGGAAGTTGCTGACTGATAGAAGAAAGTTTGTTTCGGCGATTATAACATGTGCCCATAAGAAACGTCTCCTTGAGGTGGTTCATACGAGCACTCATGACCCATACTCTTTGCATAAATAAAACGTATGGCAATATAATCGGAAACTGGTCGGCCCCCGCCCATCGGAGCCTGAAGAAATAGATGGGCTGCACGATGCTTCCACGAAGAGCTGAAACCGACCCGTACACGAGTACTGGTAAATCGCTAAGAGGACATAAGCCTGCCCAGGTGAAGCGGTGCGAGTCGGCCCGGCCATGCTTATAAACCCTTTTGGTTTCATTGGGCGACAGGGCTTGAGATGTCATTTCATCTCAGTGTCAGTTAAAAGTCCCACAATATCGTAAGCGACGTCTACAAAATGACCTAATCAGTGTTGACGGGGACGTTAAACCTCAAATCAAACAAACAAACAAATCTGAAAATGGCCATTTTGAGAGACACAAAAGATATAATCGTCTCGCATAGGTGTGATGTCATTATGCCAACTAATGCGTCGAGCAAGGCGCGAGTAAATTCTGTTTAATAGAGGGAAGCAAGTTGTTTCACTTTCTGTATGTATGCAAACTGTTCATGAGCACATCAAACACCTTGAACAAACTGCAGAAACTAGACATACGACACGTATGTGCATGCTCATAAGTGTACTCCTTGGTTTCACAAGTCACCATGTATCTCTTCCAGCGTGACACCATCTCAGTTACCATAAGCAATAATCGTACGAAGTTTCTTCTACACTGAATGCGCCTGAAGAGAATGGGCACATATATAGTGGATGCAAAATAGAAGTGAATGCAATGATCAGAATCGATACAAATTAACCCTTGTAAACAGTGAAGATCCGGATCAGATGGCTTCTTCTGCTTACGCCGGTGCTAGAGGGCGTGGCCGGTGTTGCACATTTCAGTACCGGTCATGAACAGACTCAATAAAACCGAGTCTGCTATTTTCGTTTATTTGGTGTATTCCTTGCTTCCAAAAGACCTAACTTCAGAACTTATATAATTTGACCGTAAGACCATTTACATTCCAGAAGCAGCTAAAAAAGTGCGTGTTGTGTGGCATATACATTTTGGCCTTTTCGGCAGTTAGTGTCAACAAACCCATACCGCAGCAAAAAAAGTCTAGGCGTTTCCAGTGGCCAGTCAGCATTATTTTCTGGTTCTATTAAAAACCAACTGCTTTTTACAATAACAAATACCTACTTATATTCTAATAAACAGTAGTACTTCTTAGAAAAATAATGGCTCAGGACAAAATCCAATCAGAAGCAGCAGAATATTCAATTCTGTACTGAAAGCTCTCCCCCAAAGCAAGCACAGCTTTCATAAAGACCTACGGTTTGCTGTTGTGCAACCGTCATGCTTTTGGGTATGTCACAAACACGCCAAAACAAAGTCGTGTCAATGCTGGCGCATTGTGAACGGTTTTTCTTAATCATACAAACACTCAGAGAACAAACGATAATGTGTGCACATAAGCAACATTTAGACATTGTGCTTTAGAGCTGTACCTTGTATTTTTACCGTACATTTGCGCGAGTGAGTCATGCAGAATGACATTGATGATACACAGCCATTTATTGCAAACCAGCAAAGAAACAGAGTGAGAGCATTTCCTTTACGTTATATAGTGAAATGTTGGGTTGTTGCAGGGACGTACATTAGTTTCCGGTCCGGAGACATACGGTGTGGGTACTCGTTAAAAACTGCTTAACTGATTCCGGCGATTATAACATGTGCCCATAAGAAACGTGTCCTTGAGGTGGTTCATACGAGCACTCATGACCCATACTCTTTGCATAAATAAAACGTATGGCAATTTAATCGGAAACTGGTCGGCCCCCGCCCATCGGGGCTTGAAGAAATAGATTGGCTGCACGATGCTTCCACGAAGAGCTGAAACCGACCCGTACACGAGTACTGGTAAACCGCTAAGAGGACCTAAGCCTGCCCAGGTGAAGCGGTGCGAGTCGGCCCGGCCATGCTTATAAACCCTATTGGTTTCATTGGGCGACAGGGCTTGAGATGTCATCTCATCTCAGTGTCGGGTAAAAGTCCCACAATATCGGAAGCGACGTCTCCAAAATGACCTAATCAGTGTTGACGGGGACGTTAAACCTCAAATCAAACAAACAAACAAATCTGAAACTGGCCATTTTGAGAGACACAAAAGATATACTCGTCTCGCATAGATGTGATGTCATTATGCCAACTAATGCGTCGAGCAGGGAGCGAGTAAATTCTGTTTAATAGAGGGAAGCGAGTTGTTTCACTTTCCGTATGTATGCAAACTGTTCATGAGCACATCAAACACCTTGAACAAACTGCAGAAACTAGACATACGACACGTATGTGCATGCTCATAAGTGTACTCCTTGGTTTCACAAGTCACCATGTATCTTTTCCAGCGCGACACCATCTCAGTTACCATAAGCAATAACCGTACGAAGTTTCTTCTACACTGAATGCGCTTGAAGAGAATGAGCACATATATAGTGGATGCAAAATAGAAGTGAATGCAATGATCAGACATCGATACAAATCAACCCACAATTGGCATCAGAGACACCAACATGGAAAGAAACACGTACATGAAATAACTAGAACCTAATGAAAACATTACTAGCGGAAAGCCAAACGGACAGTTACTTTCCCACAAAATGGCCAATTGCCTATCCAAAATAAAAATAAAAGCGGCACACACATTCAAAGACAAACTATAACAAAAATTAACCGCGACTGAAGAGTCGCCTTTGAACTATCAGTCTCTTTCAAATATACTTGTGTTTCCCGCTGTCGATGGGAAAAGACAAGTATTTGTTTCGCAGGGGCAAATTCTTTCCTTTAAGAGCAAGACTCTTTTGCAGAAATGAAGCAAAGAGTAAATATGCAGGTTGTGTCCACCACCCTTTTAAATGCTTGTATAATGGGAAAAGTGTAATTTAGAATACGACAATCTTCAAGAAAGCACCCCAAAATGCAAATTCTTCGCCACACGAAGGTGAAAAAGAGCTTGGATTTTCAAGGCCATGCGTTTTTTATTACTTTTGGTTTATTTTTATATTTTTTTTCTTATTTATGCTTTAAAACACAAAACATAGATTGTGGGTACTCGTTAGAACCGCATCAATGAAGCGACTGTAACCGGCACCCACAAACTATGCTTGGCACAGAAATATATCACAGATTATCAGGTGTCAAATGACATGTTAGGAGCCATGAAATATCGCAATATACCACATAGGGCTATTACCCTTTAATATTACAAAGAAAAAGAAACGCAATCTTCAACTAGCGTTCCGCAAATGAAAACATAAAATCATTCGTGGTTCTATTAGGCTTTGGAAAACAGAAAATTGGCAATGGCTGATGTGTTTTCAGGTGAAGATCAAACTTCAGAATACAACACATAATAAGATAAAGCAGTCAGATTCAAATGCTAAACCGCTGGAGTTAACGATAAATATATTCCAGCGAAAATTTAGCTAGCATGAAAAAGTGCATGGAAGATGAAAAACAAACCTTTACAGGTATATAGGCAAACATAAAAAAAAACATTTTAATTATATTCCAACTCCTGTTATATTAAAGCTTGTTGCGAGACTTGAACCTCCGTCTGTGATTTCGTTTTGTATGCATGTTTTCTTGTTGCCACTGACTCTCGTCTAACCCAATCGGCCATCTCCATAAGCCCATTTATATAACCATTACTGTTTTGTTTTATATCTACATCAAGGGGCACGACTCTAATTGTTTCACTGAAGACATGTTTTTGCTTTGGCATGATGGTATTAGTAGCTTTCAAAGTGCGACCAAATCAATTTTAGCTTAGTGTATAATAGGAGACTTCACACGACAAGCAAAGTAAGGCCTAAGGAGCACAAATAGCTAATTCTTTTGTCTATTAGCAGTACCACCGCCGTTTAATATGGAGTCGATATATAATTTCAAATTTTATGAACCTCGAATATCTTGCACATCATACCAAAATTTGGTGAAAAGCTTTTTCCGACACACGCTGTTGGACCAACTTACCCTCCATGAACTATTACTGGAGGTAGGGCGTATGCAATTTGCATGCGTCTTCAAGCGGTTTCTCGGTGAGGAGCCGTAAATAGCAGATCTCTCTCTCTCTCTCTCTCTCTCTCTCTCTGCATTCTTTTGTAATATGTTTTAATTTTCGTTTCAAACTCGTTACACAAATGTAACTAGCCTTCCTTCAACCTTTCTACAAAGCGAAGTCAATACAATGTGTTTTGATGTCGGACAACTTTAAAACATTAACTTGTTGGAATCTTCCCCGTAATAGGATATCCCATTTCCATTTCTGAGGGACCGGGCTGTTTTGTATGCTGAAAGATATACAAAACCATCATGTACTTTAAGCAGAAAATGTAGAACCTGATCAGACACAGCTTTCTGTACACATATCAGAAATATTCAACTGAAGTTGGTGATGAAAGAACTCTGTCAGGTGGAACTACAGTACAAAAAATCTCCTTACTCTCAATGTAAATTGGGGCATATTCCATGTCCTACCACATTTCAACAAGTCTAAAGTGTCCATTATAAGGCATATATAAATAGTTGTACATTTCAGTAACGGTCATGAACAGACTCAATAAAACCGAGTCTGCTATTTTCGTTTATTTGGTGTATTCCTTGCTTCCAAAGGATCTAACTTCAGAACTTATTTATTTTCACTGTAGCTGGTGTTGTGCCGCGTGGCGGCCGTATAACGTCTCCCGTACATCATCATAGTTCATATTATATTTTCTGGTTCTTTAAGATGATTGAGATCATTTGGTATCATTTTGAAAATAGAGTTCTGCTTAAGCGGGTGCTAGAGGGCGTGGCCGGCGTTGCACATTTCAGTACCGGTCATGAACAGACTCAATAAAACCGAGTCTGCTATTTTCTTTTATTTGGAGTATTCCTTGCTTCCAAAAGACCTAGCTTCAGAACTTATATAATTTGACAGTAAGACCATTTACATTCCAGAAGCAGCTAAAACAATGTGCGTGTTGTGTGGCATATATATTTTGGCCTTTTCGGCAGTTAGTGTCAACAATCCCCATATCGCAGCAAAAAAAAGTCTAGGCGTTTCCAGTGGCCAGTCAGCATTATTCTCTGGTTCTATTAAAAACCAACTGCTTTTTACAATAACAAATACCTACTTATATTTCTTCTAATAAACAGTAGTACTTCTTAGAAAAATAATGGCTTAGGACAAAATCCAATCAGAAGCAGCAGAATATTCAATTCTGTACTGAAAGCTCTCCCCCAAAGCAAGCACAGCTTTCATAAAGACCTACGGTTTGCTGTTGTGCAACCGTCATGCTTTTGGGTATGTCACAAACACGCCAAAACAAAGTCTTGTCAATGCTGGCGCATTGTCAACGGTTTTTCTTAATCATACAAACACTCAGAGAACAAACGATAATGTGTGCACATAAGCAACATTTAGACATTGTGCTTCAGAGCTGTACCTTGTATTTTTACCGTACATTTGCGCGAGTGAGTCATGCAGAATGACATTGATGATACACAGCCATTTATTGCAAACCAGCAAAGAAACAAAGTGAGAGCATTTCCTTTACGTTATATAGTGAAATGTTGGGTTGTTGCAGGGACGTACATTAGTTTCCTGTCCGGAGACATATGGTGTGGGTACTCGTTAAAAACTGCTTAACTGATTCCGGCGATTATAACATGTGCCCATAAGAAACGTCTCCTTGAGGTGGTTCATACGAGCACTCATGACCCATACTCTTTGCATAAATAAAACGTATGGCAATTTAATCGGAAACTGGTTTGCCCCCGCCCATCGGGGCTTGAAGAAATAGATGGGCTGCACGATGCTTCCACGAAGAGCTGAAACCGACTCGTACACGACACGGGTTAACCGCTAAGAGGACATAAGCCTGCCAAGGTGAAGCGGTGCGAGTCGGCCCGTCCATGCTTATAAACCCTATTGGTTTCATTGGGCGACAGGGCTTGAGATGTCATTTAATCTCAGTGTCGGATGAAAGTCCCACAATATCGGAAGCGACGTCTCCAAAATGACCTAATCAGTGTTGACGGGGACGTTAAACCTCAAATAAAACTAACAAACAAATCTGAAACTGGTCATTTTGAGAGACACAAAAGATATAATCGTCTCGCATAGGTGTGATGTCATTATGCCAACTAATGCGTCGAGCAAGGCGCGAGGAAATTCTGTTTAATAGAGGGAAGCGAGTTGTTTCACTTTCCGTTTGTATGCAAACTGTTCATGAGCACATCAAACACCTTGAACAAACTGCAGAAACTAGCCATACGACACGTATGTGCATGCTCATAAGTGTACTCCTTGGTTTCACAAGTCACCATGTATCTCTTCCAGCGCGACACCATCTCAGTTACCATAAGCAATAATCGTACAAAGTTTCTTCTACACTGAATGCGCCTGAAGAGAATGGGCACATTTATAGTGGATGCACAATAGAAGTGGATGCAATGATCACACATCGATACAAATTAACCCACAATTGGCATCAGAGACACCAACATGGAAAGAAACACGAACATGAAATAACTAGAACCTAATGGAAACATCACTAGCGGAAAGCCAAACGGACAGTTACTTTCCCACAAAATGGCCAATTGACTATCCAAAACAAAAATAAAAGCGGCACACACATTCAAAGACAAACTATAACAAAAATGAACCGGGAAAGAAGAGTCGCCCTTGAACTATCAGTCTCTTTCAAATATACGTGTGTTTCCCGCTGTCGATGGGAAAAGACAAGCTTTTGTTTCGCAGTGGCAAATTCTTTCCTTTAAGAGCAAGACTCTTTTGCAGAAGGGAAGCAAAGAGTAAATCTGCAGGTTGTGTCCACCGCCCTTTTAAATGCTTGTATAATGGGAAAAGTGTAATTTAGAATACGGCAATCTTCAAGAAAGCACCCCAAAATGTACTTTCTTCGCCACACGAAGGTGAAAAGGAGCTTGGATTTTCAAGGTCATGCGTTTTTGATTACTTTTGTTTTATTTTTATATTTTTTTCTTATTTATGCTTTAAAACACAAAACATAGATTGTGGGTACTCGTTAGAACCGCATCAATGAAGCGACTGTAACCAGCACCCACAATCTATGCTTAGCACAGAAATATATCACAGATTATCAGGTGTCAAATGACATTTTAGGAGCCATGAAATATCGCAATATACCATATAGGGATTACCCTTTAATATTGCAAAGAAAGTGAAACGCAATCTTCAACTAGGGTTCCGCAAATGAAAAAAAAAATTATTCGCGGTTCTTTTAGGCTTTGGAAAACAGTAAATTGGGAATGGCTGATGTGTTTTCAGGTGAAGATCAAACTTCAGAATACAACACATAATAAGATAAGGCGGTCAGATTCAAATGCTAAACCGCTGGAGTTAACGATAAATATATTCCAGCTAAAATTAAGCTAGCATGAAAAAGTGCATGGAAGATGAAAAAAAAAAAACCTTTACAGGTATATAGGCAAACATAAAAAAACATTTTATTTAAATTCCAACTCCTGTTATATTAAAGCTTTTTGCGAGACTTGAACCTCCGCCTGTGATTTCGTTTTGTATGCATGTTTTCTTGTTGCCACTGACTCGCGTCTAACCCACTCGACCATCTCCATAAGCCCATTTATATAACCATTACTGTTTTGTTTTATATCTGTCTTTATGTTTATATTTCAAGGGGCACGACTCTAATTGTTTCACTGAGGACATGTTTTTGCATTGGCATGATGGTATTAGTAGCTTTCAAAGTGCGACCAAATCAATTTTAGCTTAGTTTATAATAGCAGACATCACGCGACAAGCAATGTAAGGCCTAAGGAGCACAAATAGCTAATTCGTTTGTCTATTAGCAGTACCACCGCCGTTTAATATGTATAGTCAATATATAATTTCAAATTTTATGAACCTCGAATATCTTGCACATCACACCAAAAATTGGTGAAAAGCTTTTCCGACACACACTGTTGGACCAGCTTACCGTCCATGAAATATTACTGGAGGTAGGGCGTATGCTATTTGCATGCGTCTTCAAGCGGTTTCTCGGTGAGGAACCGCAAATAGCAGATCTCTCTCTCTCTCTCTCTCTCTCTCTCTCTCTCTCTCTCCATCTCTCTGCATTCTTTTGTAATATGTCTTAATTTTCCTTTCAAACTCGTTACACAAATGTAACTAGCCTTCCTTCAACCTTTCTACAAAGCGAAGTCAATACAATGTGTTTTGATGTCGGAGAACTTTAAAACATTAACTTGTTGGAATCTTCCACGTAAGAGTATATCCCATTTCCATTTCTGAGGGACCGGGCTGTTTTGTATGCTGAAAGATATACAAAACCATCATGTACTTTAAGCAGAAAATGTAGAGCCTGATCAGACACAGCTTTCTGTACACATATCAGAAATATTCAACTGAAGTTGGTGATGAAAGAACGCTGTCAGGTGGCACTACAGTACAAAAAATCTCCTTACTCGCAATGTAAATTGGGGCATATTCCATGTCCTACCACATTTCAACAAGTCTAAAGTGTCCATAATAAGTCATATATAAATATAAATAGTTGCACATTTCAGTACCGGTCATGAACAGACTCAATAAAACCGAGTCTGCTATTTTCGTTTATTTGGTGTATTCCTTGCTTCCAAAAGACCCTAACTTCAGAACTTATATAATTTGACAGTAAGACCATTTACATTCCAGAAGCAGCTAAAAAAGGTGCGTGTTGTGTGGCATATATATTTTGGCCTTTTCGGCAGTTAGTGTCAACAAACCCATACCGCAGCAAAAAAAAAGTCTAGGCGTTTCCAGTGGCCAGTCAGCATTATTTTCTGGTTCTATTAAAAACCAACTGCTTTTTACAATAACAAATACCTACTTATATTTCTTCTAATAAACAGTAGTACTTCTTAGAAAAATAATGGCTTAGGACAAAATCCAATCAGAAGCAGCAGAATATTCAATTCTGTACTGAAAGCTCTCCCCCAAAGCAAGCACAGCTTTCATAAAGACCTACGGTTTGCTGTTGTGCAACCGTCATGCTTTTGGGTATGTCTCAAACACGCCAAAACAAAGTCGTGTCAATGCTGGCGCATTGTGAACGGTTTTTCTTAATCATACAAACACTCAGAGAACAAACGATAATGTGTGCACATAAGCAACATTTAGACATTGTGCTTTAGAGCTGTACCTTGTATTTTTACCGTACATTTGCACGAGTGAGTCATGCAGAATGACATTGATGATACACAGCCATTTATTGCAAACAAGCAAAGAAACAAAGTAAGAGCATTTCCTTTACGTTATATAGTGAAATATTGAGTTGTCGCAGGGATGTACATTAGTTTCCTGTCCGGAGACATATGGTGTGGGTACTCGTTAAAAACTGCTTAACTGATTCCGGCGATTATAACATGTGCCCATAAGAAACGTCTCCTTGAGGTGGTTCATACGAGCACTCATGACCCATACTCTTTGCATAAATAAAACGTATGGCAATTTAATCGGAAACTGGTCGGCCCCCGCCCATCGGGGCTTGAAGAAATAGATGGGCTGCACGATGCTTCCACGAAGAGCTGAAACCGACCCGTACACGAGTACTGGTAAACCGCTAAGAGGAACTAAGCCTGCACAGGTGAAGCGGTGCGATTCGGCCCGTCCATGCTTATAAACCCTATTGGTTTCATTGGGCGACAGGGCTTGAGATGTCATTTCATCTCAGTGTCGGGTAAAAGTCCCACAATATCGGAAGCGACGTCTCCAAAATGACCCAATCAATGTTGACGGGGACGTTAAACCTCAAATCAAACAAACAAATCTGAAACTGGCCATTTTGAGAGACACAAAAGATATAATCGTCTCGCATAGATGTGATGTCATTATGCCAACTAATGCGTCGAGCAAGGCGCGAGAAAATTCTGTTTAATAGAGGGAAGCGAGTTGTATCACTTTCCGTATGTATGCAAACTGTTCATGAGCACATCAAACACCTTGAACAAACTGCAGAAACTAGCCATACGACACGTATGTGCATGCTCATAATCGTACTCCTTGGTTTCACAAGTCACCATGTATCTCTTCCAGCGCGACACCATCTCAGTTACCATAAGCAATAATCGTACGAAGTTTCTTCTACACTGAATGCGCCTGAAGAGAATGGGCACATTTATAGTGGATGCAAAATAGAAGTGAATGCAATGATCAGACATCGATACAAATTAACCCACAATTGGCATCAGAGACACCAACATGGAAAGAAACACGAACATGAAATAACTAGAACCTAATGGAAACATCACTAGCGGAAAGCCAAACGGACAGTTACTTTCCCACAAAATGGCCAATTGACTATCCAAAATAAAAATAAAAGCGGCACACACATTCAAAGACAAACTATAACAAAAATGAACCGGGAAAGAAGAGTCGCCTTTGAACTATCAGTCTCTTTCAAATATACGTGTGTTTCCCGCTGTCGATGGGAAAAGACAAGCTTTTGTTTCGCAGTGGCAAATTCTTTCCTTTAAGAGCAAGGAGAAGCAAAGAGTAAATCTGCAGGTTGTGTCCACCACCCTTTTAAATGCTTGTATAATGGGAAAAGTGTAATTTAGAATACGACAATCTTCAAGAAAGCACCCCAAAATGCACATTCTTCGCCACACGAAGGTGAAAAAGAGCTTGGATTTTCAAGGCCATGCGTTTTTGATTACTTTTGTTTTATTTTTATATTTTTTTTTTCTTATTTATGTATTAAAACACAAATCATAGATTGTGGGTACTCGTTAGAACCGCATCAATGAAGCGACTGTAATCAGCACCCACAATCTATGCTTGGCACAGAAATATATCACAGATTATCAGGTGTCAAATGACATGTTAGGAGCCATGAAATATCGCAGTATACCACATAGGGCTATTACCCTTTAATATTACAAAGAAAAAGAAACGCAATCTTCAACTAGCGTTCCGCAAATGAAAAAATAAAATCATTCGTGGTTCTATTAGGCTTTGGAAAACAGAAAATTGGGAATGGCTGATGTGTTTTCAGGTGAAGATCAAACTTCAGAATACAACACATAATAAGATAAGGCAATCAGATTCAAATGCTAAACCGCTGGAGTTAACGATAAAAATATTCCAGCGAAAATTAAGCTAGCATGAAAAAGTGCATCGAAGATGAAAAAAAAACAACAACAAAAAAAACTTTTACAGGTATATAGGCAAACATAAAAAAAACATTGTAATTATATTCCATCTCCTGTTATATTAAAGCTTTTTGTGAGACTTGAACCTCCGCCTGTGATTTCGTTTAGTATGCATGTTTTCTTGTTGCCACTGACTCTCGTCTAACCCACTCGGCCATCTCCATAAGCCCAATTATATAACCATTACTGTTTTGTTTTATATCTGTCTTTATGTTTATATTTCAAGGGGCACGACTCTAATTGTTTCACTGAGGACATGTTTTTGCATTGGCATGATGGTATTAGTAGCTTTCAAAGTGCGACCAAATCAATTTTAGCTTAGTGTCTAATAGCAGACTTCACACGACAAGCAATGTAAGGACTAAGGAGCACAAATAACTAATTCTTTTGTCTATTAGCAGTACCACCGCCGTTTAATATGTAGTCGATATATAATTTCAACTTTTATGAACCTCGAATATCTTGCACATCACACCAAAAATTGGTGAAAAGCTTTTTTCGACACACGCTGTTGGACCAGCTTACCCTCCATGAAATATTACTGGAGGTAGGGCGTATGCAATTTGCATGCGTCTTCAAGCGGTTTCTCGGTGAGGAGCCGCAAATAGCAGATCTCTCTCTCTCTCTCTGCATTCTTTTGTAATTTGTCTTAATTTTCCTTTCAAACTCGTTACACAAATGTAACTAGCCTTTCTACAAAGCGAAGTCAATACAATGTGTTTTGATGTCGGACAACTATAAAACATTAACTTGTTGGAATCTTCCACGCAATAGGATATCCCATTTCCTATTTCTGAGGGACCGGGCTGTTTTGTATGCTGAAAGATATTCAAAACCATCATGTACGTTAAGCAGAAAATGTAGAACCAGATCAGACACCGCTTTCTGTACACATATCAGAAATATTCAACTGAAGTTGGTGATGAAAGAACGCTGTCAGGTGGCACTACAGTACAAACTAGAAATGTGTCCAAAGTACACAGATGCCCCCGCTTAGCACATTAATCTTTAAGTGGTGCAAATACCAATCTGTGCGAGTTTCGGCGTTCCACCAATAGTGACCTTGACGTTAAAAGTCGAAATCGCTCGAGATATTGTCATAAGGAACATTTGTGTGAAGTTATTTTGAAATCGGTGAAGAAATGTAAGCGCTAGAGGGGTGACAAAGTTTTTCTAAAAATAGCCACAGTGACCTTGACCTTGAAAGTGGAACTCGCTAGAGATATTGTCATAAGGAACATTTGTGTGAAGTTATATTGAAATTAGTCAAGAAATGTAAGCGCTAGAGCGAAGACAAAGTTTTTCTAAAACATAGCCACAGTGACCTTGAACTTGAAAGTCAAAATAGCTTGAGATATTGTCATAAGGAACATTTGTATGAAGTTATATTGAAATTGGTGAAGAAATGTAGGTGCTAGAGCAATGACAAAGTTTTTCTAAAAATAGCCACTGTGACCTTGACCTTGAGGTGATGACCTTGAAAGTCGAACTCCCTCAAGATATTGTCATAAGGAACATTTGTGTGAACTTATATTGAAATCAGTGAAGAAATGTAGGCGCTAGAGCAATGACAAAGTTTTTCTAAAAATAACCTCTGTGACCTTGACCTTGAGGCCATGACCTTAAAAGTCGAACCTGCACGAGATATTTTTATAAGGAACATTTGTGTGAAGTTTATTGAAATTGGTGGTACAAATACCTTAACCAAAGTCTTAAACATTAAAAATTTTCTAATTCTATGACCTTGACCTTGAGGTCATGGGTATGGGTGGGGGTATTGCTGAATAAACCATTGGACCTATATGTATCATCATAGTAAATATAAACCAAATCCATTGTATGGTTATGAAAATATGAGCTCAAGTTCTACCTGGTACAAATACCTTAACATGGGTCTTAAACATTAAAAATTTTAAGTCCATGACCTTGACCTTGAGGTCATGGGTATGGGTGGGGGTATTGCTGAATAAAACTTCAGTCCTATATCTATCATCATACCGAATATGAACCAAATTCATTACACGGTTTGGAAAATATGAGCTCAAGTTCTACCTGGTACAAATACCTTAACCTGGGTCTTAAACGTTAAAAATTTCAAAGTTCACGACCTTGACCTTGAGGTCTAGGGTATGGGTGGGGGTATTGCTGAATAAAACTTTGGACCTATATCTATCATCATACCAAATATAAACCAAATCTATTGTATGGTTTGGAAAATATGAGCTCAAGTTCTACCTTGTACAAAAACCTTAACCTGAGTCTAACAGGATTACGTACGTACGTACGTACACACTTTCGTACATTCGGAAACCGTACGCACGTACACGCGTACGCACGTACCCACGGACGCACGTACGGAAAACCGAAAAAACTATATGCCCCCGGCATCATACGATGCGGGGGCATAAAAATCTCCTTACTCGCACTGTAAATTGGGGCATATTCCATGTCCTACCACATTTCAACAAGTCAAAAGTGTCCATAATAAGGCATATATAAATATAAATAGTTGCACATTTCAGTAACGGTCATGAACAGACTCAATAAAACCGAGTCTGCTATTTTCGTTTATTTGGTGTATTCCTTGCTTCCAAAGGATCTAACTTCAGAACTTATTTATTTTCGGTGTAGCTGGTGTTGTGCCGCGTGGCGGCCGTATAACGTCTCCCCGTACATCATCATAGTCACGCCTACGGAACGATAGAATGCGTAACCATTGGTTAAGAACGCGAAGCAATTAGAGCGACATCCGGTTAGGAATTAGATCGCTAAAAAAGGTAAAGAAACTGTGCAGTTTCTGTGTTTCATAAGTTATATAATTTTTACGAGGAAGTTATTTAAAAAAACGGGGAATTACATTCAGGAGCCCATTGATATCGGCATCTTTGGAGTAAATACCAAATCCCGTACTGTACACATTTTGGCTAAATTTAGTTTCTCCTGCTGAAGGTGAACTCAAGCCTTAGAAAACGAGTGGTTTTTCGAGGTGTTTGTTGCCTTTTATTTATTACTGCGCTTTGCTAAAAGGTCAGCGTATTAACATGCACACACAATAAACATATATGGTTATATGTGTTGTGGATATTTTGCTTGTCAATGCAGCACTAGCGAGAAATCACCACGGAAAAGGTCGAACATGGTTGGTTACGCATTAGATCTATAGAAATGATAACAAAACTTGCAACTATAAAGCGGATCTGTTTTCATCTCCACGGCCCCAGAATCACCCGCCCCTTGTTCTACGGAACCATTTTTACCCAACCTGATAAGCAGTGCGCTATTGATTCGATAATGACATAGTATTTTATGGAAACATTTTCAGTCTCCAGAATCATAGTACCCAATGATTTTCACTACCTTTTACGCTGTGTTTGTTTTATCAATGGTCCGGTAATTGCCTGAAATGAAATTAAACAGGTTTTGGAGTTTTAATTTCTGCGAAGAACTCCTCATCTGCCAAAATTTGCTGGTTAAGCATTAGATCGTCTGGTTAAGCATTCGATAGCCAGAGAGGAGAAAATCTCACCAGTTGCTGCCTAAGTAAATGCCAGCAGATTACTACAATAAAAGGTGGTCTGCATATGATTTCTAAATTATGTTAAAATCACCAGAGAAAGAAAGCCGTGATGAAAAATACGGACAAGACCATTAAATGTCTGGGTATCATGCTTATCTGACCGAATGACGAACAGATTCATAAATAAGAGGTCATTACTTGCTTTTGTAGAAAACAAAATGGCCAGCTTACGCTTTTTAATGGCGATTAAATCTATATCGTGTTTCTATGGTCAAGCATTAGAGAGCCAGGTTGAGCATAAGACACTCATGATTATAAACTTGGTGCTTATAAAAAGGAGAAGTAAAGCAATGATCAGGAATCAATATCAGCTGGCTATCCAAAATGCGATACATACAATCAGTGACAAACAATAACATAAATAAACCGCCAAAGAAGAACCGCCTTGTAACAGTCAGTGAAAAGAATTCCACTGGGAATTGTTTGTCAATCGACCCAAAGGTGCTCAGAAGAAAAGCTGTTCTATGCTTAAGTGCACGTGAATATCACTGACTTGTTCGGGAAAACTATTAGAATGAAAATAGTCGCAGTGAGGTCAGAGTGTTGTGAAAAACTAAAGAGGATTATCTTGGAAACATAGGATGGGCTTGGCAAAGAGTGTAGACCCTGATCAGACGCTGCAGAATCCGGCGTCTGGTGAAGATCTACACTATTTGATTGGACACTGGAATTTAAGAGATTAATGAAACAGTTTAAGACTATTTCTCCTACCTACACTCGGAGGCAATAGACCCACCAGTCCTTTGTTTGTTTTTTTTAAATCACATTATATTTTGTGCAGAAATGAGAAAAATATCACAATTTTTCATCTTAAAATTTTCGTTTTTTTGGCGATAAAGGTTACATTGTATTTGTATAGGCGTGTTTTCGTAATGATTATTCAAAGAAACAAAATGATGTGGAGAAAACAAATGTCTACAACCTTTTTAGTACTAAATACAATATTATCAACAGTCGGTCGATAGTGAACAAAAAACTGGACTTTTGGCTTAATGTAAACTGCCTAACCACTGCCTAGATACATCCGTGAGAAAATATTGCTCCATATTCAAAACGGTTTCAAAAGTTCCTCATATCTAAACATGATACTGCAGATGGAAGAAAATATTATAACTTGTATGTTCTATCAATTAATTATATCTATATTTTTTCCTCATATCTAAAAATGACACTGCCGATGAAACAAAATATTATAGCGTGTATGTTTTATTAAGAAGGAAGATTCGATCATGGAAGATTAGCTGAGGGCCTCGTGGAAGATTAGCTATTACATGTAATTTTGTATGTGCTAAATGTTGCTACCCTCACTAAATAAAGTCCTTACTTACTTACTGACTGACTGACTTACTTACTTACTTCTCTCAATTTATTTAATGAACGCACCTGTCCTCCTGTTTACTTAAAATTTATAAATTTTACAAATGGATTCTAGTTCGTCTTGATTAACATGATTAAGAATACATGGTGTGTCATTCTTGCGCTGTTTGTATTAATAAGAAGTTGGTTTTAGACAATATCTTTATCTTATCGTTTTGACAGTTAGCGTAGAACTCACGGGATCTCCGATCTGGGTTATCGATCATGATACAGACATATATTTTGGGGGCATGCGCAGTCCCAGGAGTAGGATATTCCGGCTACCTATTTGCTTTACAGAGGTGAGCTAAAATAAATACGCCTTTCTTTTGCGTTATTATGCCTTTTTTCGCATTACTACGCCTTTTGATTCGCGTAAAAACGCCTTTGATTCGCATCACCGCGCCTTTCTTTTGCGTTACTACGTCTTTCTTTTGCATTAGTATGCACTTTTTCGCGTTACTACGCCTTGTTTTTGCGTTACTACGCCTTTTTTGCGTAGCTTCGCCTTCTGATTGGCGTTACTGCGTCTTTTGTTTTGCGTTTCTACGCCTTTTTTGCGTTATTACGTCTTTTGTGTCGCGTTACTACGCCTTTACGGTATTTTATTTTCTCCTACATAAGCCAAATAGGCTTTCGTATCTGCAGTGTTAACGATCTTACCCTTAGCCTTTCACGCCTGAGTTTCTTAAACGGGTTCTCTCCGTTTTTTTTTTTTATTTTGGGCAATTCTTGTTAATAGGAGATTTAGTCAAATTCATTTACATGATGGCGAACAGCTTTCATTCTCGGATGAGACGGTTCATTAATGGCCGTCCCATCCGGATATAGATTTAATCGCCATTACAAAGCGTAAGCTGGCCATTTTGTTTTCTACAAAAGCAAGTAATGACCTCTTATTTATGAATCGGCGCGTCATTCGGTCAGATAAGCATGATACCCAGACATTTAATGGTCTTATCCAGAAAAGTATTTTTCATCACAGCTTTCTTTCTCTGGTGATTTTAACACAATTTAGAAATCATATGTAGACCACCTTTTATTGTTGTAAGCTGCTGGCATTTACTTAGGCAGCAACTGGTTTGATTTTCTCCTCTGGTTATCGAATGCTCAACCAGACGATCTAATGCTTAACCAGCAAATTTTGGCAGATGAGGAGTTCTTCGCAGAAATTAAAACTCCAAAACCTGTTTTATTTCATTTTAGTCAATAACCGGACCATTGATAAAACAAACACAGCGTAAAAGTCCGTGAAAATCATTCGGTACTATGATTCTGGAGACTGAAAATGTTTCCATAAAATACTATGTCATTATCGAACCAATAGCGCACTGCTTATCAGGTTGGCTAAAAATGGTTCCGTAGAACAAGGTGCGGGTGATTCTGGAGCCGTGGAGATGAAAACAGATCCGCTTTATAGTTGCAAGTTTTGTTATCATTTCTATAGATCTAATGCGTAACCAACCATGTTCGACCTTTTCCGTGGTGATTTCTCGCTAGTGCTGCATTGACAAGCAAAATATCCACAACACATATAACCATATATGTTTATTGTGTGTGCATGTTAATACGCTGAACTTGTAGCAAAGCGCAGTAATAAATAAAAGGCAACAAACACCTCGAAAAACCACTCGTTTTCTAAGGCTTGAGTTCACCTTCAGCAGGAGAAACTAAATTTAGCCAATATGTGTGAAGTACGGGATTTGGTATTTACTCCAAAGATGCCTATATCAATGGGCTCCTGAATGTAATTCCCCGTTTTTTAAATAACTTCCTCGTAAAAATCATATAACTTATGAAACACAGAAACTGCACAGTTTCTTTACTTTTTTAGCGATCTAATTCCTAACCGGATGTCGCTCTAATTGCTTCACGTTCTTAACCAATGGTTACGCATTCTATCGTTCCGTAGGCGTGATAGTGCAGATTATATTTTCTGGTCCTTTCGGATCATTGAGATCATTTGGTATCATTTTGAAAATAGAGTTCTGCTTAAGCCGGTGCTAGAGGACGTGGCCTGGGTTGCACATTTCAGTACATTAGTTTCCTGTCCGGAGACATATGGTGTGGGTACTCGTTAAAAACTGCTTAACTGATTCCGTTCACGGTGCGAAAATTAAATAATGTCAAATTTTCTCCTGAAAATGCGACTTTTTGAAAGTCGTGACCTATAGGTCTAGATGCAGTAAGCACTCCGCGATTGAACGATACCCCGGTTGAAGGATAATGATTTGTTTCAGTTTGGAAAAAAATGGGTCGGAGCGAGATGACACAATTAAGAGTTCAATACCATGTCCATATTTATACATATTTATACGGGAGCTATCAGTAGCAAATTGATATTTTTCGATGTTTTCGTAAATTTTGTAGTTTATTGATATACAGGTGGTGTATTTTATCAATTTATTCAAGGTTTGAGGCTCAAGTGCCAGTGGTGGAATCTGGTTCTCATTGCAACCCATTACGCAAACACGCCTATACAAATTCATTGCCACCTTTATCGCCGAAAAAAATGAAAAATTTATGATGCTCAAAATATAGATTGTGGGCACTCGTTAGAACCGCCTCATCGAGGCGGTTCTAACGAGTACCCACAATCTATATTTTAGTGCAGAAATAAGAAAAATAAGTTATACCCCCGGCAACCCCAGTTTTACTATATAAAAGTGGGGTTCAAAATTATATAGGCGTGTTTTCGTGATGGTAATACGTGTCTGTTAAAACCTTCTGAGATGATACCTCATATCTGATCTCTTTTTTTTTTAATTAACCCATATATGCCTAGTGGCCCATTTCTTGGACCTTGGCAAACAGTGTAGACCAGATTAGACGCCACAGAACGCGGCGTCTGATCTGAGTCTTCACTGTTTGCTAAAAGTTTAAATATTTTTGTAAAACGTACCACAAACAACCTAAAACTGGAAATGGATCACTCTACACTCGTTAGATGGAATATCATCACGATAACACACCCGTGCGACATAGTGCATTTTTCACATCTCCAAAATGGCTACTTTTCTGATGAAATTCCGTGATATTTTGCTTATAAATACTGCAAACATAGGTTGTGGGTGCTCGTTAGAACCGCCTCATTGAGGCGGTTCTAACGAGTACCCACAACCTATGTCTTGGAGCAAAAATAAGAAAACTAATGTATACCCCCGTAAACCCCAGTTTTCTCTATATAAAGTGGGGTATAGGGGGGTCTTCATTTCACGGACTTGTTCACGTGATGTTCCATTGTCTTATATGGGCTAAAACATAGGGAAGAAAATATTATCTCAAACCTCACTAAATGAGCCTCTCGTGCATTAGGAAAACATGTCCATGTGAAATAATAGCGTCCAAGATGGTGTCAGAAATGACAAATATTAGGGTAAAAATGGTAGCATCTTTCTTACTTCTGCTTACAACATAGATTGTGGATCCTCGTTGGAACCGCATCGGCGATGCGGTTCTAACGAGTAGCCATAGTCAATGTTTTTGAGCAGAAATAAGAAAAATAATAGATACTCCTATAATTCCCAGATTTACTTTATAAAAATGGGGTTTAAAGGGATCATAGTTATGTAGGCGTGTTTCGTGATGAGAAAACCTCGAGCCAATACAACAGACTTCGGACCTGTAACTGGGCCAATACGAAATCATATCAGTACTCGATTAATAACATTATATTACTAATTGACTATCCTGTATTGATCGGAGGTCATCCGTATTAACGCCAGGTCAACTGATATTAACTGAGGTCAAGTGAGGTCAAAAAATCAATAACCATGTTTTTTTTTAAATGTCAATTAATAAAATTGTCATTAATCAAGAAATTTCGCATTGACCCAGTTACAGGTCCTCGGTCAGCTTCATAGACCCTCGGCCTTCGGCCTCGGGCCAATGCAGTAGACCTCGGACCTGTATCTGGGCCAATACGAAATTACTTGATTAATAACATTATATTATAATACACAGCCAAAGCACTGATTAGACCGCCAAGCTACATGTATACAGGTCGATATGAGTCTTCGCTTGACCGTTCGTGATATGAGACATTTTTTTCATTTGCCACGCCCCACTTCTAACGCCTACTATGATTGGTGACGCCATCAGTTTCGCCGGACGAAAGTGTTAATAAAATCGCAGAGAGACGAAAGTGTTGAACTTCTTAAAATCTAAGAGAGAGAGAGAGAGAGAGAGAGAGAGAGAGAGAGAGAGAGAGAGAGAGAGGGGGGGGGGCAGGCGGTAATGTACCTTTAAACGGTTCCATCCTCCGTTCTGTTTCTGTTCCGATGTGCCTTCTTTAGTCGTTCATTTCCGTGGCGTTTTGAACAGTAAATATTTGCCCCTAGCTCCGCTCGCACAACTTTATTAGACACGTGCAATTAAAGCTAGAAACGAATATACACTGCCTCCAAACTGTGATCTCGACTTTGTGCAGTGTATTGTTTGTGTCATTTTTGTTGTTGTTGTTGTTGTTGTTGTTGTTTTCGTTTTCTTTCTAGTTTTTCTTTTAATTTGTTTGATTGCTAGTTGTTTTTCAGTTTGCTAGTTGTTGCTAGTTTTTTTGTTGTAAGGGAGACAATCTGACCCTAGCGTCGATTAAAACTAAAAACTAATATTCAATGTTCCGAAATTATCTGAATCGGAATATCAGTGCATCAGACATACAGCCCGCTACTTTTTTTTTTTCATTTCTTTTGTTGTAATAAGAGGGCTTCTTTGATTTCATGTGTAATTTCCTGTTAACAGAACTTCTCAGTCATGTAGGTGTTCCTGTAAACAAAACTTCTCCGCCATGTAGGCGTTCCTCTGACTGGACTTCTCTGCCATGTTGGCGTTCCTGTTTGCTAAACATATCTGTCATGCTGGCGTTCCTGTTTGCTAAACATATCTGTCATGCTGGCGTTCCTGTTTGCTTAACATATCTGTCATGTTGGTGTTCCTGAAAATTAAACTTCTCTGTCATGTAGGCGTTCCTGTAAACCAAACATATCTGTCACGTAGGCGTTCATGTAAACTAAACTTCTCTGTCATGTAGGCGTTCCTGTAAACATAACATATCTGTCACGTAGGCGTTCATGTAAACTAAACTTCTCTGTCATGTAGGCGTTCCTGTAAACTAAACTTATCTGTCATGTATGCGTTCATGTAAACTAAACATATCTGTCATGTAGGCGTTCCTGTAAACTAAACTTCTCTGACATGTTGGCATTCCTGTAAGCTAAACTTCTCTGTCAAGTCGGCGTTCCTGTAAACTAAATTTTTCTGTCATGTAGGCGTTCCTGTTTGCTAAACATATCTGTCATGTAGGCATTCCTGTAAACTAACTTTCTCTGTCATGTAGGCGTTCCTGTAAACTAAACTTCTCTGTCAAGTTGGCGTTCCTGTAAACTAAATTTATCTGTCATGTAGGCGTTTCTGTTTGTTAAACATATCTGTCATGTAGGCGTTCCTGTAAACTTAACTTCTCTGTCATGTAGGCGTTCCTGTAAAATAAACTTCTCTGTCAAGTTGGCGTTTCTGTAAGCTAAACTTATCTGTCATGTAGGCGTTCCTGTACAATTATTTTCTCTGTCCTGTAGGCGTACCTGTAAACTTAACGTATCTGTTCGTCAGGTGCCAGTATACTTAACTTTTCTGTCCTGTGTGCGTCCGCCGTAAACTTAACTTCTCTGTCCTGCAACTAAACAATAGGGGTTTCACTTAAAAGTAAGTATGAATTTGCTATTCTGGAGCCAATTCTTTCAACTAAAATTGCACCAGTATTGATCAGGTAGACAAAATTATTTGAAAAGGGATACCTCTCTGCAGTATCAATTCCTTCCGAGTCTGAGTGAAGCGTTGATCTACAAACAGAAAAAAAAATTGCATTGCGTAGGCTTCACTCCTTTATTACGAGTTTCATGTAGGAAGACTATATTTAGAAAATTGGAAGCAACGTCTCCAAAATGACCTTTACAGTGTTGACGGGGACGTTAAACCTCAAATTAAAACCAATCGATAAATACCAATATTTCATCGAATGTATTGAAAAAGTGTGTTGAAAACACCAGAAATTTTCAAGGATGTGAATTATGCTACGAACACCTGTTCAATTACAATACATTGCCAAACATTACGCAAACACGCCTATACAAATACATTACCACTTTATCGCCGAAAAAATGAAAATTTTAAGATGAAAATTTGCGATCTTTTTCTTATTTCTGCTCAAAATATAGATTGTGGGCACTCGTTAGAACCGCCTCATCGAGGCGGTTCTAACGAATACCCACAATCTATATTTTAGAGCAGAAATAAGAAAAATAAGGTATACCCCTGGAAACCCCAGTTTTACTATATAAAAATGGGTTCAAGGGGGTCAAAATAATATAGGCGTGTTTTCCTTATGGTGACCATTACGAAAACATGCCTATTCAAATATATTGTTGGGAGATTTACTTTGTACCAGAAGTATTTATTAGCCAGTAGCATTGGTACATGTAAAACTTTCCCAGGCTCTGGGTATATTTAGACTGATGACCTAATACAAGGTCAATGGATGTCTGGGGTTATTGTGAGAGAAATATATATCTATTCTTAGAATGTGGAAAGTTTGTGTGTCTATATTGATATGGATGCACTCCATGCTTTGGGCATCTATTTTAAGCCTCAGCTCCAGTTCACTGGGCTGTGGAACTGTTACACTTTCTTATTCGTAGAAGGTTATTTTTAGTATATAAATGCATGGTTGTCTGAATGTCCTGGCTCAGTGGGTTTTACCATATTTGGGTCTCATGGGATCTTTATTTTTAGTATCAAAATGCATGGCCTTTTGATTTTTATGGTTTAGAGCATCTTACCATATTTGGGACAGAGTCCAAATATATAAGATGTGCCCACAGCATCTCTGGGCTTTTCGCCATTAGATTTTCATGGGGCTTTTTCGCAGGGTTCTTCTGTGCGGACAAGTTCTGCTTTGTGCGATGAATGAGTGTGGCTTTGCTTCTTTGCTAGGGAAATAAATAAATTGTAGAAGCTTTCAGGATTGTTCTGTTTCTATAATTTTGAGTGTCTCATGTAGAGCAGTGCCTCGGCGAAGCAAGAGACAGCTCAGAGTGGTGGCAGCGAAAATTACGTATCCAAAGACCTCACATGGCGAATTTATGTGGAGAACTTTACAATATGAACATTTTTACCACAATAAAAATGAAACATTTCAGATAAAAAAAAAATCTGATATGGTTCTTATTTCTGCTCTAAACATAGACGAGGCGGTTCTAACGAGTACCGACAATCTATGTTTTTGAGCAGAAAAAAGAAAAATAATATGTACCCCTGTAAACCCCAGTTTTATTATATAAAAGTGCGGTTTAAGGGGGTCAAAATTATATAGGTGTGTTTTCTTGATGCGTAAAAAATAAACAGATTTCATTTTTAGATAAAAAAAAACGAAACTATTTTTTTTTTTTTTTTTTTTCGTGTTTTGAAAACATCAGAATTGTCCCTCGTGCTTCGAAGTCGTGAAAATTCTGAGGTATTCAGCACATTCGATGAAATATTTTTAGTATTCATCTCAAAAAGTTTTGTTTGTTTGTATTGGAGTTTTACGGCCCATTCAACACTACTTTATGTCATTTTTGAGCCGGTCAGTTAACCATCCACACTTTTCCTGGGCAGGTTTATAAATAAGCGGTTAACCAGTTCAGAGCACATTATTTCGCCAGAAACTGACAACTGCCCTTCTTGAAACAGCGGAAGGGAGAGAATGACTGAAGAAAAGATTCCATGATCAATCTCCACAAAAGAATGGTGCCGACCCCGGCAGGTATGGAGCCCGCGTCCTCCTGATCACCAGTCAGACGCGCATCTGACTGAGCAACGGAGGCCGGCTACTCAAAAAAGTAAATATCCTCTATAATTGCACAACCCGCAGAAAAAGCAACCGACTGAAGTCGGTTGATTTCTAAGAGTGCCCTAAAATCACCGTGTCATTCTGTCATTCGGTCATTCTGTCAGTCTGTCAGTCTATCCGTCCGTAACCCGTTTGTGAAAAATGGTGATCCTGACTTAACCGCTTGGAATATTTAAACAATATTACATTCCATTTAGAATAGCCTCGCCGAGGTGAAAAATGTGAAAATTTTCGAACTGCTTCTCCTCGGAAACCGTTGGGCCGATTGAAGTCAAATTTCATATGGAGCCTCTATGGGATGGGGGGAACCAAAATTTGCTCATGGAGTCCAGGTAACATGACCAAAATGGCCGCCAAGCCATATATGGTCTGTCTGTCTGTCCGTCCGTAACCCGTTTGTGAAAATTGGTGATAGTGACTTAACCGCTTGGAATATTTAAACAATTTTTGGCATACTGATGGATATCAATGAGATCTTACCAATGAACTTGCGAAATATTACATTCCATTTAGTATAGCCTCGCCAAGGCGAAAAATGTGAAAAATTTCGTCCGTAACCCGTTTGTGAAAATTGGTGATAGTGACATAACCGCTTGGAATATTTAAACAATTTTTGGCATACTGATAGATATCAATGAGATCTAACCAATGAACTTGTGAAATATTACTTTCCATTTAGTATAGCTTCGCCGAGGCGAAAAATGTGAAAATTTTCGAACTGCTTCTCCTCGGAAACCGTTGGGCCGATTGTAGTTAAATTTCATATGGAGCCTCTATGGGATAGGGAAACCAAAATTTGCTCATGGGGTCCAGGTCACATGACCAAAATGGCCACCAAGCCATATATGGTAAAAACCCTTCAAAAATAGTCTTCTCCAGAACCACTGAGCAGATTTCCACGAAACTTGATAAATAGCATCTGGGACGTAGGCCCATCATAAATTGCTAAAATGGTGACCCTGGGTTGACCTTGATCTTCTTTGGGTCCGTCCGTAACCCGTTTGTGAAAATTGGTGATAGTGACTTAACCGATTGGAATATTTAAACAATTTTTTGGCATACTGATAGATATCAATGAGATCTAATCAATGAACTTGCGAAATATTACATTCCATTTAGTATAGCTTCGCCGAGGCGAAAAATGTGAAAATTTTCGAACTGCTTCTCCTCGGAAACCGTTGGGCCGATTGTAGTCAAATTTCATATGGAGCCTCTATGGGATAGGAAAACCAAAATTTGCTCATGGGGTCCAGGTCACATGACCAAAATGGCCGCCAAGCCATATATGGTAAAAACCTTCAAAAATAGTCTTCTCTAGAACCACTGGGCAGATTTCCACGAAACTTGATAAATAGCATCTGGGACGTAGGCCCATCATAAATTGCTAAAATGGTGACCCTGGGTTGACCTTGATCTTCTTTGGGTCCGTCCGTAACCCGTTTGTGAAAATTGGTGATAGTGACTTAACCGCTTGGAATATTTAAACAATTTTTTGGCATACTGATAGATATCAATGAGATCTAACCAATGAACTTGCGAAATATTACATTCCATTTAGTATAGCTTCGCCGAGGCGAAAAATGTGAAAATTTTCGAACTGCTTCTCCTCGGAAACCGTTGGGCCGATTGTAGTCAAATTTCATATGGAGCCTCTATGGGATAGGAAAACCAAAATTTGCTCATGGGGTCCAGGTCACATGACCAAAATGGCCGCCAAGCCATATATGGTAAAAACCCTTCAAAAATAGTCTTCTCTAGAACCACTGGGCAGATTTCCACGAAACTTGATAAATAGCATCTGGGACGTAGGCCCATCATAAATTTCTAAAATGGTGACCCTGGGTTGACCTTGATCTTCTTTGGGTCCGTCCGTAACCCGTTTGTGAAAATTGGTGATAGTGACTTAACCGCTTGGAATATTTAAACAATTTTTGGCATACTGATAGATATCAATGAGATCTAACCAATGAACTTGCGAAATATTACATTCCATTTAGTATAGCCTCGCCGAGGCGAAAAATATGAAAATTTTCGAACTGCTTCTTCTCGGAAACCGTTGGGCCGATTGAAATCAAATTTCATATGAAGTCGCTATGGGATGGGGGAAACCAAAATTTGCTCATGGGGTCCAGGTCACATGACCAAAATGGCCGCCAAGCCATATATGGTCTGTCGGTCTGTCCGTCCGTAACCCGTTTGTGAAAATTGGTGATAGTGACTTAACCGCTTGGAATATTTAAACAATTTTTGGCATACTGATGGATATCAATGAGATCTTACCAATGAACTTGCGAAATATTACATTCCATTTAGTATAGCCTCGCCGAGGCGAAAAATGTGAAAAATTTCGAACTGCTTCTCCCCGGAAACCGTTGGGCCGATTGAAGTCAAATTTCTTATGGAGCCTCTATGGGATGGGGGAAACCAAAATTTGCTCATGGGGTCCAGGTCACATGACCAAAATGGCCGCCAAGCCATATATGGTAAAAACCCTTCAAAAATAGTCTTCTTTAGAACCACTGGACAGATTTCCACGAAACTTGATAAATAGCATCTGGGACGTAGGCCCATCATAAATTGCTAAAATGGTGACCCTGGGTTGACCTTGACCTTCTTTGTGCCTAGGTCAAACTTTGACACATATGCTTTTGTATTGGAAAAGTGAGAATGCATTTTATCCTGCAAACGATTCAGAATACAGTACTAAAGTATAAGATATATTTTTGCTCCTAACGATAAGGCGCATTTATTTGGGGAACCGTTTTAGGTCCAGGTCACATGACCAAAATGGCCGCCATACTCATATATGGTAACACTCATAAAGCTAAAAGCATCCGGCGGGTCGTGCACTTCAGCTGAAGCACTGGTTATGTACCTTGAGCTGGAAGAATAACCTAGCAACGCAAAAAAGGTTGCTTCCGATTTTTGTGGGACTTTTACTCGACTTTCATATGAATGATATCTCAACCCCTACCGCTCACAGAAACCAATAACCGATAAGGTTTATAAGCAGGGACGGTCCAAGTCGCAACACATACCTGTTTACCAGTACTCATGTACGGTCAGTTTCAGCTCTGCGTGGAAGCACCCTGCAACCCAACCTATTTCTTCAAGCCCCGATGGGCGGGGGTAGGTGCTGGGGTGGAGGCCTTCTCTGTAATATTAACGCTAAACAACTGAAATTAACACTATCATACAGCAAACCAACTGAATAAAATCACATTCTATTGCACAGGCTTCCACACCAAAGCACTGATAAACCTCAAATTGCCACTCAGGCCATGCAAACGACATTTTCGAAGTATTCTATGCACCCGCCTCCAAAAAGAGGGGTGGTGGTGGTTTACAACATGTAGTTTTACCTTTGTCCGCACATGCGTCTGTACGTACGTCACACTCTATAGCACTCCTGCTCGTGTTTCCGCATAACCTAAGCTTTCAAGATCTTGGTTTGTCTCATTACGAAAACAGGCCTATACAAATACATTGTAAATTTTACCGCCGAAAAAACGATAATTTTCAGATGAAAATATTGTGATATTCTTATTTCTGCATAAAATATAGATTGTTGGTACACGTTAGAACCGCCTCATCGAGGCGGTTCTAACGAACACCCACAATCTATATTTTAGAGCAGAAATAAGAAAAATAAGGTTTACCCGCGTGTAAACCCCAGTTTTTCTATATACAAGTGTGGTTCAACGGGTCAGAATTATATTGGCGTGTTTTTGTGATAACTTGCATAGCAGCTCATATATAGGCTGGGCATGTGTACAAAGGCCAGAGAACTATGTTTTGACTATAACTGGAAGGGTTATGCGCCCTTGATTAGCTTCGAAATTTCAGTGGTGAACGCAATCATCCTCTTTCAGGGGATATCTAGCTTTCTTAGTTTTCAGGGAAAATATTGCTTGGCATTATTAATCAACCACATTAGTATAGCATTTATATAGCCAACATTGCCTGCACTATATACATACAGACGACAAACAGGGCTAATACGGAAAAAGAGGGCTAATACAGGAAAAGAGGGCCAATAAGAGAAAAGTAGGGCAATATGAAAAAAAAAACAGGGCCAATACGACTCTTCATTGAAGTTAATTAATAAAACTGTCATTAACCAAGTAGTTATACGAAACTACTGGTTTAACCCATTCCCTACAGGGGTACCTTGGCAAACAGTGCAGGCCCAGATCAGACGCCGCAGAACGCGGCGTCTGATCAGGGCCTACACTGTTTGCAAAATGTTAAGCCATTTCTCGAATAAACCCCTAAATTTTGAAATGAACTCCTGTCATATATAAGGTGGAAGATTCCATTTGGTACAAAAAGGGTTAATAACATTATATTACATGATGTGATTCGTCTGCTGGTATAACGAGTCACATGAAATGCCAAGTATTCGCTGAAAAATAGGACTAAACATAGTTTTGTCTGCGCTAGGTTAAAAATGAAGTAACCTGAAGAAAAACGAATCGTCAACAGTTTCAAAAGAATAAAATGATAAAAAAAAACATATACTCGTATTATATGTACACGTTTTGTTTTGTTTGTTGGATTTGAGGTTTAACGTCCCCGTCAACACTGTATAGGACATTTTGGATACGCTGCTTCAAATTTTGTGGCACTTTTACCCGACATTGATATGAAATGACATCTCAAGCCCTGCGCCCAATGAAACCAATAGGGTTTAAAGCATGGATGATCCGACTCGCACCGCTTTGCCTGGGCAGTCTTAGATCCTCTAAGCAGTTTACCAGTACTCGTGTGCGGCCGGTTTCAGCTCTGCGTGGAAGCATCATGCAGCCCATATATGTCTGCAAGCCCCGATGGGCGGAGGCCGTGCTCTAAAATATAGACTGGGTACTCGCGAGAATAAGTGGTTCTAGCGAGTACCTTTGAGCAAACCTTGGAAAAATCTCACAATTTTTCATCTTAAAATTTTCATTTTTTTTTCGCTGATAAAGGTTACAATGTATTTGTATAGTCGTGTTTTCGTAATGTCATCTGAAAGTCTGGCGAAGCCCGCTAAATGGGGCGTGTAACTTAACCTTTATTGCGCTCTAGAGACAATTTGCATGAGATGTCAAGCCCTGTTTACAGGGAAAAATAAGAAAATATTTCAAAATATCGTCTTCTGGGAAATACCCAGCATGCAGAGCGTTAACCCGATACACCGCAGAGGCTTCAAACTCGATAGTTTGGCTTTAAATTTCGAAATTTTGAACTTCTAAATAAAAAAACAAACTTTAAAGTAATTTAATACTACCAGAAGAACTGTAATAAAATATTTACCGTCTTTCCAACGAGTTGCTTTCTCACCGTGACAGTATCTAGACTTTAGTAGTAGTAGTAGTACTAGCAGTAGTAGTAATAGTAGTAGTAGTTAACGTCTGTATGGTCCAACATCTAGACTCTGGCGAAAGGGGGCCTTTTATGGAACTATATTGTTGAACTCTTAAAGTGGTCGTCTCGTACACGTAAGTATTCATTTCCCCCAAAGTGATGGCACCCGAAGATACAGAAAAATTCCGCTATTAAGACCACCTAAAATTAAGACTAATTCTGCTCGAAAAAGCTTGCAGTTATTCTTTCTGTGTGTTATCTGCATACAGCGTCCACTTGTCAGAGACCACCTTTGGGACTGTTCAAAAGGTGGTCTTCATATAGGAATTTTACTGTACGTGTACTTATTGTAAAGAGTAATTACCCCGTCCTTCTGAACAAGTAAAGCCCCGTCAATTGCACGCAGTGTAGATCCAGATCGGAAGTAAGATGCTTAAACTAACAGGGCGCTAGTTAATTAATGACAGTTACATATTCAAGTCATTTTTTTCTCAAAACATTGCATAGGCTACTCACATTTTTCTTAACATTTTTTTCTGGTTCTGTCGCCATATGACCTTAGCTGTTGGTGGGATGTAAAACACACGCACGCAAGCACACACACACTTGGGCCTTTAGAGAAAGTTTTGACACATCGGGCATCCCAACAATGCAGAGTGAAAACTCAGACCAGATTGTGTGTCTGCACAGACAGTCTGGCCTGAGTCCTCGTCAAGCGCATTTTCCATTGTCGTGATTCATGCGTTTTGAATAAAAAAAAGAAAGAAACTTGATGCCTACTCTTGTAAACCGGACTTTTTCCTACATAAACTTGACATTATGATAGTCGACCTTATTTTATTATTATTATTATTATTTATAGAGGGTAACACATTTAGTAAACTCACCCTTGCGACAAAGTGCATTTTTCACATCTCCAAAATAGCTACTTTTCTGATAAGAATCCGTGATATTTTTTTTTTATGAATGCTCAAAACATAGGTTGTTGGTTTTCGTTAGAACCGCCTCATTGAGGCGGTTCTAACAAGTGACCACAGCGTATGTCTTGGAGCAGAAATAAGAAAAATAACGTATACCCCCGTAAATCTCAGTTTTCTCTATATGAAATGGGGTTTAGGAGGGTCTTCATTTCACGGACTTGTTCACGTGATGGGTTCATATTGGGTCGGTCGGATGATTAATGTTCGCGGGTTCGATCGTGGAGATTGATCATGGAATATTGTATATTTTTCGTTAATTATATGTAAATCCATTCCGATGATTCCAAAAGGACAGTTGACACTTTCTGACGAAAGAACATGCATTCTTGCACACCATATAAGGAAATCCATAGGTTTAGCTTGGGATAGAAATTCTGTTCAAACTTTGGTGTTCTTACTCAGGGACAGGGTAAAAATCGAATATTCTCGCGTGTTAAATGCACTGGTTGAATAAGACCTCATATGCGCCGTCGTTAAGGTTGACGTCACAACACGTTACAGGACGTCACTAAACATCGCTGAAGTGTCATCACAATATGCGGACGTCGGCAACCGATGTGACTGCAGTATTAAAAATCCACGCTCAGAAATGGAAGGTATGCAAGGAAAAGAATCCTACATAGGTGTTAGGGATGGATAGAAAAATTCGTCCCTCGGGATCACTGTCGGGCATCACTCGGCAAGCCTCGTGATGCCGGACAGTGACCCTCGGGACGGATTTTTCCATCCAACCCTCACACACATGTATGACTCTTATAATGAACTGGTATAAATATGTAAGACCAGGAAAAGTCTGGCTAGGAAAACTGAACGGCTCGGCATGTCCTTTAACGTGTTTACTGGAAAGTTGAATTCAACCTAAACCAAGCCAAAACAGACATCATATAACCGTTTCTGATACGGTCTCTTTAATGGTAAAACGGGTGGTTTGTATGCAAATCATACTAATTGCTGACGACAATTTATTTTTCTCACAAGAGTAAAATTATTATATTTATCGCAAAATTAACGCAATAGTGCAAACGATCTGTTGAACATGACATTAAATTTTCTGTTAATCTTGTAACATTGTGCATTTTTCCCCGAGTACCTGGATTTACTTATTTATTTATTTATGTATTTATTTCTTATAATTATTTTAGCCCAACAAACATTATTGGAAGTGTTTATATATAAATAATTAAAAAAAAAAAAGGCCAGTGCAATCTCTTTTATTCTGAATAGGGTTTGCTGTATATTTACATTTGTGTATACCTATATGCCTAGATGCCTAGCTCAGTCGGATGCGCGTCTGACTGGTGATCAGGAGGACGCGGGTTCGATTCCTATTGGGGTAGGCAACATTATTTCCTGGAGATGGATCATGAACTCTTTTTCTACGGTCATTCCCTCCCTTCCGCTAATTCAAGAAAGGCAGTTGCCAGTTTCTGGCGAAAGAATGTGTACTGTACTGGTTAACCGCTTACGTATAAGCCTGTTCAGGAAAAATCTGGATTGGTAAACTGACCGACTCTAAAAATGACCTAAAATAGTGTTGACTGGGCCGTAAAACTCCAATACAAACAAACAAAAACAAACTAGATCAGATAATGCGAAGATCAGATAAAAATAACACAAACAGCCAATCAGAGATTTTAGAATGTCATCGCTTCCAATTTTGTGGGTCTTTTACCCGACACGGAGATGAAATGACATCTCAAGCCCTGTCGCCAATGAAACTAATAGGGTTTATAAGATGGGACGGTCCGACTCGCACCGCTTTGCATGGGCAGGCTTTGATCCTCTAAGCGGTTTACCAGTTCTTGTGTGCAGTCGGTTTCAGCTCTGTGTGGAAGCATTATGCAGCCCAAATATTTATTCAAGCCCCGATGGGCGGTGGCGAGTTGTTTCCCTGAAGAAATGACAGAAACTATGGGCGGGGTGTTCGTGGTCATCACGAAAACACGCTTTTATCATTTTTACCCCCTTGAACCCCACTTGTATTTAGTAAAACTGGGGTTTACAGTTGAAAACCTTAATTTACTTATTTCTGCTCTATAAGAATATAGATTGGTAGCGTTTATAAGCATGGATGGTCGGACCCTCTATTTCTTCAAGCCTCGATGGCGGGGGCTGGGGAGGGGGCTATAATTATCTCCCTGTAAATCTCACTTTATACAGAGAAAAGTGGTATTTCCAGGAGTATACATTATGATTATCATTTCTGCTCCCAATTATAGAGTTTGGGTGCTCGTTAGAGCGGTTCTAAAGAGCCCTACAATCTATGTTTGGTGCAGAAAGAAAAACCATCACAAATGTTTATCAGAGAAATAATTATCCGTTTCAGAGATATAAAAGCATGGAAGTCCCCCAGTCCACCCACGCCCGTCAGGTCTCGGAGAAATAGGTTGCGCTGCGCGGTGTTTCCACGCAGAGCTGAAACCGATCCCACACAAGTACAGGTAAACCACTAAGAGGGTCTCAGCCTGCCAAGGCAAAGTTGTGCGTGTCGGAAGGTCCCTGCATATAAACCCTATTGGTCTGTTTGGGCGGTAGGGCTTGAGATGTCATTTCATCTCATTGTCGGGTCAAAGCTCCACAAACCTGGAAGCAACGTCTCCAAAATGACCTAAATAGTATTGATGGGGACGTAAAACCTCAACCCAAACAGAAGTTGAAAGCATACGGGTGTCTTATCTCGAAGAGAAGATATTTTGTTAGCATGATCTATCAGAAGAAATTCTAAAGGACCCAAGAACGAGATTGAGTTAGACATGGTGATCGAGCCATCAGAGTTCGACTTAGTTTCTCTCTAACAATAGTTTCAAGGGCAGCTTTTATGCATATGTCCTCCCAAGTGTGAAAACCTATCTTCGGATTTCTGACCACATCAAGTTAACACGCATATATTATTTTGACCCCTTAAATCCCTATTTTATATTGCAAAACTACAGGGGTATACATTATTTTTCTTATTTCTGCTAAGAAACAGTAGATTGTGGGTACGCGTTAGAACCACCTCGCCGAGGCGGTTTTCACGAGCTCCCACACTCTGTGTTTTAAGCGAAAATATGAAAAATATAAGATTTTTTATATGAAAATTTTCATTTTTTTTTTTTTTTTTTTTTTTTTTTTTTGGGGGGGGGGGGGGAAATTAATATATTTGAATAGGCAGTTGTTTCTGCTCAGCCAGCAACAGTCATGGATTTACTCTTTTTTTCCACGAATTGGGGATACGGCCTTTTCAAGATTATTTCACTTATTTCGATCCAATCGTTAATCAGAGGTGGACGAAAACTGGAGTACACGGAGAACTGACCTTTTGGATGCAGAACTTGGCGTCTGATCAGGGCCTACACTGTTTGCAAAATGTTAAGCCATTTCTCGAATAAACCCCTAAATTTTGAAATGAACTCCTGTCATATATAAGGTGGAAGATTCCATTTGGTACAAAAAGGGTTAATAACATTATATTACATGATGTGATTCGTCTGCTGGTATAACGAGTCACATGAAATGCCAAGTATTCGCTGAAAAATAGGACTAAACATAGTTTTGTCTGCGCTAGGTTAAAAATGAAGTAACCTGAAGAAAAACGAATCGTCAACAGTTTCAAAAGAATAAAATGATAAAAAAAACATATACTCGTATTATATGTACACGTTTTGTTTTGTTTGTTGGATTTGAGGTTTAACGTCCCCGTCAACACTGTATAGGACATTTTGGATACGCTGCTTCAAATTTTGTGGCACTTTTACCCGACATTGATATGAAATGACATCTCAAGCCCTGCGCCCAATGAAACCAATAGGGTTTAAAGCATGGATGATCCGACTCGCACCGCTTTGCCTGGGCAGTCTTAGATCCTCTAAGCAGTTTACCAGTACTCGTGTGCGGCCGGTTTCAGCTCTGCGTGGAAGCATCATGCAGCCCATATATGTCTGCAAGCCCCGATGGGCGGAGGCCGTGCTCTAAAATATAGACTGTGGGTACTCGCGAGAATAAGTGGTTCTAGCGAGTACCTTTGAGCAAACCTTGGAAAAATCTCACAATTTTTCATCTTAAAATTTTCATTTTTTTTTTCGCTGATAAAGGTTACAATGTATTTGTATAGTCGTGTTTTCGTAATGTCATCTGAAAGTCTGGCGAAGCCCGCTAAATGGGGCGTGTAACTTAACCTTTATTGCGCTCTAGAGACAATTTGCATGAGATGTCAAGCCCTGTTTACAGGGAAAAATAAGAAAAATATTTCAAAATATCGTCTTCTGGGAAATACCCAGCATGCAGAGCGTTAACCCGATACACCGCAGAGGCTTCAAACTCGATAGTTTGGCTTTAAATTTCGAAATTTTGAACTTCTAAATAAAAAAACAAACTTTAAAGTAATTTAATACTACCAGAAGAACTGTAATAAAATATTTACCGTCTTTCCAACGAGTTGCTTTCTCACCGTGACAGTATCTAGACTTTAGTAGTAGTAGTAGTACTAGCAGTAGTAGTAATAGTAGTAGTAGTTAACGTCTGTATGGTCCAACATCTAGACTCTGGCGAAAGGGGGCCTTTTATGGAACTATATTGTTGAACTCTTAAAGTGGTCGTCTCGTACACGTAAGTATTCATTTCCCCCAAAGTGATGGCACCCGAAGATACAGAAAAATTCCGCTATTAAGACCACCTAAAATTAAGACTAATTCTGCTCGAAAAAGCTTGCAGTTATTCTTTCTGTGTGTTATCTGCATACAGCGTCCACTTGTCAGAGACCACCTTTGGGACTGTTCAAAAGGTGGTCTTCATATAGGAATTTTACTGTACGTGTACTTATTGTAAAGAGTAATTACCCCGTCCTTCTGAACAAGTAAAGCCCCGTCAATTGCACGCAGTGTAGATCCAGATCGGAAGTAAGATGCTTAAACTAACAGGGCGCTAGTTAATTAATGACAGTTACATATTCAAGTCATTTTTTTCTCAAAACATTGCATAGGCTACTCACATTTTTCTTAACATTTTTTTCTGGTTCTGTCGCCATATGACCTTAGCTGTTGGTGGGATGTAAAACACACGCACGCAAGCACACACACACTTGGGCCTTTAGAGAAAGTTTTGACACATCGGGCATCCCAACAATGCAGAGTGAAAACTCAGACCAGATTGTGTGTCTGCACAGACAGTCTGGCCTGAGTCCTCGTCAAGCGCATTTTCCATTGTCGTGATTCATGCGTTTTGAATAAAAAAAAGAAAGAAACTTGATGCCTACTCTTGTAAACCGGACTTTTTCCTACATAAACTTGACATTATGATAGTCGACCTTATTTTATTATTATTATTATTATTTATAGAGGGTAACACATTTAGTAAACTCACCCTTGCGACAAAGTGCATTTTTCACATCTCCAAAATAGCTACTTTTCTGATAAGAATCCGTGATATTTTTTTTTATGAATGCTCAAAACATAGGTTGTTGGTTTTCGTTAGAACCGCCTCATTGAGGCGGTTCTAACAAGTGACCACAGCGTATGTCTTGGAGCAGAAATAAGAAAAATAACGTATACCCCCGTAAATCTCAGTTTTCTCTATATGAAATGGGGTTTAGGAGGGTCTTCATTTCACGGACTTGTTCACGTGATGGGTTCATATTGGGTCGGTCGGATGATTAATGTTCGCGGGTTCGATCGTGGAGATTGATCATGGAATATTGTATATTTTTCGTCAATTATATGTAAATCCATTCCGATGATTCCAAAAGGACAGTTGACACTTTCTGACGAAAGAACATGCATTCTTGCACACCATATAAGGAAATCCATAGGTTTAGCTTGGGATAGAAATTCTGTTCAAACTTTGGTGTTCTTACTCAGGGACAGGGTAAAAATCGAATATTCTCGCGTGTTAAATGCACTGGTTGAATAAGACCTCATATGCGCCGTCGTTAAGGTTGACGTCACAACACGTTACAGGACGTCACTAAACATCGCTGAAGTGTCATCACAATATGCGGACGTCGGCAACCGATGTGACTGCAGTATTAAAAATCCACGCTCAGAAATGGAAGGTATGCAAGGAAAAGAATCCTACATAGGTGTTAGGGATGGATAGAAAAATTCGTCCCTCGGGATCACTGTCGGGCATCACTCGGCAAGCCTCGTGATGCCGGACAGTGACCCTCGGGACGGATTTTTCCATCCAACCCTCACACACATGTATGACTCTTATAATGAACTGGTATAAATATGTAAGACCAGGAAAAGTCTGGCTAGGAAAACTGAACGGCTCGGCATGTCCTTTAACGTGTTTACTGGAAAGTTGAATTCAACCTAAACCAAGCCAAAACAGACATCATATAACCGTTTCTGATACGGTCTCTTTAATGGTAAAACGGGTGGTTTGTATGCAAATCATACTAATTGCTGACGACAATTTATTTTTCTCACAAGAGTAAAATTATTATATTTATCGCAAAATTAACGCAATAGTGCAAACGATCTGTTGAACATGACATTAAATTTTCTGTTAATCTTGTAACATTGTGCATTTTTCCCCGAGTACCTGGATTTACTTATTTATTTATTTATGTATTTATTTCTTATAATTATTTTAGCCCAACAAACATTATTGGAAGTGTTTATATATAAATAATTAAAAAAAAAAAAAGGCCAGTGCAATCTCTTTTATTCTGAATAGGGTTTGCTGTATATTTACATTTGTGTATACCTATATGCCTAGATGCCTAGCTCAGTCGGATGCGCGTCTGACTGGTGATCAGGAGGACGCGGGTTCGATTCCTATTGGGGTAGGCAACATTATTTCCTGGAGATGGATCATGAACTCTTTTTCTACGGTCATTCCCTCCCTTCCGCTAATTCAAGAAAGGCAGTTGCCAGTTTCTGGCGAAAGAATGTGTACTGTACTGGTTAACCGCTTACGTATAAGCCTGCTCAGGAAAAATCTGGATTGGTAAACTGACCGACTCTAAAAATGACCTAAAATAGTGTTGACTGGGCCGTAAAACTCCAATACAAACAAACAAAAACAAACTAGATCAGATAATGCGAAGATCAGATAAAAATAACACAAACAGCCAATCAGAGATTTTAGAATGTCATCGCTTCCAATTTTGTGGGTCTTTTACCCGACACGGAGATGAAATGACATCTCAAGCCCTGTCGCCAATGAAACTAATAGGGTTTATAAGATGGGACGGTCCGACTCGCACCGCTTTGCATGGGCAGGCTTTGATCCTCTAAGCGGTTTACCAGTTCTTGTGTGCAGTCGGTTTCAGCTCTGTGTGGAAGCATTATGCAGCCCAAATATTTATTCAAGCCCCGATGGGCGGTGGCGAGTTGTTTCCCTGAAGAAATGACAGAAACTATGGGCGGGGTGTTCGTGGTCATCACGAAAACACGCTTTTATCATTTTTACCCCCTTGAACCCCACTTGTATTTAGTAAAACTGGGGTTTACAGTTGAAAACCTTAATTTACTTATTTCTGCTCTATAAGAATATAGATTGGTAGCGTTTATAAGCATGGATGGTCGGACCCTCTATTTCTTCAAGCCTCGATGGCGGGGGGTGGGGAGGGGGCTATAATTATCTCCCTGTAAATCTCACTTTATACAGAGAAAAGTGGTATTTCCAGGAGTATACATTATGATTATCATTTCTGCTCCCAATTATAGAGTTTGGGTGCTCGTTAGAGCGGTTCTAAAGAGCCCTACAATCTATGTTTGGTGCAGAAAGAAAAACCATCACAAATGTTTATCAGAGAAATAATTATCCGTTTCAGAGATATAAAAGCATGGAAGTCCCCCAGTCCACCCACGCCCGTCAGGTCTCGGAGAAATAGGTTGCGCTGCGCGGTGTTTCCACGCAGAGCTGAAACCGATCCCACACAAGTACAGGTAAACCACTAAGAGGGTCTCAGCCTGCCAAGGCAAAGTTGTGCGTGTCGGAAGGTCCCTGCATATAAACCCTATTGGTCTGTTTGGGCGGTAGGGCTTGAGATGTCATTTCATCTCATTGTCGGGTCAAAGCTCCACAAACCTGGAAGCAACGTCTCCAAAATGACCTAAATAGTATTGATGGGGACGTAAAACCTCAACCCAAACAGAAGTTGAAAGCATACGGGTGTCTTATCTCGAAGAGAAGATATTTTGTTAGCATGATCTATCAGAAGAAATTCTAAAGGACCCAAGAACGAGATTGAGTTAGACATGGTGATCGAGCCATCAGAGTTCGACTTAGTTTCTCTCTAACAATAGTTTCAAGGGCAGCTTTTATGCATATGTCCTCCCAAGTGTGAAAACCTATCTTCGGATTTCTGACCACATCAAGTTAACACGCATATATTATTTTGACCCCTTAAATCCCTAATTTATATTGCAAAACTACAGGGGTATACATTATTTTTCTTATTTCTGCTAAGAAACAGTAGATTGTGGGTACGCGTTAGAACCACCTCGCCGAGGCGGTTTTCACGAGCTCCACACTCTGTGTTTTAAGCGAAAATATGAAAAATATAAGATTTTTATATGAAAATTTTTCATTTTTTTTTTTTTTTTGGGGGGGGGGGGGGAAAATTAATATATTTGAATAGGCAGTTGTTTCTGCTCAGCAGCAACAGTCATGGATTTACTCTTTTTTTCCACGAATTGGGGATACGGCCTTTTCAAGATTATTTTCACTTATTCGATCCAATCGTTAATCAGAGGTGGACGAAAACTGGAGTACACGGAGAACTGACCTTTTGGATGCAGAACTTGGCGTCTCACATGTGGTCAGAGCGAGGTTCGAACCACAGCGGTTTTTAAGCAGAAAAATATAAAAAATATTTGAATTTTGTATCCGAAAATTTTCATTTTTGGTGTTAAAATTTCCAATAAATTTGAACAGGCGTGTTTTCGTAATGCCGAGCAGGCTGATCTACATTGTCCGCAAATGCCGTAAACCAGTTTTCTCACGCCCTGAATCATGTTCGCCCAATAAGACATTTTGTCACTTTATGGTTCAGTTGTTAATATCTCGCGAGCATTTAAAAGTTCGCGAAATTAGCAGAAATAATGTTCTCGCAAGTTAACGTGAATTTACGGAGCATTACGATAACACACCCGTGCGACATAGTGCATTTCTTTATCACATCTCCAGAATGGCTACTTTTCTGATGAAAATCTATAACATTTTTTTCTTATTTACACTACAAACATAGGTTGTGGGTGCTCGTTAGAACCGCATCATTGAGGCGATTCTAACAAGTACCCACAACCTATGTCTTGTAGCAGGAAATGAGAAAAATAATATATAGACCCCATAAACTTCAGTTTTCTCTATACAAAATGGGGGTTTCAAGGGACTCGTTCACGTGATTACGGCACGGAGCATTACAATAACACAACCGTGTGACATAGTGCATTCTTGTGACATAGTGCATTCTTGTGACATAGTGCATTCTTTCATATCTCCAAACCGGTTATTCATCAGGGCCCAGTTGTTCAAAACCTCGTTAGCTTAATGACCTCGATAGTGGTCATATTGTTATTTGTTCTAGCAGGTACAATATCTAAAATTTTGGTATTTTTGATGAAAAAATGTGAGCAGCTTTTGCATTTGCAAAAGCTGCTCACATTTTTTTAGCAAAAATATTAGCATATTTTGCCATATTAAATGATCAAAGTTTTAACTAACGACGTCGTTAGTTTTGAACAACTGGCCCCTGAAAATGTGATATATTTTTTTTATTTCTACTTCAACTTAGGTATTGGGTGCCCGTTAGAACTATCTCATTGAGGCGGTTCTAACGAGTACCCACAAACTATGGCTTGAAGCAGGAATAATATAAATAATGTACACCCCGGTAACCTCCAGTTTTCTTACATAAAGTGAGGTTTAGAGGGGTATTTATTGCACGGACTTGTTATCATGATGGAAAATGCCGATTTTTGATGCCCCTTTTATTTTTGAAGGATCCCCTTTCTGTGTCGATTGATTGTCAATCGACTCAAAATCGCTAGTGAATTAGTGTTATATTGTTTGTTTTGAATTGAGGTTTAATGTCCCCGTCAACACTATTAAGGTCATTTTGAAGACATTGCTTCCAATTTTACGGGACTTTTGGCGACAATGAGATGAAATGACATCTCAAGCCCTGCTGACCAATGAAGCCAAAAGGCTTTTATGCATTGGATGGTACACAGAACTCATATGAGATCAGTTTCAGCTCTGCGTGACAGCACCATGCAGCCAAATCTATTTCTCCAAACCCCGATGGGTTGGGGACCAAGTGTTATATTGATTTTGTATCCGTGTCAATCACTGACCAAAAATGTCAAAGCGAACAAAAAGGGTTTGTAGAAGTCCATGTAACAGTTATTTATAGCCGTGCAATTCTTGTCGTTGTGACGTCACAGTGCTGTGTAAAGGGCCTAGACCTGACACATGTGTTGGGTAAGGCAAAAAGAGGGAAGACTCGGGTGAGGCAGTTAGCGGCGTCTGATCTGGCTTAACAGTGTACGCTTCAAGAATGGAAATGGAAGGGGTAAGTGAAAAAAGTCCTTATCGCCGTTCAGGACCTTTTTCCAAGCCTAGTCCCAGCGTCTATTAACACATCAGTGCTTCCAGTTCTCTGATTCATAATATGTTTTTATAAGAAATGGAATGTTTCATAAAAACACACCTATTCTTATATATTGAAAATATTACCAAGAAAACATGAAAGATAAAAATGTGACATTTTTTCATATTTCTTCTCACAACATTGATTGTGGGTACTCGTTAGAACCGCCTCGGCGAGGCGGTTCTAACGGGTACTCACAATCTATGTTTTTAAGCAGAAATAAAAAAAAACATAACTTATACCCCTGTAAACACCAGTTTCTATATGAAAGTGGGGTTTATTTGTTGGTTTGTTTGATTTGAGGTTTAACGTCTCCGTCAACACTGTAAAGGTCATTTTGGAGACGTTGCTTCCAATTTCGTGGGACTTAAAGTGGGGTTTAAGATAGTCAAAATTATATAGGCGTGTTTTTGTGATGTCATACGGAACACTGCCAACCAGTGCAGAGCCAAATCAGACGCCATAGCAGGCATATGATCAAGGCCTTTAATGTTTGTGGAAAAGATAACTAAAATTTGACACCCCTAACATTCGAACTGGACCCTGCTTATTATAACACGGAAGAATCTCATCAGAACAAAATGGGTTAAATGCTTATCTATGAGTACAGTAAAAGTGTTGAACGTACAAACATGTATATATGTCGTAGACCAGATTGGAATCTATGCAGATCCGGAATCTGCCTAGTCCAGGTTAGAATTCTAATTAAGTCTAGGTCAGATAAGAATTCTAATTTGGCCCAGGCAGATCCAGAATCTGTCTTGGCCAAACTAGATTTCCAGTTTGGCTAGGCAGATTCTGGATCTGCCTAGCCAAACAGGAATCTATTTGTTCAGTTTACATATTTTGACAGGATATTAATAATTATATGCAATAAAGTTTTTATTTATTAATTCAATACTTTTTGAAAAAAAAATATTGTTTTAAAAATAAAAGCAAATGGCTTATTTCAATAATTAATTGAAATCAACACATACATTCATTTGTTGTTATTATTTGTATTGACCAGTTGCCCATCTTGCGCAGATAATATATTGTGAAAGACAATTAAAAACAAATATTATATGAACTAAAGAAAAGAGACCAACCCATTTTAAAAATTTACCTCATATAACTATTTTGGTGAATATAGAGAGATTCGTATTTGAAACATAGATACAGTTTTAGCCAAGATGCTTTGCACATCATAATTTTCTGCTTCTGTGTATCAATAAATGGCTTGATAACTGAAGACTGCAGTTCAATCTGTGTTGGTCATAACATGACTAAACACGCTTATACAAAGGCTCTGTAAACTTGACCGTCGATAAATCGAAAATTTTAAGAAGAAAAACTGTGATATTTTTCTTAGTTCTGCTCAAAATATAGATTGTGGGTACTCGTTAGTATCTGTTTTAGAGCAGATAAAAGAAACAAGGTTTACCCATATAAACCCCGGTTTTACTATATAAAAGTGGGGTTCAAGGGATCAAAACTATATAGGCATGTTTTCGTGATGCTGTTGTTAATTTGAGATTCCCTTATAAAACAGACTATATTCCACTTGTAACTGATACTGATAAGTGATTTAACAGATACAGTAAAATGAAAATACAATAACATTTAGGGTGAATATAGAGACTTTCTTTTGTGAAACATAGATACTGTATCATTTATGAAAGATTTTACAGTTTAAAGTGAATGTTTATGCTTACTAGAAAATGTCAATCAGTGTGCTGTAGGTATTTCTTACCTTCGATATTGTTTGTAGTAAACAATAAATAAATAAAAATTAAATAGAAATAGAGAAAAATATCAAATAAACATATCATGTTTTTGTTGTTGTTGTTTTTTCTTGCCCCATTTTTAAGGATTCCAATTTGGTCTAGGCAGATCCAGAATCTGCCTAGCCAGATTGGAATTCTTATCTGGCCTAGACAGATTCTGGATCTGCCTGGACCAAATTAGAGTTCAATTTGGACTAGACCAAACTAGAATTCTAATCTGGCCTAATCTGGCATAGGCAGATTCGGAATCTGCCTAGATTCCAATCTGGCCTACGACATATATGCATGTATTTGAACGATTATTATTTCTTAGCGCATTCTACGCAAAATAGTTGAATTTGTTTTCAAACTTAAAAATATTCGAAATACAGACAGGGCTAGACTATATCTTACTAAGCACAAAATACAGTAAAATTCCTATATTAAGACCACTTTTGGGACTGTTCAGCAGAAAACAAAAAAAAAATATAACTGCAAACTACTAAATAATCATTTTAGAGCAGAATTTGTCTTAATTTTAAGTGGTCTTAATAGTGGAATTTCACTGTATTTGTCAGCGCTAAAGTCTAGCCCCCGCCCATAGGGGCTTGAAGAAATAAATTGGCTGCATGATGCTTCCACGCAGAGCTGAATCCGACCCGCACGCTAGTACTGGTAAACCGCTTAGAGGATCTAAGCCTGTCCAGGAACCGCGGTGCGAGGCGGACCGTCCATGCTAATAAACCCTATTGGTTCCATTGGGCGACAGGGCTTGAGGTGTCATTTCATCTCAGTGTCGGGTAAAAGTCCCAAAAAATTGGAAGCAACGTCTCCAAAATGACCTTTACAGTGTTGACGCAGACGTTAAACCTCAAATTAAACAAACAAAATCAGCGCTAAAGTCCACATGGCTTACACTGATTTGTTGGTTTCGCAGTTAGGATCAGCGTGTTGTGTAATAGGGCTAACTTAAGAATCCGGGCTTGAACCATGGATTGGGTTGTCATCACGTGAACAAGTCCGAGAAATGAAGACCCCCCCCCCCAAACCCCACTTTATATAGAGAAAACTGTGGTTTACGGAGGTAAATAAAAGTCTTAGTGGTGTAGTGGTTACGCTACTCGCCTTGTAAACCAGGAATCGCCGGATCGATCCCAGGCTTCTCCAGACTTTCGGATGAGTCTCTAAACCGAGGTCTCATCTCCGTATGACCTTAGCTGTTGGTGGGACGTAAAACTCAAAAACTCACTCTTTACGGGGGTAAACATTCATTTTCTTATTTCTGTTCCAAGACATAGGTTGTGGGTTCTCGTTAGAACCGCCTCATTGAGGCGAATCTGACGAGTACCGACAACCTATGTTTTGAGCATTGATAAGAAAAATGTCACGGATTTTCGTCAGATATGTAGCCATTTTGGGGATGTGAAAAATGCACTATGTCGCACGACTGAGTTATCGTAATGGTGTTGGGCAAACAGTGTAAGTCCAGATTAGACGCCACAGAACGAGGCGTCTGAAGAGAGTCTTTACTGTTCGCGTAGATTACAATAAAACAGGATGTGCTTCAAACTGCAAGTGTTCCAAAACATGTACATCGGATTCATTCAATAAGTACGACTTTACAGAGTGTTCGTTTGTCTTTCAAATTCCACATCATTCAACATACCGTCCATTATATCATGTTATACTTTTCTTGTTATAGGAATGGATTTCCGGCATTTTTGTGGATTTCAAAGTCCTGTGCCTTGCGGTTTCAGAGAAGAAGATTTTTTAAAGATTATCCCTGTATAAGCCTATGTAAAACCAAAGGGCCCCGGGGCGGGGACATTTTTGGCCCCAGCACTATAATTTGAATAATCTTGGTAGGGGTCCTTTAGATGAAGCTTCATACCAAATATCAAAGACCTAGGCCTTGTGGTTTCAGAGGAGAAGATTTTTAAAGATTTTCCCTATATAAGTCTATGTAAAACCAAAGGGCCCCGGAGCGGGGGCATTTTTGGCCCAATGGCTATAATTTGAACAATTTTGGTAGAAGTCCATTAGATGAAGCTTCATACCAAATATCAAAGTCCTGGGCCTTGCGGTTTTAGAGAAGAAGATTTTTAAAGATTTTCCCTATATAAGCCTATGTAAAACCAAAGGGCCCCGGGGCGGGGGCATTTTTTGCCCCAGCACTATAATTTGAACAATTTTGGTAGGGGTCCACCAGATGAAGCTTCATACCAAATATCAAAGACCTGGGCCTTGTGGTTTCATTGAAGAAGAATTTTTAAGTTTTCAGTGAAAAAAATCTATTTTGGCTCCTGTGAACTAGATCTGCAACGGACTGGAACAATTTGAACAACTTTGAAAGGGGACCACCTAAGGATCATTCCTGTGAAGTCTGGTCAGTGGTTTAGGAGGAGATGTCGTTTGAAGAAATTGTTTACGCACGCACGCACGCACGGACGGGTGCACGCATGGACGCACGACGGACAAAAAGGGATCCCAAAAGCTCACCTCGTCACTACGTGACGGCGAGCTAAAAATTGGGGTTTACATGTGTAAACCTTATTTTTCTTATTTCTGCTCTAAAATATAGATTGTGGTTATTCGTTAGAACCGCCTCGACGAGGCGGTTCTAACGGGTACCCACAATCTATAGTTTTAGTAGAAATAAGAAAATATCACAATTTTCCATCTGAAGTGTGTTTTCGTAACGAGTTTTACAACCATTGCTCACTGTATCATCTGATAAACAATACTTAAATGATATATTTTCGACCTTTCTCGGACAGTTTGGCAGCCTCTTCTTGTTTTGTGGCGCAACATCACAATAGATATAGCAAATAATGTCCAGCTTGGGTTCATAGTTGAAAAGTTGAGAAAAAATGAAAACAGGACAGGAGTGCTTGATCTATATCGGAAAATATACTGAATTAAAACGTTGCTCGTCCAATCGATCAGCTACCCGAATACTGTTCAGTAATTTAATCCAATATTTCACTGTAGACAGCCACTATAGCTTCACCGGTTGCTTGGTGATAAAAGCCGGCCAACGAATAAACATGCAAAGCGACATGCTAAACAGATTACGCTAATATCAACCTAAAACCTTTGAGCCTAATCAGGATCTTCGACCATCACCCAATAATTTCATTACAGCGTTTATAATAGTTATGTGAAAAGCGATACCTTTGATCAACCTGCGCGTACCGCGCAGTTTGATCAAAGTAATCGCTATTTGCACATGACCTGGTACTGGATTTTACCCTGAGCTGGCTGGGTAATCGATGTCTTTTAAGCACTGGAGTTCAATGTCTCTTTTGCCAGACTCAGCAGTATTCTATTTAGTTCTTGTTCGTTCATGGGACCAGTAGGACGTCATCTTATGTAAAATGTCGGTACTTTTGACAGCATGTCGCCATTCCAAGCAGAGGGCTATCGAGAGGGCGATGAAGAAGCGGGCGGAAAAACAGTAAGTCCCCTTGAGCTATACCGTTTCTTTGTACGAGAATATCATATTAATAGATTATTATTGTTATTATGTAACAGCTCGTCAGCGCTTGTTTATTTCTTGTTTTCTTTTTTCCTTCATTAATAGCGTTATCATCGCTATTATCATTTCTTCTTCTACTGCTTGTTGTGGTTCTTGTTGTTGTTCTTCTTCTTACAATTGCCTTTATTACGATGTATTTTAGTGTAATATACATTGGCTGTTTCATCTTCTTCTTCTTCTTCTTCTTAGCTCTGTCAGGTTACTTTTATTCTTTTTCACTTTTTAAAGCATATCACGACCTGTTATCTACTGTAATTCAAGGGTTTTTTCATGGTTCAGAGCTTTTGTTCGTATAAAAATTAAATGGTAAATCCCCTTTTGTTAACGTTTAGCTAGTGCATTTTATGCAGGCACGAATGATATAATGATTTTAGATACTTGCATTTCAAGTAAAGGAGAAGGAAGGACACGTGTTGATATTTTATTAGAACTATTTTATTGGCCGCTTTTCTTGCGTCAGTTTGCCACGCAGTAATATTGCATACCCTGGTTAGTGCTTGACCCATTTGTTCCTAACGCCCCGAACCTAGGTCACCGGAAGTGACCCAGTCACATGCCGTATAAGGTCTGGATATCCACTGTCTGCTTAAAAGAACAGGCATTCTCAGTATTATCACGAAATCACGCCTGTACAATTTTGACAACCTTGAACCCCATTTTTATGTAGTAAAACTGTTGTTTATAAGAATAAACCTTATTTGTCTTATTTCTGCTCTAAAATATAGATTGTGGGTACTCGAGTACCACCAATCTATGAGTTGAGTAGAAATATGAACAATTTTACGATTTTTTCCTGGAAAATTTTATTTTTGGTGGTAAAATTTTACCAATATATTTGGATAGGCATGTTTCCGTAATGGAAATGGACCCGTGGTGGAAAAATCACATAGATCCGCTCAAAGTAACAAGAACGAACCTGTGAACCCCAAGTTATAAAGTAAAATGAGTTTCGTTAAGAAATGAAGAAATTTTATAAGTTTCATTTAACGGGTCACGTCACGAGTAAAGTTTAAGTGAACCCACAAAGGGTTTCAAATACATGTACCTTTATTTAAGAAATAGATCAGCTCTAGCTGTGATTTGTTGAGTAATAAATCACAGTTTGGAGGTCAGTTGTAAAGTAAACAAATCACAAGCGCGTAGCGCGCGTGATTTGTCTACTTACAACTGACCGACAAACTGTGATTTATTAGTCAACAAATCACAGACTAGAGCTGATCTATTTCGATTCTAACAGGCTGAAAATCGGCAATAATGCTGTTGTTTCCTTCAAAATCTCACAACTGTTCGCCATTGTTAGAAGAAATCCCGCTAAAATTATCGACTGAAACACATGCATTTATATCCTATTCTAACGTTTTAGATGCGAGAAAATGACATTACACCGTCTAACGTCAAGGAAATCGACTAGTGACGTCATAAATTTGCAGTTTTTAATGACGTCACTCGTCACGCTCTCCCTTGCTGTGATTTGTTGTAGAATAAAACACAGTTGTTTTCCATTGCCTATATAGGCGCGCTGTGTTAGAATACTTATTTTACATTGTTTTCAATCCATTATTGAGTTTTGACGAAACGGTCTGGTTTTAACAAGACAAACATTACACACAGTTTTTCCTATTAACATCGAAAGGGCGTCGTTCACGTCGAAAATCGTCCAATCATATTTGAGAGAAACATTTTTATTTTGACGTCACTTTATGATCATGCGAAGTCACGTGTTATGTCCCAATGGTTGAATTATAGGTATTTTCTGTAAATCCACTGTGACAGAAAGTGAGAATGTAAATATTAATGTTTATATAACTGTCTTACTTGTGTTCGAAAACATAGATTGTAACTGTTCTTACGAAGTACAGTAGACTGGCTCCCTGTCGTATGTTCATATTTTTCTCATGGATTATGTAAACTTGATCAAGAAACACAATCCAAACATTTCTTTTCCTTCAAAGTTGTCTGTCTTTCTACTCTTAGAACATACTAACGCAGCTGGAATCAGTAAAACATCAGTGAAAACATATTTTTGTAAGTTTGACTAATTAATAAGTTTGACGACGGGGGCCAGTCTAGAAGTACAGTAAAATTCCGCTATTAAGACCATCTAAAATTAAGACTAAATCTGCTTTTAGAAGCTTATTTAGTAGGTTGGTGTTATTCTCTCTTTGTCTTTTCTGCATACACTGTTCTCTGGTCGGAGACCACCTTTGGAACTGTTCAAAAGGTGGTCTTAAAGACCACTTTTGAACAGTCTCAAAGTTGGTCTTAGTATAGAAATTTTACTGTATATAAGTGAGTATCAATCTTTATTTGAAGCCCAACCAAAGCATATGAAATTGTTCATTTGAAAAAGATGCCGCAGAACCACAGACAAATAGAATCCATCATTATTGTTCAGTGGGGACCTGGCAATCCCATGCTAATGGTCCAGCGGTCACGTGGGAAGCGAGACTTTCGTATGGGTCGCTTGTGGGACGTCCGTATGAGTGCCCATCTGGGACATCCGTGTGGGTGCCCATGTGGGACAAATTTCCACAAAAGCATGCCAAAACAGGTTTGTTTTAGTCTCAACTGTATTGATATAAGAGAAGTATTTCTCCCACATGGATGCTGTTATGCAAATCTTTGAACACGTACAAGCGGTTATTCATGCTATTGTCAATCAGTATCCAATATGATATTCAACGCCGTTTGTGAAAGGTTATAAATGCAGTAAAGGAAGCGTTTTCCTAAGGGATTACTTGAGGGAAAGTAAACATATTAGTAATGCATGACAAATTATAGGTAAACAAATAACGTTGACCGATCAATTTTGGTCATTTCCGTTTAAAATGCGTTATGATTTAATGAGTTAACCGGTTCACAGTACATTTCTACTTATACAGACAGCCCTTACTTTGAAGGAATGGTCAATGAAATTTATCCATCTGACCAACGCTTAAACAAAGCTAATAATTCTTATATCGAAGCTCCATTTTTGGATTTGCATCGAACATTGAAAATGGTTTTGTTTCAACTAAAATTTATGATAATCGCAATGATTTCGATTTTATAATTTGATGATCCTCTTTCGCCATCTTACGGTGTTTATTTTTCGCAACGCTTTCGCTTTGCAAACGTGTCAAGTCATGTTACTGATTTTAACACTTGTAATAAAAGTTTAACAGTTAAACTTCTACGAGTACATCAGGGATATAGGTATCATAAACCTCAGAAAGCATTGAAATACAATATAATGTACAATAATACCACATTACGAAAACACGCCTATACAAATACATTGTAAATTTTATCGCCGAAAAATAAGGAACTTTCAGTTTAAAAAGTATGATATTTTTCTTATTTCTGCTCAAAATATAGATTGTGGTACACGTTAGAACCGCCTCATCGATGCGATTTATAACGAGTACCCTCAGTCTATATTGATTCGGTACTAACGTGTACCCACAATCTATATTGTAGAGCAGAAATAAGAAAAATCAGGTTTACCACTGTAAACCCCAGTTTTACTATATAAAAGTGGGACTCAAGAGGATCAGAATTATATAGACGGGTTTTCGTGCTGCAATATTTTCCTGGATCTGACAGTAAACCCTAGCTTGTCTGAAAGCCATCTTCTGTAGCATACACATTTCTTTGCAGTATAATAAGAATTTTTCGTATTTTTTTTTTTTTTTTTTTTTTTTTTTATTTTTTGTGTGGGGTTATCGATAGCCTTGAGAATATTCTTAGTGTTGCGGAAATCGTTTATATCCTCATTTAGTGGACAAGAAATAATTTTATCCTCATTAACGACCAATAATGCCGGCCTCGATAGCTCAGTCGGATGCGTTTCTGACTGGTTTGTTTGAGTTGAGGTTTTGTAAAGGTCATTTTGGAGACGTTGCTTCCAATTTTGTGTGACTTTTACCCGAAATTGAGATGAAATGACATCTCAAGCTCTGTCGCCCAATGGAACCAATAGGGTTACAAGCATGGACGATCCGACTCGTGCGCACCGCTTTACCTGGGCAATCTTAGATCCTCTAAGCGGTTTACCAGTACTCATGTGCGGGTCGGATTCTGACTTGTGATCAGCAGGATGCGGTCGGCAACATTCTTTCGTAAAGATTGATCATGAAATCTTTTCTACGGTCACATTCCCTTCCGCTGGTTGTCAGTTTCTGACGAAAGAATATGCACTGTACTGGTTAACAGCTTACGTATAGGCCTGTCCAGGAAAGAGTGGATAGGTAAACTGACAGGCTCTCAAGTGACCTAAAATAGTGTTGACTGGGCCGTTAAACTCCAACACAAAAAAACAAACAAGACCAACACTAGCTTTTAATGCTCATTTAGAGATCAAACTATCCAAGTGGACTTTGCAGAAGTGGTGCTTTCTCCATGTATATTCCGATAATTATATCATCTACACTTATCTACTCTTTTGAAGAGCCTGAATGCTGAGCACTCAAAGCAGCCGCTGGATAATAAACAAAATTCTATTGCACGTGCATATGTTTTATTTTGTTTGTATTGTTTGAAATGCAAAAGAAACGTAAAGTATTCATAATATTAAGGTAGCATCATTTTAGACACTCCCATAAGGTATATAAGACGGAGCAGGCGTTATCGAAATGACACTGTATAAGGGACATAATCGAAAGCTTTTTGGTATGCAGATTTAGAAATTTCTGTTTTCTGTATATGAACTTCAGTCTAGCGTTAGCCTTCTGCAGAACTGAATTTACAATGTTCTCGCCTGTCAAAGTTTTTCAAAAACTGGTCCAATGTATTTCACATTATTTGTAGCCTCAATATTACAGTTTTTACATTTAATTGTTCAAATTTGACTTTCACCTTAGCCTCGGTTTAGAACAAAACAAAACTGACTCAGTCTTACCCAAGTGTAGTGATAACTTATTATCTATTAACCATCACTAATACCTCAAGTTCCGCCTTAAGTAAATTCTCGATTGCGGATATATTTTTGTCTGCTACCAATATTGCAGAGTCATCTGCATACAAGAGAAGCTTGTTTACTAGTTAGTAAAATCTAGCTATATGAACATTATCAAGATTGTATAAAATGTATTTTGAAATATGCTTCCATGACTTCACCATATATCCATATTTTGGTTAGCCCCCACTGACCACGTTCCTCATAATCTTATAAAAGAAAAGCTTAATGATTTAATTGAATGGGCTTTTCACAGAGAAGATTCTCTCTATCTTGCATGTAATGTCAGAAATGCATTTTTCAATTCTAAAGAGCATAAGAATTATACACTTTGGTCATGTCAGAATGTGTGTGATGCCCTCACCTTTCTACTTGACAATATTTATATTACATTCGGTACTAAGTTATTTTAGACAAATTGTGGGCATTCCGATGGGTACGAATTGCGCACATCTTGTGGCTGATCTATTCATGTATTGTTATGAAAGAGACTTCATGTTGTCGCTTTCCATTGATAACCAATCTGAAATTATTGAAGCTTTTAGCTCCACTTCTAGATATTTAGATGATTTATTAAATATTGATAATACCTATTTCGATGGTTTGATCAGTCAGATTTACCCCCCCCCCCCCAGAACTTCAGTTAAATAAAGCAAATTCTTCTGATAACGAGGCCCCGTTTTTGGATTTATTGTAGATGGGTTTGTTTTGTGCAAAATTTATGATAAACGCGATGACTTTGATTTTGAGATTGTAAATGTTCCTTTTTTGGATGGTGATGTTCCTCGTGCGCCATCCTATGGCGTTTTTAATTCGCAATTAATTCGATTTGCTAGAGTGTGTAGTCATGTAACTAACTTCAACACTCGTAATAAATTATTAACGGCTAAACTTCTTAATCAGGGTTATCGGTTCCAGAAACTACGCAAAGCCTTTTCAAAATTTTATAGACACCATTCTGATTTAATTTCAAAATTCAATATTGGACTGCAACAAGGTCTATCGGAACCCAAATTTTATGGTTACTTAGAATATAAATTCAGAAAAATATGTAACCGAAATGACTTTAGCACCCAATTTCGTAAAATCATTCTTCGATATAAAAAGATTGGGTACAACATGGATATTATACGACAGACTGCATGCATGGTAGTTAACCCAGTCACGTTTGGCAATTTTGCGGTGGCTCAGGCCTCAGATTCTTTGACGGTTCCAACGTAAAGGCTTATTGAGAATTAGAGAGATCTAATTCAAGGTAATGTTGGTTGGTGCCTGATGCTCTGTCTCTGATTGGGCCCATCGGAGTCTAACTGTTGGTTTTCTTTTGCTCCAGCATTTCAGTGGTTTCTTGCTGTCGAGTACTCACCGTTGTCTCACCTCTGTGGTTCTTTGATTATTTTTGTTCACGGAGATGTTGCACTGATGAGTTAGGAGACCTTCATGCGGACTGAACAAATTATTTGTCTAAATCGCGACGGAAGAAAGGGCGAGGATTGTGGCACCGTAAAATCGATTTAACCCCCCCCCCCCCCCCGCCCCCAGTGGAAATCTTTCTACTGACCGTTCCAAGGCGGTTCTTCTGTGGCGATTTATTTAGGTTGTTGTTTGTTACTTACTGTGTGTATCACTTGTGTCTTTTTATTTTGGATGACCATATGGCCATTTTGTGGGAAAGTAACTGTCCTTATGGCCGTCCTTTGTTTAGGTTTCCATTTTGGTCTGGTCGCTTAATGTTTGTGTTTATTTCCCTTTGGTGTCTTTGATGGGTGGAGTAAGTTAATTGTATCGATTCCTGATCTTTGTTTTACTTCTACTTAAGATGTACATTTTTGCAGAGTTTTGAATCATTTTGAATTATTGTTCAGCTCTGCGAGATCGAGTAAAATGGAATAAAAATGTCAGACCAAAAAGGAAGGGAGGTCTACGAGAGAATGAGGGACTGTATTCAAACGTAGCCAAGATTAAGCCTTGAAAACTTTGCACCGACACAATTTAAGATTTTATAAAATTCAATTTTCTTTCATACTCAACAAAAAATGTAATGTTTTCTTCCAAAAAAAATCAATTGTTTTCAGGCAACTATCAAAATGAATATTTTCAATGATTGTCCTATCGGGGGATACATTCACAGAGTTGTCTGTCCGAGCAATAAAAACAAAGAGAATCCTGTCCAGTGATATAAGAGAAAGCGTGCTAGCCAGAGCATTACATTACAAAACTCATGAGCATCACGAAAACACGCCGATCTAATTCTGCCCCCCCCCTTGAATCCCACTTTATATAATAAAACTGGCGTTCACAGGGGTAAACGTTATTTCTCTTAATTATGCTCTAAAATATAGATCGTGTGTACTCGTTAGAAACGCCTCGATGAGGCGGTTCTAACGTGTACCCACAATCTATATTTTGAGCAGAAATAAGAAAATTATCACAATTTTTGATCTCAAAATTTTCTTTTTTTTTTTTTTTTTTTTTTTTTGGCGGTTACGTTTTCAATGTATTTGTATAGGCGTGTTTTCGTAATGACGATTAATCAAACCAAAGAAATATGTGGCAGCACCAAAGACCCAGATCTTCCAGTAAGTCTAAGGCCTTTGTTTATTGTCATTTGGGTAGCATGGATGCTGTAAAAGGCTCGGGTTTCAGACTCCATGAACGGGTTTCAGACTCCATGATGGCTTTGGCTTAAAGCTAGAAGCCGGAACTTTTATGTCTGTTGCTTGGTCCAACGGGGTTAAACTGTTGATTTTCTTTTGCTCCAGTGTTCCTGTGGCGTTGTGTTCAGCACCGGATGGGTCAGTACGTTTTACTGTCGAGTCCTTATCCTTGTGTCAACTTGGCTTTAATTATGATTTCTTTGTTTACCGAGTTGATTCATTGATGAGTTAGAAAACCTTGATGAGTTAGTGGACCAAACAAATACTTGGTTGAACTACAATGAAAGTGAAGGTGAGTGTTGGGATCCCGTAAGTTAACTAAAACTCACCTGTAATTTTACTGACCGTTCCAAGTCGGTGCTTTTGCTGAGGTTCTTGTTTTGTGTTGGTGGTTCTGATTATTTCCCTAATCATATATGCTGTTACATTGGTGTTTGGGATTCTGATTCGTCAAACCCCACCCTCCCCACCCTAAATGCATATTGCTCCTTTTTAGTTAATTTCAGATATTCTGAGTCACCACCTGTTTGGGAAAAGCTGCTGACTCGGTTTACCTGTTGTCTGGTTTGTTTACTGTCGTCATTCCATGTTTTGATTTCTTTCCCTAGAGATATTGTGGGAAGAATTTGGAATCTAATTATATCAGTTCCTGATCGTTTCTCTTTTTAATTTTAGATGGTCGATAAGATCATTTGAAGCTTTCCTTTTTTCAGTTGTGTTGAAACTTGAAAATAGTAAGGACATACATGGGTATTGGATAATGTTTGCAACATTTATGTGTCCTTGCATGTATCTGTGTATTGTGCACGTGTTTTTAATATTTGTATCTGGTAAAATATTTCAAACATATTTAATATTTCTGTTCATGATTCAGATTAAGCCAAAGTACCAATAACTATGGGTAAGTTGTCAATAGAGTAGGCTTATAGGTCAATTGCAACTAATTTACGACTATATCTAAATCCTAAACACCCGCATCATCTGAAAGATTCAACATGACGTTAACAGAGGACAGTAGAACTATAACAGTCCACAATAGGAATTTAATACCACTTTGTTTGAAACTTACCTGAATCACTTTAAACTTACCGGATAACATGTCCTTTTTTTTCTAATCATATAATAGTAAACAACTGTGAGAAGGTAAACAGCAAAACCAGCAATAATGCTCTGTACTCTGTAACTGATTATTTTCTTTTGTCCTGACGTCAGATTGCTGTTGAGTCGTCAGCACTGATTTATGACCGCCTTGGTTTATACATACTTGTTCTTTTGAAGGTCCCGCTAGTGTTTAGCTCGTCAAGGAATAACCTTTGCACAACCGGTGACGTCTACATTTGCATTGTTTTAACAGCTTGTTTTATCCATATCATTCGATGGATTTGGTTCAGGTTTGATATGATTATAGACACAGGTCCAAAGCTTTTAGGATTTAAGCAATACCCGGCACATGCATATGGCATCAAGGTCAAGACCATTGACTTAGTAATTTTCTGTTAAGGTTTTTTTTATATAATGTTTTATGTTAAAGTTTTACCTGCTCAAAATTTCCAAACAATACGACACATTTGGTATGATGATAGGTATATGTCCAGAGCTTCATTCAGCAATATCCCGCCCGTAACTACTACCTCAAGGTCAAGGTCACAGAACCAAAAAAAAATTCATATGATGGATTTGGTTCATATTTAATATGACGATAAATATAGGTCCATAGTTTTTTATTCAGCCCCAAGATCAAGGCCATCGATTTTTTATGTTAGAGTTTTATGTTAAAGTATTTAAGAGGCCATATATTCCAAACCATGTGATAGATTTGGTTCATTATTATCATATTCGGTACGATGATAAGATATACACCTTAAGTTTTATTCTACGCCCATAGCCTTAAAGTCAAGGTTGGGGACTTAGAAATTTTATATTAAAGTATTTTAGAACTCATATTTTCCGAAAAATATGCTGAATTTGGTTGAACTTCATATTTGGTATGGTGATAGATATAGTTTCAATGAGGCTGTTCTACTTAGTACCCATAATCAATGCTTTGGAACAAAAATAAGGCAAATAATGTTTACCCCTAAACCCCATTTTTATTTATTTAAGGAAGGGTTTAGAGGGGTTTTCGTTTCACGGACTTATTATCGTGATGAAAACATTCCTGGTTGAGGTATTTTACTTATTAAATTGTTAGTATTACGAAATATATTGAATATTTTACCACCGAAAAAAGAAAATGAAAATTTCAAGGAAAAAAATATGATAGTTTTGACATTTCTGCTCAAGCATAGATTTTATGTACTCGTTAGAACCGACTCGTCGAAGCGTTTCGAAAGAATGCCCACAATCAATGTTTTAAGCAGAAATTAGAAAAATAATGTATATCTCTGTAAACCCCAGTTTTACTGTATAAAAGTGTGGTTTACAGCTTATATAGGCGTGGTTTAGAAATGGACTGTCGCAGACTGGTTGCATTGACCACATCAAATTTAAGCCTTTTTTAAAACCTTGGATGCATCGAACCCCAGGCCTCAGTCACCCACCCCACCTGACAAAATGTCTGTTTTACCCAGTTTCAGTATTTTTCTGATCGTTTGTGTTGTGTTGTGTACTTATGTTTTGCACTGTTGTTTTCTGTGCTGTATTGAATATTGTTGTATTGCATTATGTACATGTTTTATATGTCTAAACAGTTAAACTTTATTACAGTCAACCATCTTTATACCGACATTCGTTATAATGACAAAACTCGTTATAACGACAATTTCAATGGAATGAATTCTTTGCTAAAGGCATAGCCTCGATTCGAGCGACGTGGACTTCCCTCAGGTTGGAAATTCCAAAATCGAATCCATAGTCATGAAATATTCTTGCAATTTAATACTACAAGAAACAAATGTTATAGACATTTGTTAGAATCGCCTCGGTGAGGCGATTCTAACAAAAGTCTATAACATCTAACAAATGTCTATAACATTTAACAAATGTCTATAACATTTGTTTCTTGGAGTAAATATTGTGGAAAAGACCTTTTATAACCTATCATACACCTAACTGAGATTCTTTATATCCCAAATTCATTATAACGGCACAATAACAGGGAACAAATACTGCCGTTATAACGCGGGTCCTATGTATATAACTACAAAAATGCTGCTGTCTACCGCCAGATTTCAGAGACAAAAATACATAATCTCGCGTTTTCTGATATAACACACCCGATGTGATAGATTGGTTCCTTCCATTTCTCCAAAATGGCTACTTTTGTGATGGAATTCCGCGATATTTTTTCTGAATTCAAACATAGGTTGTTGGTGGTAGTTAGAACCGCTTCATTGAGGCGGTTCTAACGAGTACCAACAGCCTATATCTTGGAGCAGATATAAGAAAAAATAATGTATAACCCCGTAAACGACAGTTTTCTCTATATAAAGTGGGGTTAAGAGGGTGTTCATTTCACGGACTTGTTCACGTAATGTCATCATCCTTTAAAACGAGGCTACCGGTGAGGTCCGACATTTGCTGCGGCGTTAGGTACCCACCGTGTGTAACGCGTACACCGACATGTAAATATGATGACGTTACATGTACTAACGGTATATTTTTCTGCTTATTAAATTAAATATCACGTTATTAGAGGACAAAAAGGTTTCTAATAAACATATTATTGTCTGCATCACAGTATCGCGTTTCGTGCGTATGATTAGACCTTAAAATAGAAGTGAAGACAATGATCAGGAATCGACACAATTAACCCACAGCTCCAATCAGAGACACCAAAGCGAAAAACAAAACAACATCGCACTCAATGCTCAGCGTATCGTATGACACTGTAAGCTGAAAACATCTTCTCTCGGTGATACAATGCGACAGATAAAGTTACTGTACTTATAATGTAAGTATATGCTTCCATTTGAAATTCATCATTTCAACTCGAGACAAGAAAAGCTATGGCACAAGTGTCATATCAAGTGACTCGATTGTGATTTCATTGTACTATTTTGGAAAGGAACAATGATATCTCATTATTAAAACCGTTCAATTATAAACTAGAAATACTTGACTGTGTTGACATGGGCACTGGATTTGCAGTATCAAATTCAACAATATCGGTTGTCTTGTTTTGTTTCTTTTGTGTTGACTTCGATAGATTGAACATCTAAACTGGTAGTTTCATCATGTTTGTGGAAAACTGTGTTGAATTTAACAGTGTAAAGTTTGACAGAGTTACGGTTTTAACGTAAAGGCTTATTGAGAATTAGAGAGATCTAATTCAAGGTAATGTTGGTTGGTGCCTGATGCTGTGTCTCTGGTTGGGCCAATCGGAGTCTAACTGTTGGTTTTCTTTTACAAGCATTTCAGTGGTTTTTGCTGTCGAGTCCTCACCGTTGTCTCACCTCTGTGGTTCTTTGATTATTTGTGTTCACGGAGATGTTGCACTGATGAGTAAGGAGGCCTTCATGCGGACTGAACAAATTATTCGTCTAAATCGCGACGGAAGTAAGGGCGAGGATTGTGGCCACGTGAAATCGATTTAAGCCCCACCGTTGAAACCTTTCCACTGACCGTTCCAAGACAGTTCTTCTGTGGCGGTTTATTTATGTTGTTGTTTGTTACTTACTGTGTGTATCACTTGTGTCTTTTTATTTTGGATGGCCATATGGCCATTTTGTGGGAAAGTAACTGTCCTTATGGCCTTCCGTTGTTTAGGTTTCCATTATGGTCTGGTCGCTTCATGTTTGTGTTTCTTTCCCTTTGGTGTCTTTGATGGGTGGAGTAAGTTAAATGTATCGATTCCTGATATTTGTTTTACTCCTACTTTGAATTCGACAACGGTTGATCAGCGGACACAGCTGTGCCCGCTGATCAACCGTTGTCGAATTCAAAGTAATAATAATAATAATAATAATAATAATAATAGTACAAACTGACAAGTACAATCAGCAGAGACTGGTTTTCTTTATACTTGGCATCCTCTTGTTCAACACCAAGAACAACATGAGTATATTAATGCCGTGCGTGTTTATACATTACCATTATTATTATTATTCTCATTATTATTAATAATAAATTTATCATCGTTTTCTATTATCATTATTATTATTATTATTATTATTATTATTATTATTACGGGCTTCCCTGGTCCAGTGGATAAGAGTGCTGACTCTTAATAATTAGGACTCTCACTGCTCTGGTTCGAGCTTGACTCGGGTCACGTGTGAGACGCCAAGTTCTGCAACGGAACGACGGGTGTTTTTTCTTCGTGTTTTCCGGTTTTCGCCCACCTTTGATGGCTCGATATGAGTGAAATAATCTTGAAAGGGTCGTAAAACCAAAGAAAATAGTATTATTATTAATGAACTTTCCTACAAACAATATGACCAAGTATTTAAAGAACTGCAATAGCCACAATACGTTAAAATGGCTAGTTGCATTCATTCTATATTTCTGCAATTAACATGTGCACCAATGGAAGACTCAGATCAGGCTACGCATACGTGCATAGTTTTCGTGGTGCGCTCCAATGAGTGTTAAAGATGCATGGATTCTTTTGGACTCCGAGTCTTCGCTCAGTGCACCTGTAAATTGAAGGGAGTCATAATTTTATAAAGATAAAGTATTTTGGTTTATTTCAGTATTTTATTTATTTATTTATTTTTTTTTTTTTTTCATGTTTCATGCACAAGTAAGAAGACAGTTAGATTTTTTATCATTAATTTTTACAGTTAAAAAGGGTAAATTCGACAATCTAAATTTATCATGAATTCTTTTCTTCGATCATGCTTCCCCTTCAGCTCATTCAAGAAGTGTGACGAAAGAATAAGCACTGTACAGGTTTACCGCGTACGTGTAAGCCTGCCCAGGAAAGGTTTGACCTGTACGTTATTGTCCGTTTTTATATGCGGTTCTTGAGTTGTTGTTTTTTTGTTGTTGTATTTTTTTTTTGTAAATTTATAGTTTCTCATTGCATGTATAAATTGCTAATATATTTTTATTTTGGAAAGTTGTTTGGCCATTTTGTGGGAAAGTTTGGATTTCCAATTGTGACGTTTTCATTTTTGCCAAGTTGTTCTTTCTGTTTTGGTGTCTAGGATGGGAGGTGTGAGGTAATTGTATCGGTTCCTTATCATATAAGCTTTGGGTGATCTAACATCCATACAGTATACATCAAACACTTTAATCAGGTCCCGAGTGTGCAGGCTAACCTGAATCTTTCCTGTGCACTCATATATGGAGATACATTGCCACTTGTGGCGGTCACATATATAGTGGAAACTATTAAATATGTTCTAGAAAGGATTATCCTTTGGAATACACAACAGAACTGGAAAATATGGAGTGTACATGTTTTCTGGACCAGACTAGCTAGTTTCGGGCATTTAAGCCTCATCATTAATTCTCATATTACAGAAATGTTTGTTGTAGATATTATTGAAAATAGTTTTTCAAATTCTAACCTCATCTTACAAACATTACACTTAACCTATTATTAGTTAAATTTCGCTGGAAGATTCCAACCGGGCAAATGAAGTTAAAGAAACTTCGTATCAACGTCGATGCAACGTTAGCACGTTGCATCGGCGTTGATACAACGTTGCGTATACGTTGTGTGCCCGCTGGGTTAGGTTGTAAAGAGAAACACTGTTTCATATCCCTTTTGGATGAGCCATCATCAGGAAACACGCCTATTTAATTCTGACCCACTTGAACCCAACTTTTTATATAGTAAAACTGGGGTTTAGGGGGGTAAACGTTTGTTTTTTCTTTCTTATTTCTGCTCTAAAATATAGATTGCGGGTACCACAATCTATATTTTGATCAGAAATAAGAAAAATATCACCATTTTTCATCTAAATATATTCTTTTTTTTTTTTTTTTTTCATTTTTTTTTTTTTTTTTTTGGCCAATAAAACTTTCAATGTATTTGTATAGGCATGTTTTTGTAATTGATGATAAGGTTGTTGCTATAAGAGGTCTGGCTTTCTGGGTCGGATTTTTTATTGCAGTAGTTTCTGTAGTTTTACTTGTTGCTGTGCTCTACCTGTACGGCTAACATACGATCTCAAAAAACATGTATTAGATTGACAGACATTTCGATTTGCAATAACCTGGATCCCAGCTTGCTGTCACAATAGCTTAACTTTGTTTAATCGATGTTTCAACACTAAATCCAATATATTATTTGTTTAATCTATTTTGTGTTTAACGAACTCTTATTGGCGAGTATTTAAGCATTATGTTTTACTGTCATTAGATCCTCGCAGACTTTGCCTAACCTACTTTACTCTACTGTCGTTGTGAATTTGCTAAATGGTTAAATTGTTTGTTTGATTTGAGGTTTAACGTCCCCGTCGACACTGTATAGGTCATTTTGGAGACGTTGCTTCCGACTTTGTGGGACTTTTACCAGTCATTTAGATGAAATGATATCTCAAGTCATGTCGCCCAATGAAACAATAGGGTTTATAAGCATGGACGGTCCGACTCGCATCGTGGGCAGGCTTACATCATAGTGTAGTTTATATTTTCTTGTCCTTTGGGTGTGGAATTTTGAAAATATTTGAGGGTCACTGATGAGGCCTAAATGGCCGAAACTAGCTAGTCTGGTCCAGAAAAGTGTACACTCCATATTTTCCAGTTCTGTAGTGTGTACCTTGCTTCCAAAGGATAACCCTTTCTAAAAACATATTTAGATCCTCTAAGCGGTTTACCAGTACTCGTGTGTGGTCGGATTCAGCTCTGAGGTAATCCTTTGGAAGCTAGAAAAAACTATAGAGTGTGCAAGGAGACTTTGAATATGTTCAGGGTTAGTTTTCCCTCTTTTTGAAAGGCTTTCGAATGGAGTGATAGATTGTGGCCGATGCATCACTCTCGCATCAGGCACACTGCAATAAAAACGAAAGTGGTCTGTAAGTTATAACAGTTTCAATAGGCGGTCCGAAAAATAGTAGGCTGCAAATCGCGGCTATGGAATGTGGTCAACTCCGACCTGCAAATCGTGTTCCATAGCCAGTGCCAGTCAGAATATCTGAACGAGGCGGCCTTTAAAAAGGCCAGAATTCAGGCAAAAGGAAGGCTAACCTTGGCATCTATCTGCGTTGGCTCATCTGGCTGTAACCGGCGTCACTGCTAGGCTGTTCCGATGATCAAACAGTCCTTTCTATGGCGACACGGCCTCGTTTCTTGGCATGCACAATGCTGTGGAGCCCAGGCGCCAACGACAAGGTGAGCGTGGTCCGATGTTCACTCGGGGTCTGGAAGGGTTACAATATGTTTATCAGATTAAATCTCTTTTTTAAACATATGAAGTTTGGAATTATAACAGCAATTTGCAAAGCTTTGAATGTCTCCAGAATAATTGAAAAGTTACAGAAATGTTGGAAACTCAGATTTGCGTTTTAACAGACAACCTTTTGGAAAGTCTTCCAGAAACGATTAACCCATTCAGTACCAGAAACCCCTAAAGGGGTACCTTGGCAAACAGTGCTTTTTTGGTAACATGGTTATCATGTCGGTCTAACAGTTACACCTTTTGGTAACATTTTAATAGCGATTTAGTAACTTAGTTGTCTTAAATTCCGAACCCCAATTCGAACGCATTACGTTGTCATGATTTGACGACACGTCAACCCTAGATGTTCATTATAGACAGACAGACAGCAAAAGGTACACGAAGTAGTAGAGAAGATTGAAAGAGAGGGACAAGAGGGATCAAGGAAAATGGAATACAAGTGGTGAAAAGAAAATTCTCTTTCCTCCTGTGTGATGCAAGGACAGCCAGATCTGTCGGATTGTTATCTAGTATCAGTTGGCCTCCTATGTCGGAAAAATACACTTCCGTTTACTCATTGGAGTCCAAGCATGCTCCAGCATTTAAGTTATTTCATGATGTCGAGTCCTCATCGTTGTTTCATCTTTGTAATCGTTTGATTTTATGGTCTCGGAGATTCTGCACAAATAAGTTAGAAAATCTTTCACGTGGACTGGATAAATTATTTGTCTAAGCCACGACAGAACCAATCGCGAGGATTTCGGCCAAGTAAAATCTATTTAATCCCCACCCACCAAGTAAAAACCTTTTTACTGACCGTTGCAAGGCGTTTCCTTTGTCGTGGTGTATTAGTGTAGAAGTTAGTCTTTTCATTTGCGTATTGTTAATATCTTATTATTTTGGACAGCCGTTTGGCCATTTGGTGGGAAAGTAAATGTTTGTGTCCTTTTGGCTTTCCGCCTATGACCGTTTTCATTTAAGTCATGTTAATTTGTGTTCCTTTTTCTTCCCATTTGACGTCATTGGATGACTCTTGATCATTGTCCTCACTTCTATTTCACACAACAATTACCTGATCACAGTATGTGTGTGAAGACCGACTCTGGAATAACAATGTATCTGAGGCCCCACATCCACTGATTTAAGAAAAACACCGATTAAAGGCAAATGAACGTGCATTTAGTATTGCAAACATTACTGGTTTTGTAGGTTTGATATTGTGAGTAGCTCAACTTATAAACTTTCTTTATGGTGTTAACTGTGGCCTAAAACTTCGTAAAGAACGAGTGGGTAATCACGATTTTAATTCTAGTTCAACTTACAGGAAAACTGTATTTTATGCCTATACTACAGTCCTTTTGATACTTTGATTTCCCTCTTTCAATAAACAAGATTCTGTGATACTTGTTTCATTGTCATCCTCCAATGATATGTACAGTTAAATTGCTGATTTCAGATACGATTTAAGATTTATTTGCACTCTGTGAACTTTGACCCCTGCAGTTCACTTAAAATTGAAAGGCCAGACTGTAGAAAGGCCTGTTGTCATTCACATCATTTATAAGGGATTCAAATATCATTGTCTGCATGCATTAACACACCGGCCTCCCAAACATGTATTTTGAAGTATTTGCCACCAGTCTATTTCATTTCAGGCGAGGCATGATACCGATACCATTTGGCACAGAATTTTCAAAATATGAGTTTCATGTTTTTGATAAACCATTACCAGATTATGTAGAGTGTCACGACAGGTTGTTTATTTATTTTTTTTTTTTGTTGTTGTTGTTTTGGGTAACACAAAGTATTTGTCAAAATTATCGACCGTTAAGGGCGACTTACCTAAAACATGGCCGAGTGAAAAATTAAATGTGCAGTAACGACTCACTGCGTATTGACTGGCTATATAGTAGTCGCAGATAAGATTGACTAGGCGGAGCTATTCAGGAGTTGGATTCGGTAGAGTGCCTTTCGCATGCTTTCTGCCAACGGACAAAATGACCATATTCGCCACAGCTGTGTTTGTGCTATAGCTGAATTAACACAATCGGGTGACTTGGTTTGCCTTTTTGTAAATAGAACATTCCAAAGGCAGGTGCAAACGATAGCTCCGCCTAGTCAATCTTACCTGCGACTACAATACTCATGTATTAATAGAAATTGCGCGTGAAGATAAGTATAGTAGTCGCAGATAAGATTGACTAGGCGGAGCTATCGTTAGCACCTGCCTTTGGAATGTTCTATTAATAAAAGGGTAAACCAAGTCAACCGATTGTGTGAATTATAACGTAACACAAACAAAGATGTGGCGTATATGGCCATTTGGTCCGCTTGCAGAAAGCATGCGAAAAAGGCACTCTACCGAATCTTCTGGTGGACGCAGCGAATTTGACATATATTGACAATACCTTTGTAGCTCCGCCTAGTCAATCTTATCTGCGACTACTATACATGTTCTGGCTATCAAGCAGTGGGTGCACATAGGTCAAGCCTACATCCAGTCCTTTGATGCACATGTATGTACTTTGTATGTATATATGTTGTCAAGAACGTTTTTAATAATTAAATTTCTTTTGAAAACACCTCTAGTTTAAATGAGTCAACGTGATGTTTTTTTTTTTTTTTTTTTTTTTTTCTCAGGCTTAAAGAATTTTTTAATGAAGTTAAAGGCATTCTAAACCGCATGTCTTTTCTATTATATGATATAAGATGATATAAGATGATCAATACATCATTAGACTATTCATGAATGATCTTATTTCATTCACAATGTGGACTGTATTGTTATTCCAGGTTATTAAATATTGGATATTTATGCTTTATTATTACCACATTTTCTGCTTTCAACTAAATTCTGAACCGGTTTTCTCATGTTTTTAATGTTGGAACTTTGACAGGTGGAAAAATGCAAAAAGTGGGTCAATGAAATTGATGATCAGTACGAAAACACACCTATACAAACACATTGTAAACTTTACCGCCGAAAAAAACGAACATTTTAAGATGAAAAATAGTGATATTTTTCTTATTTCTGCTCCAAAATATAGATTGTGAGTACTCGTTAGAACCGCCTCGATGCGGCGGTTCTAGCGAGTACTCACAATCTATATTTTGGAGCAGAAATAAAAAATCGAGGCGGTTCTAACGAGTACTTACAATCTATATTTTGGAGCAGAAATAAGAAAAAGAAGGTTTACCCCTGTAAAGTAGAAGTAAAACAAAGATCAGGAATCGATCCAATTAACTTACTCCACCCACCAAAGACACCAAAGGGAAAGAAACACAAACATTAAGCGACCAGACCATACCATACCCCTGTAAACCCCAGTTTTACTATATAAAATTGGGGTTCTATAGGGTCAGAATTATAGGCGTGTTTTCGTGATGCTTACAAAAATGGCTTTAGATGTATGACTAAATAATTTGTTACCATATATTGCCATAATGCTTTATCATATGAAGTCGCGTTTGAGAATGCAGTAAAGCCATGTATCATATACTTACTGCAAAATACTTTTGTTTTTAATTATGCGATACGAACATGGAATCCGTGCGCGTATCAAATTTGCCGAGACGATAGCACGTGATGCCATATCGCATACCCATTTTCACACCCCAAAAGCTATATCACACACCCTTTAACATACCGCTGACGTAACGATCTTCACAAAATCGGAAGCAACGTCTCCAAAGTAACCTTACTATTGTTGACGGGGACGTAAATCCTCAACACAATCAAACAAGCATCCGGAAAATTATGTTGCTGATCATGTCCATGTAGGATTATTGTGTTTCTCCTGTTCAAAGATTGCCTTTTCCTGATAAAATTTTGTGATACTTTTTGGGTGATTGTTTGACAGTCGACCCATAATTAATAAGTACTGAAGCTATACGTTGTCGATGCCCATGTGACTATCAATCCAGATAACGGCTTGACAGTCGACCCAAAGTTACTAAGCATAAAATCCTTACGTTGTTGATGCCAGATGTTCCCAATCCCCTTAGAGCTTCTTGTAAAACATGGACTGGGCTCATATGCTGGGACATTGCAAATGGTATATGCCTAAATCTATATACAAGTACATGAATTCAACGGTTAAACGAAACAGTCTAAGTCCCCGGTAAGAACCTCTTTCCAAGCCTACACCAAGAGACAACGCACCCTCCAATGCTATCAGTCATTTGAACTTATTTCTGTTAATATTTACATTCCCAGTCCGTTAACAGAAAACCCCAGGAAGCAATGTTGTTCATACTTCAATATTTGAACTCTAAGTGCATTTACAGAAAACACATGTTCATACTCCAATAAATACATTGACTCACGCGACGACATTGACGTCGAATTAGACAATGGTTCTCTTCAATATGATTGGACGATGGCGACGTCGCCGTTTCGCTGGCAAGAGGAAACGAGTTACTTTGCTTGTGACCCTTCGATGAATGTCAAATAAATTATATTCATTTCTTAAATATAATTGCTTGTTAGAGTCGCCCAAAGATAAGTAGACAAATCGCAAAATACCTTGAAAACCCCAGTTATTTCTGTAACAAAATGGATTTTCAAGGGTATTGATTTTACGTGATATCCTTCATAGCAAACAAATACAGTATTGAGCTGTCCTTAAGGACATACGACAAATGAGTGAGGAATATGCAAGAAATAGAATACAACCCTTTTGGTTAGCCAACTTAAATAATTGGTGCATACACTTGAAGTCTTAAAGTTATTTAAATACCTGTTAGAAAAAGTAACATTTATTTGAGTTTTTTTTTTTCTTCACTCACCTAAAATGCCAAACTTTGTGTTTCAAAACTAGAAGTTACCCACAAATAACAATAAAAAGAAACCACTGAGTATTAAATTGTTCCTGTCAGGTGCACTAGGAACCAAATTTTCATAAGCTGCACTAAATTCAAATAAACTGTTTTCAACCAAGGCATATTTTGTGTTCATGAAAATATAATTGTTTTTTTTTTTTTTTTACTTAATAAAAGAAGTACTTTCTGTGTATGGATAGATACATGCCTTCATTCAAATAACTGAGATAGAAAATAGGGGGATACGTTTATTTTTGTGGTTGACTGAACACACCTATCATTTGATCGAAAATCATTAGAAGTCAAAGGAAATGTACGGAGCAATTAAACAGAGTAACTCTCCGTCAAGGGTTTAAGACTGATTTTTAATATTTCTTTTGCACATTTGGTAAGGTCATATAACAGAATACCTTTGTTTTACCTCCGAAAACAATTAGAAGCCTCCGTGGTGTAGTGGATACGCGGCTCGCCTTGTAAACCAGGGGTCGCAGGATCGATCCCGGGCTTCTCCAGACGTTCGAATGAGTCTTTAAACCGAGGTCCCGTCTCCGTATGACCTTAGCTGTTGGTGGGACGTAAAACTCAAACACTCACTCACTCACCTCCGAAAACGGCGGATCTCAACGGAAGTGAGGTCACACCGACTTTATTAATATTCGCTTTTGGAGCTGTTGTATGACAAAATATGTCCCGGTGCACATTCCCTGTGTAACTACCCATATACCAGTTACAATATCTTTTTTATTTATTCAAAGATAAGTTGGTTCAAGGTATAAAACAAAAGAGCATATTTTGCAATATTTATTTTACATTTCTCTCCATATAGTAATTCAGATATTTAAGTGTGTTGGTCATAATAAAACTGTTTAGATTTATTAGAAAACATTCTCTGAGACCTTAGCAAAATGCTCAAATTCATTATTTCTTTTTCCATGTGCATATTGTGCTAGTTCAGCCATGTTGGTTGCAGAATCTCCTTCATTTGCAATAATATCCAAAGTCAATCAGTTTGTTCAAACATCATGATGATAACAAAACTCATTATAATAAGGACTGAAGGATTGAAATATTTGCATGTAAACTCAAAGCAGGCTTAGTTTTCATTCTGCTCATATTTGTTGCTAAACAACTTTGTAAATAAATTGATTGATCGTGTTGTGGTTAAATGACACCTCTACCGTTGTGGGCCATTTTGTTTTATCTCCCAGATTATGGGAGAGAAAAGAGATAGAGGAGATAGTGAAGGAGGTGAAGAGAGGAGGAGTGAAATAGGAAAATGAATGAAAGTGAAGAAATAGAAGACGTAGTTTTGACGTTGCATAAACGTTATGACGTTGTACCGAGGTTGATGTGACGTCACAATTACGTCATGTTCCTGCATGGTGCAGTTGGACATCCTGGTGACGTTAGATGCACGACACTTTCGCATCGACGAACCACTCATATAATAAATGGAGAAATGGCACTTTCTTCAAATCGTTCAATATGGAACGATAACAGCATCTCAAAATAATTCAGTTTGAGATGACACTTCTTTTCACTCGTGGCAGTACCATTTTTTTTTTTTTTTTTTTTTTTTGTGTAAGAAATTTAAGGTATTTCTCCAATTTATGTTTAAAACACTTCCTGTTAGTGCTCTTTGGAACCGTGTATTAATCGGAGCTTTGAGAAATAGGTTGCTGCATGATGCTTTTTTGCGCAGAGCAGAAACTGACCGAGTAGTTAGTTCTGGTAAACCGTTTAGAAAATCTAAGTCTGCCCAGGCAAAGTGGTGCGAGTCGGACCGTCCGTTAAACCTTTTTGTACCAAATGGAATCTTCCCCCTTATATATACCATGAGTCCATTCCAAAATCGAGGGGTGCTATGTTGTGTTTTCTACAAAATTTATTTGGAAAATTGCTTAACTTTTCGCAAACAGCGTAGGCCTTGACCATACGACGCATTCTGCGGCGTCTGATCTGGGTCTGCACTGTTTGCCAATTATCCGTTTAGGGGTTTCCGACACAAAACGGGTTAAACCCTTTGCGGTTTCTTTGGGGCTTGAGATGCCATTTAATCTCAATGTCGGGTAAATATCGCACTGAAATGACTTAAATAGTGTTGACGGGGGCGTAAAACCTCAACAAGCGGTCCGACTTGCACCACCACCTTGCCTGTGCTTTTTGCAAAAATGACTTTTAAACTACCAGCAGATGTCTAAGAAGACGACAATTGTGATGATTGGCATCACAGGGGTTAAATCGGTATGTTGTTCATAAGACTTGGGAAATCAAGATAAAGGTGACTTTTGTTTCTGGACCTATTTTCCTACACAAACCTGTTATTTTCCTAGCTTTTCCTATGACTTCTTACCTTCATTCAGTTGGATTACGATTATCTGCGTAGCGAAATAAAATATATAATGGTCTAAGTAAAAATAAAATATACAAGATTCAGTTTAACTGTTCTGTTCTGCTAATTGTTGCATTTAATGAAATATATGCATTTCTTGGTATTGTGGTCATTTGCACCCTAAAGCTACATTTATCTTCAGAGCTGCTGCTTCCCTTGCTAAATAAAACTTATTAAAGTAAATCATCCAGTGGGCCCGAATATATAGGGCTGAATATTTAATTTGAAGTTTTCTTAAAGAATGGCCAGTTTTGCTTTGTTTTTTTTTTTTTTTTTTTTGCTCCATTTTAAGCTGCTATTTTATACTTAAAACAATGCTAAATTGCCCATTTAGTACACACCCACCTGCCAGGAGTCTCAAAAATGACGTCGGGGCATACGAGGGCTTCTTGCACACCAGACAAGGAAATCCGTGATTTTACCCTGGGATAGAAATTTATGTTCTGACCCTGGTGTTCCGACCCAAAATCGAATATAATCGCGAGTTGGACAAATGTACTGGTTGAATACGAACTTGTATTCGCCGTCGTTAAGGGTGACGTCACAGCACGTTACGTGACGTCACTAAACATTCTTGTAGTGTCATCACAATATGGCGGACGTCGGTAACCGAAGTGACTGCAGCATTAAAATCCGAGCTAAGAAATGGAAGGTGTGCAAGAGAAAGAATCCTCTATGGGTGTGAGGGGTGGATAGAAAAATCCGTCCCTCTGGATCACTGTCCGGCATCACTCGGCAAGCCTCGTGATTCCGGACAGTGACCCTTGGGACGGATTTTTCCATCCACCCCTCACACCCATTTAAGATTCTTATATTATTGGTATGTTTTGGTATGTCGTGAGCCTCGTATTGAAGGAGGTAAAGTAGAAGTGAAGGCAATGATCAGGAATCGATACACTTAACCCACAACGCCCATCAGAGACACCAAAGGGAAAGAAACACAAACATGAAACAACAGACCTTAATGGAAACATCAATAGCGGAAAGCCAAAAGGACAGTTACTTTCCTACAAAATGGCCAATAGGCTATCCAAAATAAAATAATATAAGCGACACAAACACTCAAAGACAAACCATAACAAAAATATACCACGACAGAAGAACCGCCTTTGAATGGTCAGCTGAAACGAATTCCACTGGCGGGGGGGGGGGGCATAACTCCATTTTACGTGGTCACATAAAAAAAAAATGCAGGGTAAGCAGGGATGTTCTTTTTTTTTAAGTTCTACTACTCTCTGACTATGCTTTGTATATAAGGCCGTGAACCCAAAGACTGGTCTCATTTTAGTAAGTTTATATCGACGAGGTCGCACTCTAAAGTAAACAAGACAAACAGCTTTTGCGAAATGGACAAACTCGGTTAAAGAGCAGTGATTCAATATTTGCATAAAAAAGGTTAAACACCTAAGGATATCCATAATGATATGGTAGCGACACTAGGGAAAGATGCCCCTACATATGCTACATTGAAAAGGTGGGTGGAGAAATTTTAGCGCGGAGGATTACCCCCGTCCTGGAAAGCCTGTCAATGTTGCAACCCCTGAAAAGGACAATAAAGTTCATGATATTGTTATGACTAACATACGAGTCTCAGAAAGATATATGACCAGTAGAGTTGGCATTTCACAGGAAAGAGTTCATTCCATTCTGACAGAGGATCTTGCAATGATAAAGGTTTCGGCCCGATGGGTACCAAGACTTCTGACTGTTGATCAGAAGCATACCAGGCGCATATTATCGCGTGCTAATCTTAACTCTTTTTAGAAAAATTCAGAGTTTTGTAAATATGGATGAAACATGGGTCTATCATTTTACCCCAGAGGCCAAACAACATTCGAAACAATGGAAGCACTCTGGCTCACCCCCGCCAAAGAAGGCAAAGACTGTTCCATCAGCTGGGATGGTTATGGCCTCGGTTTTCGGGGATTCAGATGGTATTCTGCTGATAGATTATCTGCAAAAGGGAAAAACAATCAATGGCACATACTATGCTTCACTTCTGCAATTACGGGGAAATATTAAACTTAAGCGCCGCGGAAAGCTCACTAAAGATGTGTTGTTCCATCAGGACAATGCTCCTGTTCACAAGTCTGCCATTGTCATGGCTGCCATTCACGACTGTGGCTTTAAATTGATTGAGCATCCGCCTTATTAACCTGATCTCGATCCATCAGACTTCCATCCGTTTCCAAAACTGCAAACGGCTATTTCAGTCACCCACTTTCAGTCCGATGATAACGCCTTCTATACAGCGGATTACTTATTGACGGCCCAGAAAAGGAATTCTATAAAAGTGGCATTGAGGCCCTTAACACCGCTGGCAAAAGTGTATAGATACTGAATGCGATTTTGCTGAAAAATAATACAATAAGTCCGACAAAATTCAAATCCTTCAATATGAGCCTCACAACATATCAATCAGCCCTCGATCTGGGGTTCATCGGGATTTTTAGGTCAGTGCAGCAGCAGGGTAAATAGCTGGAGATTACACATTGAGGCCTCTTACAGTACATGCATTAATTTACTTGTTCATCTATTTATTGTACAAGAGTATCCTTTTCCTGTCTCCTTTAATATTACAGTCTCAACAATTGTCGTAAGCTTTGTTGTCTGTTGGTTTGCCTGTATGCAAAAACTGAAAGTTTGTAAGAAGATGCAGCAAACAACATAAACAGTCGACATTTTCAGATGCACTTTGTCTTTGCGTCAATATTAATAAACATTGCTATCTGTAACAAACATTTATCAGATGTTTCATCCTGTTGTAGGCGACAGAGAAGATTAAGGTAATTTTGTGTTTGTTCGAAATGTTTCGGCATTGTGTAGTAAAATTTATATATTAGCCGGGGCACAGCATTTCCTACATTTTACAAATGCGCCAAGCGAAGACTCAGATCAGCCTGCGCATCCGTGCAGTCTGGTCAGAGTTTTCTTTGTGCGCTCTAAGGATAGATAAGAGCACAATGCTCCTTCATGCAGCAAGAGACGTCTCTGGTCAGACTGCATGGATGCGCGGGCTGATCTTATTATTCGCTATGGCACACGTAAATTGTAGGAAATGCTGTTTCCCGGCTCATATCATATAACTAATGGCACAAGCAGAATCATACCGCCGTTACAAATTGTGATTTTGGAGGATAACTGTATTAAAAATTGTCATTTGGGGATGTAAATCGGCGGTTTAAGGGTTGGAAATTTCCTTATACGGCGACGCGTAATACGGAATTGGCAACCGTAAAATCGACGAATTACCCCCCGCAAAAGACAATTTTCAATACAGTTATCCCTCTTCTAATGCACTTATTCACTTTCTTTGTTTAAGAATTTTTTTTGGCCAAACGGCAAGCGCATTGAGCTGCTTAAGACCAATTTCCAAAAAGCGACGTTACAGGATGACGTCGGGTTTCCGAATATCACAGAATATACCGTCGTAAATTTTAACGTTATCCTATCAGGCGTCGTGTTACATGCATTAGAATATGGTATGATGAACACGCGATATATTGTGATATCTGTGACAGCAAGATAAATTAAATTGAAGACATTGCCGCCCATTTACAGCTCGGAAAAAATGGTAACAAATATGAAGCTTGACACAGCATAAAGATCCTAAAAAGTCGCACGTCTTAAGGACTTGCTGTAATTCTCCTAAAATTTTAACAAATTTTGTTCACGATCCAACAGGGAGTCCAAAATATGCAGATGGAATGGCAAACAGTTTAGATCCTGATCAATGATCTCGGTCTGTGCTGTTTGCTCGGGCCTATCTGTCCAAATCCTTACCCACCAGGCACACGTCGCTAGGGCAACGTCAGATCAACGTCGGTGCAACGTCATGACGTTGCACCGACGTTGATGTGACGTTGCATAAAGGTCATGACGTTGTGCCGACGTTGATGTGACGTTGCATAAAGGTCATGACGTTGTGCCGACGTTGATGTGACGTCACAATTACGTCATGTGCCCGCTGGGTAGGGTCAATAGGTAATTCCTTGTGAAAGGACCTCTTATTATGAGGAGCGCTTTTATCAATCGTGTCGCATTCAAGAAATATAAAAGTGACTTAAAACAAAGAGCTTGCGCTGTTAGTTATACAAACTGGAACAAAAGTTCGTCGGTTTTGCTTTTGTCGCAACCAGCTTAATCCATATTGGGATTTTTAAGCTATAGTGAAAACCGTCGATCAAAAGTTCGTCTGTTTTATCTTTTCGCAGCAGTTTCACCTATGTTAGGATATTCAAGCTATAGTGAAAACGTCCGAAGAATACATCGTCTGTTTTGTATTTTATTTTCGCAACCAGTTTCGTCTACTTTAGGATATTCAAGATATAGTGAAAAACACTCGAACAATAGTTCGTCTGTTTTATTATTTTTGTTTCGCAACCAGTTTCATTTATGTTAGGATATTCAAGCTATAGTGAAAACACTCAAATAATAGTTCGTCTGATTGTGTTTTGTTTTTTTCGCAACCAGTTTCACCTTTTTTTGTAGGATATTCAAGAAATAATGAAAACATTCGAATAATAGTTCGTCTGTTTTGTTTTTTTGTTGTTGTTGTTGTTGTTGTTGTTGTTTTTTTTTTTTTTTGTTTTTTTTTTTTGCAACCAATTTCACCTATGTTATGATATTCAAGCTATAGTGAAAACACTCGAACAAAAGTTCGTCCGTTTTATTTTATTATTTTATTTTTTCGCAACCACTTTCACCTATTTTAGGATATTCAACCTATAGTGAAAACACTCGAACAATAGTTCGTCTGTTTTATTATTTTTGTTTCGCAACCGGTTTCACCTATGTTAGGATATTCAAGCTATAGTGAAAAAACTCGAACAATAGTTCGTTTGTTTTATTTATTTATTTTTTTCGCAACCTGTTTCACCTTTTTTAGGCTATTCAAGCTAAAGTGAAAACACTCGAACAATATTTCTGTTTTACTTTTTCGCAACAACTTTCACTTATTTTAGGATATTCAAGCTATAGTGAAAATACTCGTCTGTTTTATTTTTCGCAACCAGTTTTGCGTATCGAATTAAGCACCCACCAGTGGAATTCGTTTCACTGACTCTTCAAAGGCGGTTCATCTTTCGCGGTTTATTTTTGTTATGGTTTGTCTTTTGAGTGTGAATATCGCTTATTTAATTTTGTTTTGGATAGACAATTGGCCATTCGTGGGAAAGTAACTGTCCTTTTAGCCTTCCCCTATTGATGTTCCCATTAGGGTCTAGTTAGTTCATGTTTGTGTATCTTTCCCTTTGGTGTCACTGATGGGAGCTGTGGGTTAATTGTATCGATTCCTGGTCTTTGCCTTCACTTCTATTTTACCTATTTTAGAATATTCAAGATTTAAATATTGAAAAGGAAAATCCCAGGATAGCCACAATAATAGGTCTTAACCAGCCCTTGGCTCCTGGATAAAGCGAAGAAAAACTACGGGGAATGAACACAACAACACGCATTTAACAAGCGGTTTAATTCGCCGTCTTTCCATCAAACGGAGTGATTAGACTGCTAATTAGCACTTAATATAGCTTGAAAATTCCGAGATGGATGAAACCTGCTTCTAAAATATATCAAGAGACGGGCTTTTAATCCAGTTTATCTTATGCACTGTATTCTTTCTCTGTTACTATTGTGGACCATATTCAGTAAACTGTATACTTTCTCTATTACTGTTGTGGACCATATTCAATTACCATTGTTATATGAGATTCGTCCTGTCCAAATAAACATATCCATGTGTACGTCAAGTCTAGATGTGTGTTTGTTTAGGTCAAGTCAAGATGTGACGTACATGTATATATAAATACATGTACATGATTTGACCCCTTTAGACCCCACTTATACATGTAGGTGTACACATATTTATAAATACATGTAACCTGGTGCATGTATATATTATATCGGTTGAACTGCATGATTGATGTTTTTTTCATTTTCTCTCAACTACAGATACACTAATGTGGTCTTCAGCATGCATGTAACTAGTATATTCAGCATGTTGACGTATTTTTGACTAAACATCTTTAAATGTGATTAAAAAAAACAACTGTCTGTGTATATGTCTGATGGGAAATAGCTGGGGCCAATTGTTCAAAACTAACGATATTGTTAGTTAACGACTTGTTAAAACTTTGATCATTTAATATGGCACATTTACTAAAATTTCTGCTGAAAAGATGTAAGTAGCTTTTGGAAATGCAAAAGCTACTCACATTTTTTTCAGTAATAGACATTGTACTTGCTAGAATAGTTAACAATTTGATCCCTAACGAGGTCGTTAAGCTAACAATGCTTTGAACAAATAGACCCTGATGTATGAATGTTAATCATATGTTTACAGGTACTACACAATTCTTTGTTTTTGAATGTGCGATACGAACGTGGAATCCGTGCGCGTATCGATTCGCACATACCCATATCACACCCTAGCATCCATATCACACACCCTTTATCATACATCTGAGGTAACAATTATCGAAATACGCGGCTGTCTTCCAATCGCACCACATTGTTTGGCAAACAAAGACGGCCCCGATCAGATGGTTTATTCTGCAGGATTTGACCTGGGCCATTAAAGACATTTCTCCCCCTTTGTAATTTATAAATACATGCAATCTTGTTTGTAATTGTTTCTGATTAACTACGAGGGATGTTCAAAAAGAATTGCTTATTGTCCTCTAGCTCGATATCCACGTGCGGCACGAGCAAAACCAATACATACTTGTACAGGACTATTCAATATCTACACAATGGTGTATAAATGTACATAATAGACTATGTGTAAGGCATAAAATTTGCCCTTTGAATACACGCAGTCATTGACCATTGCAGTAAAAATGGTTGGTAGAAGCGTCAACTAAAAAGATTAAATACGGGCTTACATCAAAGCTTGCTCAAAACTTGGTTGTTCTTTGAAGAAGCTGATGACTGAAATTTCTACTGCTCTTGGACCTTCTTGTGTGTCTTATGACACAGTTCGGCGGTGGAAAAAGATATCTGAGACTGGTGTAGAGTCCAGCAAAAATGCACCGAAATCAGGCAGGCAAAAATCTTCATCTCGTAAAATAATCGTTTCTAAAATAAAGAAAATAATTGAAGGAGATGCCAGATTTACACTTTGTTGTGGTAAGAGCTTTACATTCATGCAAATTTTTTTAAACATGACCTTGACCTTTGACCTACTTAAAAGAACAAATAATAATGTTCATAACTTTTGAATCGGTTTAGATAGAGCCTTGAATTTGGCATGTAGGTTCCTTGTGACAAGAGCTTTACATTCATGCATTTTTTTAACCGTAACCTTGACCTACTTTAAAGAAACAAATATAATTGTTCATAACTTTCTAACCGTTTAAGATAGAGCCTTCATATTTGGCATGTAAGATCCTTGTGCCAAGGGCTTCTCACTCAAACCAAAAATCTTGACCTGTGACCTTGACTTTGAACTGTGACCATTTTTGAAAAAAGACCATGCCCGGGGACATGTTCGTGTTTCACAAACACATCTTCTTTGAAGAAAGAAAAAGTAACTGCTTTGCCTCACCCCCGTATTCCCCAGACCTTGCCCCATGTGATTTCTTTTTGTTTCCGAAATTGAAATCATTCCCTGCTGGGCGGAAATACCAGTCCCGACAGGCACTTGGATCTGCCATTCATTAGTACCTTATTACTGTGCCCAAATCAGCGTGTGATACATCGGCTGAAACTTTGCATTTCTAGCCACGGGGAGTACTTCGAGGGCATGAAAATGAGCACCTTTGGGCTAACTTTAAATTTGAAGCCTCCAGATAGAAATAAGCAATTCTTTTCGAACATCCCTCGTACATAACCACATCAACTTTTTTGTATAACAAAGCCAACTATTACTGTACTTTTGGGTTGCATGGTGCTTCCACGCAGAGTTGAAACTGACCACACATGAGTACTGGTAAACCACTTAGAAGCACTAAGCCTGCCCAGACAAAGTGGTGTGAGTCAGACCATCCAATCCAATAAGCCTTTTGGTTTCATTAGATGACAGGGCTTGAGATGTCATTTCATTTCATTGTCGGGTAAAAGTCCCCCAAAACTGGAAGCATTCCAAAATGACCTAAATAGATTTGACGGGGACGTTAAACCTCAGTTCAAACAAACAATTCACCTGAAACTTTGCTTAAGCTTTCTACGTATATCAGTTTTCTGAAACAACTCACATTGTGTCCACTTATTTGTAAGTATATGTAGCTTCCCGTGACGGCAAGTAACACAATGCGAAGTCAAGTAGACAACGGAACATCCCAAAGGTTTAAAAAGAGAGCTGAAACCGTAGCAAAAGTGATGCAAAAAAATATTTTGTTTGTGTAATTCGCTGCATTATACTGCAATGAAATGTTGCAAAAATTTACAGTTATCTATCTTCTCGCAAGTAACCATCACGAAAACACGACTATATAATTCTGACCCCCTTGAACCCCACTTTTATATAGTAAAACTGGGGTTTGCAGGGGTTAACCTTATTTTTCTTATTTCTGCTCCAAAATATAGAGTGTGAGACTCGTTAGAACCGCCTCGATGAGGCGGTTCTAACGAATACCCATAATCTATATTTTGAGCAGAAATAAGAAATAATATGACAATTTTTCATTCTAAAATTTTCATTTTTTCGGCGATAAATGTTACAATGTATTTGTAAAGGCGTGTTTTCGTAATGTAGTTTTCCTGTCACATTTGATGCTTAGAGACATTCTAACGTGATGACCAACAACGGAACAAATTACGAAATGCTCATGCTGCTGTTCATGAAGGTAAGTTCAAACAGCTTATTCTTGCACATCAGACAATGAAATCCGTGATTTTACCCTGGGATAGAAATTTATGTTCTGACCCTGGTGTTCCGACCCAAAATCGAATAAAATCGCGTGTTTGATAAATGCACTGGTTGATTACGACCTCGTATGCGCCGTCGTTAAGGTTGACGTTAAAGCACTTTACGTGACTTCACTAAACATTCCTGCGGTGTCAACACACTATGGCGAACGTTGGTAACCGAAGTGACTGCAGCATTAAAAATCCGCGCCTCAAATCAAACAAACAAACAATGTCTCTAAGAATCAAATGTGGCTAGAAAACTGGGCGATGATCGTGGACAGGTAAAATCGATTTAAGCCCCCCCCCCTCACACCTACCTACCCCCCACTCCCCAATTAAAAAAAAAAAACGTTTTACTGACTGTAACAAGGCAGTTCCTCTGCTGTGGTTTATTTTGTTCAAGTTTTAAGTTCGTCTTGGTACGTTTATTGTTATTTTGGATAGCCTTCTGCCAATTTTGTGGCAAAATAACTGTCCGTTTGGCTTACCGCTTCTGACGTTAGTTGCTTTATGTCCTTGCTTCTTTCCCTTTGGTTTCGTATGGGGGAGGTGTGAGGTAATTTTATCAATTCCGGGCCATTACCTTCACTTCCATATTGTTTTCACTTGTTCCAAATATTTTGTCCAGCTATTAATGTTGATGCGATACTATATGGATCATTACGAAAACACGCCTATACAAATACATTGTAATCGTTATCGCCGAAAAGAATGAAAATTTTAAGACAAAAAATTGTGTTATTTTTCTTATTTGTGCTCTAAAATATAGATTGTGGGTACTCATTAGAACCGCCTCATTGAGGCGGTTCAAACGAGTACCCATAATCTATATAATATATAATCTATATTTTAGAGTAGAAATAAGAAAAATAAGGTTTTCCCCATGTAAACCCCAGTTTTTCTATACAAAATTGGGGTTCAAGGGGGTCAGAATTATATACGGTAGGCCTGTTTACTTGCGAGAAGATAGATAACTGTAAATTTTTGCAACATTTCATTGCAGTATAATGCAGCGAATTACACAAACAAAAAAAATTTTGCATCACTTTTGCTACGGTTTCAGGTCTGTTAATGGAAATAAACAGCTAGGCTCTTATGTTCCGCCGGTTTAACAGTTCCGTCTCTCTAAGCTTCCTGAGTTTGAGGAAATATGATAATTAAAAATAGCATGCTTATCTGTTTGGCTGTCATTAGGTTTTATTTGCCGTGTTAGTGAACAAGTTATCGCCAGCATAAAGAACAAGAAAATTCAAAGCGGAACTCGACAGATGATATCACTTAAAATTCATTTTTCGATGTGGGAGTGTCTCAGCCTGTCTCTCATAACATTTACGCACATGTGATATATACAGGGAAATTCCGTTACTAATACCACCGACAATTAAGACTAATTCTGCTTTAAAAAGCTTATTTTGAAGGGTGGACTTACTTTTTCTTTGTGTTTTCTGCCCACAGTGTCCTCTGGTCAGGGACCACCTTTATGACTGTTCAAAAGTGGTCTAAAATACCACTTTTGAACAGTCCCAAAGGAGGTTTTGATATAGGAATTTCAGTGTATCTTGGCAAAACCCATTTTAGACGGTAAACGGGTTTTCACAGGTTTTTTAAATAATTTACAACAGCTACAACTTGGAATATTATTCAGAGTAAAGACGGATCCAATGTTTTGCACATGACCTTGTTTACTTGTCACTGCGCATGCGCAAAACTACTTTGACTTTTGATAACGATCTTTCGTGTTTGGCAAAACGTCGCTGGTTCCATATAAACACATTTAAATAGGTTTAATATTACGGGCATATTTTTGTTGACTGCTACAGAAAATCGATCGAATCACGCTTTAAACGAGCAGATAGATATATTCTAGACTACATTCCTGCATCTTCCGCATTTTAGTCATTCGTTTTGCGCATTTTTATTACAAATAGTTAAAACCTTCCCACCTCGTTACCTGCCTAAGTTTACCAGGTAATTATCATCAAAACATCCTCAAATATTCTAGAAACCAATAATTGCTAGCTAAGACGTGTCTATTTTAAAAGTTTAAAGGTCAATATTGTCATTTCGATTCCAAACAAAATACAAGTTTACAGAAAATAACATCGCATTTACAATGGCGACAAACGGCCCAAGACGTTTTTTGCCCACCACCGGTAAGTCCCGGCAAATAGTATTATTGTGTGATGACGTAGTTAGTGTACGAGCACCCTTGATCAGTCTATTCCACCGCCATACTTTAAAACTGAACTTTTGGATGGATTTACCATCCGTCATAATGGATTTTCCATCCGACAAAAAACTGCCAAACTCCCATCAGAGACACCAAAGGGAAAAAAGCAAAAACATGAATAACTAGACACTAATGGAAACATAAAAAGCGAAAAGCCAAAAGAACAGTTACTTTCCCACAAAATGGCCAATTGGCTATCCAAAACAAAATAATATAAACGATACACACACTCAAAGAGAAACAATGACCAAAATAAACCGCGGCAGAAGAACCTTCTGGGGACAGTCAGCGAAACGAACTCCACTGGGGGCTTAAATCGATTTTACGTGGCCACAATCCTCGCCCTTTAGCCTTCATGCGGACTGAACAAATTATTTGTCTAGGCCGAGACAGAACCAAGGGCGAGGGTTGAAGAATAAATATAAACAAGATTGGATCGTTAAACCTGCGTCATATCAAGATTTTCCGTAGCTGATAAACTGATCCAGTGCATGACTGTCAATTATTCCATTAAAAGCCCAACAATTAATTAATATTTAAAGAGATTCAACTTAAGATAATTTGAGATATGAATTACAGGGCTAAGCAAATATAGAAATACATAATTAACACTTATTTCTTTGCTTTTCCAAATTCTAACAAGAGCTCCGCAAGCGGGGCATTATACGCCATTGGCAAGTAATCGGCTGTAACACATGCGCATATACTGACCAAATGTCGGAGGGGAAGGGGGTGGGGGTAGCCAAAAAAGAAAAGTTTATGGATATAAATCTGCTACTATTTTTGGACTGTAACCTCTAAACAAAATGCGCTGCTTCATATCATAGTCTAACTATAAATCATCTTCCAGCTTGATGGGATGTAAATTGTAAGTGGTATTAACCGGAAATGAAAAGTCATTACGCAAACACGCCTATACAAATACATTGCCATCTTTATTCCGAAAAAAATGAAAATTTTAAGATGAAAAATTGTGATAATTTTCTTATTTCTGCTCTAAATATAGATTGTGGGCACTCATTAGAACCGCCTCAACGAGGCGGTTCTAACTAGTAACCACAATCTATGCTTTAGAGCAGAAATAAGAAGAATAAGGTTTACCCCCTGTAAATTCCAGTTTAACTATATAAAGGTGGGGTTCAAGGGGGTCAGAATTATATAGGCGTGTTTTCGTGATGGATAGAGAAATACATTTGCTAATATTTGGAGGATTGTAACATCATAATGGTATGTGCTGCTCCACATCATGATGTAACGTTTTACAATGTTTGAGCTTATCTATTGCTATCTACAGGAAGAGTTAGCTTACGAAATATTTACAGGGCCAATACTGCTGATAGTTGGTTAACTATAACCTCAAAACAATATGTGTAATATTGATCACATTGTAGGAGTTAGATTGAAACGAACACTTTACAGACGTTTTCAAAGGAGTATAACCTTATTAATATTTGGTGAACTGCGTACTTGGAACACTATGCGCTGCTTCACATCATGCTCTAAAAATAAATCAAGTTTCAGCTGGTAATCTGTAGGAGGGATTAACCGCGGAGTTGAAACCAGCCGCACACGAGTAATGGTAAACCGCTTAGAGTATCTAAGCCTGCCCAGGCAAAGCTGTGCGAGTCCGTGCTTATTAATCCTATGGGTTTCATTGGGCGACAGGGCTTGAGATGTCATTTCATCTCAATGTCGGGTAAAAGTCCCACAAAATTGGAAGCAACATCTACAAAATAAGCTATACAGTGTTGATGGGGACTTTAAACCTCAAATCAAGCAAACAAACAAACTAATTTCCTCCCAAAATAATAATTTTGAATACAGTTATCCCACAAATATGTTTTCGGACGAGTGCACTTTGCGAATGCTCCAATGTGCCCGTGTTTACACTCCGAACACAGCCTTAAATCATTGCCTTCACTTCCATTTGTTGTACGGCGAACACAAGCGAACAATATAACCAGACTGAGTGACTTTGATCTGAGTCTTCATTTGGTTGATAAACGATCGACCAAAGTTACAAGGTTAACTAATATTGTCTACTTGGCCTATAAAACTGTACTTGTGTACAAATTCTAGGCTACGGTTTTTGTTTGGTTTGGTTTGGTTTGGTTTGGGGTTTAACGTCCCCGTCAGCACTATATAGGTCATTCCGGAGACGTTGTTTCCAATTGTGTGGGACTTTTACCCGGCATTGAGATGAAATGACATCTCAAGCCCTGCCGCCAAATGAAACCAACAGGGTGCACCAATTTGCCTGGGCAGGCTTGAACAATCTAAGCGGTTTACCAGTATTCATGTTGGGCTTGTTTCAGCATTGAGTGGAAGCATCATGCAGCCCAATCTATTTCTTCAATCCCCATTGGGCTGGGGCGACCTAGTCTACGGTATATAGCCGCGCTATTTCTGTCGCCGTTACGCAGACTAATGTATAAAGAGTGTTATCATAGTCTAGAATCATGTGCCGGGATATTAACAAGCAGTGTGTACATGGATCTGACTCCGCAGGACTAGGTCTACATTGTTTGCTTAAAGTACATAAATTTAAGGGTAAAACAAGACGCTATTTTTCTGTCAATTACGTTAACATAGTGCATCTTTTTCACATCTTCAAAATGGCTTCTTTTCCGATGAAAAACTGTGATATTCTTGTTATTTATACTTCAAACATAGGTTGTGGGTGCTCGTAAGAACCGCCTCGATCCGCCTCATCTAGGCGGTTATAACAAGTACCCACAACCAATGTATTGGAGCAGAAATAAGAAAATAATGTATACCCCCGTAAACCCCACTTTTCTCCCTATCAAGTGAGGTTTAGGGTGTGTTCATTTCACGGACTTGTTCACAAAATGCTACTCTGGGAGACAATCGACCCATCAGTGCTATGTGATTTCATGCATCCATCAGGTCAACCTGTCCGTGAAACGTAGACCCCTCTGAACCCCACTTTATATAGAGAAAAGTTGGGTTTAAGAAATGTTCATTGTTTTTTTATTATTATTATTGCTCAAAATCATAGATTGTGGGTACTCGTTACGTTAGAACCGCGTCGCCCCCGCCCATAGGGGCTTGAAGAAATATATGAGCTGCTTGATGCTTCCACGCAGAGCTGAATCCGGCCCGCACAATAGTACTGGTAAACCGGTTAGAGGACCTAAGCCTGTCCAGGAACCGCGGTGCGAGGCGGACCGTCCATGCTAATAAACCCTATTGGTTTCATTGGGCGACAGGGCTTGAGATGCCATTTCATCTCAATGTCAGCCTATTGTCAGGTAAAAGTCCCACAAAATTGGAAGCAACGTCTCCAAAATGACCTTTACAGTGTTGACGGGGACGTTAAACCTCAAATCAAATACTTTAGAACCGCCTCATTGAGGCAGTTCTAACGAGCACCAACAATCTATATTTGGACTAGAAATAAGAATAATATCGAACATTTTCAACTGAAAAAAATGCTTGTTCTAGAGAAATGAAAGACACTTTTATATCGTACGGATGTGTTATCGTAATGTAAGCTATTCGTGACCTAATGAATAAAAGTTTTCACAATGAATAGCGTGGAATTGGTCAATCAAAAAATTCAATACATTAGTTGAGCCCCGCCAAGCGAATTACGGTCTTCGAGCATTCCGTCATGACAAATTTTAACTGCGCATGCCCAGCCATTCAGAAGGGCCACGGATATGGCTTTTTGTCTGAAGGTTCCTCTTGATTCACTGCTTGTATGAGCGAGCAGCGAAGGTTCTGGCGAGACTGCGCGGATGCGCAGGCTCGCCTGAACCTTCGCTGCTCGTATAGGCGATAAGTACCAAAATCGATTGACGGGGCCCAGCTATTGTTTGAAATGTCAGCTTTGTTTACATACCTTTACAAGAGGATAATCGATGTTCTGCTAGAAGATACAGTAATTCTTGCACGCTAGAAAAGGAAATCCATAGTTTTAGCTTGGGATAGAATATAAGACTCTTTCATGGGTGTGAGGGGTGGATGGAAAAACTAGACCAGAGGGTCACTGTCCAGCATCATGGGGCATTGCCTTACTTGGCACTATGTTATCATCCAAATGTGTTTGAACTATTGAGAAAAGGCTAAAATGTCGCATTTTGAAACACACACGCACACACACACACACACATAATTGCAAAATGTTAAAGGCCAGACTATCCAGGTCTGGCCAGTATGGCCTCGACTGTATATTGTTGAGAATTGACTGTGTATTGATGATAATTGGATTGAATATTGAAATTCGCCTGTATATTGAAAAGACTTGACTGTATATTGAAGTTCGACTGTATATTGATGAATAATGAAAATTTACTGTGTTTAACGAGAGCTGTCTATATATGATTAGAGATGCATGTCTATTAAAATTCAATTTATACTGCGCGGAAGCACCGTGCAGCCCAATCTAATCCTCCAAGCCCCGATCAGGCGAGGGAGCGGCTGTATAAAGAAGTGCGAAAGTGAAATGGTGAGAGTTAACTGTATATTCATGGGGGTAACACGATTCCCCGAAATCACCGAAATCACCACCGAAATCACCGAAATCACCACAGAAATAACCGAAATCACCACTGAAATCACCACAGAAATAACCGAAATCACCACTGAAATAACAGAAATCAACAATGAAAACAGAAAAAACTCATTAAAATGCTTTTATTATGACCAAATTTCATGAATTTATATAGTTTAAGGTAATTTCCTTTCATTGGAAAGCGGTAAATGGGAATTAAAACTAATTAAAATCGGCCATTATTTCGGGTACATTTTTGATCCCTTTGGTCGTTTAACAAACCTAAAGCTTCTTGAATGGTTTAGTTAATGTCTATTTTATTTTTGTTGCATATGAAATTGGAATAATTTTTATTAGAAAACCCGAAAAATAGTTGTAATTGCGATACATGCACATGTATTCACGAAGATCCGATCAGAATCTAAATCAAGAAAACACGCCTATATAATTGTTGAACCCCATCTTACCCCATATTTTTATAAAGTGAAATTCGGGTTTACAGGGGCTAACATTAAAGTTTCCCTTTAAAAGTTCCATTTTGTTTTCGAAAAATCGACAATGTATTGGTATAGGCGTGTATTCATAATGACCTCGGCGGCTCAAAAATTACCTAAATAGTGTTGACTGGGGCGAGAAATTCCACTGCTGGTTAACAGCTTACAGATAACCCTATATCCGGGGGCATACCCAAGAAAAGCGTCGATAGGTAAACTGATACATTAACAGCTTACAAGTATCGATACACAAATTGACCGGCTCAAAATGACCTAAATTTTGTTGACTGGGCCGTGACACTTGAAAAGAAACAAAATAAACGCGTTTTGTGTTTACTCGAATAGGCGCGATTTCAAAATGCGTCAGTGGACAGTCTGGTCTGAGTCTTCGTTATGTGCATATTTTACTCGTAGGAATAGCGGTTTACCGGCTCCAAAATGACCTATACACTGTTGACGGGGACATTAAACCACAAATAAAACAAACGAATAACAAAAGATATTTATTTTGTACCTTTATTTATACAACCTTATTGGCAATAGATAAACATTTTAACCAAATCTCGAAAACACTCCTCTACAAATACACACACCAACAAAATGCTTCTGTGCTGAAAATGGACATTCTTTATTGAATTCAACCTGGCACATTATATGCTCACCTAAGAATGAAAACAAGACTAATATTCAGTAATAAACAGTATATATGCCCCTAGAATAGTGCATTAATGACAGGTGATTTCGCAAGAGTTCGGAAGAAATCCCGAGCGTACAATTTTAAGTGTTTTTGGCTTTAAAGGTACCCAAAAGTCATCATTGACAATAAAAATAATGTTTGTAAGCTAAATACAGTATACATGTCCATATATTAATTCCACAATGGTGATTTCTGTTATTTCAGTGGTGATTTCGGTTATTTCTGTGGTGATTTCGGTGATTTCGGGGTGATTTCGGTGATTTCGTATTCATGGGAGTTGACTATATATTAATGAGAGATGTATGTGTATTGATAATAATTGACAGTATATTGTAACAAACAAGTTCGACTCTTTATTGATGGTAGTTGACTGTATATGGATGTGAATTGAACGTTTATTGAAGTTCGACGCATAATGATGAGAATTAGTTGTATATTGATGGTAATTAAATGTTTACTGAAATTCGACTGTAAATTGATGAGAGGTGACTGTAAGTTGAAGTGTGACTGCATATTTGTAAGAATTGACTGGATTTTGAAGTTCGACTTATATTGGTAAGTGTTGTCTTTGTATTAAAGATCGACTGTATATTGATGAGAATTGACTGTATATCGAACTTCATCTATATATTGGTGAGAATTGACTGTATATCGAACTTAATCGATATATTGATGAGAATTAACTGTATATTAGACTGTAAGTTGATTGGAATATACTTTATATTGAAGTCCGACTGTATATCGAAGCAAAAAAAAACGAATGTATATTTGCGTTTGACTGCATATTAAAAAGAATTGGTTGTATATTAAAATTCGACTGCATATTGATTAGCGTTGCTGTATATTGTTGAGAATCTACTTTATATTAAATGAGCCCCGCCAAGCGAATTTGTGTCTTCGATCATTCCGTCAAGACAAATTTTAAGTGCACATGCCCAGCCATTCAGAGGGGCAAGGGATGTGGCTTTCTGTCTGAAGGGTCCTTTTGATTCACAGCTTGTATGAGCGAGCAGCGAAGGTTCTGGCGAGACTGCGCTGATGCGCAGGCTCGCCTGAACCTTCGCTGCTTGCATTGGCGATAAGTACCAAAATCGCTTGACGGGGCCCAAATATCAACTTATATTGATGACGATAGACTGTGTATTGATTTACTGTGAATTGCTGAGATTCGACTGTATATGAAATTCAACTGTATATTGCGGTGAAAAGATTGTATATTGAAGCTGGACTGCATACTAAACTGACCTGAACGTATATTGAAGTTCGACTATATTTTGATTAACAATATCCGTATATTGATGAAAATTAGCTGTCTATTAAAGACCGACCTTTTTTTTTTTTCTTTTTTTTTTTTTTTTTTTTTTTTTGATTTGAGGTTTAACGTCCCCGTCAACACTTTAAAGGTCATTTTGGATGCGTTGTTTCAAATTTTGTGGGACTTTTATCCGACACTGAGATGAAATGACATATCAAGCCCTGCTGCCTAATGAAACCAATAGGTTTTATAAGTATATTACTTCAAGCTCCGATGGGCGGGGGCCGAAGACCGACCGTATATTGATGTGAATAGACTATATTGAAGTTCGATTATAAAGTGATGAGAATTGACCTATATTAATTAGAGAATCTACTGCATATTTAAGTTCGACATATTGTTGAGAGCTGACTGTATTTTGAAGTTCGACTGTAAACTGATGAGACGGCCCCCGCCCATCGGGGCTTGAAGAAATAGATGGGCTGCACGATGCTTCCACGCAGAGCTGAAACTGACCGCACACCAGTACTGGTAAACCGCTTAGAGGATCTAAGCCTGTCCAGGCAAAGCGGTGCGAGTAGGACCGTCCATGCTTCTAACCCCTGTTGGTTTTATTGGGCGACAGGGCTTGAGATGTCATTTAATCCCAATGTCGGGTAAAAGTCCCGCAAAATTTGAAGCAACATCTCCAAAATTACCTATACAGCGTTGATGGGTACGTTAAACCGCAAATCAAACAAACAAACACAACTGATGAGAATTGACTGTGTATTGATGAGAACTGACTGCATATTGAAGTTCGACTATATATTTATGTTTATGGTTTGTATACTGGTGAGAATTGACCATATATTGATGAAAGTTTGCCTTTATATCGATGGGAATAGACTTTATATTGAAGTTCGACTGTATTTTGTTGAAAGTTGGCTGCATATTAGAGTTCGAATGTCTTTTGATAAGCGTTAACTATATTTTGAGGTTCGAATGTATATTGATCAGAATTGATTGTATATTATAGTTTAAGTGTATATTGACAGAAATTGACTGTATATTTAGGTGCGACTGTATATTGCTGCGAATGCACTGTATATTGAAGGACACTGACGTTATATTGGAGTTCGGCTGTATATTGCCGAGAAATAACTGCATATTGACGGCAATCGATTATAAATAGAATTTCTTCTGTATGATAATGGTTTACTGTTTATTGATGAGATTTGACTGTATATTGTTATTCGACTTTACATTGATGAGAATCGACTTATATTAAAGTTCGACTGTCTATTGAAGTGAATTGACTATATATTGAAGTACGAAAGTCATTTGGTATAAATTGACAGTATTTTGAAGTTTGATTTATAATGATCAGAATTGATTGTATATTGAAGACTTTTGACTGTATATTGATGACTGTATATTGAAGTGACTGTATATTGAAGTTCGAAAGTCAGATGATGAACAATAATAGTATGTACATGTTTGACGGTACATTGATAAGAATTGGTTGAATTTTGAAGTTCGAAGTAAATTGGAGAATAGTGACTGTATATTGAAGTTCGACTGCATATTGATGAGAGTTTTCTGTGTAATGAGGTTCGACTTATGTTCATGTTAATTGACTACATATTAAATTTCGACTGCATATTGGAAAGAGTTGTCTGTTTATTGTAGTTCAACTGTAAATTGATGAAAACTGACTGTATATATTGAAGTTCGACTGTATATTGATGTAAAAGTAGAAGTGGCGGCAATGATCAGGAATAGATGCAATTAACCCACAGCTCCCATCAGAGACACCAAAGGGAAAGAAACACAAACATGAAACAACAGACCCTAATAGAAACATAAATAGGGGAAAGCCAAGCAGTTCGATTGCATATTTTCGAGATTTTTCTGAGTTGTATTGAAATTCAGCTGTATAATGATGCGAATTGACTGAATACTGAAGTTCGACTGTATATTTGTGAGAAGTGACTGAGTAGTGAAATTCGATTGTATATTGATAAGAATTGACTGTGAAGTGAAGTTTGACTGTTTTGATGTGAATTGACTGTATATTGAAGTGCGACTGCATTTTGATGAGAAGTGACTGCATATTGATGTTGGTTTAAAAAATATTTATTTGCAAATAAATTACAAAGACAGACATAGATACATACACGCAAAATGACATAGGATCTGACGGTAAGCATAGTGCTTATATGGAAGTCATTTCCTAGGTTCAAGTATTGTAAACAGTATATTCGAACAATGGTTAAATAGTTAAAACAATATAAAACCAAACCGTTTTGTGAACTCACACACACAGAGAGAGAGAGAGAGAGAGAGAGAGAGAGAGAGAGAGAGAGAGAGAGAGAGAGAGAGATTCATGATGTGTACTTGTACTTGATTGTAGAAGAACACTTTTAGCGTGAGTGGTGAAGATGTACCTCCGAAAGTTTGCTGCTGTATTACGTATTCGAAACATCCTTGAGGCGCAACTACATTTATGCATTTCTCCTTGCCTTTACAAAGCAAGCAGGTAATCCTAAGCATCTGTAGATCGTCTACCATAGCATTCCCACCAAACACAACGAGCGAACGATTTATGTAAAAAGGGTTTTGTCAAACAAATGACGCTCCAAGGGGCGATACCTTCACCATTATTTAAGATGATAGTGAACATAGGACAAGTCGTAATGAAGAATAAATAGAGAGTAAGCAGAAAGAACAAATGTTTTGACTGGCACCACGTGAAGTTCGAATGTATATTGATTGGAATTGACAGTATAATGAAGTTCAACTGTACAGTGACATTCCGCTATTAAGACCACCTAAAATTAAGACTAATTCTGCTTCAAAATGCTTATTTAGTAGGTTGCAGTTGTTCTTTCTTGCATAAATAGTCTGAGAACACCTTGCGGACTGTTCAAAAGTGGTCTTCAAGAACAGTACCAAAGGCAGTCTTAATTTGGTAATTTTAGTGTATATTGATGAGAATTGACGGAGACTTTATATTAATGTGAATCGACTGTTTATTGACGTTCGACAGAAGTTAGACAGAATATTGATAAGACGTGATAGTATATAGAAGTTCGACTGTATATTGATTAGACTTTTCTGTATATCGAAGTTCGACAGTATAATGATGTTGATCAGAATTGACTGTATATTGATGAAAATTGACTGTGTATTGAAGTTCAACTGTTTTTGGTAAGAATTGACTGTATATTGATGAAAATTGGCTGTTTATTGATTAGAATTGACTGTATACTGGTGAGAATTGACTGTATATTGATGAGAGTGACTGAATATTGCAATTCTTTTGTATATTGGTCAGAGCTGGCAGTATATTGATGTGAGTTGACTGTGTATTCAAATTTGACTTTAAATTGATGGGAGTTCACTGCAAAATGATAAAAACTAGCTGTATATTGAAATTAGAGTGACGTCATACAACTTCGAGGTTGATGTCATTTGTGTTGTATATAAGAACTACTGACGCAATCCTCTCTGGAAACAACACCAATACACCGAAAATAAAAGTCAACATTTAGACAGAATAAATTTCTTGCAATGCGACCAGGGACGTATTTTTATACGCCCTTTTGAAAAAGAGGATGCCCCTCGGCGTCCGTCCGATCCCTGTCCGTCTGCCCATTCGTCCATTTTCGTTTCCGGATAACTTCTACATTTTAAATCCGATCAAATTGAAACTTCCCTACATCATAGTGTAGTTTATATTTTCTAATCCTTTGGAATCAATGATTCCATTGTGGAATATTGAAAATATTTGAGGGTCACTGTTGAGGCCTAATTGGCCGAAACTAAATAGTCTGGCCCGGAAATAATATACACTTCATATTTGTAGTTCTATGGTGTATTCCTTGCTTCCAAAGGATAACCCTTTTATAGAACATGTTCATATATAGGTAGACCATGATGTGGAGCAGTGCATATTGTTTCGAGGTTACGATCCGACAAATTATCACAGAGGAATGTCCCTTTGAAAATTTCTGTAAACATTTCGTTTCCGGATAGCTTCTGCTACATTTTACATCCCTTTTCCGTCCGTTCGCCTGGCTTTCTGCCCGTTCGTCCATTTTCGTTTCCGGATAACTCCTACATTTTTAATATCCGATCAAATTGAAACTTCCCTACATCATAGTGCAGTTTATATTATCTTTAACAATTTCTGTAAACATTTCGTTTCCGGATAGCTCCTGCTACATTTTACATCTAATCAAGCTGGCACTTGATATATTTATATATAGTTCGACCATGCTTGGAGCAGCGCATATTGTTGTGAGGTTACGGTCCGCCAAATATTAACAGATTTATTCTCCTTTGAAAATTTATGTTATCATTTCGTTTCCGGATAACTCCTCCTACATTTTACATCCCATCAAGCTAAAACGGATATATAGTTAGACCATGATGTGGAGCAGCGCATATAGTATCAAGGGCATAGTCCACCGAATATTAATATCGAAGTGCCCCTTTGAAAATTTCTGCAAACATTTCGTTTCTTGCCAAATCCTCCTGCAATTTAGATCAGATCAAGATGGAACTTGATAGTTAATTAGACGTGTGCGAAAACTGGAGTACCCGGGAACAACCACCTGACCTACCGTTGAAGAACTTGGCGTTTCACATGTGACCCGATCGAGGCTCGAACCACAGCCAAGAGATACCTTATGACTAAGAGTCAGTGCTCTTACCCACTCGGCCACGGAGGCCCGTTCCGATCAACGGTAACTTTTGCTTGAAACATTATAAAGTTACAAAAATCCGCCATGTCTGCTAATACATTTTACCCCCAATAATCGATGATTTTGCATTCACAAACATTCTAGTGAAAACATCAAGCGTCACTGTTTACTGTTGACACACACCAAGGAGAGCTTTTGATCCATTTATTTCGTCTAAGGTTCACTATGGGAAATTTTTTGAAATTTTACATACGTCTCTTGGACTTCAGCGGCTTTACTTATTGTTTTTCACTTGGGAAACGTAGAGCTGTGGTGCACATGGTGCTTCTGCAAAATATTAACACGTTTATAATCAAAACGTAAGTTCTTCAGATTTTCAGATTCTCGTTGTACATTACGAAAACACGCCTATTCAAAAATACTAAAAATATGACTACCAAAAAATGAAAATTTTCAGATACAAATCTGATATTTTCTTCTTATTTCTGCTCAAAACATGCATTGTGGGAGCTCGTTAGAACCGCCTCGAACGGTTCTAACGAGTACACACTATCTATGTTTATGGCAGAAATAAATAAAATAATGTATACCCATGTAAACCACAATTTACCATATAAAAGTGGGGTTTGAAGGAAACAAAGTTATATAGGCGTGTTTTCGTAATGAGTAGATATGAATGTACAAATAGTAATAGAACAGAATAAAATAAAAGCAAAACATACCTGGGAGAAAAGAGTAAGAATCAAATTTTGAGGAAAAATGGGGTAAAAAGAGATAAACATCATTTTAAAAATGATTTCCAGAGTGGAATGTATATTGTTTACAATCAAATATCTTGTTATCCGTTATATACCTTACATTTTATTTTTACCCCGCACGGCGCCTCACTGAACTTCATGACAACCGCATCTTCGAACTTAAATACCGTTTTGAAAACGGCAAGGAAATGAGTCACAGAATAAATGGTAAGCGCTGTTGAATTTTACTTATTAGTTTTCGTTTTTATTATATTGCTATTTATAGAAATGTAAACATGTCAAGTCACTTTATCCTCGAATCTGACGCTCCGATAATATGGATGAGGGCTGAGTATAGATGGATGAGAAGTGACAATATACTGAGAATTGAGTGGTTTGTTTGTTTGTTTGATTTAGGGTTTAACGTCCCCGTCAACACTGTAAATGTCATTTTGGAGACGTTGCTTCCAATTTTGTGGGACTTTTACCCGACATTGAGTGGTACTAATTGGTTGTATGTTGATTACATTTTTCTGATCATTAAAGTAGAAGTAAAACAAAGATCAGGAATCGATACAATTAACTTACTCCACCCATCAAAGACACCAAAGGGAAAGAAAGACAAACATGAAGCGACCAAACCATAATGGAAACATAAACAAAGGAAGGCCATAAGGACAGTTACTTTTCCACAAAATGGCCATACGGCCATCCAAAATAAAAAGACACAAGTGATACACACAGTAAGTAACAAACCACAACATAAATAAACCGCCACAGAAGAACCGCCTTGAAACAGTCAGTGGAAAAAGTCCGACTGTATATAGATGGAAATGGCCTATATATTGAAGTTCAACAACGTTGAGCAGAATTGACTCTTAATTTACAATTCACTGTATATTGTTGATAATCGGCTGTGTTCTCAAGGCCGTCTGTAGATTGTATATTGAAGTTCGACTTTCCATTTAAGAGAATTGACTGCATATTTTAGTTTGGCTGTGTATTGATGTGAATGACTATATTGGAGTTCGGCTGTTTATTATTGAGCAGTTTTCTTTCCATTAACCCTTTATGTTCTAAATAGAATCTTATGCTTTATATATACACCACAACCTAATTATAGCGCATAAAAATGTAAAGATTATACAGAAAAATGGTCATTTTTCTATATAATCTACACAGTTTTGTTCGGATATAACACAGTTGCTTATCTCACAAGGTTTCTGCTTTGGGCCCCATTGATAATGTCGCAAAGAGGCTGTGGTAAGGTAGGATCCCATTTCGAAATTAAGGGGTGTCTGGCTGATTTATATTTTGAAATTTAGTCATAAAACGACTAAGCTTTTCGAAACAGTGATGGGTTTGATCAGACGCTGCATTCTTAGGTGTCTGATCTAGGCATGCCTTTTTTGTCAGTGTACCGTTTCGGGGATTTACGTATAAATTGCTTATGTCATTTGAGAACACTGTGTTGTGCCTGGTATAAATGTATAGCTGTCATTTCCATTACGAAAACACACCTATATAATTTTGACCCCCTTAAACCCCACTTTTATATAGTAAAACTGGGGTTTGCAGGGGTAAACCTTATTTTTCTTATTTCTGCTCTTAAATATAAATTGTGGGTACTCGTTAGAACCGCCTCAATGAGACGGGTCTAAGAAGTACCGCCAATCTATATTTTGAGCAGAAATTAGGAAAATATCACAATTTGTCATCTTCAAATTTTCATTTTTTCGGCGATAGAGGTTACAATGTATTTGTTTGGAAGTGTTTTCATAATTGGTCTATTTCGCGGGCTTTTCATGGCATTTTGGCTTTTCATCACGTTAACAAAATTCAATATAGGAAAAGATGTCCAGGAAAAGTCTAAATCAAAGATTACAGCCTCTTCCGTCGCGGTTTATTTTTGTTATGGTTTGTCTTTGGGTGTTTGTGTCACTTATATTCTTTTATTTTGGATAGCCTATTGGCCATTTTGATGGCAAGTAACTGTCCTTTTGGCTTTCCGCTATTGATGTTTCCATTAGGGTCTATTGTTTCATGTATGTGTTTCTCTCCCTTTTTTGTCTCTAATGGAAGCTGTGGGTTAATTGTATCGATTCCTGATCATTGCCTCCACTTCTATTTTCCAATGGCACCAAGAGGAAGAGAAACTAAGAATGAAGACAACAAAACGGGAAGCAAACGAACCACAAACAGCAAAGCAACCAGCTTCTTCTTCTCCACAAGAAGAGATCACGGTGAAATAGGCATAGGTAACGAAAATTATATAAATAATGATAAAAATGCACAACCATAAGCCACATATAACATAAAAACCCGTCGGAAAATCGGACAAGGCTACATTTAAAATAAACACCGGAACCACAGCCTTATGACGGTCAGTAGCGATAACTACTAGGGAGTTTAAATAGATTCTAACGACCGCCCAACCTTCACTATAGGTTCTAATTTTATTTACAACACACAGAATAGTTGGTCTACATTAGGATATCACACCCGTGCGACAATTTACAACACACAGAATAGTTGGTCTACATTAGGATATCACACCCGTGCGACAATTTACAACACACAGAATAGTTGGTCTACATTAGGATATCACACCCGTGCGACAATTTACAACACACAGAATAGTTGGTCTACATTAGGATATCATACCCGTGCGACAAAGTGCATTTTTGTCACATCTCCAAAATGGCCATTTTCCTGATACAAATCTGTGATATTTATTTTATCTTAGCGAAACGAATAAGTTGAGAAATATACTGAGCCAAACACATAACGCAACACGGATATGGTTAAATGTTCGTGGTAATATGTTCTATAAAACGGTTATCCTTTGGAAGCAAGGAATACACCACAGAACTGAAAAATATGGAGTGTACATGTTTTCTGGGCCAAACTAGCTAGTTTCGGCCAATTAGGCCTCATCAGTGACCCTCAGATATTTTCAAAATTCCACAATTGAATCAATGATCCCAAAGGACAAGAAAATATAATCTACACTATGATGTAGGGCAGGGAGACGTTTTACCGCCGCTACACATTCTGGTGTCTGGTGCAGGATAGTCTGGATGACATATGTCACTGAAATATCACCAATGAATGATTTGGTTTCATTAATTTCGGTTTCCAGAGCACGGTTCATGGAGGTCGAATCTGATAGGTCAAACCAGTAATTTTTGACTCCATGCGCTTCCGGAGACATCTGTAATGCCAATTTTTCAAGATTTCCTTTTTAAATGATCCCCCAATAAAAAAGATTATGTGATTTAAAAATGTCTTTCACGTTGTCTCCAAATTTAAGGAGAAAGTTTGAACGACTGACATATTGGCGTTTTTTCTCAACGTTCCATAGACATCAATAGAAAGCTAAAGTGGTGACAAATTCCAACAATTGGATTTTCAAATGAAAACCTTGTGAACCCCGTTTACTTGGTTGTTGGGCGTTAGAAAACAAAATTCTGTGGAATTATTGCATCAGGACCCAGAAATGAAATTGCCAATTGGACCCTTTATGCCATAGTTCCATAATTTCTTGTCTGGAAGCGAAAACATTGTCGCTTATTATCAAAATAAAGAAACCCTATTGATTAACATTAAAATTAATCATTACACAAAAAAATTCACAGCAATATTCTCAGAAAACGATCTTCATTTCAGGTGTCGAATGCATGTCACATGCCGCGTTCTTGGTAATAACACTATGTTTCATTTTTAACAAACACCCTAGATCCACATTTTGGTTTGTTCCTTGAACAGAACGAAACATAATGCTAACAGCAAAGTGCTGCTGGATGCTTGGGACATTGGCCGGTGTTATTATATAGACGATTCTTAGAATATGTATACATTCTGCTCATTATTATCAATACAAACCACTGTTGCATTATAACTTTGGCTCAGTATATATACTCCACATGAAGGGGAAGGGGGACATCTCCGTCTAAGAACGAGAAATTTACAATATTAAAGTCAAAGTCATTCCGTTTGTGGTAGTCCATGCAATGAATACCAATCTATACTTGTCTTTATACAGAGAAATGTGGGGTTTACTGGGTATACGTTATTTTCTTTATATCTGCTTCCAGACATAGATTACCATCGCCGGGTATCTTGCACGATCTCCTTATTCTATTTTCTCGATTTGTTTCCCCTGTTTTTGTGCCATGGGAACGCAAGAATGCTGAGTAGTATCTGATTAATTTACGATCAAATGCAACTACAAGATACTGCAGTGCAAGTAACCTATGACTATTGTGGAAACTGCTCCCTCTTTAGAAACTAAAAGTCTCTCTTTATACAGAGAAATGTGGGGTTTACAGGGTATACGTTATTTTCTTTATATCTGCTTCCAGACATAAGTTACCATCGCCGGGTATCTTGCACGATCTCCTTATTCTATTTTCTCGATTTTTTCCCCTGTTTTTGTGCCACGGGAACACAAGAATGCTGAGTAGTATCTGATTAATTTACGATCAAATGCAACTACAAGATACTGCAGTGCAAGTAACCTATGCCTATTGTGGAAACTGCTCCCTCTTTAGAAACTAAAAGTGATTTGACCTTAATGACAAGGACAAAATCTCGGAATAGATACTGATGCTGAAATGAACTTAATGTGTTTCCTAATACAGAAGCCAATCGACTCGATAAGGGTGATAGGCGTATCAGATTCTGTAAACAAACCGTGTTTTTTGTTTCCTTGTTTCTTTGTTTCTTTGTTTTTAGATTGGGAAAAAGACTTTTAATTAAACTTTAACACTTATCCCGGGGCTGCTTGGTGCCAAATGGATATTAGAACAGTTTTAATATAATAAAGTTTTTTTGTGTTGTTTTTTTTTTTTTTTTTTATATATATATATAATTTTCCCATTTTTGTTTCGACTACATTTTTGTCAGCTTCACAGGTTTATAAAGAAAAAACTCCGACAACTTCATGAAAAGCAATCAACCTTCGGGCTTACATTCCTTTTGCTCTAACCAGATGCAATTCAAATTTAGGGCTGCAGAATAAAGGTTAATGTATGTCGCATCAGCTTATGACAGCTTCGTGTGCTGTTTATATGTGTTAGCCAGTATCTTCTTTTTAATCATTTCTTTTGGTGAATCTGGCTGACAATGATTTTTTATCCTACTCGAAAACGTCATTCTCTTAGTTTTGGTAACACCAGAGTTCTCAAAAGGAAAACACTTATATGTGGAATATTCATGATTGCAGATGCGTTAAGAAACCCTTACAGGAGGACCATTGCATATGAAATATATGAAATAATAAAATGTTATTCCTTTAATTAAGAAATAGATCAGCTCTAGCCGTGAATTGTTGAGTAATAAATCAAAGTTTAGTGGTCGGTTGTAATTAAGGCGTAACTATAACAAATTTAGTGACACAGAGGCCTTTCTGATATTTTATCTTCATCTGTGTGTCTCAACCCCAAAGTTTTGGAACCGAAACGGATGTTGGACAAGACCCGGCAAACACAGCACATCCCACCTCCGAGCACACACCGACTGACGTAGCCTATGAGACAGGTCAGCTGGAGGCATCAGGCAAGAGAGCCTACCCGCGGAATTATAGGCGTCTCCCACCGAGCCAACATCAGCAAACATGACCCACACTCCACGGAAGTCCCGGGCATCAGGAAGGAGATGTCCAAAGAAGCGAGACTTGTAAAATTTAAAATAAAGCAAAAAGCGTTAACCAAATCCGCTAAGATACATGTCTCACCTGACAAGTCAGTCTTGTAAAATAGATCTAATTACGAGCTTGTGTTTTGTCTACTTACAACTGACCGAACAAGTTATGATTGATTACTCAACAATTCAAATTCTAGCACAAAAAATGTCATCATGCTGTTGTTTCCTTCAAATTCTCCCAACGATTCGCCATTTTTAGAAGAAATCCCGCCAAAATCATTGACTGTTACGCATGCATTTATGTCCTTGTGTAACGTTTCAATGCGTGAAAATGACCTTATACCGTATGACGTCAAACAATCTAGGAGTGGCGACATACAACGGCACCTGTTTGCGTCACGCCTTTCTTCCCTGTGCAGAATAAATCACCGTTCCTCTTCATTGCCTATATAGGCGTGCTATGTTACAGCAAGTGATATTTTTTCTTTGTTTTCCCCTTATAAAAGTGTTATAGCTCTAACGGAAAAAATGTCGTTCCTGCGGACAACGTGATAACGTAAACCAGTGTTGCGATATAATGCTCGTATGGCACATATCCCAGCCAACAAAGCATGCCGAGCCATTGTCGGGCCGATAGCGATACGACGTTGCAACGTCGTATCGCTATCGGCCCGACGCTGTCCCGCTATTTCGTGCTGTCAAGGATGTTACATGCGGAAAATGTGAACTGATGTTAAGATCTGATTTCGACGTTAAACATATTATTATCGGCCCCGCCAATCGGGGCTTGAAGAAACAGACGGGCTGCTTGATGCTTCCACGCACAAGAATACTGGTAAACCGCTTAGAGGATATAAGCCTGATCAGGCAAAGCGGTGCGAGTCAACCCGTCCATGCTAGTAAACCCCATTGGTTTCATTGGGCGGCAGGGCTTGAGATGTCATTTCATCTCAAGGTCGGGCAACACTTCTATTCGTCGTTGGTTGCTAAGAATATGGAAGATTTTGCAAAATTGCACACAAAAAAACGATACCCCTAAATCAGGGAATCGACCTGTCTCGGGACTTAAATTTTAATCATCACTTAATATATGTTTTGCTGCTTGGCAAATGTCAAACCAGAAATGACCCGATGTTTCGTTTGATTTGGAGTTTCAGCCGAATCAACGCTATTATGGTCGTGACGAGCCGATCAGTTATCCTAACAACACTTTGCCTGGGCAGGATTATGCATATATATATATATATATATATATAGCTTTTATCATATGACGTCGCGTTTGAGAATACAATAACGCCATTTATTACATACCTACTATATGAAAATTACATTAGAATCTTTCAATACAGGCTCAATTTTTCGCTATTTTGATGGTACAGTCACGTGACGGGGCCAAAAATCCATATCATATGGATTTTTGGCACTGCCTTTCCATATTAGCACTGCTCCACTCTGTTATTATAGCAATAGAACGTTAATGTCGTACTCCATAAGCTTCAAAATGGCCGCCTAAAAATCACTTGAAGCAATGTCAACCCGACTTCTAGACCTAGACAGAGCGATAGAAGACAGTGATAACAATAGATTTTGAGAAAAGTCTGATATTTCGTGGCAAGCATGAAAAATGAAAAACAAAATACTTTTTAAAAGAAGTTCACTCACGATTGGGAAGCATTGTGAAGGACGTTGCTTTCAAGCACAGCAGTGATGTCCCGACATTTGAAACAACATGGTCTTGCCAACCCTAAACGAACAGATCCCTTCACTAATGAGGAGCTGGAAATTGTGCGGAAGAAATCGGGGCGGGGGGGGGGTCCCCAAAAAATGTCTTGTATTTTAACGTAAACAACCACCGCGACTGAATGCTACACACGGAATCGATTATGCAGTAGCTTAAGGAATGACACTAAAACCCTTAAAATTAAAATCGTCTTCAAATAAGCACAAAACATTCTGTAAAATACCTTAAAAAGCATTCTTTGAACTGCAGAAATTCTGTATTTAAAATGGCGATTTGTTTTCGTTTTGAAGCTTACAGTTGCGACGTCACTTATGACGTAATGTGCTGCGCACTACTATGTTACTGTATTACCGTTAGCATGGTTAGTGTAGGCCTGCTAATAAGTTATATAATTTAAAAGGAATTTCTTTTTTTTTTTTTTCGGCGGATACCGAAAATATTTGATCTCGCGGGTATCCTCAACACACTCGACAACCTTTAAAAAGTAAATATCCCTTTGTCTTCATTTATTCACGTTGCAATATAACAATGCTATATAAATGATGTAATAAAGAGGTTATAATATGGTAAAGCCCTCGGGCAAATATGACATACCGGTGCCAATATGACTTAGAGGCACACCTTTACCATATAATAACCTCTATGTAATAAATTTGATAATCCACTAGAGGATTAAATAGGCAAATTGGTTAGATGTGCCTCTTAACGTTACATGTACGACGTCTTTATAGACGTTGCGTTAACTAATGGCGGAATATTGGCAATTTTGTAAAACAATCATGAATAAAATGCGTTTAAATGTCATTTGATAAATAGAAGTTGCATTCGTGCTCAAGTATTGTCGAATCAATTACACTTGTTGAGGAAAAAGGATAAAATGCTCGGCAAAACCCAGCACTTTATCGGCAAAGCCTCGCATTTAATCCCTTTTCCTCAACTCATTTAATAAATTCAATAATACATGAACACTCATGTAAGATCCTCTATAAAGAGTGCATTGACTTACTTTTCACCAAAGATGGAAACTTGCGGAAGGGAAAGAATAGCCAACGAAAATATTTCATGATCGATCTCCTCGAAATAATGCTGCCGGGTATCGATCCACTCTGACACCAGTCGGGCAATGATCCCCTGTTCCGTTTAGCTGGAAAGCTAAAATGAAATAGTTCGCCCGACGGTGATGCAAGCTTTGACGCCTTGGATTGTGAAGTCTAGAAACTTTTCCATTTGGCATATCACTCTCAGCAGGTCTTTGACCCAGTGAAGTGTATTTGCCCATCGATATCATTTGGTTAAAATCGGTAAAAATAAAATGGCAACTTGATTTCCTGTTTCTACAGAATTGCAGATTAATATCAAATCTTTATCCCTTATTAGCTTGGCAAAATACTTGTTTAAATTAATTACAGATGGATAAACATGTCACTTTAATGAGCATATGACGAGACAAGAAAAATGTCCTTTTGTTCGCAACTAGGATCGACAATGATCGACTCCAGTCAGGTCTCGATCTTCACCGATCATTGTTTGTATTAGACAGTATGTCAGTTCCATGCGCGTGTGCATGGCATTAGTCAATAGAACGTGCTACCGAATGTTTGACTTGGGATATTGAGTTTTGATTGCCGCACACGCAATTGATAAATACACTTCGTTAATCAGAGCATAGCACATTGATAGGGGTTATTGCTAATAAAATATCCATTAGCAGATAACGCCACGGCAATATTTAGACATGATATTGCGAGAATTTATATTTAAATAGGAACATGGTATCATCGATATTTGAGTGATTGATTCAGACTTCGTTAAGAAAGAATCAATGCTGAAGTCTAAAACGTTATTAACAGAGGACTGAAAAGAGAGAAAAATCCATATCCAAGGATTGACTTTATCATACATTTAAAATGTACATACAATATAAACATGTTTAATTTATATACAATAAGTTATAAAGTGTATACACGCAATTTATGAAGTTTCATCACGAAAATACGCCTATAACTATGAATTTTTACTCCCTTTAACCCCACTTGTATATAGTAAAACTAGGGTGTTCAGGGGTAAACATTATTGTATCATACACAAACATCGATATTTTTTTTAAAATCTTTGGGATTGCCTTTATAGAGAGAAAGAAAAAGAAACAAATGTAATGAAAGAAGAACGATTGAGCCAGATTAATTTCTCTTTCCCCATACAAGTCATCATGACAGTATACGCGGCCTAGGTTGAGATTTCCAGCTTGAAAATTACTTCAGAAATCTTCAAGGTTCCTCAATATAGTTATCTCACTACATTGGGGGTACTGGAAAAGTCATATTTGCAAATAATAATCCTAACAGTTTTCTAGTCAGATGGTGAGGAATATGAAAACAATTTTTTTTTTTTTTTTTTTTTTTTTTTTTGAAAGTCGCCGTTTTAGTAATTCAATGCATTTTTCCTTGATTTTGCAAAAGAAATGATATTTTCATCCACAGAACCACAATCTGTAAAATACTATCATAGAAATGTGGCTCAAGGTCGCCTTTAGGCACTGCAACAGAGGAATTTCAAGTAAAATACCTAAATAGTACTGAAAATTAACGATTCAAAAAACAAAATAAAAAAAAAAATGTAATTATCTCGCCTGGTGCTATTTTTAATTTCAGTGTATCGTAGCCAAAAAATCACCAGTTCTACAAATTTGGCAACAAGCTCATTAATTGTTGAGGTGGTGAAATCGCTTGCATTTAGCTTTTAAAATGATTGTCCTTTTTCAGTGTTTTGTCCATAACTAAATTAATTCTTCATACAATGTATAACAATTTATGCAATCACTGCACCAAAGTTTCACTGTGTTAGTCATTGTGCTTTTGATACTGGAATTAAATCCAAAACAAAAAATTGAAATAAAGATAAAACAGTTTATCCCCAGACTTGAATTGAAGGACTGAAAGAATCCTGTTTAGCACCATAAACTTTGTCCATGTTTTCATGACTGCACAGGTATATGGTTTTTACCCATTGATTTGTAACAATGGTTCACATGAGCAACCATAATCAAACAACTGATTTTTGGACACATTACGAAAACACGCCTATACAAATACATTGTACATTTTTAGCTGAAAAAACTAATCTTTTAAGATGAAAATTGTGATATTTTCCTTATTTTTGATCAAAATATAGATTGTGGGTACTGGTTAGAACCGCCTCATCGAGGCGGTTCTAACGAGTACCCACAATCTATATTTTAGTGCAGAAACCAGTGCTTCAGCTGAAGTGCACGACCCGCCGGATGCTTTTAGCTTTATGAGTGTTACCATATATGGGTATGGCGGCCATTTTGGTCATGTGACCTGGACCTAAAACGGTTCACCCAATAAATGCGCCTTATCGTAAGGAGCAAAAATATATCTTATACTTTAGTACTGTATTCTGAATCGTTTGCAGGATAAAATGCATTCTCACATTTTCCAATAAAAAAGCATATGTGTCAAAGTTTGACCTAGACACAAAGAAGGTCAACCCAGGGTCACCATTTTAGCAATTTATGATGGGCCTTCGTCCCAGATGCCATTTATCAAGTTTCGTGGAAATCTGCCCAGTGGTTCTGGAGAAGACTATTTTTGAAGGGTTTTTTACCATATATGGCTTGGCGGCCATTTTGGTCATGTGACCTGGACCCCATGAGCAAATTTTGGTTTCCCCCATCCCATAGAGGCTCCATATGAAATTTGACTTCAATCAGCTCAACGGTTTCCGAGGAGAAGCAGTTCGAAAATTTTCACATTTTTCGCCTCTGCGAGGCTATACTAAATGGAATGTAATATTTCGCAAGTTCATTGGTTAGATCTCATTGATATCTATCAGTATACCAAAATTGTTTAAATATTCCAAGCGGTCAAGTCACTATCACCAATTTTCACAAACGTGTTACGGACGGACAGACAGACAGACCATATATGGCTTGGCGGCCATTTTGGTCATGTGAGCTGGACCTTATGAGAAATTTTAGTTAGCCGCATCCCATAGAGGCTCCATATGAAATTTGACTTCAATCGGCCCAACGGTTTCCGATGAGAAGCAGTTCGAAAATTTTCACATTTTTCGCCTCGGCGAGGCTATACTAAATGGAATGTAATATTTCGCAAGTTCGTTGGGTAGATCTCATAGATATTCATCAGTTTGCCAAAAATTGTTTAAATATTCCAAACGGTTAAGTCACTATCACCAATTTTCACAAACGGGTTACGGATTTTTCGCCCCGGCGAGGCTAAACTAAATGGAATGTAATATTTCGCAAGTTCATTGGTTAGATCTCATTGATATCTACCAGTATGTCAAAATTTGTTTAAATATTCCAAGCGGTCAAGTCATTATCGCCAATTTTCACAAACGGGTTCCGGACGGACAGACAGACAGACCATATATGGCTTAGCGGCCATTTTGGTCATGTGACCTGGACCCCATGAGCAAAGTTTGGTTTCCCCCATCCCATAGAGGCTCCATATGAAATTTGACTTAAATCGGCCCAACGGTTTCCGAGGAGAAGCAGTCCGAAAATTTTCACTTGTTTCGCCTCGGCGAGGCTATACTAAATGGAATGTAATATTTCTCAAGTTCTTTGGTTAGATCTCATTGATATCTATCAGTATGCCAAAAATTGTTTAAATATTCCAAGCGGTTAAGTCACTATCACCAATTTTTACAAACGGGTTACGGACGGACAGACAGACTGACAGAATGACCGATTGGCCGAATGACAGAATGACACGGTGATTTTAGGGCACTCTTAGAAAATCAACCGACTTCAGTCGGTCGCTTTTTCTGCGGGTCGTGCAATAAGAAAAATAATGTCTACCCCTGTAAACCCCAGTTTTACTATATAAAAGTGAGGTTCAAGGGGGTCAAAATTATATATGCGTGTTTTCGTGATGAGGTCAGCTGCTGAACACATTACGAAAACACACCTATACAAATACATTGTGAACTCTAACGCCGAAAAATCGACAATTTTCAGATGAAAAAGTATGATATTTTTTCTTATTTCTGCTCAAAATATAGATTGTGGGTACTCATTAGAACAGCGTCGATGAGGCGGTTCTAACGAGTACCCACAATCTATATTTTAGAACAGAAATAAGACAAATAAGGTTTACCCCTTTAAACCCAGTTTTACTGAATAAAAGGGGGGCTCAAAGGGGTTAAATGTATATAGGCATGTTTTCGTGATGAAACAATGTTTATATTTAACTAATCCAATGAATGATCTGTTGTGATACATAGTTACCAATGTGTTTGCTGGTCAAAACTCATAGAAGTTCAATGCCTTTACTAAGTTCTGATGCAAAAAGGTTCAAAAAGCGTCTTTCGTATCATCTTGTTTACCGTAGCTGGCATCACGTGACCAAGTCCGTGAAATGAAGACCCCACTAAACCCCACTTCATATAGAGAAAACTGGGGTTTACGGGGGTATACATTATTTTTCTTATTTCTGCCCCAAGACATAGGTTGTGGGTACTCGTTAGAACCGCCTCAATGAGGCGGTTCTAACGAGCACCCACAACCTATGTTTGGAGTAAAAATAAGAAAAATATCACAATTTTTCATGAGAAATTCCACCATTTTGGAGATATGAAAGAATACACTATTTCGCACGGATGTGTTATCGTAATGGAAACCGGACAATGTTACGCTTTTAACCAAGTCAGGAAATGAATGCATACTATTCTTAAATTAACGAACAAATTATATTGGAAAGTACGTGAAATTAGTTGCAAGACAGTTTAAAACATGAATATTAGTGTAGTATTGTTATTTTTCCAAAATTAGTTTAAAGGCGTATGAATACGGTCTGGCTTGACAAGAAGCGCATTTCCTCAATTTAACACCTACAATAATTTATCAGTGATGACAGGATTCCAAGATGGGCCTTGTCATTATGCTATATGTAGGAAGAAGGCTACATAGCTGAATTTTCAAGGTAAACTATCAACTGAAAGGCATATTTGATGAAATCTGAGCATTTTAGATTTACCGCCAAACAATGGTGGTACCCATGAAGCAAAAATATTATATAAAAAAAAAGATCAGGTTTTCAAATCAGCTAGACTTTTTGAAAGAAAGCTTTGTCCGAGTCGCTAGTAATTGATGTGAACTTCATCATCACGAAAAAACACCTATATAATTTTGACCCTTTTGAACCCCATTTTTATATGGTAAAACTGGGGGTTACAGGGTTAAACCTTATTTTTCTTATTTATGGTAAAACATATAGATGGTGGGTATTCGTTAGAATCGCCTCATCGAGGCGGTTCTTACGAGCACCCACAATCCATATTTTGAGCAGAAATAAGAAAAATATCACAATTTTTCATATTAAAATTTTCGTTTTTTGATTCAACCATATTTTATTCGTATAGCAAACATACAAATACAAAGTGTAAATAAATGACATAATACAAAATGGATTCAGAAGAAAGTCAAGGACATATACGAATCTGTATCCCTAGATAGTTGTCAATGGTACAACAGAGATACATCAAGGCAATTGTCGATTGCGAAATTATTAATTATGCTGTTCAAAAGCGATAGTGGTTCCCAAGTGGGTCGAGGTTGGACATTACGGCACTGCATCAACAACATTTCGACGTCACAACGTCGGATCATCGCCGATGCAGCACATTTCCATCACGAACGCCCGTTGGGGACCATCACACATTTGTAGCATTGTTAGTGATATACGAATATCCAGAATTTACAAGAGGATATACAGTAACATGAGACGCCAAAACTAGAACTGTATGTGTGTGTGTGTGGGGGGGGGGGGGGGGGTGCTCCACGGGGACCAACTAACATCCAATTCCTACTGGTATCTAGTGCGCTGTTGACCATACTTAAAGACACATGTATCTTTGCACATGCTATACTTGAAAACGTTGAGTTTACTAGAACTCTAGACAGAATACATTTGTGTTTGTTTCTTATGTCAACTTATCGATTGACTTGAAACCTTTTATTTTTCAAAGTAAAGTTATGAACAGAAATAAATATTTGCGTATTTTCATGATGATTAAGATTTGGATCACCGTAGAGGAGGATATCAAGGCTGGGCTGACAAAGCTGAGAAACAGACCGTAACATATCGTTCCTGATGCTGTGATAGAGGGGACAGTAAAGAAGAAAATGTTTGGTATCTTCAATAAGACCACATGTACACGATACATTTGGAACAATGTTCTTTGAGAATAAGTGTTGGTTTAAGGAACTGCAGTTGGTCCTCAGTCGACTATGAAGAATTTGACCGAGGCGCTTCCCTTCATTGTAGAAGCGAGGCGGAGGGCGAACGCCCTGGTTTAGATGCTGTTCAAGTGAAGCTGTAGAAGTGCAAAGTCTGGTCTCCTCAGGTAAGGAATTCCAAGTTCTCACAGCAATTGGAAGAAAAGAATTATAGTAGAGCTTCGAATGGCTTTGAATCGTACGAAGATTGTTGGGATTACGAAGATTGTAAGAGACGTTTTCTCTGATCGTGGCTGGTAAGAGTGAGGACAGATGTACTGGAGATATACCATGATACATTTTATAAAACGTTGTAATTTTGTGATTATGTCTTCTGGAGACCGACGTTTCCCATACCGTTTCAGCATAGAGATTATTCTGCGATACAGGCCTGGTTGCGCCGGTTACTATACGGGCTGCCTCGGTCTGAATTTTCTCCAGTTCGTTTGCCTCATACTGGGTGCAATTTTCCCAGCCGACATCGGCATACTCTAAGAGGGGTCTAATGAATGAAAAATAAATAGTTTGAAGAGATTTTCTGTCGAGTAAGAATTTTAGTTTACGCATGACATTGATTCTTTTCCATGCCTTGGATCTAACTTCATCCAGGTAGTGATGCCAAGTGCAGTCACTAGAGAATATAAGACCTAAATGTTTGTGTGTGTTGACTTCAATAATGGCTTGATTGTTCATGGTGACTGGAGGGTGGTTAGGTTTATTGACTTTGCGAGAAAGCAGGAGAGCTTCGGTCTTTGCTGGATTAAAGCTGACTAGCCACTTTTTGGCCCATTGGTGTATCTTTTCAAAATCGGCATTTAAAAATTGAACCGCTTCGATCGGGTTATCGACAATAATATAAAGACTTGTGTCGTCTGCAAACAACCGAATTGTACAGTGGATATCGTTAACGATGTCGTTAATGTATACTAGAAACAGGAGGGGACCGCGAATGGAGCCTTGAGGCACACCTGCTTTTATTGGTTTTCAGTTTGAGCTGGCTCCTGGAAGAACGACTCTTCGCGAGCGATTACTTAAGTAATTCGTAATTCGTTTTTTCGGCGGTAAAGTTTGCAATGTTTTTGTATAGGCGTGTTTTCGTAATGATCTGCAGCTGTTTAAGGATCTTTTAAAAAGCCTAGAAAGCAGTTTCAATATTTTCCTTGTAAGATTAAAAATTACAGAATTGCATTTATTTTCAAAGGCTAAGGGATTTATAAAACACAAAAACGTAATAAACTGCCTGTATTTAGCTGCCTAATTCCCCATGTTGACTCTTGATATTTATATCGCGAATTAAACATATTATTTTGTTTCCTATTATTTTCATTTATCTTGATTGTTGTTCTTTCTGTCAAACTTAGAATTATTGTTTTCAATAAAAGTTAGATGGTTTAATAATTTGAACATGCAAAATAAGAAATATTCTTGTTTATACTTATGACCCCCGTTGTTTCCCACTTATGACCCCCCCCCCCCCCCCTTGCTTGCATGTGCGCGATCAGCTCAGCATGGCGCTTAGTTCACATGACGATTTTTTTTCTTTCTCTAGGATGGTTGTTGGGCTTTAAGGGAAGGAATATCTCCTTTTTTAGCCCAGTGTCTTTCGTCTGTGGTTCGGTTACTATCTTTGTTAATAATGTCCTCACTTATGCAGAGCATACATGGTTTTTTTTAGTGAAAACACGTCTGTATGATCTTGACACCCTTGAACCACACTTTCATATTGTAAAACTGGGGTTTAGAGGGGTAAACCTTATTTTTCTTATTTCTGCTCTAAAATATAGATTGTGGGTACTCGCTAGCACCTTATCGTCCGTACTGGTTATGAACAGTCTCAATAAAACCGTGTCTGCTATTTTCGTTTATTTGCTGTATTCTTTGCTTCCGAAGGATCTAACTATTCAGAACTTATTTAGCTGTCTAGTAATGCCATTGACCATATAGCATGTCATAACTGGTTGCGTCTTCTATTACTGGCGTTTTAGTGTGCTTTGATACTAGTTTTGCTTGGATTCTTCCTCTTACAAGAAATAAACATGGCTCCGTATTACGATGTGTGACATGGTGAATTCTTTCATTTTTCCAAAAGGCTACTTCTCCTGTGAAAATTTGCGATACTATTATTATTTATACTCGGCACATAGGTTGTGGGTGCTCGTTAGAACCGCCTCATTGAGGCGGTTCTATCGAGTTCCAACAACCTATGTCTTGGAGCAGAAATAAGAAAAATAATGCATACACCCTTAAACCCCAGTTTACTCTATATCAAGTGGGATTTAGTGGGGGGGGGGGGGATTTCACGGACATGTTGACATGATTGTTATTCTTATGTTTTAACCACGAAGTGTGCTAGTTACACGTCAACAGCCCCCGCCCATTGGGGCTTGAAGAAATAAATGGGCTGCATGATGCTTCCACGCAGAGCTGAATCTGACCGCGCACGAGTACTGGTAAACCGCTTAGAGGATCTAAGCCTGCCCAGGCAAAGAGGTGCGAGTCGGACCGTCCATGCTTATAAACCTTATTGGTTTCATTGGGCGACGGGGCTTGAGATGTCAATTCATCTCAATGTCGGGTAAAAAACCCACAAAATTGGAAGCAACGTCTCCAAAATGACCTTTATAGTGTTGACGGGGACGTTAAACATCAAATCAAACAAACAAATAAAAAAGTTACACGTCAACGAAATTCGAGCTTCAGGGAATGAAGTCCTACCTTAGTGCACTTCATGCATTAATTGTGATTTATTGATTAGATTTTGATTTGCCAATTACTTTATATTATTCTAGTAAGGAACCTGGCGTTTCAGTCTTAAAGAAATAATGGTCACGCAAAGCATAATAGTACAAGAAGGTTGCGATAGTTTAAACATAAATCTTTCTGCTCGAGAAGAAAACTGTTGATCTAAAGAGGCCTTTTGGAAAGTAATGTATCGAAAATGTTTCCTCTGATGATACCCAAGCGGTAACTGTTTTGAAAGGCAGAGGTCGTGAGTTTGATTGCAGGCTTTTCTAGTCGAGGTTCCGTCTACAAATGACCTGTGATAGATTTGATCTTTACATTGTCAGATATGTTGCAAAACAAATTTTGTAAAAGGAGTTGTTTAAGACATTAATACATTGAACGCCTCGCTCGGGCCACGTGTGAGACGCCAAGTTCAGGTGGTTTTTCTCCGGGTACTCCGGTTTTCGCCCACCTCTGATTAACGATCGGCTCGATATGAGTGAAATAATCTTGAAAGGGCCGTAAAACCCAAACCAAAAAAAAAGAGAAAAATACATTGAACACTTTTGTCTGAAAAAAAAAAAAAAACAAGGAAGGTTTTTTTAAGCACGAAAATTCAGTCTGGAGAAGCCCGGGTTCGATCCTGCGACCCCTGGTTTACAAGACGAGTAGCATAACCACTACACCACGGAGGTTTCTAAACTATGAGAGAACCAACGCCGAGGCTCGTAGTTACGTAAAATCGATTTTATATCACCAGCATTTTACTGACAATTCAAGATGTTTTGGGGTTATAATAACCACTTGGCCATTTTGTGGGAAAGAAACTGTCCTTTTGGCTTCCCGCTATTGATGTTTCAATTAGGGTCTAGTTGTTTTATGCCTGTGATTCGTTCCCTTTGTTGTCACTGATGGGAGCTGTGGGTTAATTGTATCACTTTCGTCTGCCTTTGAAAGTATGTTTTGGCGTTTCCCGGGAAAAAAGCTGTTCTTCTGGCTTTCCATAAAAAACAAGACGCCTATACAATTCTGACTACCTGAACCCCACTTTTATATGGTAAAACTGGGGTTTACGGGGATTACCTTATTTTTCTTATTTCTGCTCTAAAATATAGAATGTGGGTACTCGTAATAACCGCCTCGATAATATAGATTGTGGGTACTCGTTAGAACGAGTAACAATCTATATTTTAGAGCAGAAATAAGAAAAATATCACAATTCTTATCGGAAAATTTTCTTCTTTTTTTTCGGCGGTAAAATTTACAATGTATTTGAAGAGGTGTGTTTTTGTAATGTACATGTACTTGTGATGTTTTAATAATGATGACGTTGCTTTACATTTTTATATTAATGCTTCTTTCCCATTGGTGTCTTTAATGGGAGGAGTAAGGCAATTAACCTTTTTTGTACCAAATCTACATTTCAAAACGTAAGGGTGTCAGGTTGTGTTTTCTTCAAATTTTATTCGGAAAATGGCTGATCTTTTTTGCAAACAGTGTAGGTCTTGATCAGACGCCGCGTTCTGTCACGTCTGATCTAGGCCTATACTGTTTGCTAATTATTCGTTTTGGGGGTTTCTGGTACAAAATGGGTTAAATCGATTCCTGATCATTGCCTTCACTTCTGTTTTGCGTGATAATTTATATGGAAAACATCTAAATAAAGTTATTGTTTTTCGCCAATTTAATAAAGTTACACACGCAGCAGCCATGTGGGATGAAAGTTTACTCAGATGGTCTTTGTCAAAAATTCAAGATGTCCGTCAAGGCAGATAGCTTTTTGAATCAATTATGAAAACATAAATTCAAAACCAATGTTTTGAGGGGCATAATGTTTTGCAAATAACTCGGGGGACAGCTCCTTTACAGAACTGTTGAAATCATAAGGGTTAATTCGCCTTTGACCTTGAGCATCGGACGCGAAGTTTGTAAATATTCCACGAAACCTTAAATGGAATTTTACTAGGAAAGCATATATATTTACACACGTTAGGGTTTTGTAACCCTGTAGTTAAACACGACTGACCGCCGTTTTTCCTTAGGATAAATATTAGTAGAAAATGTAAAATATACAGTAAAATGCCTGTATTAAGACCACCTTTGGGACTGTTCAAAAGTGGCCTTTAAGACCACTTTTGAACAGTCCCAAAGGTGGTCCCTGACCAGAGGACCCTTCTTAAAAAGCTTTTTAAAGCAGAATTAGTCTTAATTTTTAATGGTCTTAATAGCGGAATTCCATTATATATGTAAATTATACGGATAAAGAACATTTGACCTATTTCGTTACACTCAAATAGTACAGTACTTTAACATCATGAAAACACGCCTATATAATTTTGACCCATTTGAACCCCACTTTTGTATAGTAAAACTGTGGTTTGCAGGGGTACACCATATTTTTCTTATTTCTGCTCTAAAATATAGAGCGTGTGTACTCGTTAGAACCGCCTTATCGAGCGGTTCTAACAAGTACCCACACTCTATATTTTGAGTAGAAATAAGAAAACTACTGCAATTTTTCATCCAAAAAGTTTCGTTTTTTCGGTGGTAAAGTTTCCGATGCATTTGTATAGGCGTGTTTTTGTAATGAATTGTCGCTGATCATGAGTTGTATTCCCTCATCCATTGTCATGTATTGAGGTTTTACGTCCCCGTCTACACTAGGTCATTTTGGTACCGTTGCTTCCGATTTTGTGGGACTTTTCCCGACATTGAGATGAAATGACATCTCAATCCCTATTGCCCAAAAGAAACGCAAGGGTTTAAGGAGCAGCCCAACTTGCACCATTTCTTCTGGTCTTAAACCATCTAAACGGATAACCAGTAATGTGAAGTCCGGTAGGTTTCAGCTCTGCGCGGAAGCACCATGCAGTCCAATATACTTCTCAAAGCCCCGATGGAAGGGGACGCTCCTTTATCCTTGCTCTTTTTTCATTTACACGTACACGTGTATTTACAAAGATGTTAAGTTCAGACCTTTTGCAAATCTTTTACGGTCATGGAGTTAATTTATGGTTATAGGCAATATCACAATGTAATTGTGTAGACTTTAGTTTATACCAATTTATTATAATTCGATGGCGATGAAAGCTTCAAGCTTATTGAATCGCTCTCGAACACTCATTCCGGGTGTTTTCATGCGCGCGCGAGAGAGAGGCAGTGGCCTTTACACCACTGCTACCCATTTACACCTGGGTGGAGTGGGGCAGTGTCATTACGTGTCTTGCCAAAGGACACATCTCGATACCGGTGACCGGATTCGAACGCGTTAACCACTGCGCTATCGAGACTTTGCAAAAAGCTATACATTTTACTTATAATGCTTCCAAGTGGTGCGGCCCCCGCCAATCGGGTTTTGAAGAAACAAATGGCCTGCATGATGCTTCCACGCAGAGCTGAAACCGACCCCACACGAGTACTGGTAAACCACTTAGAGGATCTAAGCCTGCCCAGGCAAAGCGATGCGAGTCGGACCGTCCATGCCTACAAACCCTATTGGTTTCACTGGACGACAGGGCTTGTCATTTCATCTCAATGTCGAGTAAAAGTCCCACAAAATTGGAAGCAGCGTCTCCAAAATGACCTACACAGGGTTGACGGGGACGTTAAACCTCAAATCAAACAAAACAAATCCAAGTGGTAATCAAAGCACTAAATGTACTGATTGTCTCGTGTGTTGGCTGGGGAAAAGGTCCTGAACAAGAACTTATCCCTATCCATGTACAGGGTGTCCAAAAAGTAAGTTAACAGTTTTAACCCGTCATAACTTTTTTAATTTTAAAGCTGTTTTGATGAACAATATTCCAAATTAACGCACATATCCTAAAGTTTTTATACGACATAATTAAAACGCGCCAAAATAATTGACGTTGTCGCAAAATGACGTCATTTAAAATCTTGTTTTTTCCAAGATGGCGCGTTTGACGTTAGCCCAGCGTATTTTCATTGTAAAGAACTTTTACGAAACTAAAAGCGCTACAGATGTTCAAAGAAAATTTAAATATTCATTTAATGGTGATACTGTAAGTCGACTAAATATCTACAAGACTATCAGAAAATTTGAAGAAACGGGATCGGTGAAAGACGCGCAAAAGTCGGGACGGCCGAAGACCAGTAGAAGTGATGAAAATGTGAGCACGCTTCAAGAACTTATGCAAGACAGTCCTGAAAACTCAATTCGGCGTACATCCTCGGAGACAGGTATCCGTTCATAACATAATAAGAAAAGATTTAGAACTTTATCCATATAAAATACAAATTATGCAGAGCTTAAATATAACGGATCAAGTGGAAAGGCTATCATTTTGTAACTGGGCATCAGACGTTATTGACACTTACGCCGATGCTTTTAATGATGTGTGGTTTAGCGATGAGTCACATTTCCTTTTATCAGGACATGTTTGCAAACAGAACATGAGATTTTGGGCAAATGAACAGCCCCACCAAATAGCAGAAAGGCCACTCCATAGCGATAAAATTACAGTTTGGTGTGCTATGTCATCCAGGGGAATCATTGGACCGTATGTGTTTAGCGATACTGTTAATTCAGACCGCTACATGTCGCTATTAAACAACAAGTTTTTACCGGAATTGCGGAAACGATCAACTGACATTAACAGTGAATGGTTTATGCAAGATGGAGCAACACCACATACGGCTAACAAAGTGTTAGATATGTTACATGACACATTTGATGAGCGGGTAATTTCCAGACGATATCCCGAAGTGAAACAATGCGGCGTAACTTGGCCTGCGCACAGTCCAGACCTGAACCCCTGTGATTTCTTTCTTTGGGGTTATCTTAAATCGGTTGTTTACAAGCCCAGACCCACAGATACTGCTATGTTATTAAAACAAATACGCAGGGAAGTCAAGAAGATAAGTGTTGGCAATTGTGCTAGAGTAATTGAAAATTTCAAGCAGCGAGTACGGGAAGGAAAACGTCGAAAGGGGCGGCATCTGGAAAACGTCATAAATTACTAAATTGACGTCACTGGACAAATTTGGTATTTTTTGTTTATTGTTTGTTATTTTTTTATGCTTTAATGGATTTGTATGAAATTTTATAAGAAAAAACTTAAGGATATATGCTATGTCTGTGAGAAATTTTATACCGCTTTCACAACGTTATGATGTATTAAAATCTCGTCAAAACTGTTAACTTACTTTTTGGACACCCTGTATTTCTTCATCATTAGCAATCATAGCAAAGCAACAGGTAAGGTTGGTATTTTGTGATAACTGAAGGATAGTTTTCCTTATCTTTCCATATAAACCTATATTGTGGGTAGTCATTAGAACCGCCTCGCCGAGGCGGTTCTAATGAATACCCAAAACATAGATTTTTATGGATAATTGACAAAAACTATCATTCATTTATCACAAAATAGCAAACGTATCTGTTGCTATGTTCTTGTCACATGAACAATAGCAGGCGGGTAGCTTCTAGAGTATTAGTCACTGTGGCTCGATTGATAAATAATATACCCAATTCTGGTCCATTCATCAGAAACTTCGAACTTGCACAGATGGGATCGCCAATACTGTATGGGACTCCAGTGTTTTGTCGGTGTCCAATATTAGCCTCTTGGAGTTTTACACTTTATCAACTTATACAATGCATTCCTGTGGGGAAACATTGTATACAAAACCAAAAATGTTCAAAAGAATCGCTACAGCTAGGCTTAGATTGCATGCGTCTTAGGAACAATGAATAGACGATATTTGAATTAAGTTTATATCGAAGCATTGTATACAAAATATCTTAAACGCTGCTACATCTAGTCTTGTGGTAATCAATATAGAGGATTTTACACTGGTGGCCATTTCATATTATGAAACGAGCCTTCGGCAATTTTGATACATTTCATTTGAAATGACCACGAATGTACCATTCTGTTTATCATAAAACGCTTTTATATCGAGTTTATTTGCAAAAGAATAACAATAGAAACCATAGGGTTGTCACGCACGGCGCGCCAGTAACACGCGTGGTCATATGATTGTACTAAATGACGTTATCCTCTAAATAACTGCGGTGTTATATGATAAATAAAGAATACCAGGTTCGTGTCTTTTGATATCAAGTTTATCAGGCAAGGCGCCGAGAATGCTTGTAGAATCGCGAGGCTTGCCGAGCGATTCTACATGCGTTCTTGAAGCCGAGCCTTATACACTTGATATCAACTGACACGAATCTGGCATTCTCTATATAGGGGGTAACTGATAAACATCAATACAAGTCATCCTAAGACCAATGAGCAGTCTACCAGATTTTAATGCATATCACAAATGAAACACGTGTTTTCATTGGCTAGAAACGCACCACTTGCAAGTCGCTATTCTGCGGTAGATGCACAGCGGACTCTATCACATTTGAATTGGACCGGTCCAAGCCTAGTCTGATAGTGCCAGGTCCAAGCCCAGTCTGATAGTTCCCGCTGCCGAAACAACCGGTTTTTTCTTACGGACGGTCACGATTAATATACTGGTTTTTATTTCTGGTTATCGCTCCGTTGAATTGCTGGAATTCAACCTAACAACAACACGTCCGTCACCTTTCAATTGTTGGTGTTTGTGGTGAATCATTTTGCAGTATTTCTTCAATGCACTAAAAATAATAGAATCCTAAGGTTAATGGACTGCCCTCGGGCCAGGGCCTGGAGCGGTGCCGGGTTAATATGGCTCGGGCCATATCAATCCGGCGATCCAGGCCCTGGCCCTCGGGCAGTCCATAAACCTTGGTAGAGCCCTCAGACTTGATTACTATTGCAAAAAGATATTTTAATGCAGTTTTGTAAATATTTGACCACATTAGCCCTTCCGGACTCGTAATAAATTGTTAACGGCTAAACTTCTTAATCAGGGTTATCGGTACCATAAACTACGTAAAGCCTTTTCAAAATTTTATAGACGTCATTCTGATTTAATTTCAAAATTCACTATTGGACTTAAATCTCTTCTGCAACAAGGTCTATCGGTACCCAAATTTAAGGTGACTTAGTATATAAATTCAGAAAAATATATAACCGCAATGACTTCAGCACCCAATTACGTAAAATCATTCTTCGATATAAATAGTTTGGACTGCATGCATGGCAGTTAACCAAATCACGGTTGACAACTTTGCTTCCTTCTTTAATTGCACGCCGGTGGGTCAGGCGTCAGATTCTATGACGGTTCCAGCGTAAAGGCGTACTGAGAATTAGAGCTATCTAATTCAATGTAACGTTGGTTGGTGCCTGATACTCTGTCTCTGGTTGGGCGCAGCGGAGTCTAACTGTTGGTTTTCCTTTGCTCCGGCATTTCAGTGGTTTCTTGCTGTCGAGTCCTGACTGTTGTTTCGTTTCTGTGGTTGTTTGATTTTGTGTGTTCACGGAGATGTCGCGGTTTATTTTTGTTATGGTTTGTCTTATGGTGTTTGTTTCGCTTATATTATTTTATTTTGGATAGCCTATTTGCCATTTTGTAGGAAAGTAACTGTCCGCTTGGCTTTCCGCTGTTGATGTTTCCATTGGGGTCTGTTGTTTCATGCAGTTTGTGTTTCTTTGCCTTTGGTGTCTCTGATGGGAGCTGTGTATTGTATCGATTCCTGATCATTGCCTCCACTTCCATTTAGGGATGGTATTTATATGGTATTTTGTAAATAACATATCTGAAGAACTGCTATGGCTGGAGTATAAGTCTAATGTCTTGTTTTAATAGTCTTTATCATAACCACCCTTTAATTGAGTGGATATATAGGGGATCTTACACGAGTGTTCATGTATTATTGAATTTATTAAACGAGTATAGGAAAAGGGATAAAATGCGAGGCTTTGCCGAGCATTTTATCCCTTTTCCTCAACGAGTTTTATAAATTCATTGATACATGGGCACGAATGCAAGATTCTATTTATCATATGACATTTTAAGCGCATTTTATTCGCGATTGTTTACAAAAATGTCAATATTCCGCTGTTAGTAAACGCGACGTCGTTAAAGACGTCGTACATGTAACGTTACGGGACGTATCCAGCTAATTTGCATATTGAGTCCACTAGTGGATTATCGAAAATATTACATGGCGTTAGTACACTCTCAGATGCGACGTCATATGATGAATAAAATTAGTGCTATAGCTATACTAAAAGCAGGATGTTTTGCATACATGTACTTCTAATGGTCAATGTGTACATGATTGATTAATTTTTTAAATGAAATTCTCTTAACATTAGGCTATCTTATGCCTATTGTTGAAGCTTAAGAGAACCTTGTGAAACCCGGCTGAAAGGCGTATTCCAGAATTCCGTTTAACATAAGAGATACAGACGCTGTCACCGTATAATGGAAAATACTAGTTTCAGATACGCATGAATGAATTTTTATGTACTTAATGCTGGATAGTTAATAATATATTTGGCCTGGGATCATTTAAACATTGTTTTTGAATTATATGCTAATGGCAGTTTGCCAGTTATAAATAAATGATAAGCCTTTTCGTTTTATGAAACTTCATCAGTTCCAGCATGTTCTTGTCACTGTAATTGGGTAAGCCCTTGGGAAAAGGTACTTATCGCATAGGCAACCATCAAAGAACAAATGCTCAGGCAAGCCTAAGCATAGACGCAGATTGGCCGTAGCCTTTGGTACTTACAGACTTGTAGAAGAGACCTTGAGGTGACTCATTTAATCAAGAAGTAATGTGCGTCTAGTAGTTAGTTGCGCATGCGCACTTTTATCAAAGGAGGTCGAGTCTGAGAATGAAATAACGCCTTATATTACATGCACAGCAGAGAAATACTATGATTTCTACAAGACTTCAACTTTGTATTTTCCTATTTGCTAAGGAAAAATCAGGGAAATAAATCTCTTTAGCTGGAACTAATTTTTTACAAGATACAAGATACCGCTTTTGCAGTCAAATTGTTTTATTTAAAAACGCGGGAAAGTTTCAGACACGTCGACGTCATTGCAGTGGTGTCCGGTGAGATATCAAAAGTCTTTCAGAATGCGTGACGTTTGAGTTGGATGCAACGCTGAAACGAAGAAAACATAGACATGGCCATTAAATAGGAAGCACGTTTAGCTTTCTTTACTCTCACAGTTAAGTTGTTTTATCACTGAAACACTTTATTTCTTCTACTTCTATTCAAAACTGTAGAAAGCACTTTCAAAACGGCGTCCATCCAGTTTTTCTTCCAGCCAGTTTCTGTAACACTTCGCTGATTGATCTGTAAATATGAGCTGTGAACTGTACAGCAATTCAGATCCAAAACTCAAGATCCAAACTGTCCTACAAGTGTATGGAAGTGCATGTAATATACAGATTATTCATTTCTTCTATTTGAAAGACGGGATTTATAAACCTCGGGTTTGAAACAATCCGTTAAAGAAACTCGTACTTCGCACTCGTTTCTTTTTCGGATTGTTTTACCTCCCTCGGTTTATAAATCATGTGATTTATAAACCTCGGGGGTGAAACAATCCGTTAAAGAAACTCGTGCTTCGCACTCGTTTCTTTATCGGATTGTTTTACCTCCGTCGGTTTATAAATCCCGTATTTCAAATAGTAGAAATAGGAGAATGAATAAACTCTATTTATTACATTTCTAACAATGAATTATCTATTTTCTCGGTGAAAGAAAACCCAATAATCGTCCAACAGTGAATTATTTCATTACTCGCTTCGAACGTTTTGACGTCATAATTGCCAGGCGACGTTGCTGACGTCGTTGGTAACAACAATAACAATAGTTTACGTTTGGCGGAAAATCTGATAAAATCATAGAAATCAGACTTCATTTGTCTAAATCGCGACGGAAGTAAGGGCGAGGATTGTGGCCACGTAAAATCGATTTAAGCCCCCCAGTGGAAATCTTCCACTGACCGTTCCAAGGCGGCTCTTCTGTGGCGATTTAGTTATGTTGTTGTTTGTTACTTACTGTGTGTATCACTTGTGTATTTTGGTTTTGGATGGCCATATGGCCATTTTGTGGGAAAGTAACTGTCCTTATGGCCTTCCTTTGTTTAGGTTTCCATTATGGTCTGGTCGCTAAATGTTTGTATTTCTTTCCCTTTGGTGTCTTTTATGGGTGGAGTAAGTTAATTGTATCAATTCCTGATCTTTGTTTTACTTCTACTTTTCAATTTTCGCATCCATTTGACGTTTTTGAGGAGAGACCTGCAACACGAAGATAAGGTATTTTTTTCTTGAAAAATACAGTTCTAATTTCAAGACATCTGTATTTCAAGGACAGGATGATTTTTGCATTGAAATGAAAATAAGATGGCGACTGATTTTCAAATTAAACCACGCCTCCTGAAATTCATACCCTGACTGGAACTAATTTGGTTGGAAATCAGAATGGTTGAATTTGAAAATTTAAAGGTAAAACATGAATGGAAATGTAATAAACAGTTAATTTTGTTGTATTGATTGATTACGGAGAAATAATTCAGTCGTGTTCTAAGGCTTTCGGGTAAAAACAAACACGTTCGGTATCGCTCATTCGTTTTTTACTCGGAAGCCTTAGAACACTTCTGAATTATTTTAACCGTAATCGATCAAAAAAAAAAACCAAAAAAAAAAAACAAATGAATTCTAAGTAATAAATTCGATAGATAATCAGCTAGTGGATAAAATATGTAAAGTAATTAGATACGCCCCATAACGTTACATGTTCGACGTCGTTTACAAATGCCGGAATATTGAAATTTTTGTAAAACAATCGTGAATAAAATGCGTTTTAAAATGCATATGATAAACAGAATCTTACATTAGTGTGCATGTAGTGTTGAATTTATTAAACTCGTTAAGGTAAAGGGATAAAATGCTTGGCGAAGAATCGCATTTTGTCCCTTTTCCTCGACTCGTTTATTAAATTCTGTAATACACGAATGCCCATGTAAGATCCTCTATGAAGTACATAAATCGTGGAATGCAAACGACCGTTTTTCGTTTGTGACGAGTCAACTGCTGCACTTACATCGTAATTGGTTTAAACAATATTTACTCATTTTAAATAGATAGGCAAGTTACAACAGTACATGTACAAATTGCAATGACAGGATTTGAAAACAAGCGAAACGCTTATGTGAATCATCTCCTGTTGCGAATGAGTAGGTGTGGAATGCATGTTGTATGGATTCTTATCATAAAATAGTTTACAGTTTTCTACGACTGAGAATGAAGATGAGAAAAGAGACATAATAATAAAAATCAAAAGACTCCACAATCGTAATTTTTCTTAAGGAGTATAAGCAAAGGCGTCAGGGCCCATATAGATGATTGGGTAATAAAGAGATCTACATCCACTAGCTTCGTTTCTCTATTAAAGTCATTTATCAGATGAAATTATCAGCTATTTTTATTATTTATGCTCCAAATTAAAGTACCATCGGATATAATTACAAAACATAACTCATTATTTAATAATAATTGCATGCATTTTAATTCAAAATGACACACACGTTAAAGCAAAATATTTAATAGCTCAACTGCAACGTTTGCGATCCAATGGCTTACATAAATTTTTAACACAACATCGCAGTGCATTTGCACCGTTAAGATAACGGATATAATGTGAGCCCCGCCAAGCGAATTTGTGTCTTCGAGCATTCAGTCATGACAAATTTTAACTGCGCATGCCAAGCCATTCAGAGGGGCCAGGGATATGGCTTTCTGTTTGAAGGTTCCTCTTGATTCACTGCTTGTATGAGCGAGCAGCGAAGGTTCTGGCGAGACTGCGCGAATGCGCAGGCTCGCCTGAACCTTCGCTGCTCACATAGGCGATAAGTACCAAAATCGCTTGACGGGGCCCATATGTTCTATAAGAGGGTTAGCCTTTGGAAGCAAGACATACACCACAGAACTGGAAAATATGAAGTGTATATGTTTTCTGGGCCAGACTAGCTAGTTTCGGTCATTTAGGCCTCATCAGTGACCCTAAAATATTTTCAAAATTCCTCAATGGAATCAATGGTCCCAAGGGACAAGAAAATATTAACTACACTCTAATGTAGGACAGGGAGACTTTTTACGGCCGCCACACATTCCCAAACACCAGCTGTAGTGACGTTAAATATGTTCTATAAAAGGGTTATCCTTTGGAAGCAAGGCATACACAACAGGAGTGGAAACTATGAAGTGTACATGTTTTCTGGGCCAGACTAGCTAGTTTCGGCCAATTAGGCCTCATCAGTGACCCTCAAATATTTTCAAAATTCAAAATAGGTTTGTTTCTGAATCATCAGGTTAACAGATCATGAGGGTAAAGTTAGTTCCCGGTTCCGGTTCTTGGTTCCTTGTTTCAGGTTCAATGGTTCCTCGTTCCTGGTTCCCTGAGTCTGGTTACAGGTTCCCGGTTCCCTGTTCCCTGTTTCCGATTTGATTTTAAGTATGAAGAAGTTTGCCTTCTTTAGATGGAAATGTCTCGTAGTTGATAAAGAATGCCATCGTGACTCAGTTGCAACCTTTCGATCCGCATTTATAACATTACGAAAACACGTCTATACTAATACATTGTAAATTTTATTGCAAAAAAAACGAAAATTTTAAGATGAAACATTGTGATAATTTTCTTATTTCTGCTCAAAATATAGATTGTGGGTACTCGTAAGAATCGCCTCATTGAGGCGGTTCTAACGCGTACCCACAAACTATATTTTAGAGCATCCAACGAGTACCCACAAACTATATTTTAGAGCAGAAATAAGAAAAATAAGGTTTACCCCTGTAAACCCCAGTTTACTATATAAAAGTGGGGTTCATGGGGGTCAAAATTAGGCGTGTTTTCGTGACGAGGACATCATCAGTTGAGCGGGCCGTGTGTACGCCGCCTCATTGCGATGGCTTGCAGCGGGACGTAGCTGGGAGGAACGGGGAACGAGTTCCCGGTTCCCAATTTGATTTAAACATTACTCAAACACGTCTATACAAATCTCTCATTACCACCTTTATCACATAAAAAATGAAAATTTTATGATGAAAAATTGTGATATTTTTCTTATTTCTGCTCCAAATATAGATTGTGGCACTCGTAAGAACCGCCTCATCGAGGCGGTTCTAACAGGTACTCACAATCTATATTTTAGAGCAGAAATAAGAAAAATAAGGTATACCCCTAGAAACCCCAGTTTTACTATATAAGTTGGGTTCAAGGGAATCAAATTTATATAGGCGTGTTTTCGTGATGTATGTAAAGGTTTATCTGTTTAACATAAAAATATTTAAAAAAAACTTGTCAGTTAATATTTATCCCCACGCTTAAAAGAAAGCGTTGGGGATATTGTGAACGCCTTCGTCCGTCTGTCCATCCGTCCGTCCGTCCGTCACGCTATCTCCTCGTTAACCGCTATTCAGGATGAAACCCAATTTGGTACATTACTTCCTTACATGATGAGAGCGGGTGAGAGCAACATTAAAATTGGCTCCGCCCACATGGGGAGAAAGCGTGGGGATTTGCGATGGCTTGCCATCGACTTCTCGCTCTAGTTTATGTTAACCTAACGTAGTTGAAGCCTTTTGAATCGCATTCATAAGAACATCATCAATTTGAGCAGAAAAAGAACCCGGTTCCCGTTTGCCGATTTGATTTAAATATGAAAGGGTTTGCCTCGTTAAGATGGAAGTGCTTTATACAGTAATCAGTTGATAAGTAATGTCATCCTAACTCAAATGCAGCCTTTTGATTCGCATTTATAAGAACATCATCAATTTGAACAAATAAGGTTCCCGGTTCCCGATTTGATTTAAGTATTAAAGGGTTTGCATTGTTTAGATGGGAATGCTTTATACAGTTATCAGTTGATAATGAATGTCATCTTTACTCAGGTGCAGACTTTTTATTCGCATTTATAAGAACAACATCAATTTGAGAAATAGGGAGTTCCCGGTTCCCGATTAGATTTGAACATGTAAAGGGTTGCCAGCTTTAGATAGAGATGTTTTGTTTAGTTATCAGTTGACCAGGAATGCCATTCTTACTTAATTGCGGCCTTTTATATCGCATTTACAGCAAAAGTCACCAACTTCTGCAAATAAGGGACCGGAAACTATTCCCGGTTCCCGATTTGATTTAAATATGTAAAGGTTTGTCAACTTTGCATACAATTTGGTTAAAGGCCTATCAGTTAATAAATTATGTTATGATTTACACCGAAACATTCTAAAGGCTTATGAGTTGCTAAATAATGTTATCCGAAGTTACAAGCAGCCGTTTGAATAGCTATTATTGTCGTTTTTGTATGTTGTGTGCAAATAAAGAACCGCGACCCGGTTCCCGATTTGATTCAGGTATGAAGCGGCTTGCCTGGTTTAGATGGAAATGCTTTATACAGTTATTAGTTGATCAGGAATGTCATCCTAACTCAATTGTAGCCTTTTGATTCGCAGCTATATAAACATCATCTATTTGAGCAAATAAGGAACCGGGAGTTCCGGTTCCCGGTTGACGATTTGATTTGAATATGAAGGGGTTTTGCCTTCTTTAGGTGGAAGTGTTTTATACAGATATCAGTCGATAACGAATACCATCCTTACCTACAGTACAACCCGCGCAAAATAAAAGTGAAGGCAATGATCCGGAATCGACACAATTAACCCATAGCTCCCACCAAAGACGCCAAACGGAAAGAAACACGAACATGAAATAACTAGATCCTAATGGAAACATCAATAGCGGAAAGCCAAAAGGAGAGTTACTTTGCCACAAAGTGGCCAATCGCCTATCCAAAACAAAAAAAAATATTAGCGAAACACACACAACCTCGCGTTGAGCGGGCCCTGGCATGAAGGATTAAATCTGTGTCGACCACCGCGGATACGCGCCAGTCGTGGAGATCGCGGAACAATCGCGGTATTTCCGCGGCGTTATACAGGTATAAAATTGATTATCCGCATTACCTGTCTTATACTCTGTCATAGGTATATAAGTGAAACGCGGCGAATCCACGGTGTGTACACCGCGGGACCTAGCGCGGAGTCATGCGAGGAAACGCGGCGGACCAAAGCAACTAGACTGTAAGGTTTCGCGGGTTCAAAAAGATGTAATGATCACCCCTGTAGCCCCCATTTTATAAGCCCCGTCCATCGGGCTTGGAGAAATAGACTGGGCTGCATGATGCTTCCCTACAGAGCTGAAACCGACCGCACATGAGTATTTGTAAACAGCTTAGAAGACTCAGCTTGCCTAGGCAAGGTGTTGCGAGTCGGACCGTCTCTACATATAACTCATATTGGTTTCTTTGGGCGGAAGGGCTTGAGATGTCGTTGTCTGGTAAATGACCACAACTCGGAAGCAACATCTCCAAAATTGCCTTAATAGTGTTGACGTGGACGTAAAATTCAAACAAATAAACAAAACCCCACTTTGTATAGATAAAACAGGGGTACCCGAATTTTATGGTGACTTAGTATATAAATTCAGAAAAATATATAACCGCAATGACTTCAGCACCCAGTTTCGTAGGGTAGTTCTTCGATATAAAAAGATTGGGTACAACATGGATATTATACGACAGACTGCATGCATGGTAGTTAACCCAATCACGGTTGGCAACTTTGCTTCCCTCTTTAATTGCACGCCGGTGGGTCAGGCCTCAGATTCTATGACGGCTCCAACGTAAAGGCTTATTGAAAATTAAAGAGATAATGTTGGTTGGTGCCTGATGCTCTGTCTCTGGTCGGGCTCATCGGAGTCTAACTGTTGGTTTTCTTTTGCTCCAGCATTTCAGTGGTTTCTTGCTGTCGAGTCCTCACCGTTGTCTCACCTCTGTGGTTCTTTGATTTCTGTGTTCTCGGAGATGTTGCACTGGTGGGTTAGGAGGCCTTCATGCGGACTGAACAAATTATTTGTCTAAATCGCGACGGAAGTAAGGGCGAGGATTGTGGCCACGTAAAATCGATTTAAGCCCCCCAGTGGAAATCTTCCACTGACCGTTCCAAGGCGGCTCTTCTGTGGCGATTTATTTATGTTGTTGTTTGTTACTTACTGTGTGTATCACTAGTCTTTTAATTTTGGATGGCCATATGGCCATTTTGTGGGAAAGTAACTGTCCATATGGCCTTCCTTTGTTTAGGTTTCCATTATGGTCTGGTCGCTTAATGTTTGTATTTCTTTCCCTTTGGTGTCTTTTATGGGTGGAGTAAGTTAATTGTATCAATTCCTGATCTTTGTTTTACTTCTACTTTATAGGGATATACACTATTTCATTTTATTATTTCTGCTCTCCAAGACATAGGTTGCGGGTTGTCGTTAGAACCGCCTCAGTGTTCAGAACGTCAATAAGAAAAATATGAAATATTTTCCTCGGAAAAGAATCCTGTTTTCAGCTATGAAAGAATGCACTTAGTCACACGGTGTTATCCTGAGGTATTCTGGTGTGAGGGGAATATGACAATTTGTTCAACCGAGCAGGTAATATTGCCCGAGGGCGAAGTCTGAGGGCAATATTACCTGTCAAGGGTCAACAAATCCTCAGACCGGGGCAACAAATGACGCTTCGCCGTAAAGCGAAATTTCCCACCGTAAAACTGACGATTTACCTCCCCAAATGACAGTACAGTTATCCTCCAAATGAACACATCGTTACTGGGTCGTGACGTCATGAAATTCTTCTTGGGCTAGCTGTTCAAAGCCTCGTTAGCTTAACGAGCACGTTAGTGGTCATTTGCAAGTTTAATACCATATATTTTGTTATCTTTGCTGAAAAGCTGTGAACAGCTTTTGCATATGCAAAAGCTGCTCACACTTTTTTCAGCAAAAATATTAGTATATTTGCCATATTAAATTATCAACGACGATTTGTTAAATAACGACGTCGTTAGTTTTGAACAACTGCCCCACCCCCGACCCCCACGTACTGCTGCAGCAATGAAATACGATTAAAAATCATTATAAGATAAATGGAATCGTACATCCATAGTCATTTCATATGAAATTTATGAAACTCGTCTAATGCACGTTTCATAAATTTCATATAAAAGGAACACTTGTGTAAGACTCTCTATTTATATTATGACGTCATATCTTAGAATGTAATAACGCCATGTCATAAATTCGTAATCCACTAGTGGATGAAATATGCAAATTAGTGAGATACGCCCCCTAACGTTACATGATCGACGTCCTTAACGATGACACTTTACCTAATGGTGGAATATTAACAATTTTGTCAAACGATCGTGAATAAGTTGCGTTTTAAATGTCATATGATAAATAGAACCTTGCATTCGTGCTCATGTATTATTGAATTTATTAAACTGGTTGAAGAAAAGGCAGTGTCCTCGCATTGTATCCCTTTTCCTCAACTCGTTTAATCAATTCAATAAAACATGAACACATATATATCATGTAAGATCCTCTATATAAAAGCAGAAAGATGACTGGATGTATTACGTGAATCACAGTTTTATCATTACGAAAACACACCTGTACAAATACATTGTAAATTTACATCCGCGGAAACGATTTTTTTAAGTTGAAAAATTGTGATTTTTTATTTATGCTTAAAATATAGATTGTGGTACACGTTAGAACCGCGGTTCTAACGACTACTCACAATCTATATTTAAGAGCAGAAATAGTAAAAATAAGATTTACCCCTGTAATTCCAAGTTTTACTAAATAAAAGTGTGGTTCAATAAGGTCAAATTCATAAAGGCATATCTGAAACTAATAAAAATTATATCAAACACCAGTGAAATGATATGTGAGTGAGTGTTTCAGTTTTACGTCCAACCAACAGCTAAGGTCATACGGAGACGGGACCTCGGTTTAAAGACTCATCCGAAAGTCTGGAGAAGCCCGGGATCGATCCTGCGATTCCTGGTTTACAAGGCGAGTAGCGTAACCACTACACCACGGACGCTTCTAATCACTAGTGACTGATACCATTTATATTGTTTCACTGTTGGGAATCGGAGCATTTTTTTGCTTATGTTCCGCTATAATTATTGTGTACTGCTATGAAATAAAACGACAATGTACCTTTTTCGGCGCATACCAAAAATTATTCATCTCGAGTGCTGAAAACATCCGAATTTTCACTCGTGCTTTGCACTCGAGGAAAAGTGGACGTTTTAGAACAGTCGATGAAATGTTTATGAGTCGCAGTGAAGTCGAGACTATTGTGTGTGCGCTTCCATGTGTATATTTGCAGCTTCATTTGCTTAACTATACACTGACCTGGGCTTTTTGTGTCGTTGCATTTGCTTCAAGCTTATAAACTTTGAAAACATTTACTTTGTCCTTCTTTAGTTGCTATGTTTTGTTGCGTATTCTAATGCAAGTGCGTATGTAACTTGATTGGATAACGTCAAACATTTGCGACAGTATTTTCTGCGATATACTGTCGGAAACCAGACGTCATCTTGTAGCATCGCTTTTCATTGGTGGTATTTGTTTGTTTGTTTTTGTTTTTTTTGTTTTTTTTGTTTTTTGTTTTGCAGCTCTCTGTGCTTTCCGTGTTGGACAAAAACATTTCTTAAACAAAACAAGTGAATTAGTGAATTAGAATGGGGATAACTGAGTTGTAAATTGACATTTGGGGAGGTAAATCGACGGTTTTACGGTCGCAAGTTCCGTTTTACGGCTTCACTGACGCGTCGCCGTAAAACCAAAATTTCCGAACGTAAAACCGCCGATTTACCTCCCAAAATGACAATTTTGAAAACAGTTATCCCCTAATTTGCAATTTGTATAACAACTGCTAATTCTTCATTTAAACATAGTTTTATTTAAATCATGTCCAATTTTGCTCGCTTCAACGTATTTTTTTTATTATTATTATTATTTTGTTTCTCTCTCTCTCTCTCTCTCTCTCTCTCTCTCTCTCTCTCTCTCTCTCTCTCTCTCTCTCTCCAAAATGGCACAAATGATATGATGCCAAAAGCAATTTCTAAATATTTCAGTTCATCACGTAAACACGCCTATATAATTTTGAACCCCACTTTTATATAGTAAAACTGGGGTTTACCAAGGTAAACCTTATTTTTCTTATTTCTGCTCTAAAATATAGAGCGTGGGTACTCTTTAGAACCGCCTCGATGAGGCGGTTCTAACGAGTACCCACAATCTATATTTTGGACAGAAATAAGAAAAATATCACAATTTTCATCTTAAAATTTTCATTTTTTCGGCGATAAAGGTGGCAATGTATTTGAATGGGCGTGTTTGCGTAATGTTGTCGTTTATATTCTCTGAGCTCGTCTTCATGTGTTGTAATTTTCAGTGTTTAGACTAATCTTAAGCCATTCATTAAGATCGTTTTTAAGGCGAATAGATGTGCCCAAATCACGAACTAGTTTACTAGCCATGTTTAAAAGAGATCTACGTATGGTATCAGAATATCTGAACCAGGAAGAACTTTCTTGAGAATCGATCTACTATTGAATGGCAGTATTAAATGTTGCATTATTGTAATTTTTTAAAGATACGCCCAAGGCGCATACATACCTCCCTTGGTGTGTAATACTTCATTTGTTACTTTTTAACTTTTCAGTCGATTAAAGAAAGAAGCGGAACTCATGCAGTTAGAAGCAGACGACCAATACGCAGATGACGTCAGTAAATGTTGGTCCTTCCTCGTGAACGGCGACCCATACACTGTTGTGCTTTATTTAGCTAGCGGTAGGTCCTCACGCTTTACCAGATAAATTTCATATAGGATGGACAGAACCAAGGGCGAGAATGTGGCCATATAAAATTGATTTAAGCCCCAGTATTGTTTTACTCTCCGTTCCAAAATAGAAGTGAAGGTAATGATCAGGAATCGATACAATTTCAGAGGCACCAAAGAAAAAGAAACACAAACATGAAATAACTAGACCCTAATGGAAACATCAATAGCGGAAAGCCAGAAAGACAGTTTCTTTCCCACAAAATGGCCAATTGGCTATCCAAAAAAGAAAGATATAAGCGATACACACACTCAAAGACAAACCATAACAAAAATAACCATAACCAAGGCTTTTCTTCTGTCTTAGTTTATTATTGTTATAGGCCGTCCTTTCATGTGCGTATTGCAAATATCTTATTTTATACCGCAATCAGGCATTCTTGTAACCGAATAAAGGGGGTCGAATATCTGCTCGCTATAATCGGTAGTGACCTACAATACCTTCGACTGACCCATAATACGTCTAGTGACAGTTTATAGACCGGACCTACTTTTCGGGTCCCTATTTTGCAAGCATAAACAATAATATGCAACCTTTTTTACACGAGAAAACAACGAAACTGCAAGTTATAATCTCTGCAATATTTATGTCACCAGATTTTCAGCTAAATTCTTAACTTCTCGGGCTTTCCTGGTTTGAATGGTCCGTTGGAATGATTGCGCACTGCTACAGGGGCTGCGGCTCAAGCTCGAAAATAAATTCTAAAGCTAAAATAAACTATTTATTTGCAGATTTTCATACAGAATGTAGAGCGCTGAGAAACTTTTATTCGAGCGTCTGTGTGGCGCGGTTTCGTCAGAAACTTCGCGCTATTTGACGTCACGTTATATTACGTGTGTGCGCCATGACACTGAGCCACACTGTCTGCTGTACTTTTTGCTTAAATTTGCTAAATTATTGCAAAACCCTTGATTGTTTGGAATTGCGGTATAAACTAAATACATGATTAGTGTCTTTAATAATAAAATGTAATCGGTTCGCCGCGACAATTTTATAGGGGCTCGCTAAAGCTCGCCCCTATAAAATTGTCTAAGGCTCGCCGCTTATATTTTATTATTAAAGACACTAACCATGTATTCACTATGTGGATAACCGTTTGGCCTTTCTGTGGAAAAGTGACTGTCCTTTTGGCTTTGCGCCTGTGACGTTTTTTATAGTGATGTTAATTTATATTCGTATCCCTTTGATGTCTTTACTAGTAGGTGCTAGGTAATTGTATCGGTTCTGGATCTTTGTCCCCACTTCTATTTTGAAAAAAAAATAGAGAACAAATAAATGTTTTACTTGAATAAATAGTCCGTCATGGCAAGTCAGTCCAGTTTTTGGATATTCAGAGTCACCACCTGTTTGGGAAAGAGCTGCTGACTCGGTTTAACTTTTGTCCGTTGTGTTTACTGTCGACATTCTATGTTTTGACTTATTTCCCTAGTGATATTGTGGGAAGAATTGGGGATCTGGTTGTATCAGCTCCTGATCGTTTTTTTTTTTTTTTTTTTTTAACTTTCAAAATCAGAGTCATTACGAAAACACGCCTATACAAATGTAATGTAAATTCTACTGCCGAGAAAACGAAAACTTTAAGATGAAAAATTGTAATAGTTTTCTTATTTCTACTTAAAATATGGATTAAAATATAAATTGTGCGTACACGTTAGAAGTCGGTTCTAACGAGTAACTAACAATCCATTAGGAAAACACGCCTATACAAATACATTGTAACCTATATCGCCGAAGAAATGCAATTTTTAAGATGAACAATTGTGATATTTTTCTTATTTCTGCTCAAAATATAGATTGTGGGTACTCGTTAGAACCGCCTCATCGAGGCGGTTCTAACGAGTACCCACAAGAACCGCCTCATCAAGGCGGTTCTAACGAGTGTCCACAATCTATATTTTAGAGCAGAAATAATAAAAAATAAGGTTTACCCCTGCAAACCCAAGTTTTACTATATAAAAGTGGGGTTCAAGGGGGTCAAAATTATATAGGCGTGTTTTCGTTATGTACATTTTAGAGCAGAAATAAACCCTTATATAAAACTGGGGCTCAAGGGGGTCAAAATTATACAGGCGTTTTTCGTGATGATTTACAAGACTGATCGGTCGATTGTCTTAGTGTAGGCTAAAAACATTGTCCTGAACAAAGATTTACAATGCATTGCAGAAAGATTTAGCAAAATAAACGTGAAGGCAATGATCAGGAATCGATACAATTACCTCACACACCTTTCATCAGAGACACCAAAGGGAAAGAAACACGAACATGAAGTAACTAGACCCTAATGAAATCATCAATAGCGGATAGCCGAAAGGACCGTTACCTACCCAAAAAATGACCAAACCGAAACACGCGCTACATGTGTTCCGTCATTTTGTTGCGTAGATCTTGTGTTACTGAAGTTATTTAGTGCTGTCATTATATCGTCAACAGCGACGTCAACAGCGTTCAGTTAAAATAAAAAGAACTACATATTGAAAAAGTAAATGTTAGAAAACAAATAAACTGAATTTAAAGACTTGATATTTTTCACTTGCGTTTCTTTCAAAGGTGACAGCTTGTAACTGAATAATCATTCCATCGCGGCCGTTGTTAAGTTCATCCTTATGCTTTCGAAAGAATTCCCAATATTTACCATTTGGGTGGCATTTCTAAACGTTTCGATGACAGAGTTGGAATTATAAGGAAAGAATTAACAGTTTTGTGCATTTTCTCGTGCATTATATTCTTGTGCTTAAACTCCGGCGAATCATGATCACGTTTACTAGTCCGTGAAGTGAACACCCCACCCTCCTAACCCCCACCCCTTATATAGAGAAAACTGGTGTTTACGGTGGTATCATTGTTTTTTTTTTCTTATTTCTGCTCCAAGACATTGGTTTGGGGTACTCGTTAGAACCGCCTCAATGAATCTATGTTTGCAGTATAAATAAGAAAAATATCATGGATTCTCATCAGAAAAGTAGCCATTTTGGAGATGTGAAAAAATACAGTGTGTCGCACGGGTGTGTTATCGTAATGCTCACGGACTTAGCATGAAGCCACAAATTGAAATTCATTCCTATAATTAGAAGCCCCCGTGGTGCAGTGGTTACGCTACTCGTCTTGTAAACCAGGGGTCGCAGGATCGATCCCGGGCTTCTCCAGACTTTCGGATGAGTCTTTAAATCGAGGTCCCGTTCTCATATGACCTTAGCTGTTGGTGGGACGTAAAACTCAAACACTCATTCACTCATTCCTATAATTACAGCGACGCTATATGAATATGTATTATGCTAAATGTAAAACAATTATGGGGCAATATAGGGAGAGCAAAAACATCATAATACGTAAAATCATCATCATAATCAATAATAATAATAGTCAGTTAATGTATACATGTATATAATGAAAAAAATGAATGAATATACACATAAGCATTTAATGGCTATTGAATTCTTTGCTAATGTATAGGCCGTCGAGCTATTTTATATAGGATATTACACGAATGGTCCTTTCATATGAAATGCATGAAACGAAACGAACCTCCGGCGATGTTCATGAATTCCATATGAAATGACCACTTGCCTTATATGTAACATGTATAATGCAATCTAAATGAATTTCAATTGAATGGTAAGTAATTTTACTGGTCCTTAAAAGGAGGTGTTTCTGTTGCCGTTTGTCTTTGCGTGAATACCCTGGTAATATATTCATTTTTAGGAAAAACGCGGTCGTTTTGGCTTTGTACATGTGATGTTCCAACTATAATGGCGTCGTTTTTTGTGTCTTTCTTTCCAGTTGGTGTCATTAATTGTTTGTCCCTTTTGGAGATAAACAATTAATGCCACCAACTGGATAGTCAATTGGCCATTCTGTGGGAAAGTAACTGTCCTTTTGGCTTTCCGCTATTGATGTTTCCATTAGGGTCTGTTGTTTCATGTTTGTGTTTCTTTCCCTTTGGTGTCTCTGATGGGAGCTGTTGGTGAATTGTATCGATTCCTGATCATTGCCTTCACTTCTATTTTGTACGGAAGGTTTTCGAGGCCTGATTAATATGTTGTGTGCCTCGTATTGAAGGAGGTACGGAGGGTTGTTCTTTTTAAGTCCTATTATCCTCTGACTATATAGGGCCGTGTATCCAAGGACTGGTCTCATTTGGTCAGTTAATATCGACCAGATAGCACACTAATGTGAACAAGACAAGCAGCTTTTACAAAATGGACAAAATCGGTAAAAGAGCACTGATTCAATATTTGCATAAAAAGTTGAACACTTAAGGATATCCATGATATGGTAGCAACACTAGGGAAAGATGCCCCTTCATATGGTACAGTGAAAAGGTGGGTGGTGGAATTTAAGCGCGGTAGACAGAGCTTTGAGGATGGCCCCCGCGTCCTGGAAGGTCTGTCAGTGGTGCAACTCAAGGCATGGTCAATGCAGTCCATGATATTGTTATGACTGACAGAAAGATGTATAGCCAGTAGTGTTGGCATTTCACAGGAAAGAGTACATTCCATTCTGACAGAGGATCTTGCATTGAGAAAGCTTTCGGCCCGATGGGTACCAAGACTTCTGACAGTTGATCGGAAGCACACCAGGCGCACGGTATCGCACGTTATCGCGTGCTAATTTTAACCTTTTTGAGGAAGATCCTGTCAACTTTCTTCAGAGATTTGTCACTACGGATGAAACATGGGTACATCATTTAACCCTATCGTACAAACAACAATCGAAACAATGGAAACACCCTGGCTCAACCCAGCCAAAGAAGGCAAAGACTGTTCCATCAGCTTGGAAGGTTATGGCCTCGGTTTTCTGGGATGCAGATGGTATTCTGCGAATAGATTATCTCCAAAAGGGACAGACAATTAATGCCACATACTATGCTTCATTTCTGACGCAGTTATCGGAAATTATTAAACTTAAACGCCGGGGGAAGCTCCTTAAAGGTGTATTGTTCCATTAGGACAGTGCTCATGTTCATAAATCTGTCATTGCCCTAACCAAATATGTATAACGCGAGTCCTCTTTACAAGAATTTTGTTTTAATTTATTTTTCAGGTAAAGAGACTGTTGATGTGTTTGTAAACGACGAGGAAGCTTTACATCTATTGGTAATGTTCACATTACGAAAACACCCCTATTTGAATATATTGAAAATTTTACCACCAAAAATGAAAATGTTCAGACATATAAAAGTGGGGTTTAAGAGGGTCCAAATTATATAGGCTTGTTCCGTGTTGCTGTTGGATTACACTATCCTTTGACACAACGCAATCTGTCAAATCACCAAAACTGACTTTTTCTGATCAAAAACATAGATTGCGTACCCCCTCCCCCCCTCAAGCTTGGAGAAATAGATAGGGCTGCATGGTGCTTCCACGCAGAGCTGAAACCAACCGAACACGAGTACTGGTAAATCGCTTAGAAGGTCTAAGCCTGTCCCGCAAAGGGATGCGAGTCCGACCGTCCATGCATAAAAAACTCTATTGGTTTCATTGAAATCAAAAGAAATCTCCAGAGTTTAAGGGACTTTCACTCCTTTTCCTGGACGGCTGTAAAAAGTCTCCCTGGTCTTAATCATAGAGTACTTTTCATTTTCTTATACTTTGGGATGAATGATTCCATTGTGAAGTTTTAAAACATATTTGAGGGTCTCTGATGAGGGATAATCGGTCGGCACTAGCTGGCCTAGCTCAGAAATACTAGAACACCCCATACTTTTCAGTTTTGCGGTGTACTCTTTGTCCTTTTATAGAACATACGTAACGTCACTACAGCTGGTGTTAAGGGAATGCGTGGCGGTCGTAAAAAGTCTACCGGCCGTTCATCATAGTGTCGTATGCATTTTCTTGTTCTTTGGGATCATTGATTCCATTGTGGAGTTTGGAAAATGTTTGAGGGTCACTGATAATGCCCAATTGACCGAAACTAGCTAGTCTGGCCAAGAAATACTTGTACATTCAATACTTTTCAGTTTTGCAGTGTATTATTTGCTTCCAAAGGATATTCCTTTTAAAGAACACTTTAGACCTTCTACATGTAAGCTGTTTACCAGTACTCTAACGTTCGGTCTGTTTCAGCTCAGCGCGGAAGCACCATGCAGCCCAATCTATTTTTCCAAGCATCGTTGGGCGGACGCAGTTTTAAAGGATTCTGTTTCCAGACTTTGATGGAAGTTATAGAATAATATGAATTGAAATAAATCTCTATTTAACGTGCAATACCTGTTTAACGCTCTGCGTGCTGGGTATTTTTTCCGCAGCAGACGACATTTTGGAATATGTTTTCTGATTTTCCCAGAAAACAGGACTTGACATCTTATGTAAATTGTCTGCGACTGACGGGGGTTTATATAGTCCGCCCGATGCCCGGCCGATGTCCGGTTCTAGCCGGCCGATGACCGGCGGATGTCTGTAACATATCTGGTCCACACCGGTTCAAGCCGATCGGACATCTGTGGATTACTTTCCAATGTGTAAACAGACATCGGCCGGATATCGGCCCACGTCCGGCCCCAAAATTTTCTCTGAGGCTACATACACCGGCCGATTACCGCTCGATTCCCGCTCGGATATCGGACGATACTAAAACGATGGATATGAGGCCGACTATGAAAACGTAGGGAACACCAGAGAAATTATAACTTCGATTTAAAACTCTTCGGGCACCTCCCCGATGCTGCCTAAGAGCATGTCTGGTCTGGTGTCCGGCCGGGGACCAGGCCAAAATAGCTAAGATCATGCCGGGAATACATCCTAGGGGTTGTGACCAAAGCATTAGATAGACGTGGCTTATGTTTGCGTTTTTTAATTTATTCTAATCTATTTTTGTTCGATTGCAATGAAAGCTTTAAGCTTATTTGAATCACTCTCGAACACTCATTCCGGATGTAATCACGCGCGCGAGATTGAGGCAGTGACTTTTACACCACTGCTACCCATTTACACCTGGGTGGAATAGGTTTTTTCTTCTGATGTAATTCCTGTTTTTAAAGCTAAAATATGACATATAACGGGCCAAGCAACATAACCTGAAATACAAATGGTTGATTTTATTGTCTTTTGTTTAAGAAATAGATCAGCTCTATCTGTGATTTGTTGAGTAATAAATCACAGTTTGTCGGTCAGTTGTAAGTAGACAAATCACGCGCGCTACGCGCTCGTGATTTGTCTACTTACAACTGACCGACAAACTGTGATTTATTACCCAACAAATCACTGGCTAGAGCTGATCTATTTCGATTCTAACAAGCTGAAACTCGGCAATAATGCTGTTGTTTCCTTCTAATTCTCACAACTTTTCGCCATTGTTAGAAGAAATACCGCTAAAATTATCGACTGAAACACATGCATTTATATCCTTTTCTAACGTTTTCGATGCGAGAAAATGACGTTACACCGTCCAACGTCAAGGAAATTGACTAGTGACGTCATAAATTTGCAGTTTTTAATGACGTCACTCGTCACGCTCTTCCTTGCTGTGATTTGTTGTCGAATAAAACACTATTAGTTTCCATTGCCTATATAGGCGCGCTGTGTTAGAATTTTTGTTTGATTTGAGGTTTAACGTCCCCATCAGCACTGTACAGGTCATTTTCGAGACGTTGCTTCCAATTTTGTGGGACTTTTACCCGACATTGAGATGAAATGAAATCTCAAGCCCTGCCGTCCAATGAAACCAATAGGGTTTATAAGCATGGATGGTCCGACTCGCCCCGCTTAGCCTTGGCATGCTTAGATCCTCTAAGCGGTTTACCAGTATACTCGTGTGCAGCCCATCTATTTCTTCAAGCCCCAATGGGCGGGGGCGAGATTTATATTATCTCATGACACCTCATAGTAAATGCCTAATATGCGTATGTTCTGCATACCGTAACCATGTTTACTTGTTTTTTTTTTTTGTTTTTTTTTTTTTTTTTTTGTTTGTTTGTTTTTTTTTTTTTTTTGTTTGTTTGTTTTTTTTTTTTGTTTGTTTGTTTTTTTTTTTTTTATTATTATTTATTTTTTTGCATTGAGGTTGTATGTCCCCTTTAACACTATTTTGGTCATTTTGGAGACATTGCTGACAATTTTGTGGGACTTTTATCCGACATTAAGATTAAATGACATCTCAAGCCCTATCGCCAAAACAAACCTGTCTTAGGAATCAGGTTCATGATAATAAACTGGTAACTTTTTCAAACAGTTACACAAACTTTTCCTTTCAAAATTATTTGTCATTTGGACTGCCAAAAAGTAAAACTTAAGAACTTTCAAAACTGAGAATTAGTGCTCATGACTTACTGAGAGAACGTGGTAGATATTTCAGACCCCAAATTCCACGTGAGAAAAGACTATGCACATGTTGCAATGTGATAGAAAATGAAGAACATTTTATACTTTTTTGTTCCATATATACTGCAGCTAGAAATACTTTATTTTAGAAATTTGATATTGATTATCATGGCTTGATACCAAATACTGCTAAATCTCTTAAAACTTTTATTCGCTTATTGAGCCCAGTAACATACGAGGACACAAAACAAATATGTACATTTATTGAGTCCGCCTTTCAATTAAGATAACTTGTATTGCACATTATATCATACCATTTCATATCGTATTACTCATCATCACCATTAAAGCATATTGTATAATTATGTTGTATCGGAGGACACCTTCATTTGATGTTGGTTTTCTTAATAAAATCTTGTATCTTGTATGTAGGGACGTTCCGACTCGCACCACTTTTCCTGGGCAGGCTTAGATCCTCTATGCGGTTTATCAGCACTCGTATGCGGTCGATTTCAGCTCTGCGTGGAAGCATCATGCAGCCCAATCTTTTTCTCCAAGCGTCGATGGGCGGGGGCCACCAATGCTACTAACAGCACAGGCAGCTTCCCTTCAACATAAATATTCTCCAAAGAGCATGTGAGCCACGTTATGAAAAGTCCCGAACAACATTACGAAAACATAATATATTGAAAAAAGGAAATTTTCAGATAAAAAAATCTGATGTTTTTCATATTTCTACTCAAAACATGCATTGTAGGAACTCACCCACAATATATGTTTTTGAGCAGAAATATTAAAAGTTATGTATACCCCTGTAAATCCCAGTTTTACTACATAAAACAGGGTCACTGATGAGGCCTAATTGGCCGACACTAGCTAGTCTGCCCCAGAAAATCTTGGAAATATAGGAGCGTGATAGCTCAGTGGTTAGTGCACTTGCCTCTGACGCTAGAGGTCCCGGGTTCGAACCCCGGCAGCGGTGTAAAAAATTTCGGTGTCCGAACACGCTCCATTGGCATCATTTGCAGGGATGAATGTCATAAAGTACACCGTCCTTCGGATCGGGACGTTAACTGGAGGCCCCCTGTGCAGGGAGAACCATCCCCTGTGCAGGTTAAAAGAACCCTACCGTAATTACATGATTACTGTGTAGGCTTTCAGCCTGCAAAACTGGAGTGTATGTAATGTACACCGTCTGTGTCCCCTCCTGGGGTTAAGGCGAAACCGGAAGAAAGAAAGAAAGAAAGACACGCCATGGTTTTCAGTTCTTTGTTGTACGAGTATTCCTTGCTTCCAAAGGATTATCTTTTTTTTAAAAAAATAAAAAAAAAATAGTTAACTTCACCACAGCTGGTGTGAAGGGAATTTGTGGCGGCCGTAACAAGTCTCCCTGTCCTTCATCATGGTATGGGTTATATTTTCTAGTCCTTAGGGATCCTCGATTTCACTTCGGAATTTAAAAAAATATTTGAGGGTCACTGATGAGGCCTAATTGGTCAAACTTAGCTAGTCTGGCCCAGAAAAATCTTGTACACTCCAATCAGATAAATAGAATTGATGTTAATCCTGTGAGAGGTCAGACAAAGAATGACCCAGGTTTCCTGTGCTCCCTTATAAAGTCAAGCCCTGTCTTTAAGGGGGTCAAAATTATATAGGCGAGTTTTCCTGATGAACAAAGGAGCAGATCAGCCTGTGTATCCGCACATTCTGGTCAGCACCTCAGTGGTCAGTGCTTGAAGAGTTCAATACCTCTAGTTTCTATACTTAATCAAAGCACTGAGAATACTAGTGGGTCGATTATCTCTACGTGTACATGTAGGTTGGGAAAATGGGCCTGAACGGGGACTTAGACTGTTTTGTTTAACCCTTAAGGGGAATGGGAACACCTTCAGGGGAGGCAACTCCTGCAAAAGTATTTTTGTCTCCCAATTCAATAAGGGTCAACCCTTAAAGGAAAGAATTTGCTCCTGAGGAGAAATTCTTTCCTTTAAGAGTAGACCCCTTTTTCAGTGGGACAGAGCTTATAGAATAGCGAACAGGAAGTCCCGAAAGTTATATCCCTTTGAAAAATGGCGGACAAATCTGCCAGGTGTTCCCATTCCCCTTAAGGTTTTACAGTTTTGTACTGTAGTCCTTGCTTCCAAAGACGTACCCCTTTTTCAGAATTTTTAACTTCACCACAGCTGTTAAGGGACTGTGTGGCGGCCGTAAAAACTCTCCCTGTCAATACATAGTATGGGTTATATTTCCTAGTCTTTGGAATCATTTATTTCACTGCGGATCTTGGAAAATATTGAGGGTCACTGATGAGACCTAACTGGCCGAAACTAGCTAGTCTGGTCCAGAAAACAATCTGTGCGCTCCATAGTTTCCGTTCTGTACTGTCGTCCTTGCTTCCAAAGGATTGCCAATTTTTCAGAACATATTACTCCTCTGAACCAAAGTTTTACTATATAAAAGTGGGGTTCAAGGGGGGGGGGGGGGTCAGAATTATATAGGCGTTTGATGTCAATCCCGTATGAATTTTCAAGGGTCCAAAAAACTCTTAAGGGGAATGGGAACACCTGGCTGATTTTTCCGCCATTTTTCAAAGGGAGACAACTTTCGGGACTTCCTGTTCGTTTTTCTATAAGCCTTGTCCCACTGAAAAGGGGGTCTACTCTTAAAGGAAAAAAATCGCTCCTCTGGAGCAAATTCTTTCCTTTAAGAGTTGACCCCTATTGACATGGGAGACAAAAATACTTTTGCAGGAGTTGCCTCCCCTGAGGGTGTATTCATTCCCCTTAAGTTCGACTGTATTTTAAATATTTGACTTTGTTTGTCTGTTTGTTTGTTTGGGGGTTTTACGTCCCGTTCAACACTATTTAGGTCATTTTGGAGACCTTACTTCCAATTTTGTGGGACTTTTACCCGACATAACATATATAGATGAAGTGATATCTCAAACCCTTTCGCCCAAGCAAACCAGGAACACTTTGCCTGGGCAGGCTCAGACCTTCTTAGCGACTTCCCATTACTCATGTACAGTCCAGAAAAAGTCTTGTACACTACAATCAGATAAATAGAATTGATGTTAATCCTTCAGAGGTCAAAGAATGACCCAGGCTTTCCTGTGCTCCCTTATATTGTCCATTCCTGTCTTTAAGGGGGGGTCAAAATTATATAGGCGAGTTTTCCTGACGAACAATTGAGCAAATCAGCCTGGACTGTCCGAACTGTAGTCCTTGCTTCTAAATGTGTATATCTATCTATATATCTAAATAGTGTTATAATAGAAACTAGAGGTATTGAACACTTCAAGCACTGACCACTGAGGTGCCTGGGCAGGCTCAGACCTTCTTAGTGACTTCCCATTACTCATGTACGGTCGGTTTCAGCTCTGCGTGGAAGAACCATGCAGCCCAATCTTTTTCTCCAAGCCCCGACGGGCGGGGTCCTTATACATGTATCATATTCAAAATTAGTTTACCTTTTCTTTCAGACGCATGTGTCTCCAGATGGTACGATTACATTTGATTTTCCGCTTGGCCTCTCCTACAACGCGAGAATAAGTTGTACCGGAAATCCACACACCGGAATGGTACACTGTCTCTCGATAAACGGAAGTCCAGTTCCTGAATAGTGCAGCAATAGTTGTGCGGTCGTGTGATAATTGGACAAAAGATACATTTTACATTATGAAAACACACCCGTGGGACAGAATAAATTCTTTTGTCACTCCAATAGAGTCATTTCATAAACACGCCGGTTCCAATATAATGAGAATTTTGCCACAAAAAAGGAAATGAAAAGAAAATTTTCCGATGAAAAATTAAGATATTTTCATATTTCTGCTCTTAAAGGCATTTATTCTTGTAACAGTAGGACACAACTTGTGTTTACACCTTGTGATACACTGTCCATGGCAGAGCAAAGGCGGCCATTAGTAGCTCTTGTTGCATCCCCTGACTGAGGCACTTTAGGGTACACTTAGTCAACAGTTATTTAACTATTGATTTTTGCCCAAGGAGGCAAGACAGAGGGCTTCTCTTCATTCAACACTGAGGGCTATATAATATTATGTAATGAAATGGTAGTCCTCAATAATCAAGAATAAATGCTTTTAGCATATTACCGATTTCAATATTCATTGGACCTCGTAGTGGACACTGTCTAACCCCAACCAATTGCAAAGCTGTTGCTGCCTCCTTTGAACTTCAGATTATGATGTCACAAACTGACAAAGATAGAAAAGTATTCGACAAATTATGACAAAACAAGTTTTCATGTATCCTAGCCAATCAAATACATTTTCCACTGTCAGTAATAAGCAGAGGTAGTCTATCAATCACACGTGACAAGTCTGGAGAACAAAGAGATTGGTGAAAGTTTGATGTATCAATGTCTAATGAATGTTAAAATCGGTAGTAGATTGTGGGCAATCATTAGAACCAAGGCATTTCCAACGAATACCCACAATCTACCGGTACGTGTTTGAGCAGGAATAAGAAAAATGATGCGATGCATACGCCGCTATATCCCAGTTTTACTACACATGAAAATTGGGTTTGAAGGTGTCAAAATTATATAGGCGTGTTTTCGATGAACTAAAATGTTATGCGTCATTTAAAAGCTCTTTCAATTTAGAGAATTACGCAACTATGAAAATTAATTTCAGCATTAAATGCTTTGAACGTCACGTGAGTTTTAGGATAATAGCGATTTGAAAATCATTACGAAAAAACGCCTATAAAAATACAGTGTTAATTTTACTGCCTGAAAAATTGTGATGTTTTTCTTATATCTGTTCAAAATTTAGATTGTGTGTACACGTTAAAACCGCCTCGTTGAGGCGGTTCTAACGAACACCCCCAATCTATATTTTAGAGCAGAAATAAGAAAATAAGTTTATGCCTGTAAACTCTAGTTTTACTGTATAAAAGTGGGGTTCAAGGGAGTAAGAATTATATAGGAGTGTCCTTGTGATGTGTAACTGAAACGACTAAAGACTAAAGCTACGATGTATATTTATTCCAATTTAATATGCAGGTGAAACGTACACGAAATAATTACATTCAAAGCAGATCTGCAAGCAATAGAAAAGTTTTCCATTAGTAAACAAATGGGCCGGGGCCCAGCATTTCCTACAATTTACAGGTGCGCCCAAAGAAGACTCAGTCTGATCCGAGTCTTCGTTGTGCGCTCTAAGGATAGCTAAGGACCCAATGCTCCTTCATGCAGCAAGAGAAGTCTCTGATCAGACTTATTGGATGCACGAGCACGGGCTGATCTGATTCTTCGCTTGGCGCACGTGTAAATTGTAGGAAATGCTGTGCCCGGGCTCATTATTGTTTTGTGAGACATATGTGCATGTTAATTTTTATGATCAGTACAGCAGTTTGGTAGCTGTCCTTATTTCTAAATATTTTTATTCTCTTTTTACGTATTTTCCAGTTTATATTTTATATTGAATTTATTTATAATTTAACCTTATCATCGCAACGAGAAAGGTATGAACGGGAATCTCCACTAACCTCTCCAAAAGGTTCCACATTTGAAGTTGTATATGGTTTGCCTTCATTGTATTTCCTTAAGTCATTTCAAGGTTAGCTCAAGTACTATAAATGAAGAGCTTATTCGAAACGCTATCGATATACTCGTACATGTAAGAGGAAGTTCGATCAAGTTTAATTTAGTTTGGTTGCTATACTTTTATTTCATCATCCCCATTTGTCTATATAATCACCAATCAATGCCTACGAAAGAAATTACTGCTCTATTGTTCTGCAGTGATTAAGGGAAAACTGGAAACCAGTCAACCATGGTCGAACCACCCTATCGTCGTTGGTTGAACCGCGGAAACTAAACTGACGTCATTTCGTCTAACCAAATACAGTTCCATCTTACTTTAGTCACAGATTAGTACCCGCGGTTCTTACATACAACTCGCTCTAAATAAATTTTATGCGGTCAACAAAGCATTCTACGGCAAAATGGGACTGCTGAAAAGATAGGAAAGCCATAGTCAAAAACATTCTGTAAAAGAAAATATGCGTATTTGTGACAATTGAAGGATACTCATATATACCTATGTTTGTGAGTATTCAATAAAACCGCCTTGCCGATGCGTTTCTAATGAATAGACACAACATACGCTTTAAAACCCACATTATCTGTTGCAATAATTCTGTGATAAACAAAGGCATTTAAACCAGCACATTACACAACCTACGATGATACCTATGCCACTAGTAAAGACTCAGATCAGCCTGTTCATCGGACCTGCCGCGCTAGAGTTTCCGCTTCTTTCTCATTTTGGTAGTCTACAAGCTGGCAAAGAAGGCTCATGTGGTCAATGACCACTCCGAGCAGACTTCGATGGTCGCATAAGCCTTATAATAGATTTTGTCCTGCATTAACGCATTTTGTCCTGCATTAACGCATCGGAGTCTAACTGTTGGTTTTCTTTTGCTCCAGCATTTCAGTGGTTTCTTGCTGTCGAGTCATCTCCGTTGTTTCATCTCTGTGGTTGTTTGATTATTTGTGTTCACGGAGATGTTGCACTGATGAGTAAGGAGGCCTTCATGCGTACTGAACAAATTATGTGTCTAAATCGCGACGGAAGTAAGGGCGAGGATTGTGGCCACGTAAAATCGATTTAAGTCCCCAGTGGAATTCGTTTCGGCTGACCGTTCCAAGGCGTGTCTTCTGTCGCGGTTAATTTTTGTTATGGTTTGTCTTTGGGTGTTTGTGTCGCTTGTGTTATTTTATTTTGGATAGCCTATTTGCCATTTTGTGGGAAAGTGGCTGTCCTTTTGGCTTTCCGCTATTGGTGTTTCCATTAGGGTATGTTGTTTCATGTTTGTTTGGTTTTCCTTATGGTTTCTCTGATGGGAGCTGTGGGTTGATTGTATCGATTCCTGATCATTGCCTCCACTTTTATTTCTTGTCAAAAATGACTCTGTTTCTTTGAAGCACTCGGAGAATTCTCCCGAACTAATTTAAATTAAAAGCATAAAGCTCTCGAGTTCTTTTCGACGATTTCCAGGACGTCGCGTCTGAGAATGTAATGTATGAAATGCGGATTAAATATGCACAATAGTTAGATATCGTCCCGTAACGTTACACGTACAAAGTCCTTAACGACGTCGCGTTTACTAATGGTGGAATACTGACATTTTTGTAAAAAAAATAATCGAGAATAAATATGATAATATAATCTTGCATTTGTGCTCATGTATTATTGAATTTATTAAACGTGTTGAGGAAAAGGGATAAAATGCTCGACGAAGCTTCGCATTTTATCGTTTTTCCTCAACAGCTTTAATAAATTCAATAATACATGAACACTCATGTAAGATCCTCTATTTTGAATATCGAAATCATTAACTCAGATTGCTTTATTATCCTTGCGTCATTCTTTCCCTTCACTGATTCAAGACGGGCAGTCGTCATTTTCTGGGGGAAAAACATGCACTGTAGATTTTATCAGTTTATGTATAAGCCTGACAAAGCAAAATGTGGTTAAGTAAACTGATCGGTTCGATAAGTCCTAAACAATGTTGACGTTTAACTCCATAAAATTAAGATAATGGTCCATAGTACTATCCGAAGCAACTCGCCAGTTTCATTTGTGAATGTGCAAAAACAAAACCAAGTACTGGGTCAACTGGTCACTGTAAACTGTGCATTGTTACAGCTCTGATCAGAGAAATTAGCAGCATAGAACCATTTGAATCGTTGACGGCGATTCTCCAGCATACCTTTCTCGCTTGATATACTGTTTATCGCCGAAAAAACCCGCAGGGAAATATTAAAAAGTCATTTCAGTTATTTCTTTGGCTATAAATACCATACTCTAAATGTTACGTTATTGTCCGTCAATAGTCTTGAAATAAAATATGTTTGAGTATAAAAATAGACAGGAATTTAGTTGGAATAGGAATTTTTTTTTTTTTTTTTTTTTTTGGGGGGGGGTTGGGTTTTACGGCCCTTTCAAGATTATTTCACTCATATCGAGCCGATCGTTAATCATAGGTGGGCGAAAACCGGAGTACCCGGAGAAAAACCACCTGACCTTCCGTTGCAGAACTTGGCGTCTCACACGTGACCCGAGCGAGGCTCGAACCCACGGCGGTGAGAGACCTAATGACTAAGAGTCAGCGCTCTTAACCATTAGGCCACGGAGGCCCGTTTGGAATAGGAAATAATTTCGGATCTATAAAGAATGACAAAATATTCTTACACATAAAACATGGATGTACATGTAAGTGGCACTCACTGTTAAAGGCAACACTTGCATCCGGACATAAATCTATCCACGGTGACCCTATATACACGTGTCCCTATGTCTCAAAGACAAGAAAAATAAGTCAGTATGGCGTGATAATAAAGCAATGTTATATTATCACATCGAATTTAATACGTCATTGTAACAATGTCATGTGTCTGTTAGGAGTCAGCGTCATGATGGATTAAAATCACGTCAATTAAAAAGTAGAAAAAGAGGAGGGTTAAATGGGATTTGTACAGACAGTCACATATAATATGCAATTTAGATGTACACTATGGCATTTTGTTCTTTTAATTGTGTGTTTTGTAAACTAATGGTGATGCGCATAGTGGTGTGATAACAATAATCTGATTGCATGCGGAGAGGAAATGAATAATTATGATAATGCTTTGAAAGAGAGTGTATGAAACAAGTTATAATACTGAAAATATGATATGATAGTCAAGCGCAATATAAACTGTTTTCATGTGAAGTACATGTAAATGTTTAATATACTGTAAAATTCCGCTATTTATACCATCTAAAATTAAGACTAAATCCTCTTTTATAAGCTTATTGTGAAGGTTTTAGATATTCTTTTTTTGTGTTTTCTACATCCAGTGTCTCCTAATTAGAGACCACCTTTTGGACAGTTCTTAAAGACCACTTTTGAACTGTCCCAAAGGTGGTCTTAATAAATATTTTACTGTACCACAGCCTCTTTATAACACTATTGGGGTTCATAGCAAAAACAACCGTGTCAGTTAAACAACCGTGTTATATCCAAACAAAAATGTTTAGATTATATGGAAAATAACTTATTTCTTTCTATATAATCTTTTCCATTTTGGGATCCATCTTTACACCGAGTTATATCCAAAACCGTATTATAATAAACCGTTTTTAAAAGACGTTGTGGTTTAATTCAAGACTTAGAATTACTTCGCGTAAACCAGGTTTACCAACTTAAGTTGGACCAGCTATTCAGGTGGACCAACCTTCAGTTGGACCAGCTGCAGTAAAATTCCTATATTTAGACCACCTTTGAGACTGTTCAAAAGTGGTCTACGGGGTAGTTTGGTGAGGCAAAGTTGATGATTATCTTGTGTCACTGGGGCATCCAACTGATATCGGCTTACAGTTGGACGAGGCCTCCTGTCCTTGCAGCAGGTAAGGGTATAGGAGGAATATTGCTATTACTTCTGTTTCTACACCTCGACTAATTGTCCCCTTTCTCCCTTTAATCTCCTCTACTTTCTCTTCTATCTCTTTTCTGCATTTCTCTGGGAGACAATACAAAATGACCCAAAGGGTTTGCGTGTCGTTAAACCCAAAAAAATCAATCGTCACAGAAAGTTTCGAAAAAAAAATGATACATAAACTTGCTGTTCATTTATTTTTTTTTATTATTAATTTTGTTCTGTTGTTTGTTTGCTTATTTGATTTTTGTTGATGTGTTTTTAGTTGTTTTTTCTGTAAAATCACAATGTATGTTGAAAATTGTTTCAACAGTCGAACTTCAATGGCTCGTACACCTTAGAGGCTATGAAATGTGTTCGAGATATGCCTGAAACTGGCAGCTGCCCTTCTTGAATCAGCGGAAGGGAGAGAATGACCTTAGAAATCCCCATGACAGAACGTTGCCGACCCCAGCAAGTATCGAACCCGCGTCCTCCTGATCACTAGTCAGATAGATGCCCATCCGAGTTACCGAGGCCGGCACCATCACAGAGATGAAACGACATCTCAAACCCTGCCGCCCAATGAAACCAATAGGGTCTATATGCATGAACGGTCTGACTCACACCATTTTGCCTGGGCTGGCCTAGACCTGCTAATATTTTGTCGGTTTCAGCTCTACGTGGAAGCACTATTCAGCCCAATCTTTTGGTCGCAGCCCCGATGGGCGGGAGCAAAAATTATTTTAAATATACACTTGTGAAAAGATACGGGAACAATTCCGTAGGAACACAAGAAAAACTTTGATTTAGCCATGATAAACGAGCTACCTATCGCATGAACAAGTCTGTGAAATAAACACCCCCTAAAACTCCCGCTTTACGGTTTACGGGGTTATACATTTTTTTTTATTTCTGATCCAGGTATGAACAAATAAGATAATGCTCGTTTTTCCGATCCACGACATAGGTTGTGGGTACTCGTAAGAACCGCCTCAAGAGGCGGATCTAACGAGCACCCCCAACCATGTTTGTAGCATTAATAAGATAAATATTAGAGATTTTTCATCAGAAAAAGTAGCCATTTTGGAGAATGGGAAAATAAATGCACTATGTCGCATGGGTGTGTTCTCGTAATGCGGTGTACAAGCTATTGAAGATTCGCTTGTGTGTGATGTTATGTTTTGTTTTGCAATATTTGTTAGATCAAAACGTGCCTTAACCGGCTAGATGTGTTTGTACACTAAAAAATGCAGAAAAAAATGATACAGGTTATTTTGTGTTGTTTATTGTTTCTTTAAATACCTATTTGCATCCTCGTAAATTTTGTTCAAGCTTTACGATGTTGTTTGGTGAAAATCACCTCACCGAGTGATCTGTATTCAAAATAGAAGTAAAGGAAATGATCAGGAATCGATACAGTTAACCCACACCTCCCATCAGAGACACCAAAGGGAAAGAAATACGAGGGTACTTTTCCACAAAATAGACAATTGATTATCCAAAAGAAAAAGATATAAGCGTTACACTTTGTTCGAGCCTGGTTCGAGTCGCCGATTTAGACAAATAATTTGGTCAGTCGGCGTGAAGGTTTCCTAACTCACCAGTACAACATCTCCGAAAATACAAAAATCAAGCAAATAGATATGAAACAACGATAACGACTCGAGAAAACACTGAAATGCTGGAGCAAAAGAAAACCGATGGACCTGACCAGAGACTAACCAACATTTCATAAAATTAAATTGTAATTTCAAGTAAGCTTTTACACTGGAACCGTCATAGTATCAGAGGTCTGACCCACCAGCAGGCAATTAAAGAGGGAAGCAAAGTTATCAAACTGTGATTGGGTTAACTACATTGCATGCAGTCTGTTGCATAACATCTATATTGAAGGTCCACCGTGGCCTAGTGGTTAAGAGCGCTCACTCTTAATCATTAGGTCTCTCACCGCTGTGGTTCGAGCCTGCCTCGGGTCACATGTGAGACGCCAAGTTCTGCAACGGAAGGGCATTTGGTTTTTCTCCGGGTACTCCAGTTTTCGCCCATCTCTGATTAACGATCGACTCGATATGAGTGTAATAATCTTGAAAGGGCCGTAGAACCAAAATCATAACATCTATTCTGTACCTATTCCTTTTTTATCGAAGAACGATTTTACGACAATGGGTACTAAAGTCATTGTAAGTACAGTAAAATCTCCACTAATGGTCACCTCTTTTAAGCAGCCCCATCTCTTCAGCAGCCACAATAATTCCTCCCATAGCATTTAACTATATATTTTACCTCTGCTCAGCAGCCACCTCTCTCCTCCAGCCAGCAGCCACCTTACCAAATCTAAATGTCCTCTATTAAACAGCCAGAGTTAACTCAATATCAAAAAATCAGATGTAAAATAGGAATTTCTATTCTGGTGTATTTATTTATTTCAAAGTTTATTTTTCCCATAATTACCATTGTGATATCTGTATTCCAAGCAAGTGAAAAGAAACATAAATGATGAAGAGGTTTCACATGACACCTCTCCATCATTTATTTTTCTTTCAGCACATCCATGTTGAGCTGTCTTCAGTTATCACCATTTTATGTCTGTCGATAACAATCCATACATCATTCCAGATATTTCCCTCTGTTGAACCGCCACCTTCCTTAAACAGCCAGTTTTGGAGTTTTCCCAGGATGGCTGTTTAATGGAGGTTACACTGTATATATTTTTTCTGAATTTATATATGAAGTCACCATAAAATTCGGGTTCCGATAGACCTTGTTGCGGAAGAGATGCAAGTCCAACATCGAATTTTGAGAGAGAGAGAGTGTTTGAGTTTTACGTCCCACCAACAGCTAAGGTCATATGGAGACGGGACCTCGGTTTAAAGGCTCATCCGAAAGTCTGGAGAAGCCCGGGATCGATCCTGCGATCCCTGGTTTACAAGGTGAGTAGCGTAACCACTACACAACGGAGGCTTCTCATCGAATTTTGAAATTAAGTCGGAATGGCGTCTATAAAATTTAGAAGATGCTTTGCCTAGCAAGTTAGTTTTTTTTGTAGAATTCGGGGTCTTTAAGAGTCCTTCGCCCTCCAACCGCTGCCTTTAGCTCTTCATCTGACCGGAAGTGATGTCCACGCATCACGCAGATCAGGAGAATAGGTTGGATGGGGTGAGGGCTTGAAACCTTTCCGCTTCATTGCGATAGAAACTTTGCAACTATGGACTCTAGCATTGTCATGTTGCAACACACCTTTTGTAATTTTTCCACGTCTTTTCTGTACTATAGCTGCACGTCACTGGTCCAAAATATTAGCATAATAGTCCCCATTACTAGTCTGAACATGAGGTAAATAGTCCACTAACAGAACCCCTTGATATCCCAAAACACAGGTACCATCGTCTTGCCAGCTGACGGCTGAATCTTGAATTTCTTTGGACCCGGTTCATTGTTTACTCTGCTGTTTAGTCTCAGGATTATAGTGATGGATCCAAGTTTCTTCCCGGTAACAATTATTCAAGAAAGTCTTCCGGGACAGAATCATATCTTTCCAAAAATGACTCAGACATGGTCACTCGGACGGCTTGTGTTCTTTACTAGACATTTTAGCACCCAACGCGCTGAAATCTTCCTCAAGCCCAGTCGTTCATGTAAAATGCTAAAAACTCTCCAATCTTCTATCCATTTCTGAAATTTCATTCGCCTGTCCTAATTAACAAGTTCCCTTGGATTTTCACAATTGACGTCATCAGAAGCGCTCACAGGTCTTCCACTACGGTGCTCGTCTTCCAACGTGACCCATCCACATTCAAAATCAGCCACCCAGTTTTTTAATAGTTGAATATAAAGAAGCATTCTTTCCGTACACTTCACACAATTGCTCATAAATTTTCTGATGTGTCTTATTTTTCGAAAACAGGTATCTAATCACTGCAATGCTCTGTACTCAATTTGTGAAGAAAACTTTGGCAACACTGATCCCTGCCATGTTATTTGATACCTGTTATTTTACCTCACACGGACTACAAATACATGTACTAGACTGGCCGATAAAATTGTTTATAACCATATATAAGGCATTAATGTATGATATGTGAAAAGCCTGCATTTGCCACAGGTCATTATTTTGGTTAGGCAAGTTTAATATTGAACGGTCCTCGTAGATTGTGGGTGCTCGTGAGGCCGCCTCATTTTACTTCAGCCAAGATAATGACAAAATCAGGAAAAGAATGAAAACCACAGTAAAATAGAAGTGACAACTTTAATTTCATATAAATTGTGCAAATTTGAAAGTTTAACAATTATTTTCATATGAATTCTATAAATTTTAACATGTACAAAAACAACGTTAATTTTCAAACAACCTTGAATATTTAGTAATTAACACATATAAAACATCATGGCTCGTTTTTCATATTTTTGCGCAAAACAACGATTGTGGGAACATGTTAGAACAGCCTCGGCGACGCGGTTCTAACGAACACCCAAAATCTACCTTTTCTACAAGAAATAAGAAGAAACAATGTTTATCCCATTAACCCCAGTTTACTAATATAAAAGTGAGGTTTAAGGGAGTCGAGGTTATATAGGCGTGTGTTCGTAATGATGTTACTGATGTCTAACGTTAGCCTAGCATATTTAGAAAGCTTAATACTGTCTCTATGGGACTGGAAAGATCACTTTCCAGATTTTGTTGGCAAGGGCGATTGCCTTGAGTTAGGAAAGCTCAAGTCCAGACAACAGTCCAATAACCCTTTTGTTATACAGCTACAAATATTTTTGCATTATTACCAGTACACCGCAACCTCTCTATAACACACTTGTTGGGGTACAAAGCAAAAACTGTGTTAGTTAAACAACCATGCAATATTCAAACAAAATTGTTTATATTATATAGAAAAAATGACCAGTTATGATCATTTTCTACATAATCTATACATTTTTGTCTCCATCTTTATATCCCATTATCCAAAACAGTGTTACATTAAACCGTGTAATAAAGACGCCGTGGTGTATATACATACGGCATCAGATGCGAAGTCTCCTACGGCAGCCAAGTCAACGAGCAATAACAAATAAGCATGCAGAAATCAAGTGATAACAGCACGACTGTTATTCGGATTTTATCGTTCATTTCTAATCATTCAACATTAACTAGCTATAGAATAATTTGTGATACTGTTCCAAAAAATACATACGAAATCAAATAAAAACCATAATATGTATATTGAAGCATATATAAGTAAGTAAAGCAAACCAAAACACCATTTTCCCAATACAAAGCAGGGTAATAGTAGTTCATGGAATAAAGAGGGCAATACACGGCCGAACATCAGCAAGCAAAAGTGAATATCCCCGAAAAGCTAATTACTAAACACTACAGGGTTATGAGACAAAAAAGTTTGTCAATTCCATTTTTAGATTTTAATAGTGAATTTAACATGGCTTCAGTCATTCAAAGTCTTAAAATTTCTCTTCTGTTACAGCTTTTATAGCCCTTTTAACATAACATAACGCATGCTGTAAAAATTGTGCGTATCGAATGTTTATAGATGCGCACGAGTTTCACATTCGTGACATGGGTGGTTTGTACCCTTTCTTGGCCGGGTCAGTGTCGGATATCCAAATGTCTGAGGTACAGTCCCCGCCAGGGTAGCGAATCTCATGGGCCAGACACGGACCTCCTGGCTCATCTCCGAAGTCAACGAGGAAGTTTTCATTCAACTTCAGTCCTCCGTTGACAATATCACAGTCAATCTGTAGCAACATTGATCCTTTCCTGCAACAGAGGTAGACAAAGACATGAACATCAATGATAACGAAAGTAGAATTATACCCTTTAATGATTAATAGCTTTTCCCCTTAGTCGCCTTGGACAGGTCAAATTGCATTTACTTGGGGCAGGTTTATTTTGTTAGTTATCTATTTCACATAAACTTGTACTTCAAACAAATAGGGAAGGACCCAATCGGGTGTCATGCGGCATCAGATTCGGCCAATTACTGTTTGCGAATGTCATCATTCATAAACGGATTATTCTAAGACAGCGCGTCTATTTGTTTTTGTTTGATTTGAGGTTTAACGTCCCCGTCAACACTGTAAAGGTCATTTTAGAGACGTTGTTTCAAATTTTTTGCCATCCAATGAAACCTATAGGGTTTATAAGCATGGGCGGTCCGACCCGCACTGCTTTGGCTGGGCAGACTTAGATCCTCTAAGCGGTTTACCAGTACTCGTGTTCGGGTCGGTTTTAGCTCTGCGTGGAAGCTTCATGCAGCCCATCTATTTCTTCAAGCCCCGATGGGCGGGGGCCGAGAGCGTGAGTGAGTGTTTTGTGTTTTACGTCCCACCAACAGCTAAGGTCATACGGGGACGGGACCTCGGTTTAAAGACTCATCCGAAAGTCTATAGAAGCCCGGGATCGATCCTGCGATCCCTGGTTAACAAGGCGCTAGTGTAACCACAGTACCACGGAGGCTTCTATAACTGTGTTTTTATGCAATAAATTACCAGTCGAAAGAGCGTGATCAGTGACGTCATTAAAAGCCGCCGTCACTAGTAAATTCCTTGACGTTAGACGGTGAAACGTTATTTTTCGCATCAAAAACATCACACAAGCACATAAATGTGTAAGATACAGTCAATATTTTTGCGGGATTTCTTCTTACAATGGCGGAAGGCTGTGAGTATTTGAAGAGAACAACAACATTATTGCCGATTTTCAGAGTGCTAGAATCGAAAAAGAGCAACTCTAGTCTGTGATTTGGTGAGAAATACATCAGTTTATTCGTTCAGTTGTACCGAATTTATAAGATGGTGTCCCATGAATCATCTGAACAACAAGGACGGATCAGCCTGTGCATTTGTGCAGCTTGATCGTTCGATTTTGAGCATGAGACGAGAAAGTTATCTTTACCACTGTCGGTTTTCAACAGCATTGTTGAGAAGGTTTCAGGATAACCATCTGATTGTATAGTTTAGCGATTTGGCAAAGTAATGCACACTCCAAATCTCCATCCACTCCCACATGCTCCTTTTTTCAGCCTAATGCATGTAACTATTGATACACAATCATGCATGTTCTGTTCGTCAAACTGCCAATAATGATATGTTATTTTTTTCCTGTGTGCCACCTGCGTGTGGCCTGCGATGTATTTAGAAATAAAGTTGTGTTGTGTTCTGTTATGTTCTGTTCTGTAATTAGACAAATCACGCGCGCGACACTGACCTCTAAACTGCGATTTATTACTCAACAAATCATATTTAGAGCTGATCTTTTTTCTTAAACATATTGTACAAAACAATATACCGTCGACCTTCCAATGGCTCGAACGCCTCTTTGTCGACAACAGCGACAGTTTTAGCCATTGATAGTTAATTAAAGTGCCATGCCCGGAGGCATAATATGGATAATCTGTAGCTTTATTTCCGATCTCTTGCTGTGACAGAGTTACGGTATGGTGTGTGTACTCACTAGTTTGTTTTTGTTTGCTTTTTGTTTGATTTGAGGTTTAACGTCCCGTCAACACTGTAAAGGTCATTTTGGAGACGTTGCTTCCAATTTTGTGGGACTTTTACCCGGCATTGAGCTGAATTGACTTCTCAAGCCCTGTCGCCCAATGAAACCAATAGGGTTTATAAGCATGGATAGGCGGACTCGCACCGCTTTACCTGGGCAGGCTTAGATCCTTGCATGCCACCTATTTCTTCAAGCCCCAATGTGCGGGGATCGATATGTACTCACTAGAATCAGCAGGGTGAAATGTGTCTTATGAGCACAAAATAAAAAGACCCCCTTAAGATTTTACAAACAGTTCTTAACTTGACGGAACATTTTTTCTTGGGGACTCCAGAATTCATATCTGAGCCATAGAAATTCAAGCCATTTAAGTCATACTAAAATTTTCATTTATTACAAAAAGAATAACGCCACCATCCCCTCCCCCACCCAATTGGCCTTGTAGCAAAAGATGGGGTGCATGGTGCTTCCGCACTGAGCTGAAACTGACCGAACATATGAGTACTGGTAAACCGCCTAGAAGGTCAAAGCCTGTCCGATGTGATGAATTATATGTTCATTCAGTGAATTTGAATAGTTCTAGTTGCAGATATTTATTCAAGTGCTACATGTTGCAGATGAAAAGTTATGCACTACATTTTTTGCTGGACATTGTTCAGTATTGAATACGCATCTGAATACACAATACACTAAAGATATTTTGCGGCCAGTTACCCTTTCGCCAAATAGTTTCTAAGGAAAGACTGAAGGTTCTTACAGAACAGTTTCGTTAAAAGAACTTCAAAGACATCAAGCGGTCTGTTATCCTTTCGCACCTTAGTTTGACAAGTGGACGCTGGTCCTTCGGACATGTGCACTGATGCAAATAAGGATTTTAGTTAAAATTAGTTATATAGTAGCAAAGCGTGTAGATTCTCATTCTGCACGTTTTGGGCAATAATAATAATAATATTGCATAGGCTGACCAATGGCATGACATGCTTAGTTTTTGACGACATTGTTTTAATAATTCGCAGAAAAATATCTGATTTTCAGACGTAGGTATTGTTGGATAATTGACTTGTATAGGCAACGTACAGCAGCCGGTTTTAACTGAATGAATGTTATGAGTTTTGTGACTCGAACATCGCTCTGACTTAACCATCATGAAAACACGCCTACACAAATACATTGAAAATTTTACCGCCGTAAATGTGAAAAATTTTAAAATGAAAAAATGTGATATTTCTCGTATTTCTGCTCAATCTATATTTTAGAGCAGAAATAAGAATATAATGTTTTCCCCTGTTTTACTATATAAAAGTGGGGTTCAAGGGGTTCACACTTATATAACGGGGTTTTCGTGATGACATATGGCAGCCGGCTTAGTAAATGTTGCTGATTTCACTGGTGTTCTCTGCTTGAATGTTATGTTGTTGTTTCATTCTTAATAGGGCATACTGCAGTTAATCGAGTCACGGATATGACAGACTTCTGTCATATCTTTTCTTGGTCTTTATGCAAACCGGGAAGGATGTATTTTCATTTTGATCATTCATTTCTGAAGCCATATTTTCTCTTGCCATGGTTCAGATGTAAACAATCTACACTTACTTGCACATTTCTGGATAGAACTGCTTATCCCAGGCTGAGAAAAGTGAAGTTGTTACGTACAAACGTTTACCATCCAGACTTAGCTGAATCATTTGCGGGGACCCAACAATTGTTTTGCCTTTGACCTTTGGTCTGACCGGTTGTTCCTTTAGCTCTTTGTCGTCAGTGACGGTTACCCCTTCTCCCTTACAAATACTGCCTCCGAGCCATATCTAAAGACACATAAAAATCATGGTCACGGCACCAATAATGCAATATGTAAAGTACTCTGGTTGAAGATAATAGGCATCATTTAGCTAATAGGATAAAATATTTTTCTTTATAAAAGAAAGATCTATGTGACTGCTTTGTCATCTGGTGTGATCTTGGTGTAGTATGTTCTAATGGCAAAACGAATTATAACTTTGATGACTCAGACAGATGCGTATCTGACTGGTTATCAGAAGGCCACAGGTTTGATTTCCACCATTATTACAAAAGAACGCCTATTAAGTTTATCATCAAAAATTGAAAATTTTCAGATAAAAAAAAATCTGATATTTTTTCCCATTACTGCTCAAAACATAGATAGGTGGAACTCGTTAGAACCGCCTCGGTGAGGCGGTTCTAATAAGTACCCATAATATTTTTGAGCAGAAATAAGAAAATTCAATGAGCAGAAATAAGAAAAATCAAGTGTAGCCCCATGTTATAGTTTGGGACCTGACTTTATGAGTTCCTGTTCGTTTCTCTATTTAATATTAATATAAATGGGTCAAAATTAAACAGGCTTGTATTCGTGATGAGAACCGGCACCAATCTTTCGTGAAACACTTTCAATGGTCAATTCCACCCATCCATTAGGACATCTGTCAGTTTCAGGCGAAGGAATGGGCACTGTACTAATCAACTGATTATATTTTAGAAAAAGTGTGGTTAAGTTAACTGACAGGCTCGAGATGACCTTAAAAGTGTTGTTTATAAGCGATATGGATATTCTTGAACCAATCTACAGCGCCCCCGCTATCATGGCTTGGAGAAATAGTTCGGGTTGCATGATGCTCCCGAGCAGAACTGAAACCGACCCATTTTGAGCACTGGTAAACCACTAAGAAGGTCTAAGCCTGCCCAGGAAAGGAGGTACGAGGCGAACCGCTCCTTAAACCCTAGAGGTTTCTTTGGGTAGTAGTGCTTGAGATGTCTATTCATCTCAGTGTCGGGTAAAAGTCCCACAAAATCGGAAGCGACGCCTTCAAATAACCTTCTGAACCTTGAACCCCAATTTTGTAATGTTAAACTAGGAATTTCAGGGGTAAACCTTATTTTTTTCTTATTTCTGCTCTAAAATATAGATTATGGGTACTGGTTAGAACCGCCTCGATGAGGCGGTTCTGAATTGTACCAACAATCTATATTTTAAGCAGAAATAAGAAAAATATCACAAATTTTCATCTTAAAATTTTCGTTATTTCGGCAGTAAAATTTACAACTTATATGGTAAGACCTGGACTTAAAGCATGATTATGTTCTTCCAATGTGCGCGCATCTAACTTATATAACAAGGTCTGGGCTTATAGCATGATTTTGTTCTTCCATTGGGTGCACAGCTTACTTACATGGTAAGACCTGGGCTTAAAGCATAATTTTGTTCTTCCAATGTCTGTGCAGCTTACTTATATGGCAAGACCTGGGCTTATAGCATAATTTTTTTCTTCCAATGTGTGTGCAAGACCTATGGTTTCTTTGCATAAGTTTGATAGAAAATGTATCTTTAAACAAACGAGCTACATGTACGTGAAGAACTCCATTACATGTCTGCGTGCGTCAAAGGCTCCAGTGAGAGTGCTCCTATGCTCAGCATTACGAAAACACGCCTATACAAATACACTGTAACCTTTATCGCCGAAAAATGAAATATTTAAGATGAAAAATTGATGTTTTCTTTTTTCTGCTAGAAATAAAGATTGTTGGTACTCGTTAGAACCCCCTCATCGAGGCGATTCTAACGAGTACCCACAATCTTTATTTTAGAGCAGAAATGAGAAAAACCTCAGTTTTACTATATAAAAGTTGGTTTCAAGGGGGTCAAAATTATATAGCGCATTTTCGTGATGGGCTCTCTCTCGTCTTTGTCGGTCACCTGTGCAGTAAGTGTTCCTTGCTCATTAGCTACCCTACAGGCATACAATATTGACTCAATGTCGAACCCACGTTGTAACAACGTTTTCAACGTTGTTTCAACGTGGATTCGACATTGAGTGCCGTCTTGGTAGCCATATTGCAACTGAATTCAGCTTTGATGTATTGATTTACCTGTCCTGTGAGTTTCGGGTTTCTCCTGTCCGAGATATCATACTGACGTATGTCACCATGCAACCAATTACTAAAGTAGATGTACTTATCATCCAAAGACAGTAGAATGTCAGTGATGAGACCTTGAAGAATAGAAAAGAACTGTGCCAAGATACGTATTATATATCAGATATATTATATGATATATCAGCCATAGCAATGACATACTTGTGAAGAGGAGCATTTTCCTAATGGAACAACAACGGCGCTTAAGTTTAATATGTTCCCCACAATTGCATCAGAAGTGAAACATATTATGTGCCATTTATTGTTTGTCCCTTTCGGAGATTATCTACTAGCAGAATACCATCTGCATATCCCAGAAAACCGAGGCCATAACATTCCAGGCTGAAAGAACAGTCTTTGCCTTCTTTGGCAGGGGTTAGCAAGGGTGCTTCCATTGTTTTGATTGTTATTTGGCCGCTTGGGTAAAATGTTTCATCCATAGTGACAAATCTCTGAAGAAAGTTAGCAGGATCTTCCTCAAAAATATAAAGATTAGCACGCGATAGTGTGCGCCTGGTGTGTTTCTGATCAACTGTCAGAAATATTGGTACCCATCAGGTCGAACGCTTTCTCATTGAAAGATCCTCTGTCAGATTGAAATTTACTCTTTCCTTTGAAATGCCAAATCTACTGGCTATACATCTTTTTGTGACTCGTCGGTCAGTCCTCACAATATCATGAATTTTATTGACCATTTCTGCGGTCGCAACATTGACAGGCCTTCCAGGACGGGGTCATCCTCGAGGCCCTCCCTGCTGCGTTTAAATTCTGTCACCCACCTTTTCACTGAAGCATGTGAAGGGGCATCTTTCCCAAGTGTTGCTACCATATCATTATGTTGTTAAACCATTTTATTTAAATATTGGATCACTGCTCTTTCCCCGATTTTGTCCATTTTGCAAAAACTGCTTGTCTTGTGTACTTACCGTGCTACGTCGACGATATAAATTGACCAAATGAGACTAGTCCTTCGGTACCACCTCCTAATAGTCAAAGAATAGCAGGACTTAAAAAGAACATCCCTGCGATACCTCCTTCAATCCGAGGCTCGCAACATATCAATCAGCCCTCGTACATAGGCAAATACATCAGAATGGAGCATTTCGCTCTAGTATTATCCCATCTACTAAACTCTTCCATGCCTTTGACAATCATACTGAGTTTCTTATTTATCCAAGATTCTTCTTCTTCTTCTTCTTCTTCTTCTTCTTTACATGTGTACATGTATGTCATTGGCTTTTTATCCCCAGACTTTTTTAAACAAGATGGCACAGAGGGCCCTAATTCGCTCACCTGAGTGTGCCTGTCTCTAGTACATTCTAAAAGACCAAGTTTTCTCTTCATAGGACTGTATGTTTAAAATTTGTTGAGAATGACCGTTTTCGAGTGACAGGCTGGACGTTTAGAACTGTGTTAGAATGCGTGATGGTGCTTGATAGATTTGGGAGCCTTTCAAACCATTAGGATTATATTAATTGCAAACAATTAACCTAACTGGCAGGCTTTGCTCTTAAAGGAACTCATTTTTGATTTTTATTTTCCTTCACTGCAGCTGGTGTTGTGCCGTGTGGCGGCAGTAAAACGTCTCCCCGTACATCAGCCATAGTGCAGTTTATATTTACATTTTGGTCCTTTGAGATCAGCGTGAATATTCTGAGAAATCAGAAATAAACTTTTGGTTTAGACTCATATTCTAGACAGGTTTTTAATTATTTGGACCCCATTTTGATTTATATCAGTCTTTGAATCGACTGCCTATTCGAAATTCGCAAAACTGCAGTATGTTTCCTCTGGCTTTCTTTGCCGGATCATTACAGGGTCACTGATGAGGCTTTATTAGCCGAAACTACGTAGTATGACCCATCTTCTTTCTTATGAATGATTTCATTGCTCTTAAAGGAACTCATTTTTTATTTTTATTTGACCTAAGTGGTTAACCAGTACAAAGTATACCTACCTTCGCCTTGAATTGACAACTGTCCATCTTGAAACAATGGAAGGGGGATAATGATGGTATCAAATATTTCATGATTAATTTTCATGAAATAAGTGGCCGGACTGGGTCTCAAACCCGCAACCTGTAGCTTCTCAGTCAGTGCTACCATCTGCGCTATGCAGCACAGCTCCCCACCTATATGCCATAGGAATTAGAAATGAGTGTTGTGAGACCCTAAGTTTTGAGAACCTAGAAAAAAGCCGTATAACCCCAACCAAAGGCCTGGGCTCTTGCTCATTGGAACAAAGTCGTTTTAGCTACTTTGGTTGAGGGTTGCTTAAGCAAAATTCCTATTAAATTTAAATGAAATTGGACCGAGGGTACAGGACGAGTTATCGTTTAAAGAGTTTTCAATTGTTTAATTCTGGTGGCCATCTTGTTCATCGGAGCGGAACAATTATAGCTACTCCGGTAGGGAGCCACCTAGGCAACATTCTTGTGAAGTTTGAATTTAGGTGTTCATATTTGAAGCAAATTTACGACATTTTTTTTTTTTTTATTTTAAGCATTGGTGGCCATTTTGCTCACCACAGCAGAACAAATAAGATATTTTAGTAGAGGGTCGCCTAAGTAACATTCCTTGGAAGTATGGATCAAATTAGCCCAGGGGTTTAGGGGAGTTCGCATTTAAAGCAAATTGATGACGTTTTTCTATTTTTAGCGGGGTGGCCAATTTGTTCATCGGAGTGGAACCGTTTTAGCTAATACCCGAGAGGGTCACCTATGCAACATTTTATGAAGTTTGAATGAAATTGGCACAAGGGTATAGGGAGAGTTGATGTTTGAAGATTTTTCTGTTTTTAGCACTGGTGGCCACCTTGTTCATCAGAGAGGAACACTTTTAACTACGTTTTGGTAGGGAGCCATCTAGGCAACATTCCTGTGGAGTTTGAATCAGATTGGCTAAAGGGTTTAGGAGGAGTTCACATCTGAAGCAAATTTATCATGTTATTTCTTTGATTAGCTCTGATGGTCAATTTGCGCATTAGAGTGGAACCGTTTTAGCTTTTTGTCAATGGATTACCTAAGCAACATTCCTATGATGTTTTGAATGAAATTGACTCAAGGGTACATGAGGAGATGTCGTTTAAGGATTTTTCTATTTTAAGCTCAGTGGCCATCTTGCTCATCAGAGCGAAACGATTTTAGCTAGTTTTGTAGGGAGTCATCAAGGCAACATTTTTGTAGGGAGTCACCAAGGCAACAATTTTGTAAAGTTTCAATGAAATTTGCCTAAGGGGATAAAAAGAGTTGACGTTTAAAGATTTTTTCTAATTTTAGCTCTGAAATTGGCTCCAAGGTTTAGAAGGAGAAGTCTTTAAAGCGAAACGCGAGACGCAGGAGCCGGAACGACGCACGACTCGCGACGGACATTCACTGATCATAATACCTCACACTCAGGTGAGCTAAAAAGAGAAGGGGATATTAAAATCGCCTCCGTTCGTCTATCCGTCCATTATGCTATCTCCTGCTAAACTACTAATCGAAACCAAACCGAATTTGGTGTTTGAGTTGTTTCCATGAGTGGGATGTGCTAGGGCACATTTTGGGGCCTGAGGGGAGGTCAAAAGGGCAAATATCAATAGAATTCAATTACAAAGTCAATTTTATACATTTCCATACCAAACTTTTCAGAAGTAATGAGTAATGTAATATGTAAAACATATTGAACGCGATTTTGGCTGCCACCTCTGGCTCATGCCCAACGCGGGGGGAGGGGGTCGGGGTGAAAATTTATTTCTGTTGGAACACAGTCATGTAGCATATCAAATCGAAGTGGGTGATAAGTAGAATATACTACAGGTAAATTTTAACCTGGGGTCAAATTGGGGCCTTTTGAAGGCGTCAACAAGTCAAATGTCAATAAAATTCAATTAAAAAGTCAATTTGATGTCAAACTTTGCAGAGGTAATGAGTAATGAAATATGAAAAGCATATTGAAGTGGATTTTGGCTGTGTCCCTTGGTCATGCTGGTCTGGACTTGCGGGGTCGAGGAGATGTGTACTTTTGCAATGTTGTTTTTCGGTTCTTAGCCCCTGTGGAGAAAGCTGGCGATTTACGATGGCTCGCCGTCGACCGCATTCTAGTATTATGTTTACAAGTATCATGTTAAATAGCAAAGTCGTAACTAATGTTGTAAAAATTTCTGACTTAGTCACGTGTGATGTTTGACAATAAAATATGTTTAAGGTAAATTGAGGTAAAAAGCATTACAGTACCTGGCATGTTTGGTAATTGCCAATTCTCGACTTTCTTGTCGGGCACGTCGATCACCTTTTCAGCACTCCACGTTCCAAGCTGCAAAAAATAATAAACGCAGATTTATTTTTACTTTGTTTGTACCAATCACTCACACGAGCATGCGTGTTCCAAGCCGCAAATGTTGGCATATTGTGGACTTACTTGGAGTTCCTAGGCACAACCAACGACTTTGCACGTTTCTACTCTGCAACATGTGTTAGGACATGTTCCTGTGTTTCAAACGTTAGCCCATATATAAACTGCATTGTAGAACATTGACCTGATAAATATATGCTATCTCAGGACAAGTGACCTTTATCCGGTCAACGTGACATTGCACTTTTATAAATGAACCGTACAACTAGAAAAAATGGCAAATCTGTTATTATTACTGGAAAAAATGAAAAAAATAAATAAATACTTGAAACAATATAAACATATGGTCAGCTGATACTAAAAATATTGACCACCAGAATGTGGTGACGTACTGTGGACCATCAATAACTGATCGTAAATTGCTAATTTAAGAGTGTACAAGACAATAAACTGATAAAATGAATAGCATATTCGTGTCATTTGATATCAAGTTTATCAGGCTCGGCTTCAAGTTCGCATGTCGAATCGCTCGGCAAGCCTCGCGATTCTACAAGCGTTCACGAAGCGTTGCCTGATAAACTTAATATCAAAAGACACGAACCTGATACTCTCTGTTGTCAGGTCCAAAGTGGACTGGCTCCTGCCGTTTTGTGCTTTAAATTTGTCTCTCTCATTCTTACATGAGGGCTCATGTATTATTGAATTTATTAAACGAGTTGCGGAAAAAGAATCAAATATGAGGCTTTTCCGAGTGTGATATCCCTTTTCCTCAACGAGTTTAATAAATTCAATATTGTTATATGCTAAATAGAAGACCTCACTTGAGTGCTCATGTATTATTGAACTTATTAAACGAGTTGAGAAAGAGGGATAAAACGCAAGGCTTTGCCGAGCATGTTATCCCTTTTCCTCAAATAAATTCAATATTATTATATGATAAATAGAGGATCTTCCATGAGTGTTCATGTATTATTGAATTTATTAAACTCGTTGAGGAAAAGGGATAAAATGCGAGGCTTAGCAAAGCCTTTTATCCCTTTTTCCTCAACGAGTTAAATAAATTCAATAGTGTTATATAATACATGAGTGCTCATGTATTATTGAATTTATTAAACTCGTTCAGGAAAAGGGATAAAATGCTCGGCACAGCCTCGCAATTGATCCCTTTTCCTCAACGAGTATTTTTTTTGTTGGTTTGGGTTTTACGGCCCTTTCAAGATTATTTCACTCATATCGAGCCGATCGTTAATCATAGGTGGGCGAAAACCGGAGTACCCGGAGAAAAACCACCTGACCTTCCGTTGCAGAACTTGGCGTCTCACACGTGACCCAAGCGAGGCTCGAACCCACGGCGGTGAGAGACCTAATGACTAAGAGTCAGCGCTCTTATCCATTAGGCCACGGAGGCCCGTCCTCAACGAGTTTAATAAATTCAATATCGTTAAATGATAATAGAGGATCTTACATGAGTGCTCATGTATCATTGAATTTATTAAACTAGATGAGGAAAAGGGATAAAATGTTCGGCAAAGCCTCGAATTTTATCCCTTTGCAACAAATAAAAATATTATCATTTTCCCGGCCTTGGCTTTTATACCCCTCGATTTCGGAAAAACTGTTATTACAAGAAACCAGTGCTTCAGTTGAAGTGCACGACCCGCCGGATGCTTTTAGCTTTATGAGTGTTACCATATATGGGTATGGCGGCCATTTTGGGTATGTGACCTGGACCTAAAACGGTTCCCCCAATAAATGCGCCTTATTGTAAGGAGCAAAAATATATCTTATACTTTAGTACTGTATTCTGAATCGTTTGCAGGATAAAATGCATTCTCACTTTTCCAATACAAAAGCATATGTGTCAAAGTTTGACCTAGGCAAAAAGAAGGCCATGGTCAACCCAGGGTCACCATTTTAGCAATTTATGATGGGCCTACGTCCCAGATGCTATTTATCAAGTTTCGTGGAAATCTGCCCAGTGGTTCTGGAGAAGACTATTTTTGAAGGGTTTTTACCATATATGGCTTGGCGGCCATTTTGGTCATGTGACCTGGACCCCATGAGCAACTTTTGGTTTCCCCCATCCCATAGAGGCTCCATATGACATTTGACTTCAATCGGCCCAACGGTTTCCGAGGAGAAGAAGTTCGAAAATGTTCACATTTTTTCGCCTCGGCGAGGCTATACTAAATGGAATGTAATATTTCGCAAGTTCATTGGTTAGATCGCATTGATATCTGTCAGTATGCCAAAAATTGTTTAAATATTCCAAGCGGTTAAGTCACTATCACCAATTTTCACAAACGGGTTACGGACGGACAGACAGACATACCATATACGGCTTGGCGTCCATTTTGGTCATATGACCTGGTCCCCATGAGCAAATTTTGGTTTCCCCCATCCCATAGATGCTCCATATGAAATTTGACTTCAATCGGCCCAACGGTTTCCGAGGAGAAGCAGTTCGAAAATTTTCATATTTTTCGCCTCGGCGAGGCTATACTAAATGGAATGTAATATTTCGCAAGTTCATTGGTTAGATCTCATTGATATCTATCAGTATGCCAAAAATTGTTTAAATATTCCGAGCGGTTAAGTCACTATCACCAATTTTCACAAACGGGTTACGGACGGACAGACTGACAGACTGACAGAATGACACGGTGATTTTAGGGCACTCTTAGAAATCAACCGACTTCAGTCGGTCGCTTTTTCTGCGGGTCGTGCAACTTAAACAATGTAGAGAGATAAACCTTCGTGTAGTTATCAAATATGGTATTTATAATAATTTGATTCCCAATGGTCTACAATATATATCTTAATTATAACAAGAGACGAAATATAAAATCATCGGATCGGCATTTTTGGCTCGGTCCGGCCCGGCGCGGCCTTGGCTTTTATACCCGACCCTAAATGAGTTTAATAAATTCAGTAATGTTTGATCCTCTGTATTGTGGATCTTACATGAGTGCTCATGAATTATTGAATCCATTAATCGAGTTGAGAAAAACGCATAAAATGCGAGGCTTTGCTGAGCAATTTAACCCATTTCCTCAACACGTTTAATAAATTCAATAAGGCAAGATCCTCTATATAGAGAATCGGCAAGATCCTCTATATGGAGAATCTTACATGCGTGCTCATGTATTATTGAATTATAAAACGAGTTGAGGCGGTTCTAACGAGTAGCCACAACCTATATTTTGAGCAGAAATACGATAAATATCGCATTTTTTTTTTTTTTTCAGCTTAAAATTTCCGTGTTTTTTTTTTTTGTTTTTTTTTTTTTCGTGGTAAAGTTTACCGCGTTTTCTTGCCATTCTTGGAGGAGCGTAAAATTTTGAGTATGAACTTTATAATCATAATCTTTGACGATCAAAGGATACAGTAACACTGAAACTGATTCAGGTTAGACAATTATTGAGTATCAGCTCGACTCCAAAGTTTAATGAATATTGAAATCTGTAATAATTCTACACCTGCTTCTTTAACAACTTACATTGTTTCTGTAGAAATGGAAAACTGTTGAGCTCAAGGCACAACCGACATAACCCTCGGTAGCTTCTGGGTCGTGCATGAATCTGATTTCCAAGGGAATGTAGCCATCAGGTCCTAGGTCCACCTTCTGTATCAACTTGTGTGTGGTCCAGTCCCAAAAGGTAATAGAGCGTCCATACAGGCCTGACAAGGAATATAAGAATCTTATATGGATGTGAGGGATGGATGGACTAATCCGACCCGAGGGATCACTGCCGGAATCACGAGGCTTGCCGAGTGATGCCGGACAGTGATCCCGATGGACGGATGTTTCTCCCGAGGGTCACTGAACGGCATTACGAGGCTTACGGAGTGATCCCGGACAGTGATCCCGAGGGTCGGATTTTTCTATCAACCCCTCACACCCATATAGGATTCCTTCCATTTCTTAGTGCGGATTTTAAACGCTGCAGTCACTTCGGTTACCGACGCCCGCCATATTGTGATGACACTACAATGTTTAGTGACGTCATGTAACGTGCTGTGACGTCAACCTTAACGACGACGCATATGAGGGCGTATTCAACCAGTGCATTTATCAAACACGCGAGACTATTCGATTTGGGGGTAAGAACAGGATTTAAATTCCAAGCCAAAACTATGGATTTCTTTATCTGGTGTGCAAGAAAGAAATTTCTCACACATTGGTCAAGAATATCCCTTTACAGTGCTGTAGGCTAATTCTGCGCACTTAAGACTTTGAGCTTTTGTTTCATCCATTCCAGGGATCCAAAACCTATTTTGCAGCACTATGCTATACAGTTGTCTTAGCTTGTTAAAAGACAATAGCAACCTTTAATTTCTCTGGTGCAGTTATGTTCTGGTCTGTCTTTAAATAGACACACCCCCATGTTAAGACGCCATCACTTTTGTCTGCTAATTCCGCGCACCCAAACAATAACATCCAGTCAAGATACAATACTTTAGACAAGGAAAGATGTTGTGTTGTTATACTTGATTTGTCATGTGTTTATTAAATGCTGATGGTCCAGTTGGTTGAAAAAAATAGATGTCTGTAAAAAAATCAAAATTAAGTAAGGGCCTGTGACGCTCATTAAGCCTGAGTCAGGTAAAAACAAAAAAAGCATTTCTTTCGCCAAGTTTACCCCTCAAGTGTCATCCAAAGTAATATTTGGAGCTTTGTTTTGATACCTGTCAAAGAAAAATGAAAAGATTTAATCAGGTTCATTTAATTTTGAAATAATCCCAATGCGCCGAATTGGCAGATGCGCAGAATTAGCCTCCATAACTGTAAATGACAGTGTGCGATTTCTATGTCTCACACTCCTGTGTCTCCCTAGGGTTTATTAGCTGTCTCAACATGTCAATCACTGCTTAATGTAGAAAAAATGTGTATATGCTTAAGACCTTTTTTCAAACTGTTGTCCTAGAGGAGCAGTCTGATCTGGATTCACAATGTTTTCAAAAATGAGTTTTAATGTAACCGGCAGACGACAAAGCAGACGAAAATTTTCGTGATTGGCATTTTATGGGTGAACAAGCTAAAGTGCCCCTCTCTATACCAACATTCGCAACAAACCCTTACCTAAAGATGGAAGGGGTCAATGCTGATATTCAAGAATATTGAATTTGTTACTCCTAAATTTTTTAATTTGTTACTCCTAAAGACAAATGTTTTGGACATTTGTTAGAATCGCCAAGGCATTTGTTTCTTGGGGTAATTGAGAGGAAAATACCCTTTATTCCTTATTGCGATTCTTTATAGCGGCAAATTCTTTCAAATGGCAAAGTGTTAGGGAACAAAACTGTTGTTATAATTATGGTTCTCTGTAGTAAACAAGGGGGTCATAATGGCCCTGGATCGCTCGTCTGGTCCTTACAGTACAAATAAAATGATAGGAAATATAAGGTAGAGTGAATGGTTTGAGCAGTTATGGTTGGCCGTGACCCAAGGAACATTTCTGTGAAATTATTTCAAAATCAGTCTACCTATACGTATACATGTATTTAAGAGTAGAAGTCATTTTAAAGGTTGTTGTTTTTTTTTTTTTTTTGTTTTTTGTTTGTTTCTTTTTTTTTGTTTTTTGTTGTTGTTATTGTTGTTTTGTTAGTTTTGGTGGCTATGATGTTCACTGGAGCGTAACGATTCTGAGTTTTTTGTCAGAGGGACACCCATGGAACATTCCTTCCAATTTGTTTTCTTTCTGAGGATGAAGTCTTTCAAAAGTTCCCTTTGACAATACAGAGTATGACTTGCATGTTACATTTTGGGCACCTACTGGACATTGATGGTCAGGCCCTAGTGCACGGAGATGAACTTGTTCAAACTAACAATGTCTCGTGGTGACAGGTGTGGGGTGGGGGCAAATGTTGGCATAAGATGCTAGACATATGAGTCGGTGGACAAAATGGGGATGGGGAGAGGCATCAGAAGCTATACTTATGGGATGTGGTTCCCTTTGAAAATAAAGAGCTGACTTGTATGCCACTGTCTGGGCTCCTTGTGGACATCGAGGGCCAGGTCCTAGTTCACCAGACAGAGATGAACCAGTTTGTTTAACATACAATGCCTCTTGGTAACAAGGGGGTGGGAGTTGGAATCAGAAGCTAGCCTTATGAGTTGGTGATTCCCTTTGACAATACAGAGCTGACTTGTATTTCACTATCTGGGCACCTTGTGGACATTGAGGGTCAGGTCCTAGTACACCACACGAGGATTAACCGACTCACTCTAACTAAAAATGCCTTAACTCTATATAAAACCAGCGGGCTCCAAGACAGGTCCATGTTTGGCCCCAAGGCTATAATTTGAACAATCTTGGTAGAGGTCCACTAATTGAAGCTTCATAACAAATATTAAAGAACTGGGCCTTCTGGTTTCAGACAAGAAGATTTTTAAATGTTTTCCCTTTATAAGTCTAAGAAAACCCAGTGGGCCCCAGGGCAGGGCCATTTTTGGCCCCATGGTTATAATTTGAACAGTCTTGGTAGAGGTCCCCTATATAATGGAAACATGCCACATATCCAAGACCTGGGCCTTGTGGTTTCAGAGAAGATTTTAAAAAGTTGTCCACATAAAAGTTTATGTAAACCCTGGCGGGGGCACCTTTTGCCCCAGGGCTATAATTTGAACAATCGTGGTAGAGGTCCACTAGATGAAGCTTCATACCAAACATTAAAGACCTGGGTCTTCTGGTTTCAGACAAGAATATTTAAATGATTTCCCTATTTAATTCTTTGTTAAACCGGTGGGCCCCGGGTGGGACCATTTTTAGGCCCCCGGGCTATAATTATAACAATCTTGGTAGAGGTCCACTAGATGAAGTTCGATATCAAATATCAAAGACCCAGGCCTTCTGGTTTCAGACAAGAAGATTTTTAAAGGTTTTCCATAAATAAGCTTATTAAAACCGGTGGGCCCCGGGGCGGGGACAGTTTTGGCTCCAGGGCTATAATTTGAACAGTCTTTGTAGATGTGCATTAGATGAAGCTTCATACCAAACATCAAAGACCTGGGTCTTGCGGTTTCAGAGAAGAAGATTTTTTAAGTTTTCAGTAAAAATCTATTTTTGGATCCTGTGACCAGGATGTGCAACGGACTGGAACCATTTAAACAAATTTGAAAGGGGGCCACCTCAGGATCATTCCTGTGAAGTTTGATCAAAATCTTATCAGTGGTTTAGGAGGAAATGTTGTTTGAAGAAATTGTTTACGCACGGACGCACACCTGCACGACGGACGACGGGCAAAATATGTATTTTGTGTAGTGGCTTATCTAGTTCATCATGCTAACAAGTCCATGTAATGAAGATCCCGTAAACCTCACTTTATACAGAGAAAAACGGGGTTTACAATAGTTAAAGTTTTCTCATAGACTGTAGGAGCAGCCACAATATATGTGGACAAATATCACGAAAAGTAGCCATGTTGAAGATGTGAAAATATGCACTATATCGCTAGATGTACTGTAGGATGAGTGTCGGAGTGTTGACAAGAAATCTTTTTAACGGTCTTTATCTCCCTTCCGCCAATTCAAGAAAGGCAGTTGTTATAGTTTCTGACGAACGACTGTGCCCTGTTCTGGTCAGCTATAGTTCGAACAAATTGACCTGAGACTGGTGAACTCTATTAACATAATTTCACACCCGACTAAATGCATGCATTTATCTTCGCCGTCTCCCGTAAATGGCTATATTATTATTCAATACATAGGTCGCAATTCACGTGATGCCGAAAATTCACGAGAAGTTTACGAAAGCCGACATATTATTAGGCGCTAACATTGGCAAATTTATTCCATGCAAAAAGGTTAGTCTCAGGTCAAATTGTTCGAACTATACTCAAGTGTAAGCCTGTCCATGAAAAGTGACGTGTAAACTGTCGCAAACAAACGCAATGCTTTTGTCTGGGAGATTTAGACCCTGCTGGCACATGACGTAATTGCGACGTCACATAAACGTCAGTGCAACGTCATTACGCGTATGCAAAGTCATTACGCGTATGCAACGTCAAATATACGTCGGTGCAATGTCATGACGTTACACCGACGTCGATTTGACGTTGTCCTAGTGACGTGTGGCTGCTGGAGAGTTTGTTTTTGCTTTTTTGTCCGGGAGATAGTTTGCTTTATCTAACTAGGTCACGATTTTAGCAAGCTTTTAGATCAGTTTTACATGCCAAGGACCATCTCAAGTGAATGATCGCTAGTCCACATCACGACCTTTCCTGACCTCAAGATAATGTATCTTTTTCAATGTCAGCAAAATGATAAACTCATAGGTTTAACCAGGACTTAACCCTTGTCTTGCTGTTCACGACAACCCCTATCTTTGCAAACAGTGTAGATCCAGATCAGATGGCTTCTGAACCATCTGATCAGGATCTACACTGTTTGGCATTCAGTTTATGAATTTGAAGCAATAAATTACATCAAGTAATTTGAATGGTTGATAGACAGAAATGGGTGTGGCTTAAATGAATATTCAGCAAGATAAGGGTTAAACTTATAATTACACAAGATGTTCGCATGCTGGCCTATTGTCTAACCTCCTGGAAATGTATAACAAGAGCCATCATAAGACAGCAGAGCTCCCCTGGACAGAGGCTTACACATACATGCAATTAACGCACTACATGTTGGGTTGTTTTTTTTTTCAGTAGACGACATTTTGAAATATTTTTCTTATGACAGGATTTGACATTTCATGCAAATTCTCAACTTTGTTTAAAAGGAAAAATTAGAAATTACCAACAGCCTGCGGTAACGGGCCTCCGTGGCCTAGTGGTTAAGAGCGCTGACTCTTGATCATTAGGTCTCTCACTGCTGTGGTTCGAGCCTCGCTCGGGTCATATGTGAGACGCCAAGATCCGCAACGGAAGGTCAGGTGGTTTTTCTCCGGGTACTCCGGTTTTCTCCCACCTCTGATTAACGATCGGCTCGATATGAGTGAAATAATCTTGAAAGGGCCGTAAAACCAAAACAAAAAAAAACAAACAAAAAAACAGCCTGTGGTCTGCTGAATTAGCCCACAGAATGGTAAAAATAAAGCAGAAGCAAACAGGCAAACATGCTTGATATGTAATGTTTTAGTCAAAGCGATGCTATGTGTAAGGATGATATTCCTTCATTACTTGGGAAAACGCGTCAAAGTTCTTGGGGATACCTTTAACCTTTTTTGTACCAAATGGAATCTTCCTCCTTATATAGAGCCGGGGTCCATTTCAAAATTGAGGGGTGTCAGGTCGTGTTTTATATTCAAAATTTCTTTGAAATTGGCTGAAAATTTTGTAAATAGTGAAGGTCCTAATCCGACGCCACGTTCTGCGGCGTCTGCTCTGGGCCTGCACTGTTTTCCAACTACCCTTTTGGGGGTTTCCGGTACCATATGGGTTAAGTGTCTCCTGAAAATTGAGCCCAATTGTACTTTTGAGCAGTGACCACAGAGGGAATTTGATAATTTATGGCCCTGCGCGTGGCATGCTCTCGACCATTCAGAATTCTAGACGAGCTTATGAATTTTAATAAGGTATGATTAATTGGTTAATAAGTAGCGCAATGAAAATAAACGAGCCGAAAGTGCCGGAAAATACTGAACAAGTCAAAGTCAAGGATCATTGTTGCAACCTACTAATAGAGACAATGAACCCACCACGGCTGTCTGTGCTTTTATCAACACCTTCTAAGCCCTACCAAGGCCTTTCTTACCCTGTTTCACGTGTTCAGGATTGAACCCTGACCTCCAGGCCTTAGGAGCTCCCCAGGCTGAGCTCACCATCACATTATGTCCCGGCTGGTACCAGAAATCGTATCCAAACTCAGCAGTCATACCGTTTTCCCAGTTCCCTGTCAAATCGAAAGTATTTCCGTCCAGCAGAACAAATCCGCCTGTGAAACATATACAGTGAAAATTCGATAATTCGAACATATATGACCCGTTACAAGGGATTATTCGAACTTGATTGTTTGTTTTTCGGTTGTTGTTGTTTTTATTTTTGTTTTTGTTTTTTTTTTTTCAGTTTCTTAAGAATTCATTCCATAGCTCCTGATATCCATCTATGTATTGTTTGTTTGATTTGAATGTCCCCGTCAACACTTTTTAGATCATATTGAACACGTTACTTCCAATTTTTGGGACTTCTACCCGACACTGAGATGAAATTACATCTCAATCCCTGACAGCCAATGAAACCAACAGGAGTTATATGCATGAACGGTCCGACTTGCACTACTTTGCCTGGGCAGGCTTAGACCGTCTAAGCGGTATACCAGTACTCATGTGCGGCCGGTTTCAGCTCTGCGTAGAATGATCATGCAGCCCGATCTAATTCTACAAGCCTCGATGGGCCTGGCTAATGCGTAAGTGGTTAACCAGTACAGTGCATTTTCTTTCGCCAGATTATGAAAGCTGCCCTTCATGAATCAGCTGACGAGAGTGGCAACAGAAAAGATTTCATGATCAATCTCAACGGTGTTACCGAGGGATCGAACCCACGACCCCCCTGAACACATGACAGGCGAGCATGCGACTGATCGATCGAGACTGTCACAATTTACATGGACAGGCCCAACAGGAAAATTTTATATTTATGTAATTTTGCCCAGTTTGCTGAAACTTTAAAAACTATAAACTTATATAGGATTTGTTTGGTTTTGTTTTGTTTTGTTTGTTTTTGAGGGTTTTTAAAGTAAAATATCAAGGGTTTTCTTTTACGTCTTCCTGTATTGATTCAGCCACAAACCCATTTTAGAGCAGTTAACTACCCGTTATTTTTCAGAGAAAATAAGGTTTGACATTTCATGTGGCTCGTCTGCCAAACAGAAGATTCACATGTAACATCAAGCTATATTTTCTCTGAAAAATCTGAATTCTTTGAAAATGATGACCGATAGTTGTAAATAATACTTAACCCTTAAGACGCCGAAAAAATCTACATCTAAAAATGTCGTCTGCTTATGTCGTCTGCTGAATATTTTTGCAAGTTTTTTTTTAATATTTTTGCGTATAGGCAAACAGTGTGGACCCTGAAGGAGCAGTCTGATTTGGGTCCACACTGTTTGCAAAGATGACATTTAAAGTAAGAAGCCTCCGTGGTGTAGTGGTTGTGCTACTCGCCTTGTAAACCAGGGATCACAGGGTTGATCGCGGGCTTCTCCAGACTTTCGGATGAGTCTTTAAACCGCGGTCCCGTCTCCGTATGACCTTAGCTGTTGGTGTAATGTAATTACACTAACGAAAGAGTAATTCTTTTCCAATCAACCAGAGCTTTTCATCCACTCAATATTAATATTCTTTTATTTGGAGATGTTAGTCTGTCGATAGAAGATAACACTCTCATCTTTACAGCCGTACAAACATTTATTAAGGATACTAAAAGGTTCGCCAACTAGGCTGCTGCTCACTTAGGCCAGCATGACATCTCATTCCATTTTCATTTCATTATTTTTTATCACACTGTTTTTCTTTATTTAATTATTCATTATACATCTTATACATTTTTTTTCTCACCATTTTTTTCTTTTTCTCATCATCTTTGGAAAATGTGATATATGCTTATTTGTTATATCACTCCATATGAAGTATTCAAAATGTCTCTGTATTTGCCACTATCACGTGTATGTGTATATTACTGTAATACTGTTTTGTAGGGGAGGGCCGTAACTAATGTTGGCAGAACTTGTGGCCCGACCCTGTTGCTTGATTTATGATGCAATAAAATATGTTTATACTAGCTGTTGGTGGGACGTAAAACTCAAACACTCACTCACTCATATTTAAAGTAACAAGCAGACGACACACTCACTCACTCATATTTAAAGTAACAAGCAGACGACACACTCACTCACTCATATTTAAAGTAACAAGCAGACGACACACTCACTCACTCATATTTAAAGTAACAAGCAGACGACAAAGAAGACGACAAATATCGTGATTGGCATTTTATGGGAATAAAGGCTTAAATACCGAAAGGGAATAAAAACAGGTTTCCGGGGTGAGGGATCTTCATACATATATAGGTACGTACCTTTGGCGTTGCCTTCGGGGTCACCCATGCAGCTAATCATCACGTATCCGTTAGCCAGACAATGGGTGGTGTGGGGGGCACCCAGCCCTGCCTTGCTGTGCATGACACTAGGTTCGATAGTCTGAAAAGGAATCAACAAACACCGGGCTATTAGTTAGAGTTCCCTAAAAAGGTACATGTATATGCAGTAAAACTCCTACATTAACGCCACCTTCGACACTGTTCAAAGTGGTCATGAAGACCACTTTTGAACAGTCCCACAGATGGTCCCTGGCCAGATGACGCCGTGGCCGGACAACATAAAGAAAGATTAAGTGCGCCCTTAAAAATAAGCTTTTAAAAGAAAAATTAGTTTCAACTGATGATTTCAGGTGGTCTTAATAGTGGAATTTCAATGAATTTCTTGAGTTCTTAGTGAAAGGAGTTTTTGCAAATTTGTGATTGGTCAACTGTTTGAAATCAGAGTAAACGAAACTTACCTGTCAAAGACACTGCAATTAGGTCGGTGCATAGTTAACCTACGCCATAATCCATACAAAAATCCACTATATTATATGTTAGCTATCCAAGATTCCTAAATAATGTCGATTAACAGTTGGGTCACCGTGATTTGTTTGTTTCGTTTGAGGTTTAGCGACTCCATCAACACTATTTAGGTAATTTTGGAAACGTGGTTTTCAATTTTATGTGACTTTTACCCGATGTTGAGATGAAATGAAACCAACAGGGTTTATTTGCGTGAAAAGTCCTGCTCGCACCACTTTGCCGGGGCAGGCATAGAGCTTCTAAGCGTTTTACTAGTACTATGTGCAGTCAGTTTAAGCTCTACGTTAAAGCACCATGCAGCCCAATCTATTTCTTCAAGCCCCGATGGACGGGGACCTGGGTCTCCGTGATACACCTGTGGACATAAATCCGTTTAAACTTCGACGGGCTTCATTTCATTTTGATTTGATGTTCATCCAATATTTCCTTACATCCTGTCAGTCAACTGCAGGTCAGGAATACATTCAAAACACAAAGTGTTCGACTCCTGCACTGTCCAATCAGAATGCATCTCAAATGTCAATCAGAACTAAAACTGGATAAAGCGCTTGTCACATTGAGACCAATCAATTTATATTTCTTGATCCAGTTTAGACTACTTTGATAAATGGCATTTGCTTGTCAAACTAACTTGATACGAAACAGATTCATTGAAAGGTACTTCATAGGAGTTTGAACAGTTTCGTGTCTACATGTGTAATAAACAGAACCATCGTGCATTAGCTTTCGTGTGTTTATGTATTACGTTCCACCAACAACTAAGATCAAACGGAGACGCGACCTCGGTTTAAAGACTCATCAGAAATTCTGGAGTGAGTGAGTGAGTGAGTGTTTCAGTTTTACGTCCCACCAACAGCTAAGGTCATACGGAGACGGGACCTCGGTTTAAAGACTCATCCGAATGTCTGGAGAAGCCCGGGATCGAACCTGCGACCCCTGGTTTACAAGGCGAGTAGCGTAACCACTCGACCACGGAGGCTTCTCAGAAATTCTGGAGAAGCTCGGAATCAAACCTAAGGCACCTGGTTTATGAGGCAAGCAGCAATGCGACTTCTACATAGGTGTCAAGATAATGCACAGAAAATCCGAAATTAGGTAGGCCAGGGCGATAATGGGAGTCTAATTTCGGATTATTACATATTGGCAAAGTCGGTAATTGCTCTTATACTGCTAAAAATAGCAGCGTTGGGTTAAGAAACAGAGCTTTGATTTATATGAGGCCTCCTGAAGGCAATACCGAGCGAATAAATAAAAGGGTCTTTAGGTACAGTCTGGTCTTGCTCTGTATTATTATTCAGACATTTTTCTTCCGATATTTAAAAGAAGAAAACCCGTTATTTACTGAGGGTCTTTTGTTCTGTTAGCCTGCCATACCTTAAATAGTTTCGGTGCACGAGGATCCGTACCAACATCTGTCACATAGATTCGGTCACTGTTCAGGCACGGTAGAATAAACCGGTTCCGGGTTTTAGTGCCGTCGTCATGGCAACTTGAGCAAGCATTCCAACCAGTGTGGTGAAGTTCGTCGGCCAAGTTGGGCATGTACAGTCTGTGGATTACCTGTAGGAATAAATAATGCGAGAATTTGAGTTTCTTGTAGCATATTCTTCATTTTTCGTCTGTCTTGTATAATAATTCACCTTATTTGCATTTATCTGCTGGTTCCGAGTCTGAAGATTATCAGTGTTGGAAAAACAGGTAACCAGACCCCCCTGACCTTTCAAGGTCAGGGGGGTCTGGTTCCCTGTTTTTCCAATATTGACAATGTGCAAGCTGTAAGCCAGCAAATAATGCAAATATGGTGAACAACAATTTTATCACATAAACCTTTTAGCTTTTTATTTTGGTGTTAATTTCCCGATTTTCGTTCTTGTAATATATTATGTGTTCTTTAACTCCCAAGGCAACCTTTTAGCTTTTTTATTTTACTTCACTGCAGCTGGTGTTAGTGCCGCGTGGCGGCCGTGAAAAGTCTCCTCGTGTTTCATCATAATGCAGATTATATTTTATTTTCCTTTGGGATCATTGTGCCGATTCTTGTTACTTTGAAAATCGAATATCGCTAGGAGGCGTATACAGCCTTGCAAACTATATTGCTGTGTACCAAGAGACTCGATAAAACCGAGTCTCCGATTTTCGTTCTTTTATGTGTTCTTTGTTTCCAAAGGCAATCTTTTAGCCTTTTCTTTGTTAGGCAATTCTTAATGCTCAATGCGTATATTCAGTTGAGCGAATTTGAGTACATTGAGAGCCAGCGATTAAACTGCACAGGAGCTTGAAGTTCGGTCAGAAATGAATGTTAAAGTGACCCAATTATACAGTCTTATAAGGCGAGCCGCACCGGATTTCGCTCCTGTGGTTGGACTTGGCTCATTTATGATCAAGAAAGTTGTGTTCGTTTTAAATGAGGCTTCAAAAAACGTCCCTATCAACACTATGTCATTTTGGAGACGCTACTTCCAATTTTGTGGGACTTTTACTCAACGTTGAGATGAAATGACATTTTAAGCCCTGCCGCCCAATTAAACCAAAAGGCTTATATGAATCGGGCTGTCTGACTCATGCCACTTTACCTTTGCAGGCTTAGTCCTTTAAGCGGTTTACCAGTATTCGTGTGTGGTCAGTTTCAGCTCTACATGGAAGCACCATACAGCCCAATTTATTTCCCAAGCCCCGATGGGCGGGGGCGACTAGCTTAATGGTTGGTTGGTTGGTTGGTTAGTTGGTTGGTTGGTTGGTTGGTTGATTTGAGGTTTAACGTCCCCGTCAAGACTGTACAGGTCATTTTGGAGACTTTGCTTCCAATTTTGTAGGACTTTTTCCCGACATCGAGATGAAATGACAGCTCAAACCCTGTCGCCCAATGAAACCAATAGGGTTTATAAGCACCGCTTTGCCTGGGCAGGCTTAGAGTTAACCAGTACTCGTGTGCGGCCGGATTACAGCTCTGCGTGGAAGATCATGCAGCCCATCTATTTCTTCAAGCCCCGATGGGCGGGGGCCGGTTAGCTTTATTGCACGACCCGCAGAAAAAGCGACCGACTGAAGTCGGTTGATTTTCTAAGAGTGCCCTAAAATCACCGTGTCATTCTGTCAGTCTGTCTGTCCGTCCGTAACCCGTTTGTGAAAATTGGTGATAGTGACTTAACCACTTGGAATATTTAAACAATGTTTGGCATACTGATAGATATCAATGAGATCTAACCAATGAACTTGCGAAATATTACATTCCATTTAGTATAGCCTCGCCGAGGCGAAAAATGTGAAAATTTTCGAACTGCTTCTCCTCGGAAACCGTTGGGACGATTGAAGTCAAATTTCATATGGAGCCTCTATTGGATGGGGGAAACCAAAATTTGCTCATGGGGTCCAGGTCACATGACCAAAATGGCCGCCAAGCCATATACGGTAAAAACCCTTCAAAAATAGTCTTCTCCAGAACCACTGGGCAGATTTCCACGAAACTTGATAAATAGCATCTGGGACGTAGGCCCATCATAAATTGCTAAAATGGTGACCCTGGGTTGACCTTGACCTTCTTTGTGCCTAGGTCAAACTTTGACACATATGCTATTGTATTGGAAAAGTGAGAATGCATTTTATCCTACAAACGATTCAGAATACAGTACTAAAGTATAAGATATATTTTTGCTCCTTACGATAAGGCGCATTTATTTGGGGAACCGTTTAAGGTTCAGGTCACATGACCAAAATGGCCGCCATACCCATATATGGTTACACTCATAAAGCTAAAAGCATCCGAAGGGTCGTGCACTTCAGCTGAAGCACTGGTGGTATCAAGATCCATGTTACCATTAAGTTCTGTGCGCGACAAGTTGCCTGAACCATCGCCGGGCGAGTAATATGCCAATTTGGATTTTTCTACATTTTCATCCAGTTTATGCCAAATTATTTCCTTTTTTCTGTTTGTTTAAGCGTCTTATTTATGTGTAGTAGCATCGACCGGGGCCTTCGGTAATAAAGCGAGTTAACAAGCACTGGGCTAAAAGGACCTGACCCGTTAGACTGGTCAAATATTCGCTATATACATAAAAACATTTTATTACAGTCGTACAACACGAAATCATCATCATCTACCACATAGTAATACCTCATGAAAGTTGAGTTTCACTTTAAATAACCTACAATTCCTGTGTACCTGGCTGTATGTCTTTGACGTTGGGTCAACATCTACCGTGACCAAGTAGTCCGGTCGCTTCTGCCTCTGATCCGGCGGAATAATACAAGGTATGTAAACAATCTCCTCACGTTTACCATTGGTAAACGCATCCATGGGCGTGGCATAACCAGGACCTTTTCCACAACATTCTGTAAAAGAGGTTTCAGAACATACTGATATGCAAAGAATCTAGAATAATGCTAAGAATACAGTGAGTCAGTGGGCGAAAACAGAGCACCCCTAAAATCTGCAGACTCACCATCGTTAATACGGATGACCTCCGATCAGTTTATAATATTATAATCTTATTAATCAAGTAATTTTGCATTGGCCCATTTACAGGTCCAAGGTCTTCTGTATTGGCAAGAGGCCGAAGCCAATACAGCAGAACGAGGGCCTGTAACTTGGCCAGTACGGAATTACTTGATTAATGGCAATTTTATTGATTGACACCATTAAGAACATGATTATTGATTTTTGACCTCAGTGTTAATACGGATGACCTCCTGTCAATACAGCATAGTCAATAAATTGTGTTTGATTTGAAGTTTAACGTCCCCGTCAACACTGTAAATGTCATTTTGGAGACGTTGCTTCCAAATTTGTGGGACTTTTACCCGACACTGAGATGAAATGACATCTCAAGCCCTGTCGCCCAATGAAACCAATCGGGTTTATTAGCATGAACGGTCCGCCTAGCACCGCGGTTCCTGGACAGGCTTAGATCCTCTAAGCGGTTTACCATTACTAGTGTGCGGGCCGGATTCAGCTCTGCGTGGAAGCATCATGCAGCCCATATATTTCTTCAAGCCCCTATGGTCAATTAATAATGCTCCTTATTGGGATTAGTAAAGAGTTCGTTACAGCGAGGGTCGTCTGTACTGGACATTTTTACAGAGGTCCTGCAATCAACAAGAATACATTGCATTGAACGTCGCCTATAAATAGAGGATCTTGGATGAGTGCTCATGTATTATTGAATTTTTAAAGGAGTTGAGGAAGAGGAATGAAATGCGAAGCTTCGCCGAGAATTTTATCATTTTTCCTCAACGACTTTAATAAATTCAATAATACATGAACACGAATGCAAGATTCGATTTATCACATGACATTAAAAGCCATTTTATGTACGATTTTTCAACAAATACGGTGCAGTCCGGTAACATTGCGCACGTAAGGTTTTGGTGGCTTTGTGTGACTTTGCCGAAGCAACCACTCAGACAATCACAATCAGAACGTTTGTAACTTCCCTATCAACTTGCATGCTGCAATAGAAATTGGCCACTGCATTTTTAACAGGCAGGATAAATACCACTAGGAAAAGGGATACCCCCTTGAAATTGAATTACCAATTTTGTCGCCCAACATTGCGCACAATAAGTGTTTTGAGCTGGTCGAACATGAAGGTTGACGCAGATCAGATGTTTATTAGAAATTCTGCAATGATGTTAGATGCAAGAAATTTAGAAACAAAATCTTTGTTCCTTTGCCTATTTCAGAACTCAGTCTTGGGTTATGAAATTTTCGGTCTTTTCGGATTTTGACAAAATTGAAAAATTCCGCGAAACTGTCACATCTGCAGGTGCAATATCGTCTTTTCAAGGCTAAGTTAGTGCTTAATGCCGATGCACTAGTAGTGGTGGAAGAAATTATGAGGGATAAAGTTACTGGAAATGTGAATGCAGGGTGCGCAAAATAAACGGCCGCGCAATGTTACCGGACTCGACCGAATTTAATACATGGTGTTATTACATTCTCAGACGCGACGTCATACGATAAACTTGTTTACGGGACATCTACCTGATTCATGACATTGCATACGCACACAAGAGCAATATTGTAGAGGAATTTCTATACGAACGATTGCTGCATCCTCTATATTCACCAAGCCCAAGTCCCAGTGAATATTACAGTCGAACTTCAATGGCTCGAACACCTTTAGGACAATGAAAATCTGTTCGAGACAGGGGTAGTTCGAGCCACCGAGGGTTACTTCCAGGAGGCATAACGGGGTTAATTTTGGGACATCTTTTCGGTGTCCCATAATAAAAATGTATGCTGTGTGTACTCATTAGAATCGCCTCGACGAGGCGATTCTAATGAGCACACACAGCATACATTTGCAAGATAAAAGTCGAAAATGTCCTTAATTATCCCACAATACTTCTAATGATAAGGAATTCCCTAGGGACTCAAAAATAGATTCGACTCAGCCATGGTAAACGAGCCATCGGTGTTCGAGCCATCGAAGTTTTACTGTATTATGCCACGAACTGCATCTGAAAATGTTGTCTGCTTATGTCGTCAGCTGCATCTTGTTGCAATTTTTTCAAACATATTATTTAGCATATATGCCAACAGTGTGGACCCTCATCAGACTGCTCCAAGGTTCGGATCCACATTGTTTGCAACAAAGAGTTTTAAAGTAACCAGCAAGCGACAAGCGGGCGACAATTGTTGTGATTGGCAGCTTAAGGGTTAATGCTGGCTAGACTTCACAATTCCAGAAGCCCGCCAGTATCTACAAGGGCAGACTACTGTGTATTTGTTTTTGTTTGTTTGATTTGAGGTTTAACGCCCCCGTCAACACTGTAAAGATCATTTTGGAGATGTTGCTTCCAATTTTGTGGGACTTTTACCCGACGTTGAGATGAAATGACTTCTCAAGCCCCGTCGCCCAATGAAACCAATAGGGTTTATATGCACGGAGGGTGTGACTCGTACCGCTTTGCCTGGACAGGCTTAGATCCTCTAAGCGGTTTACCAGTAATCGTGTGCGGGTCGGATTTAGCTCTGCGTGAAAGCATCGTGCAGCCCATATATTTCTTCAAGCCCCGATGGGCGGGGCCGAGACTACTATGTGGCTTTCGAGTCATGGAAAAGGGTGTGTATTTTGAGAGCATGTTCTCAGAAAAATGCTTAAATACAGCAAGGTGGTCCTAACGAGTATACCAAACTTATGTTTTGAGCGAAAAACAGTGTATACCCCGGTTTACTATATGAAAGTGGGGTTAAATGCCGTCAAAATTATATGGGCGTGTCTGCGTGATGTAATTCCGGGTTTGTGTGTGGTAGTATAGGGGTTGTCCGTCCTAGGCTGGCAGTTTTCTCCGGGTACTCCGGATTCCTCAACCAGGCAAGATCACATAACTTCAACATCCATGCCAACGAGAGCTCTTAACGAATCGGTGGAAGGAAATGAAAAAAAGGCAAACTAAACTTGGAAAGGCAATACAATCAAAGGAACAGCAAAGAAATATGTTTGCACCAGACGACTGCTGCTTTTAAAATAGAATATGTTAACCCCACAAATGCGCCCTCACCCCACCCCCACCCCCACCCACCCATCGGACTTAGAGAAATAGATTGTGATGCATGGTGATTCCACGCAGAGCTGAAACCGACGACACATGAGTACTGGTAAACCGTTTAGAAGTTCTAGGCCTGCCAAGGCAAAGTAGTACGAGTCGGCCCGTCCATGCATATAAACCCGATTGGTTGCATTGGGCGGTAGGGCTTGAGAGATCAGTTAATCTCAGTATCCGTGAAATTGGAAGCAAGTCTCGAAATCACCTATACAGAAGAAATAATACTCCCCCCGCCCCCCCTCCCCCCCACCCAAACACACACACACACACACACACACACACACACACACACACACACACACACACACTTCCATCTACCCCCGCCCATCGGGACTTGAAGAAATAGATAGGCTGCATGATGCTTCCACAGAGCTGAAACCGACCGCACACGAGTACTGGGATCTAAGCCTGCCCGGGCAAAGCAGTACACGTCAGACCGTCCATGCCTATAAACTGTATTGGTTTCATCGGGCGACAGGCCTTGAGATGTCATTTCGTCTCAGTGTCGGATAAAAGACCCACGAAATTGGAAGCAACGTCTCTAAAATGACCTATACAGTGTTGAAGGGTACATTAAACTTCAAATCAAACAAACAAACTTCCGTCTACCATTACCTGCTGCTTACCAAATTGTAACCAGTATCAGTTGGCAAGTTGTGACGCAAGTCCCACGACACCTATGCCCCACCCAACCACCCGTTCCATCATTGACCTTATTTGCATTGCTTGCTGGTTCCTAGTCTGAGGATTATCAGTGTTGGGAAAACAGGTAACCAGACCCCCTGACCTTTCAAAGTCAGGGGAGGGTGTCTGGTTACCTGTTTTTTTTTTTGTTTTTTTTTTCCAATATTGACAATGTGCAAGCTGGGAGCCAGCAAATAATGCAAATATTCACCATATTTGCATTATTTGCTGGCTCCCAGCATGCACATTGTCAATATTGGAAAAACAGGTAACCAGACCCCCCTGACCTTTCAAGGTCAGGGGGGGTTGAAAGGTCAGGGGGGTCTGGTTACCTGTTTTTCCAACACTGATAACCTTTAGACTAGGAACCAGCAGATAATGCAAATAAGGTGAATGGTGAATATGAACAAAGCCGTGAAATTAATAACCCACAAAACCGCACTTTATACAGAGACAACTGCGGTTTACGGGGGTATATATAATTTTTCTAATTTCTGCGCCAAGACTTAGGTTGTGGGTACTCGTTAGAACCGCCTCAACGAGGCGGTTCTAATGAGCACCCACAATCTATGTTTGTAGTATAAACAAAAAAAATATCACCGATTTTCATCAGAAAAGTAGCCGGTTTGGATGTCGCATGGTGTGATTCAACGGCCATTCTCTTCCTTCTATTGCCGCTTATGAATATTAATAAGTCTGGCCAGGAAAAGTGTGGACAGGTCGATACCCAGCAGGCACACGCCGCTAAAGCGCATCAAATCAACGTCGGTGCAACGTTATGGACGTAAACGTCGTGATTTTGTACCGACGTTGATATGACGTCACAATTACGCATTTGCCTGCTGGGTATAATGGCCTAAATAGTGTTCACTGGTCTGTTTAACTCCAGACCAAACAAAACACAAGAAAATCTTGAGAATTCATGGGGGAAAACGCAAATTTTCATTAAGAAAATTTCTGTTTTTAAGCGGATATCTTCATGAGGACTTCCATGGACTGTACTTGTCATATTCTGAACGACACAGTATTTCACCTTTAAACGCATGTCTCATAAAATGTCGATGTTTACGATAACAATGTGGCCTTGAAATTAGCTAAAGTGTATGCTAAATGCAAACATGCATCCAGCTAGGAAGCTATGAAAACAAGAAAAATTGTGAAGAAATTAGCTGTAATACAAACAAACAAACAAACAAAGCAGTAGTAAAATCAATATTATTTCTTACCCATTCTGAACTCCGGTGACTTACTGACTTATTCAGTTCGCGTAAAACTGTCCACAGCGGTGACCCCGATTTTCATAGATAATGAAAAGACTTATATTTGTCACAGGTTTGCACTGGGGTTAATCTGAGAATAGGCCAAATCAATGATGCATATGCGTCACAATCATTATACACACGAGTGTTTGTGCGTAACCGGAGCAAATTCTTTCTTTTCGTTTGTTTGTTTAATTTGTGGTTTACGTCCCCGTCAACTGTGTATGTCATGTATGGTACCCCTGAAGTTTGTTTGAACTGAGGTTGTACGTCCCCGTAAATTATAGAGACGTTGGTTCCAATTTTGGGGGACTTTTACCCGACATTGAGGTGAAATGAAATTTCAAGCCATGCCGCCCAAACAAACCAAAAGGGCTCGCGTCACTTTACCTGGGCAGGCTTAGACCATCAAAGCGGTTTGCAGTACTCATGTGCGGCTGGATTCAGCTTTACGTGAAAGCATCAAGCAATCGTTGTCGTCGTCGTCGTCGTTTTCCTGGTGTTATGATTATTGTTGATATATTTGTTTGTTTGTTTGTTTGATTTGAGGCTTAACGACCCCGTCAACCCTGTAAAGGTCATTTTGGAGACGTTGCTTCCAATTTTGTGGGACTTTTACCCGACATTGAGATGAAATGACATCTAAAGCCCTGCCGTCCAATGAAACCAATACCGTTGTTATTCAAAAGGTATTTCATACCCCATCACAGCTAGGCAATATGGAGACGAGACGACTACCAGAGGCTCGGTACCGTCTTCCCTCGCATCACGAAAACACACCTACATAATTTTGACTCCCTTAAACGCCACTTTTGCCAAGTAAAACTGAGTTTGAACGGGTATACATTTTTCTTCTTATTTCTGTTCAAAGTATAGATTTTGTGTACGGTTGTAATGAGTTCCCACAATCTTTGTTTTGAGCAGAAATTTGAAAAATATCTTAACTCTGTATCTAAAAATTTTCATTTTTTGGTGGTAAATTTTTTAATATACATGAATAGGCATCAGAAAAACACGCCTTTATAATTTTGACCCACTAGAACCCCGCTTTTATGTAGTAAGACTTTGGTTTACAGGGGTAAACCTCATGTTACACTCAATGAGGCGCTTCTAACGAGTACAAACAATCTATATTTTGAACAGAAATAAGAAAAATATCACAATTCTTCATCTTAAAATTTTCGGGGTTTTTTATCGGCGATAAAGTTTACAATGTATTTGTATAGGCGTGATTTCGTAATGTAAAATTTTCAATATACTTGAATTGGCGTGTTTTTCGCAATGGGGGTTTGTCCTCTACTCACCTGATCAGAAGAATAACATGCACATGTTTCTAATGATTACCGTTAAATAATGAACATTGCTTGTTAATCCCCCGCCGCGAAGCTGAGCGGGGATTATTTGAATGGCCTCGTCTGTCCGCCTGTCCATCCGTCTGTCCATCTGTCCGTCTATCTGTGCGTAACACTTTCTTGTCCGCTCTATATCTCCTAAACCCTTCGCTAGATTTTCATTAAACTTTGGTCAATTATTCGTCTCAGGGAGCAGATGTGCAGAGCTCAAAAATGAACCATGCCGACTCAAGGTCAAGGTCACAGTTGAAGGTCATAAGTTTGAAACTTTGAATTTTGTGTCCGTTCCATATCGCCTTTACCCTTGGGAGGATTTTCATTAAACTTTGGTCAGATATTCTTTTCAGTAACCAACAAATGAGCCATGCCGACTCAAGGTCAGGGGCACATTTGAAGATCAAGAGTTTGAAACTTTGAATTTTGTGTCCGTTCCTTATCTCCTTTTACCCCTTCAAAGGATTCTCATTAATCTTTGATCAATTACCCCCCTCAGTGAGCTGATGTGCAGAACACATACGTGAACCATGCTGACTCAAGGTCAAGGTCACATTTGAATTTTGTGTCCGTTCCATATCGCCTTTACCCCTCAAACTTTGGTCAATTATCTCTCCTCAGTGAACTCATGTGCAGAGCCCATTAATAAATCATGCCGACACCAGGCCAAGGTCACATTGGAAGGTCACGAGTTTGAAACTTTGTATTTTGTGTCCATTCCATATCTCCTTTACCCCTGGAAGGATTTTCATTGAAGTTTTGTGAAATGTACCGCCTCTGTGAGCCGATGTGCAGAACCCATAATAAACCATGCTAACTCAATATCAAGGGCACAGGTGAAGGTCATGAGTTAAAAACTTTGTATTTTGTGTACTTTTCATATCTCCTTTACCCCTGGAAGGATTTTGATTAAACATTTGTGAAATATACACCCTCAGTGAGCTGATGTGCAGAACCCATAATAAACCATTCCAACTCAAGATCAAGGTCACAGTTGAAGGTCACGAGTTTGAAACTTTGTAGTTTGTGTCCATTCCATATTCCCTTTACCCCTGGAAGGATTTTCATTAAACTTTCGTGTATTATACCCCCTCAGTGAGCTGATGTGCAGATCCCATAAATAATCCATGCCAACTCAAGGTGAAGGTCACAAAGTTTAGCCTTGATACAATGTGCGGCGGGGGAGTTGGCTATCCCTCAGACTGCTTTCATGTTTTCTTTTAGTATAAACAGAGTTTTAGTTATACCTCGTAAAACCCGTATATCTTGTGGTTCGAGCATGGCCCGGGTCACATTTGAGACGCCAAGTTCTGCGACGAACGGTCAGGTGTTGTTTTTTCTCCGGGTACTCCGGTTTTTGTCCGCCTCTGATTCACGATCGAGTCGATATAAGTGAAATAATCTTTAAAGGGCCGTAGAACCAAAACCAAAAGCAAAAAAAAAATCGTATATCAAGTATTACGCCTCCAAATGCTCGACTTACTGTATAATTCTGTTATGGATAGAGCTAGGTTTCACTATAACACGGAGTTTTATGTGAGAGGAGAGGTTCTGGTCTTCTTATCTAGCCAGGAGTGATGTTCCATAAGGTATCTTATTAAAAGGATCATAATTGAACAATCGGTCTGAAAGATTTTTCATTATACAATGCAAAATAATTTAGCAAAATTAATCATATTTCTGTGCTATTTTTGGACGACGCTAAGCAATTTTCTAAACTTTTATAAAAGTTTGTCTTGATTTAAGTTCCATAATGTTGCCATTATTTGTTCACTGGGTTAAGTTCCAAAAAATCACCAAACTGGTCAGTACCGACTATGACCACCGTCGGTCGCATAATAACAGCAACAACCTCTTTTGCATGTTCTTTGTTTATTGTTTCCGCTAACATACTGAAACAGGAATGGGTCTGTAGGTCGCAAATACTTCTTTATTTTTTTTTTATTTTTTATCAAACTGTTATTCGATGGAAAAAAGTCAAAAACCATTTAAATGGCTAAATATACGAAAGAGCATTAGGGCCAGGTGTACTTTTTTTCTTTTGACAGGTATCTCGAAATTTCGACTAAGTATCTCGAAATTTCGACTTAGTAACTCGAAATATCGACTTATTAACTCGAAATTCCGACTTAGTATCTCGAAATTTCGACTTATTAACTCGAAATTTCGACTAAGTAACTCGAAATTTCGACTTAGTATCTCGAAATTTCGACTTAGTATCTCGAAAGTTCGACATAATAACTCGAAATTTCGACTTATTAACTCGAAATTTCGACTTAGTCACTTGAAATTTCGACTTATTAACTCGAAATTTCGACTAAGTATCTCGAAATTTCGACTTAGTAACTCGAAATTCCGACTTAAAAACTCGAAATTTCGACTTATTAACTCGAAATTACGACTTATTAACTCGAAATTTCGACTTAGTATCTCGAAATTTCGACTTATTATCTGGAAATTTAGACTTAGTTACTCGAAATTTTGACTTACTTTCTCGAAATTTCTACTTAATAACTCGAAATTTCGTCTTAATAACTCGACATTTCGACTTATTAACTCGAAATTTTGACTTAGTATCTCGAAATTTCGACTTACGAGATATTAAGTCCTATACACACAGTTACGGAATTGAGACATTGGCTTGGCTAGCTAGAAGCCCGGATTTGAATCCCTGGAACACTTTGGGAGATTCTTGGGCGTGGAATACAGAACATTGAACACCCCACGCCCCCAACCCCCTGCTTGGCTAGCTAGAAGCCCGGATTTGAATCCCCTGGAACATATCTGGGAGATTCTTGGGCGTGGAATACAGAACATTGAACACCCCCTACCCCACCACCACACACACGCGTGGCTAGAGCTGACCAGCCATCAATTTCGACGTCTGACCGATGGGATGAAACGAAGGGTCTAGGAATCTGCTGCTCTATCAAAATGATACATCTTGAACACGCAACGTATTCTGATACCGCATTTTCTGCCCGGTTGTTGCTTTGTTAAGTTAGTCATGGTGTTCGTGTTGCCTAGTTTACCATCTTTTGGGTCGATTTTTTTTTACATTCGACCCAAAGTAACTACCTACAGAAGCTTCTCGCCTGCTATTGTCAACGTGACTATCGCTGACCATCTACACCATGAACGTACCGGTTATTTAATGAAGCTCTCTTCTGCGGCGTCTGATCAGGGTCTACACTGTATGCAATGTCCATGTTCACCGGCCCAGTCTACATAGTGCACTGACGTTACAAGGAAAGACTATAGAGCTGCTATAAATAACTGGTACCCGGATTTTGAACATGGTCAGTGATAGTCACCACACCGGTTACCGCGGTACAACCTGACGCGACTGAGTACAACAAACGCTACTGTTTTTCTTTGACGGGAGAAAAGTGTGAGTACAATATTTCCTTTAATCTGTCGAACATATCACGATTTACGTTTTTCTGTTGATTTTGCGATGACAACAGATTGTGTTTTTGTTGTCTTTCCAAATTTTAAGCTATGACACGGTCAGAGAAGTGAAATCAAAGCAACAAATTTGGCCAAAATAGGTAGAAAAACAAAACTTCAAGTTTTAAGGGTCTATCAATCAAAAATAAATGACATATACACGAGTATTCTTGGGCTTTTCATGTCTCTAGGCATCGAAGTAAGTATACTATTTTTAATAATTCATAAAAAATAGTTTAAATTAGAATCGTACCGATTTTCCTTGGGTCACTACCTTGAAACACGGGTACACCTTACCACGGATCATGCGTTGTGTTTGGGTACACTAAACACGGAACAAATGGAACAACAAACACGGATATGGAAAACCGTATTTGGACGTTTATACCCATTATAAGCGCCATTTTTCAAGAAATAGCCAAGAGGAACGATATATATTTGCCCTTTAGTTGAAAAATTACAATATATACAGTGTACGCTTGGTCATTCCTAAAACAAAAAAGTGTTTTGGGTTGTTAGGTGTGTTTATGACATGGAGACAACTTTTTACAACAGATGCACAATACACTGTCGCTCTAATCCATAAAAATGTCACATACAAAATAACCTGTTTGTTTGTTTGAATTGAGCTTTGACGTCTGTATCAACACTATTAAGGTCATTTTGGAATTGTTTCCAATTTTGCAATTCTTTTTATCCGTCATTGAGAATTAACGACATCTCAAACCTACTACCCAAGGAGAATAATAGGGTATATGAAGGAACGGTCGGACCCACACCACTTTGCCTGGAAAGAGTAAGACCTTCTAATTAGTTAACCAGTAGTCCTGTGCGACGGGTTTCAGCTCTGTGTGGAAGTACCATGCAGCCCGTTTATTTCCCCAAGCAGCGGCGGATGGGGCCCAAGAATAACCTGTACATAAACTTGTAAACAATATAAAAACAGAGGGACCGTTCAAATAACCAACAATGAGCTATACTGAGCAAAACCAACTTCAATGAAACAACACAGTGCAACCACAAGAATCTGCAAAATAATTTGTGAGTAAAGAAGTTGCGCAAGCACATAGTCTGATCGCTGAAAGCAGCAACGAAAGACTATCCCCGTTTTGCAAGTTCTGGCACACCAGACGAGGAAATCCTAGATTGCACCCTGGAATAGAAACTTTTATCCTATCCGGGTTTTCTACGAAGGGATGGTATTGAAGTCGAGAATTCTGAGGTGTTTAACTCAAAGGGTGTCTGATGTGCGCTATTTGTATAGACAGTCGTGTACGCTGTCCGTAATGCGACGTCACTAAACGTCACAATAGATGTTAGCAGTCGCAGTGACCGCATATTCAAACTGTACGTTTTAAGATTGAAGTAATGCAAGAAAAAGAATCTGAAATGGGTGTGCCATGAAATGTTCTCTTTGGTAATCATTCTGCTTTACTCACCTCATAAACCAGGGGTCCTGGGTTCGATTTTTGGCTTCTCCAAACTTTCTGACGAGTCGTTAAACTGGGGTCCACTCTCTGTATATTCTTAGCGGGTTGCTGGGACGTTTAACTCAAAATACACAAACGGTCATTTTCTCCCTTTCACTGACTTAAGAAGGGCAGTTGTCAAATTCTGGCGCAAGAATATGCACTGTGTTGGTTTTATAAGCCTTCAAGGTAAACTAACTGGCTCGATGTGACCTAAATAGTGTTTGCTGGGCTGTTAAACTCCCAACCAAGCGAAGAAACAAGCCAGCCAAAGAAATCTGTGAGGGATAGATAGAGAAGTGGTTTGTCCATCATACTCAGTGGCGTAGCTACCTGTACGCAGATACGCACTTGCGTACACATTACAAACGTAAAAAATAGACGTTTTTGTTTGTTTGATTTCAGGTTTAACGTCCCCGTCAACACTGTAAAGGTCATTTTGGAGAAGTTGCTTCCAATTTTGTGGGACGTTAACCCGACATAGGGATGAAATGACATCTCAAGCCCTGTCGCCCAATAAAACCAAAAGGGTTTATTAGCATGAACGGTCCGCCTCGCACCGCGGTTCCTGGACAGCCTTAGATCCTATAAGCGGTTTACCAGTACTAATGTACGGGTCGGTTTCAGCTCTGCGTGGAAGCATCATGCAGCCCATATATTTCTTCAAGCCCCTATGGGCGGCCAAAAAAATAGACGTAGAAGAAAAAGAAGAGGAAGATTTTGTTTATTTGTTTGATTTGAGGTTTAACGTCCCCGTCAACACTGTAAAGGTCATTTTGGAGACGTTGCTTCCAATTTTGTGGGACTTTTACCCGACATTGAGATGAAATGACATCTCAAGCCCTGTCGTCCAATGAAACTAATATGGTTAATTAGCATGGACGGTCCGCCTCGCACCGCGGTTCCTGGACAGGCTTAGATCCTCTAAGCGGTTTACCAGTACTAGTGTGCGGGCCGGATTCAGCTCTGCGTGGAAGCAACGTGCAGCCCATATATTTCTTCAAGCCCCTATAGAAGAGGAAGATAAAAAGGAAGAAGAGAAAAGAAGAGGAAGAAGAAGAAAAAAAATGATGAAGAAGAAGAAGAAGAAGAAGAAGAAGAAGAGAAGAAGAAGAAGAAAAGTTGTTTTTGTCTAGGATATACGCAACACTATTTATTAGCTAGCATAGTTTCTACCTCTGCCACGGGGACCGCACTTACAGGAAAGAATTTGCTCCATGATGGGAGCAAATTCTTTCCTGTAAGAGTGGTCCCCATTTGGTAAACGGAGCTATTGTTTTCAGCCGCATTTTCTTTGGTTTGCGTACAAATGATTTTCTTCGATATTGTTACGGCCCACAACTTCTAATCCTGAATTATCTTCCTTGGCCTTTATAACCAATGACAACTGCGTCATGAATACGACTCTTTGGCACAAGGTCGAATACTTTTTTTAAGCTATGCTCCATTCCTTCATTATGGCTGTCATGTTGGAAGATATAGACTCGCCCGGGGTTTGATTTTTTTTTTCGCAAAAATGACCTCGCGTCATCATACGGACTTGGAAAAAAGTGGCTAGGTGTTACGGCCCGATGCACCTAACCTACATTACACCTGCCTTGGTTGATTATGCGGAAGACAACTGAGGAAGGCAGTTAACTCTTTGGCTTAGTGCTTAGAGCAGTTGATTTTACCAGATCGTCCCAGCTCGAATCTCACCATAGGCGATTATTCCCCTTTTTTTAAAACTATACTTCTCTCCATTGTTACCGTGCATATATGTCGCAAGAAAACCAAAGTAAGAGTCTTATATTTTTTAATTCAGAAAGATACATTATGGCTGAGTTTGATTTTAGCGATGCTGGTCATCCAGATGATCCCATCACCATGTATACTATTGCGGAACCTAACAGTGAAACTTAGGATTGGGCTGATATTTTGTCTGGTGTCTCACAAGGTGCCGTTTTCGGTCCAGTTTTGTTCTTCGTGGACATTAATGCATTTTTACTGACATTGTGTAACAGGCGACAAAAATGCTACACATCTTTGGCCCGGGCGTGGTTCGAACCCGGGCCGCCGGATTGATAAGCAAATCTACCACGTTGCTATAAAAGCCGTCTTGTATCGAAAGGCAGTACGAGTGTGCTATATACATATACCCTATGCCATTCTCCCCATCCACATTGAGATTCGCCCTCGAATTTCTGGGAGTCCGAAAATCATGTGAAATAATACTCAAGGAGTTCTAATGCACGAACCCTCAATTTTCTTTTTGTTCTCTGCCTGGTTATCTGCTTAATGTATTGCATTAAACACTCATTCCTGTAGCACACCCCTACGACATAGTGTATTTTTTCACATCTCCTAAATGGCTACTTCTCTGATGAAAATCCAGGATATGTTTCTTATTTATACTACTGTTACGAGCCAGGCGTAGCAGAAAGAAAAAGCAAACAAGCCTTTTGGAAAAATTTAACAAAATTTATTTACAAGTTAACTTAAACCTGTAGAAGTAAGAAAATTAAATGTACTTAGCTCTGTTATGAAATATCCTGAATGAATCTATTTTCCTTGATCCCACAGAATTCACAGTCCAAAATGAAAAGTAATATCCTTTCACAATCCAACACAGAATTTAGAAATAACTTTCCTTATAAGCCCAAACATCAAACTCCAAAGTCTGACTCAATGAGAAAAATCAAGCTCTTTTATAGACCCTAAGATTTCTCTAGAACATTCCAGAGGGCTGTGGAATAAGATGATATAATTTTCTAAAAATAATGCAAACCTGAACTTTCTGGAAGGTTCCAAAGTACTTTTCCTTGTAAACATGTTGTTTACAAATAGAAATTAATCTGTGACTCAGTTTTCTAGAATCTTCTATAAGAAGATTAACAAGATATTTATAGCACTATTAGGTCAACAGTGGGGTGAAAGTGGGAATCAGAAAAAATAAATTCTTATGCATAACACTCCCCCTCTTCGAGGAAAAGAAAGATTTATGTAATAAAGCTTTCTTTTGCTTTAAGAATAATAAAATATTGAGCATAGCATATAAAATTACATGTATCTACAATCCACTTTAGTAGGAAAGAAAAACACAACTCCTGACACCGCTCAAACTCTTGAAAGGGCATCAGGGATAATGTTATCTCTCCCTCTGATATGTCTTATGTCTAAATTATACTCTTGTAGCATAAGACTCCACCTGAGCAACCGCTGATTTTTGTTTTTCATTTTATGTATGAAAGTCAGTGGATTGTGATCACTGAAAACAACAATCGGTGCAGTAGTAGGGGTAAGATAAACTTCGAAATGTTGCAGAGCAAGAATCAGAGACAAGCACTCTTTCTCTATGGTAGAGTAATTTCTCTGATGCTTATTAAACTTTTTGGAAACGTAGCAAACTGGATGATCCACACCATTTCCATCTTCCTGCAACAAAACACTACCTGCACCTACGTCACTAGCATCTACAGCTAGCTTAAACTCCTTTTCAAAGTTTGGTGCTAAGAGAACTGGTTCACCCTTGAGTATGGCTTTAAGTTTATCAAAAGCATTTTGGCATATTGCATTCCAATGGAATTTTGTTCTTTTGCTGAGCAAATTTGTCAAAGGCTCAGCAATGACAGAGAAATTATTACAGAACTTCCTGTAATAACCAGCCATACCAAGAAATCGCATCAGCTGTCTTTTGCACGTGGGTACGGGAAAATTTGAGATAGCCTCAACTTTAGCATCAATGGGCTTCACATGACCTTGACCTACAACATGACCTAGAAATGTCAAACTTGCATGGCAGAATTCACTTTTAGCAAGATTGATTGTCAATTTGGCATTACTCAGTCTATCAAAGAATGCTCGAATAGTCCCAAGATGTTGATTCCACTGGTCGTTGTATATGATAGCATCATCGATATAAGCACTGCAGCCTTCCAGCCCCGCAATTACCATGTTTATTAAGCGCTGAAATGTTGCTGGAGAGTTTTTCGTTCCAAATGGCATGACTTTATAGTTAAATAATCCGTCTGGTGTTGTGAATGCCAAAACCTCCTTTGCTCTATCTGTGAGTGGAATTTGCCAAAATCCTTTCAGAAGGTCGAATTTTGTTATGTATTTGGCATTCCCGATGTTATCAATGCAGTCATCCATTCTTGGAATAGGAAAGCTATCTGTTTTACTTAAGGAATTAACTTTCCTAAAATCTGTACACATACGATATGTCCCATCAGGTTTTGGTACAAGAATACAAGGAGAACTCCACTCACTTTGGCTTGGTTCAATAAAGTCATTGTCTAATAGATACTGAACTTCTTCTTTAAGATATTTTTGTTTCACAGGATTCATCCTGTATGGGTGTTGTTTTACAGGTTTAGACCCATTTATGTCCACATCGTGAAATATTTTGTCTGTCCGTGTTGGAATGTCAGGAAATAAGTGTTCATATTCAAAAATCAGCTGTTTCAGTTCATTCCGCTGATTTGGCTCTAGATGTGACAGTTTCTGGTCAAGATTCCGTAGAATGTCAGAATTCTGAAGTTTTGATGACGTGGGATCCGACTTCACTGAATTAATATCCTCACAGTCATTGTCACATGAATTAAGTGGAACAGAGCTAACTAGATTGACTGATGTTAAAGATGTATTGTCCCTATCAATGTATTCCTTAAGCATGTTAATATGACATAGCTGCTTTAGCTTGCGCCTCCCAGGAGTGTTTATTATGTAATTTACGTCACTGATCTTTTTGTCTACAGTGTATGGACCATAATACCTGGCCTGCAACGATTTTCCTGGAATAGGCAAAAGAGCTAGTACCTTATCACCTGGTTTAAAATTCCTTTCTTTTGTCCCTATGTCATATAGCTGTTTCATTTTCCTTTGGGCTGACTGAAGATTGGTCCGAGCAGCCTCACAAGCTTTTGAAAGTCTAGTTTTGAAATCAGACACATACTGAAGTAAATTCAGGGAGGTGTCATCATTGGAGAGAAATTTCTCTTTGAGAAGTTTCAAAGGACCACGAACAGTATGGCCAAATACTAACTCAAATGGACTGAAGCCAAGAGATTCTTGCACAGATTCTCTAACAGCAAATAAAAGGAGATGGATGCCTTCATCCCAATCCTTCTCTGTGTCAAAACAATATGATCTTATCATGTTTTTCAATGTTTGATGGAATCTTTCAAGGGCGCCTTGACTTTCAGGATGATAGGCCGATGACTTATACTGTACAATGCCAAGTTCATGCATTACTTGTTGAAATATTCCAGACATAAAATTTGAGCCTTGGTCTGACTGAATAGATTTAGGAAGCCCAACAAATGTGAAAAACTTCACTAAGGCCTTGACGATTGTCTTAGTTTTGATATTTCTTAAAGGAATGGCTTCAGGAAAACGTGTGGAAGCACACATAATAGTCAAAAGATATTCACAGCCAGACTTAGTTCTGGGCAAGGGACCCACACAGTCTATAATTATTCGACTGAAAGGTTCATCAAAAGCAGGTATAGGCTGCAAGTGAGCCTTAGGTATAGTCTGATTGGGTTTTCCTACCATTTGACATGTATGACAGGACCTACAATGCTGAGAAACATCTGATTTTAACCCAGGCCAGTAAAAATGATTAAGAATCTTGTGATAGGTTTTATTTACACCTAAATGTCCTGACATGGGAGTTTCATGTGCCAAGTTTAATATTTCAGGACGGTAAATCCGTGGAACCACTATCTGATGGTTGACAGTCCACTCGTCTTCTGCTGAGACGTCTGGTGGACGCCATTTTCTCATAAGAATGTCATTTTTGACATAATAACAGACTGGGACCTGAGAAACTTCCTGCTCATCTAAGGCCCTTTCAAATAAAGGCGAAATTTCAGGATCCTTATGCTGTTCTATAGCTAGTTGAGACCCAGACATTTTGTCATGCCCTAGATTGAAAGATGAGTTATTCTCATGAAAATCTGTCTGCTTATCAGGCAGGCTTGATGACAGAGACCTTGTTATCTCGTAATTAAAAGACTGACCCAAAAAGGTATCAGTTAAATCAAAATCCTGTTTCCCATCAGTTTGCTTGGCCTTACGTGCCATAGCCCTTGTGACTGCACAAGACGGATAAAGATCAGGAATTTCCTGCTCAATGGGATCAGGCGGTTGGTCTATGCAAGGATTAGTAGTCAAAAGTGGGTTTACCACAACCTTATCTCCAGCTAAGTCATTGCCTAGCAACAAATGAACACCTTTAAAAGGTAAAGAAGGTCTAATACCAACAGCCACTGAACCGGATACCAAGTCTGATGACAAATAAACGTTATGAAGCGGAACATTAACAAATCCACATTCCACACCCTGAATAAGAACACTTTGGCCCAAAGAAGTCTTCTCAGAAAAAGGCAGAGTATCTGCTAGAATAAGAGATTGAGAAGCTCCAGTATCTCGTAAGATTTTAATAGGGGTAGGATGGGCATAACTGTCACCATTTAGTGACACAAAACCATCTGACAAGAATGGTTCATAAATCTCCATAACTGAATCAGTCTCAGAAAATTTGGTATCAGAAAGAGTTTCCTCCCTTACACAAGACTGTGGTTTTGGCCTTATAGAAGTCAAGCCTGTAGGCTTAAGTTCCTCTTGTCTTTCTCTTTCTTTTCTTCGCTTTAATTTTAAACATTCAGAGATCAAATGACCTGTATTTTTACAATAATAACAAACTACTTGAGATTGAGATAAGGGATTCTGGTCTTTGTTTTCACCAGAAGGTTTGGAAAAATTCTGGCTTCTGTTTTCACCAGAAGGTTTGGAAGGATTCTGGCTTTTATTTTCACCAGAAAGTTTGGGCATAGTACTAGATGTATGGCTATAACTACCAGAAGGATTACTGGGATAGAATCTTGGACCTGTCTGTGGATTATAAGGTTTTCGAGGATAAGGCCTGTTCACAAATGAGACTTTATGAGTCAAAGCATAATCATCTGCCAAACGAGAAGCTTCCTCCAAAGTTTCAACCTGTCTCTCATCGAGAAAAGATTTAATGTCTGAATTTATGCACCGTTTGAACTCTTCAACAAGGACAAGCTGTCTAAGTTTGTCATGATCAGAGCCTACTTTTTTAGAAGAACACCACCTATCAAATAACTGTTCTTTGGTTCGAGCAAATTCTATATGGGTCTGGGAAATTTCTTTTTTACAATTCCTAAATTTTTGCCTGTAAGCTTCGGGGACCAACTCATATGCCTTAAGAATAAGCTCCTTAACCAAAGCATAGTCTGAGCTTTGCTCGACAGTCAGCTGAGTGTAAATGTCTCGAGCCTTTCCGACAACAACGCTTTGCAAAAGTAAGGTCCAATGCTCTTTTGGCCATTTTAAATTTTCTGCAACTTTTTCAAAATGCAAAAAATACTTATCTACCTCTTTTTCCTGAAATGGCGGAACTAATCTTATGTGCTTTGTGGCATCAAAGTAACTGCCAGAGTCAAAAACAGGGGTATGTTTCAACCTATCCTGACCCTGGAGTTCCATTTCCTTCAGCCTTAATTGAAATTGCCTTTCCCTCTCTTTTTCTTCAATACTATATCTCATTTTTTCCTTTTCTAACTCAATCCGTTCCTCCATTTCTCTTTGTTTTTCTTCCTGCTCTAATTTTTCTTTTCGAATTCGTTCTTCCATTTCTAATCTTTCCATCTGCATTTGCCTCTGCATTTCCCTTTCTTTTTCTTCCTTTTCCATTTTTTCTTTCTGTATGCGTTCTTCCATCTCTAATCTTAATTTTTCTAATTCAATTTGCCTTCCAATTTCAATTTGTCTCATTTGCAATTCAGTATGTGAAACCATAATGAGAGACAAAGCAGATGGATCGAAAAGTTCTTCATCAACAAAAAAACTGTACCAAAATATTCTTAATTTCATGTTTTTTCATGCTTGTTTTGACAGCAGTGACCCCATAATGGGAAGCAATTTCTAGCAAATCTGTCCTTTTGGCCAGATTAAACAACTCCTGAGTAGGCTGAGCCAAAAAGCTTCTCAAATCAAACGACATGTTTGCTTTTTGTTTGTATTATAACGTAAGTATGGTAATTCAGATAAAGGTTAATTTGACAAAGTTTTTTTTTTTTTTTTGAAATGACAAGCTCAACCAAAATTTCACATGAAATGACAAGTACTATTTCACCTGAAATGACAATTCACATGAAATGACAATCCCCTATATGCCTATAGGGAAATACCAATTCCGTGAAGCAACTGCCGAGTCTATTTGATAAGAAATGACAATTACCTGCCGTCACATGAAATGTCGGTTTTAAAATGCTCAAATGGTTTTATCCCGGACGAGCCCCCAATTTCTGTTACGAGCCAGGCGTAGCAGAAAGAAAAAGCAAACAAGCCTTTTGGAAAAATTTAACAAAATTTATTTACAAGTTAACTTAAACCTGTAGAAGTAAGAAAATTAAATGTACTTAGCTCTGTTATGAAATATCCTGAATGAATCTATTTTCCTTGATCCCACAGAATTCACAGTCCAAAATGAAAAGTAATATCCTTTCACAATCCAACACAGAATTTAGAAATAACTTTCCTTATAAGCCCAAACATCAAACTCCAAAGTCTGACTCAATGAGAAAAATCAAGCTCTTTTATAGACCCTAAGATTTCTCTAGAACATTCCAGAGGGCTGTGGAATAAGATGATATAATTTTCTAAAAATAATGCAAACCTGAACTTTCTGGAAGGTTCCAAAGTACTTTTCCTTGTAAACATGTTGTTTACAAATAGAAATTAATCTGTGACTCAGTTTTCTAGAATCTTCTATAAGAAGATTAACAAGATATTTATAGCACTATTAGGTCAACAGTGGGGTGAAAGTGGGAATCAGAAAAAATAAATTCTTATGCATAACACTACAAACATAGGTTGTGAGTGCTCGTTAGAACCGTCTCAAGGAGGCGGTTCTAACGTGTACCCACAACCTATGTCTTATAGTAGATATAATAAAAAGTATGTAAATCCCCTTAAATCCCAGTTTTCTCTATGTAAAATAAGGGGTGTTCAATTCACGGACTTGTTCGCATGATGTCATGCCACATTTTCATTCCCAGCATCCGAGTCTATCCATTTGGTTACGAAGTTTACGTAAGTCCTCTGTAACTCTAATGTCCTGGCAGCACATCCAGTCGTCTGGGAACAGTCTTATTTCTGAGTCAAGGTCTGTGGAAATATGATTACTATGCAGGCAGTATAACAGGGGACTAAGAACAGTCCCATTCGGGATCCAGACAAAAATGGAACACACTCCATATATACTCGCCGTTAACTCATATTGGGCCCATGACATTTACAAAAACTTACTATTTTCAGTAGCAAAGAAAGGAATCTATAAATTCAAGAGTCTCCCCTCCCCATCAATGCCGAAACTAAATACGTTGGGTTTCAGTTGTTCATAAGTAGTGGATGTGGTAAAAACGTTCTGGAAAGCTAGAATAAATGTGTTCAACGGTCCCCTTTGTCCAAGGTTGTTACCCAACCCTTCAAATTCGTACGTGTATAAGTTCGGAAATCATAATGAGAAATAAAAAGGCATTCAAGAGTATGTAACAGCAAAATGGATCGTTTTGAATTAAAAACAGCATCATGTATCATGCCTTCGCTCGCGGATTAAAGAGTTTAATTTGATTAATTTCGCCCCCGCCCACCGGGACTTGGAGAAATAAATTTGGCTGCATGGTGCTTCCACGCAGAGCTGAATCTGACCACAAACGAGTACTGGTAAACCGCTTAGAAAGACTAAGCCTGGCCGGGCAAAGCGGTGTGAGCCAGATCGTCCAAAGCATATAAGCCTTCTGGTTTCATTGGGCGGCAGGGCTTGAGAAGTCATTTCATCTCAATGTCGGGTAAAAGTCCCACAAAATTGCAAGCAACGTCTCCAAAATGACCTAAATAGTGTTGACGGGGACGTTAAACCCTAATTCAACCAAATATTTCAATTTATGAAGAATATTATCCGTGTTTGTTGCACCTAAATTGTGCTGACTAACCGCGTTATGGTGTATCATAACCCGTGGTAAGGTGTACCCTAACAAAAAATCAACCATTGAACCATCCACGGATTCAGTGGGTATTGACAAGAACTGGGGCTCAAGCAAATGCATCAATGGAAGCTCTGAAATCGCAATAACATATAAATCACAAAATCATGTGCACAAAAGATGTGTTACTGTCAAAAAGCATTGATCGAAGTATGCTGGGATTGGTGAAAACACACTAGACGAAAGAAAAAATGTTTGTGTTTTCGTTTATAATGAACAGAATTCTCTGCAACTGTATCAGTAAATGGTAATACCATTATTATGCAGCTATGCAAAAAAAAAAACACCCAAAAAGATTAGGATCTGTGCTACAATAAACCCTTTTCTTACCGAAAATACTGCTTTGACGTCATGATTTCTGTAGCGTTCGTTGTACTCTGTCGCGTTCGTTATACACACGATGAGAAATTTTGATACCGAAAAAGACTGTCAAATATGACTTTTAGCCCGCTTTTATTTTACTGAAACGGGGTTGAATTTGTTTGTTTGATTTGAGGTTTAAAGTCCTCGTCAACACTGTATTGGTCATTTTGAAGACGTTGGTTCCACTTTGTGGGACTTTTACCCAACGTTGAGATGAAATTACTTCTCAAGCCCTGTCGCCTAATGAAACCAATAAGGTTTATAAGCATGGACGGTCCGACTCGCACCGCTTTACCTGGGCAGGCTTAGATCCTCTAAGTGGATTACCAGTACTCGTGTGCGGTCGGATTTCAGCCGCGTTGAGGCACCATGCAGCCCATCAATTTCTTCAAGCCCCGATGGGCGGGGGCCGTGAAACGGGATTGAATGCGCGACGTCCTGATGAGACAGAAAACCCTCTGTCTCTTACATGATACATGTTTTGGGCCTCTAGTTTTATAGTTCTCGAGAAATATTTGATAAAATTAACTTTGGCCAATATAGAGAGAATGAAAGATGAAAGAACATGTGAAAAAATACACCGAGAAAGGTCATTGGCATTTACACGATACAAGTAAGCCGATAATGACCATAGTCTCACAATGTTATCACATAATTTGCATAATCTGCTTGATGTAAACTTGTTTTCAAAGCGGGGGTATTATGAAACGGGGTGTTTAACATTAACTGTGTGTATAGGACTTATATCTTGTAAATCGAAAAATTTCGAGATACTAAGTCGAAATTTCGAGTTAATAAGTCGAAATTTCGAGTTATTAAGTCGAAATTTCGAGTTACTAAGTCGAAATTTCGAGTTATTCAGTCGAAATGTCGAGATAGTCTTTGATGTCTCTGATGGGAGCTGGGGGATAATTGTATCGATTCCTGATCATTGCCTTCACTTCTATTTTTCATGGCCTCTCTTTGGATAGCTCTGAACACTTTGAACTAGAGATTGTGGTGTCTGCGGATGAAATATCTTGGTAAAGTACACCTGTGCCCTGAAACTGAAGAAGGCTCATTGGGTGCGATCAGTCTAATCAGACTGCACAGGTATGCATACTGACCCGAGTCGCATAATTCTTTCTTACATGTTGGCCCATGTAGTGCCGTTGTCGTCTCTTCCATGCGTTGCGGTTTATCGGGGAGAATATAAAAGCCAGAAGTAACGGTCGAGAGTCGGAGTATTTGTTTTGTTTGTTTGATTTGAGGTTTAACGTTCCCGTCAACACTTTATAGGTCACTTTGGAGACGTTGCTTCCAATTTTGTGGGACTTTTACCCGACACTGAGACAATGAAACCAATAGGGTTTATAAGCATGGACGGTTCGACCCGCACCGATTACACGTTTCCCTCAAGTAAAGTGCATGTATGTATGAGATCGGGTGCTTGAATGAAAGAGCATGTATGTATGCCTACTTAACAAACACCTAACAAACCCCAGTCCCCCCACCCCCAACGCACAACAAAAGTGCAAAGCGAGCGGTCAGCGGCGTGCGACAAAAACACCCGCTACCACTTCGCAGCACAACAAAAAACAACAGGAGAAATACTAACCAAAAAATGGCTAAAAAACTTTACATCTCGGAAATTCCCAGATTGGATATAAGGTGCATAACACGTTACATAAAACGTGTATAGCAATCCTTAGAAACGTCTTCCAAATTGCAACAAAAACTTCAAACAAAAATAACCGCTAAACGATCCCCTTAAAGATAAGTTCAAACTCGGAGCCTACCCCGTTACACAAAAACAGCCGACACCCCTTTGCGGCAATCCGCAATACCCAAGGCACAGCACTGCTAAAACTTACATGCAGTGCAAGCACGGAGCCAAAACCTTTAAGATGGGAGTTCCAAAATTACTACAACTATCCTACGTTGCACCGAAACAAAGGCTCACATTGGAACTGTGCAACACAACCACAGCCCTTGAAAAAGGAACGGACGCCTAACCAAGAAACTCCGACAATTAAAGGTGCCCGTTAGCGACAGGACACATGCACTCCTGAAGCAAACGGGAAGACAAAATATAAGTCCCACCGAGACCCGGAAAGGTCACGGCAACGTTTCACAAACCCCTCAGGACGGAGCGCGGCGAATGGCTATAGGGCAAGGGGAAGCCCGTTGGCTCGGAGACACCTGGGACGTGAGGCTAAAAACTCCACCTACAGGACCCTTTCCTGCTCTGACAAGGTTCGGTATGTTGACAAGCAAAAAATTATAACGTCGAGTAGAAGACAAAATGGACCGACTGCAGATAGACATGGACGGACGGGGCTGGAGCCGAGCGATGTTCTCCCCATTCACCGGCAACGTGGAATGGTGATACCACCGAACGGCTACGGTGTAGTGTCAGAATGGATTCGTTCCCTGGGACCCCACCAGCTGACGACCCGCGACACGGGGAAACTGGAAACAACAACAACAAACCCGCATCGATTTGCCTGGGCAGGCTTAGATCCTCTAAGTTATACCACAGGCGCTTGGCCCATTGATTTGTCCGAAAAACGTGTGGAATGTGTTTAAAGTCAAAATATGAGTAAAAAAAAATATTTTTTTCATACTGTTATAGAAAACTAGACTATAGCTTTCTATACCAGTATGAAAAAAATATCTGGACTATTTTACTCATATTTTGACATTTTACTTATTTCACAAGTTTTTTCGGACAAATCAACGGGCCAAGCGCTTGTGAGTTTTACCAGTACTCGTGTACGGTCAGTTTCAGCTCTGCGTGGAAGCATAATGCAGCCAATCTATTTCTTTAAGCCCCGATGTGGGAGTCGGAGTAAAAGCCGGGATTAAAATGTGCAGCACGACTGGGTTGGGGGATTGACTGCAATTGGTTTTGGACCCGTTTAGATCAGAACTGTGGTTGCCATTTAAACAAATACTGTCCATAAACTTGTAATGGGGAAAACGACATCTCCAACTCAGCCATTTCTGATCCGAACTTTATCAAACTTGCAGATAACCAGGAGAGGCATACAGTCAAAGTCGTCACAGGACCAACGGCTTTGGGGTTACCTGCCCTTGAGCATAAAATTAGCGAAAAAACGGTGACTCCACTTATTCTCAGCCGTTTTCGATCAGATCTTTTTTAACATAATTTGCAATGCGTGGAAGCTCCTTGTGTGACCCTCTTCCAAAACTGCTAAAATAGTTCCGCTCCGCTGAACAAAATGGCCACTAGACCTGAAAAAAAAGAAAAACCTTTAAACGACATCACCTCCTAGATTTATGGTCCGATTTCAAAATAATTTCACATGAATATTTCTTGGGTGACCCTCTACCAAAATTGCTATTTAATGGTTCCGCTACGCTGAACAAAATGGCCGCCAGAGCTAAAATTAGAAGAAAAAAAAACATTTAAACGACATCTCCTCCTAGGCTAATGGTCCGATTTCAAAATAATTTCACAGAAATGTTCCTTTCGTGACTCTCTACCCTCTATCAAAAGTACTTAAGTGATTCTGCTCCTCTGTACAAAGTGGCTGTGACAGCTAAATATAGAAAAACCTGTAAACAACAATGTTACTACATCATAACTCATGTGAGCGAATTGGGTCCATCATGGACCTCTTGTTTTTTTTTTTTTGTTTTTTTTTTCTGTTTTTTTTTTTTTTTTTTTTTTTGGTGTTGTTTTTTGTTTGTTTGTTTTTTTATGTCCCCGGTAGCGATAGCGGGAACATATTGTTTTGCCCTTTCTGTTTGTTTGTTTGTTTGTTGGTTGGTTTGTACGTGGACAACTTTAACTTTGGTCATAACTTTTGAACCGTTGGAGTTAGAGTATTCATATTTGGCATGAAGGTTCCTTTTGACCAGAGCTTCACATTTATGCAAAAATAATTGACCTGTGACCTTGACTTTTGGCGTACTTAAAAGAAAAAAATAACATTGGTCATAACTTTTGAACCGCTTGAGATACAGTCTTCATATTTGGCATGTATGTTCCTTTGGACAAAAGCTTTACATACATGCAAAAAAAAAATACCTGTGACCTTGACCTTCACATTTGACCTACTTAAAATAAAAATATCATTTTGGTCATACTCTTGAACCATTTGAGATACAGCCTTCATAATTTGCATGTAGGTTCCTTGTGTCAAGAGCTTTACGTTCACACAAAAAACTGACCTATGACCTTGACCTTTGGCCTACATAAAAGAAAAAAATAGCATTAGCCATAACTTTTGAACCGTTTGAGATACAACCTTCATATTTGACATGTAGGTTCCTTGTAACAAGAGCTTTACATTCATGCAAAAAAATTTGACCTGTGCCCTTGACCTTTGACCTACATAAAAGAGAAAATTAACATTAGTCATAACTTTCGAACCGTTTGGGATAGAGACTTCATATTTGACATGTACGTTCCTTGTAACAAGAGCTTTGCATTCATGCAAAAAATTTTGACCTGTGACCTTGACTTTTGACCTACTTAAAAGAAAAAAAAATACATTTTGGTAATAACTTTCGAACCGTTTGGGATAGGGCCTTCATATTTGGCATGTAGGTTCCTTTTGACGAGCTTTACATTCATGCAATCTTTTACCATGACCTTGACATTTGACCTACTTAAAAGAACAAATAAAATTGTTCATAACTTTTGCATTAAGATAGAGCCATCATATTTGGCATGTAGTTTCCTTATGACAAGAACTTTACATTCATGCACAATATTTTGACATGTGACCTTGAACTATGACCTACTTTAAAAAATATTATTGTTCATAACTTTCGAACCATTTAAGGTAGAGCCTTCATATCTGGCATGTAAGTTCCTTGTGCCAAGGGCTCCCCACTCAAACCAAAAATCTTGACCTGTGACCTTGACTTTGAACTGTGACAACTTTGAAAAAATGACCATGCCCGGGGACATGTTCGTGTTTCACAAACACATCTTTTTTTTTTTTTTTTTTTTTTTTTGTTGTTGTTGTTGTTGTTGTTTGTTTGTGTTTTTTTCATTTATTTCTGCTCCGAAAAAAATCCTAAAAAAATATTTCAAAGGTCATTCTAGTTCTCGGACGGTACAAGAAATTTTCAATCTTATTGCTTCTTTTGTACTGGAGGCGGCAGATAAACACATCCCCTCAGAAGTGAGCAAATCGAAATTTTATGTCCCTTCGATCCAGCTAAAGATGGTGTAATCAAACTTCTGAAAGGCCTGAACCCTTCTAAAGCATTAGGACCGGATGAGTTGCATCCCAGAGTCCTAAAGGAACTTGCAGATGAATTAGGTCCGGTTTTTACACACCTTTTTCAACAGTCACTTGATTCGGGTGAAATTTCCAAGGAATGGTCTTTAGCAAATATATGCCCATTGTACCAGAAAGGTGATCGAACTTGTGCTGGAAATTATCGCCCTGTATCACTCACATGTGTACCTTGCAAACTTTTGGAGCACATTGTTTATTCAAATGTAATGGCCCACCTTGACCAAAATAAACTATTATCTGATAGACAGCATCCTTTTAGAAAGAACCATAGCTGTGAAACACAACTGGTGACAGTGATAGTTGACTGGGCTAAAAACTCGGCTAATGGTGGCCAAATTGACACACTCCTCTTTGATTTTGAGAAAGCTTTTGATACACCTCCTCATGAGCTTCTGATAAGCAAACTTAATGGATATGGCATGGGTGGCAAACCTTTAAAATGGATTGACGCTTTTCTATGCCATAGAGAGCTACGGGTGGTTGTTACATAACATAACATAACATCCTTTATTACACTCACATCACACAAAGGCAATACATGAGGATATAACACAAAATATCTCAATGGCGATAGCATATATAATTTCGAGCGCAAGTAAAGTATATTGAAATGAAAGAAAACAGCTGTGTGAAGGTAAAGGAGAAGGTAATATATCTTAAACACAAAGTTGTAGATCAGATTTAATGGGGTGGGGGAAAGAGAATGATATATTAAACCATTATATACTTATTTATTCATTCATTAATCCATCCATAATTGCTGGATAAATGAATAAATAAATAAGCAAATGTATATCTCATTCCTTTTTTGAAAGCTATGCTTATACACTGACATTCGTTTCCCAATAGATTCTATATTAATCGATAAAATTAAAAACAGACTGAGTCACTCAAGTGAAGATGCGACTGCCTTGTGTATATGATAAGAGCTGATTAGAGACGGACAAAAACTATAATAGACCATGTACTATCTGACAAAGGTTTGAGCCCAACAGGAGTTTTCGGCTTCTTAGAGTTACGTCAAAATATAAATTTATTTTATGGGGCCGTTGGCACCCACAGATTAGTAATTTAAACATAAAAATATTTCTCTCGCAAGTTTACTCCCGTGATTCGACCCCCCATTGTTAATGGAAGTAAATCTGATTGGGCCCCTGTCCTGTCTTGGGTCCCACAGGGGACGGTTCTTCGTCCACTTCTGTTCTCCCTTTACATAAATGACATCTCACAGGAAATTGATTCAGAAATAAGGCTCTTCGCTGATGACTGTGTTTGCTACCGAGAAATAAAAACTTCGGAAGATACAGTGAAACTTCAGTTCGATATCGACAGATTGGGTAGATGGGCTAGGAAGTGGGGAATGCGGTTCCAATCCAGTAAATGTAACATGATGCAACTTACAAGAAAGCGGATCAAAAAGATCAATGCTACCTATGAATTGAAAGAACACTCCTTGAAAATGTAGAAAGCATTAAATACCTTGGTGTGACAATAACGACTGATTTAAGGTGGAACACTCACATTAGTAATGTTTGTACTAAGGCAAATAGGACCCTTGGCTTCTTGAGACGGAATCTGTCAGCATGCCCAAAAGACGTAAAAGAAATGGCATACAAGGGACTGGTTCGTCCAGTCCTGGAATATGCAAGTGCGTCCTGGGATCCTACTGTTAGCCTCCAGGAGAAACTGGGGAAAGTCCAAAAACGCGCGGCCCGTTTTGTGGCTGGGAATTACTCGATTGAAACTGGGAGTATGACTGGTATTCTGGAACAGTTAAAGTGGAATAACACTTCGAAAAAAAGCATTCATTAGCCCTCCAAAAATTGGCACTAGGGCTGACATCCAGAGTCTACAAATTAAGTTTCATCCCTAGGACAATCTCAGATTGGAACGAGTCCCCCTCTTCTCTCTTGATGTCTGCAGAAGGCGCAGATGACTCCATCTTTAGATTCACACCCTTATGAGGTCTAGGGACTAGTTTTGTCCGTCGAAGGTCCTGGTGAAGGATTGTGTAAGGACGTGTCACCAGTAAACAATTCTGATTCGGCTCCAAATACCACTGTCAGTGGTGGCTCTGACGCACTGGGTGAGATTATTGTGCACTGACACATATTCCACGTTTGACCAATTCATTTATGAAAAAAGGGCATACATGTACAGCGCGGTATAAGATGTAAATACTGTGTTTAATATAGATATCCTGAAAATATGGAAATTGCTCCATTCCGGTAATTAGGTCGTTTCGCACCCATTTCAACCGTTATTACCGGGTTTTATTCTGGCGAACACTAATGTCCGGTAATTGTCCGGAAAATGTTCGGGAAATGGGGGTAGTGATGTGTTATCCCTAATATCTCCACTTCGGCTGGTCAGAAATAATAAAAATTAGTATCAAATAAAATTTTAGCTCCATTCTAAAAGATCATTAAAAATTATTTTCATTTTTTTATATTTTAGGGGTCCGTTTTTTAAGTTGATTTGTCCTGGAAATTCCAGGATTGTGTTCCGGATGTTGTGGGTAGCCTTATCCCTAATGTCTCCACTTCGGGTCGTCAGCAATAAATGAAATTAGTATCAAATAATGATAATAATTATGTTGTGTGCTCATTATACGCGCCTCACTGAGGCGATTCTAATGAGTGCACACAACATGACTTTATTTATAAAAGATCACAAAGATATATTAAGTGATTTTTAATTACGGCTCAAGACCTACTTGGCAAACAGTGTAGACCTTGATCAAAGGTTTAACCCATATATGCCTAGCGCCCTATTAGTGGGACATTGGCAAACAGCGTAGATCTTGATCAAAAGTTTAACCCATAAATGCCTAGAGTCCCATTTGTGGGACACTGACAAACAGTGTAGATCAAGATCAGGTTTATTTAACCCATATATTCCTAGCGCCCCATTTGGGGGCGGGGGACATTGCCAAACAGTGAAGACCCCAATGATCCGTACACCTTATTCATCGTCAGCAAGAAATGGATGCGGCTCAATTTCGTCGCTGTTTAAGCAAACAGTTAAGAACCAGATCAGATGCCATATTTTGCTGTCCAGATCAGACCCCAAGTTTGCAGCGTCTGATCAAAATGGCCCGTAAAAACACTCGAAGTCCCGATACACCTAATTCATCGGCAACAAGAAATGGATGTGGTTAAAGGACGGGTCTCCCTAAGGGTTTTTTTTTTTTTTTTTTTTTTTTGGCCTCCTAACGATTTTGTTTATTTCTGGCTTATCGTTAGCATACATATGCCTAATTATTTGAAACATATGTGGTTTTGGTATTTAAGCAGATTTTTCTGAGTCACAGGCTCTTTAAAGTGGTTGGGGTAACTCCACACAGTTTTGACATGATTTTGTGTCTCATTTAAAGGTAGAAAAATAGTACCATACATGACACGTTATTATATAAAATGACAGGGGAAGGTCTAACTCTATGTTTTGTCACAAGTTTATTCACCAAAATTCACATTTTGGGGGGAAAATATGGTTTAAGGAACCTTGGGTCATTTCTGAGATTTTTTAACAGTAAAGTTCTTTTTTTTTCTTATATCTTCGGTATACATTAACTTATAGTGGTGAAACTCCTACCATGCAAGCATACTGATGAGGCAATATAACTCAAATGATCATTTGAGATGTTGACCTATATTTCACGGTTGAATGAACATTCTTATTTCATGTTTATAGGTTAGATTATTGTTTCCATCAGTTCAAGAGTTTAGATATTTCTGACATTTGGATAAACAGGCGATGAGTTTAAACATATTTAAATCAAACGAAAAAAAACAACAATAGAAATGTGTCCAAAGTACACAGATGCCCCCGCCTTTTTGACTTTGCCAATATAGCTGCATGACCCCTGGGAGACACACTAGCATCAGATATATATGTTCAGGATGGGTATCTCAATATTTTCTAAGATATTTGGATTTGATGATATGAATTGGGCAGGGCAGGGGGCTGGGGCATTATTGTGTGTGTCATTGAATGCATCTGACCATAAACAACATCAAATAAAAAAGGTTGGAATCTGAACAGTTTCTGAGATACATATTTTATTTTTTTACATTTTCTTTGGTCCAATCAAATAGCCCCACCCTAGACAGAATCAGTGACCATAAACATGCTAAACAGTTATGAGCTGCAGGAGAAATGCAGACATAAATGTGCACCTAAACGTGAACCTGGTTATGAACGTAATAATGTGTGACATAGTACGCACATACGAACATAACATCACATCGAAAAAATATATATGCCTCGCTCACCTCTTCCTTTGGCATGCAGAGATATAAGAAAGGTCTGCTTGAATATCTTTAATAATCCCACTTCAAGAGCACTTCTAAAAGAATGTGGTACACCTACGTGAAGACACAGGCATATACATTTGAAAATGGTTGTTCACAACTGTATTCTGACATGCTTTGCGCATACCGAATCAAATTAATCTACACAAGAATAGCTTTCATCGTCACCTGAACTTGAGCTGTTGCCTCTTTTTGAACAGCATCTGTTACACTTGTACATATACTGTGACTTCGACGATTTTTTACTGACTTTGGCTGATGGCCTTAAAACCGAGGTTCTTTAACACAGAAGCGATATGGACACAGCAATCAAATACCTTGTCACCATTTTTTTCATTTGCGCTGCCACCCTATTATGGACGCTAGTCCAGAGCCTTCCTTAATCCTTAGATTGTATTCCCTGTCTCCCTCTCTACCTCTGTATTTCAGGTATTAGACAAGGAGACCCTTTATCTGCTTATATGTTTCCACTATTCATTAAAGATGTTACCTTACTTTGAAGATACATCTAATGATAACTGCTGCTGTTGTACTTAACATGATACAATGAATGATGCTGCAATATAGGAAAAAATTCTGGGCAATTGAATTGTTAGCTTGACTAACAAACTTACTGATCTATGATTATTTACAGGAACAGTAATATTGAGAGTAATGTTTATTTCTCTCATTCTCTCTTTCTCTTTAATAATAAAAATAATAATAATAATAATAATAAAAAGAAGACAATAAGTAGAAGAAGAACATTTTGTTCACAGTTATAGTGTACTCCAGGTGTTCTGCAAGGTAAGGTGGGTGGTTGAGTCTGCCAATGGCCGAATCAAAAAATGGAAGGCACTTTCAAATGTAATGCCAAACTCCCACATACCTTGCATTGGTGACTACGTCAGAATCGTATGTTCTTTGTTAAATGCATTTAGGCCTGTTCTTGTTAAGAATTCTGAATCTGATGAGGTTCTTGCAAAACGTATGCTACAGCTTGCCAAGTTACCAAACAAACTTAAAGCAAGGTAGAGAAAAAGGGTTGGGACAGTCGTGCAAAGGCTCCATGGAAAGCTATTGATGATGCCAACCTCGAAGACTTCCCACAATTAACGGAAGCAGAGCTGAGAGACATGACCATGGGCATATACCAATTAAAACAGGCCAATTCGTATACAGACGAATACACTACTGAAGCCGGTCAGTATGAGATAATGATTCACAAGGAGGAGGATGGAATTTTGAAAGCCCAAATAAAATCAAGGTAGTTGGCTGCTGTGCCCATATCGCTTCCGTGTCGTGGTATCTAGGTTTTTACCGCCATCAGCCGAAGTCAGAGCGAGAACAGTCATTCAAGTCACAGTATATGAACAGTCTTACAGATGCTGCACAAAAAGACTGGGACAGCTCAAGTTCAGGTGACGATGAAAGCGATTCCTCAATAGATTAACTTGATTCAATAATTAAATATGTTGATTTTTAGATTCCAACCTTTTTTTGTTTGTTGCTGTTTATGGTTAGACGCATTCAATGACATATATCTTGAGACCCACACAATCATGCCCCAGCCCCCTGCCCTGCCAAGTTTATATCATCAACATCAAAAATATTGAGATACCCACCCACGAACATATATATCTGATGCTAATACATATTCAATGACACATACATGTACAATGTGTCCCCAGGGGTCATGCAGGCATATTAGCTATGCCAAAAAGGCGGGGGCATCTGGGTACTTTTTACACATATCCATTGTTTTTTTTTTCGTTTTATTTAAATATGTTTAAACCCATCGCCTGTTTATCAAAATGCCAGAATTATCTAAACTCTTGAACTGATGGAAACAAAAATCTAACCTATTAACATGAAATAAGAATGTTCATTCAACCTCGAAATATAGGTCAACATCTCAAATGATCATTTGAGTTATATTACCTAATCAGTATGCTTGCAGGGTAGGAGTTTCACCACTATAGGTTAATGTATACCGAATATATAAGAAAAAAAAGAACTTTACTGTTAAAAAATCTCAAAAATGACCCAAGGTTCCTTAAACCATATTTTTCCCCAAAAAAGTGAATTTTGGTGAATAAACTTGTGACAAAACATAGAGTTAGACCTTCCCCTGTCATTTTATATAATAACGTGTCATGTATGGTACTATTTTTCTACCTTTAAATGAGACACAAAATACATGTCAAAACTGTGTTGAGTTACCCCACCCACTTTAAAGAGCCTGTAACTCAGAAAAAAAACTGCTTAAATACGAAAACCACATATGTTCCAAATAATTAGGCATATGTATGCTAACAACAAGCCAGAAATAAACAAAATCGTTAGGGGGCCAAAAAAAACCCCTTAGGGAGACCCGTCCTTTCGTCGTTGTTTAAACAAGCAGTGTAGTCCCAGATGAGATGCCGCATTTTGCAGCCCAGATCAGGCGCCAAGTTTTGCAGCGTCTGATCATAATGGTCCGTAAAATCATTCAAAGTCCGTACACCTAATTCATCGCCAGCAAGAAATGTATGCGGTTAAATTTCGTCGTTGTTTAAGCACACAATGTAGACTCAGATCATATACCGCATTTTGCGGCCCAGATCAGACGCCACGTTTTGCAGCGTCTGATCATTGGGTCTACACTGTTTGCCAATGTCCCCCAAATGGGACGCTAGGCATATACGGGTTAAATATCTGATCTGGATCTACACTGTTTGCCAATGTCCCACATACGAAACTCTTGGCATATATGGGTTAAACCTTTGATCATGATCTACGCTGTTTGCCAATGTCCCACCAATGGGGTGCTATGCATATATGGGTTAAACCTTGAATCAAGTTCTACACTGTATGCCAAGTAGGTCTTGAGTCGTAATTAACGATCACTTAATATATATTTGTGATCGTCTATAAATAAAGTCATATTGTTTGCACTCATTAGAATCGCCTCAGTGAGGCGCGTATAATGAGCACACGGCATACATTATTATCATTATATAGTACTAATTTCATTAGGGATAAGGCTACCCACAACATCCAGGACACAATCCGGGAATTTCCCGAACAAATCAACTTAAAAAACGGACCCCTGAATATTTAAAATAAAATGGAAAAATTATCATTTAGAATGGAGCTAAAATTTTATTTGATACAATTTTTTATTAATTTCTGACCACCGGAAGTGGAGATATTAGGGTTAACGCACCACTACCCCAACATCCAGGTCACAGCCAAATTAACTTCAGAAATGGACCCTTAAAATGTTAAAAATGAAAAATAATTTTAATAATCTTTTAGATTGGAGCTTAAAATTTTATTTGATACTAATTTTATTAATTTCTGACCATTCGAAGTGGAGATATTAGGGATAACGCACCACTACCCCCCCCCCCCCCCCATTATTTCCCGGACATTCCCCGGACAATTTCCGGACATTAGTGTGCACATTTGATGCTCTCTCAAGTATTCCCGCCATTTATATTTGTTTGGTGCTTGAAACGAACCAGCTTGACAATAATGCCTCCAAAGAAATCTACAAGACAGAACAGCAAAGTTGAGGAATCGGAAGAAGTAAATGATAAAGAAGCAGCAAAATCAGCATTTAAACCAAAGGATGCAACCCAGTGGTTGATGTTTTTGGCCGGTAAATAATAAACAATGTATTTTTTTATCGTTCGTCCTTTGTCATTTTACATCGGAGAGATTCGTACATTCGTGTATTTCCAAAGTATGGAGAGAAAGCATTGAATGAATTCATCAGGAGCACTCAAAGATGTTGCATTCCAACATAGTCACACATGCACGTATTGTGTCATGTGTTTATTGCCATATTACTGAGAGGTGACCTGGTGTATGAATGTCATTTGAGGTCAGAATCAGAATTGTTACTGGTGACACGTCAAATGACATTCATACACCAGGACCTGTGATGTGGGAAGTTAGTCCCTAGCTCTAACCAAAGAGGTAAATTTAGCTACACAATCATCAGCACCTTCAGCTGTCGAAATAATCGAATCGGGAAGGGCATTCCAATCTCTAATGGTTCTGGGGAAGAACGACTCTTTATAAATGTCAGTTCTTGCGCTAAGGGTCTGAAACGCCAACGAATGGTGATTTCTACAGTGTCTAGCTGGGGGAACAAGGTCATCTGTTGGGATGCTGGCAGCACCCTTTAGACCTTTGTATAAAAGGATTAGCCTACTATCTTTTCTCCTTTTCTTGAGAGACTCCCATTTTAATTTTCCAAGTATTCCAGTCATGCTCCCAGTTTCAAAGCAGTAATTGCCTGTTACAAATCTAGCAGCTCTATTCTGAACTTTCTCAATTTCATCGTTAAGGACCACTCCACTGGGGTCCCAGATACAACTACCATATTCCAAGATTGGGCGAACAAGACCTCTATATGCTGCCTCTTTTACATCCTGAGGGCACTGATGAAGATTTCGCCTCAGGAAACCAAGCGTTCTATTTGCCTTAGTACACATGTTGCTAATATGAGTATTCCATCTCAAGTTGTGTGAGATTGTCACTCCAAGGTATTTAATGGAGTCCACATTCTCGAGGACCGTTCCCTCTAAGGTGTAAGAAGCCTCAACTTTATTAGATCTCTTCCTAGTTATCTGCATAATATTGCATTTAACTGGCTGAAATCTCATGCCCCATTTACGTGCCCAACATCCTAATCTATCTATGTCAGCCTGAAGTTTCAATGAGTCATCTGAATCTCTAATTTCCCGGTAACAAACACAGTCATCTGCGAACAGTCTTATTTCTGAGTCAATGTCAGTGGAAATATCATTGATGTACAGGGAGAACAAAAGTGGACCAAGAACGGTCCCTTGCGGGACTCCAGACAAAACTGGAGCCCACTCCGAAGATTCACCATTAACAACAACCCGCTGTTTTCTGTAGCAAAGAAAGGAATCTATCCATTTTAGGGTCTTTCCCCCAATTCCATAACCAAATAACTTAGATTTAAGTAGTTCATGAGGAGGGGTGTCAAAAGCCTTCTCGAAGTCCAGAATAAATGTGTCCACCTGCCCCCCTTTGTCCAAGATTTTTGCCCAGTCATTAATAACTGTGCTTAGCTGAGTTTCACAACTGTGCCTTTTCCTAAATGCATGTTGTCTGTCTGACAAAAGTTTATGTTCGTCCAAGTGGGCCATGATGTTCGAGCAGACTATATGTTCCAGTAATTTACACAGAACACAAGTCAGAGACACAGGGCGGTAATTACGGGCAAGAGCCCTATCTCCTTTTTTAAAGAGTGGACAGATGTTTGCTAAGAGCCATTCTTTGGGGATTTCACCCGTATCAAGAGACTGTTGAAACAAGTGTGCAAAAACTGGACCCAACTCATTTGCTAGTTCCTTCAGGACTCTAGGATGAAGCTCATCAGGTCCTAAGGCCTTACTGGGGTTTAAGCCTTGAAGTAATTTGATCACTCCTGCAGCTGTCACAACAATATTATTCATGAATGGGGCCGATCTTCCAGTCAATGGAACCTCCGTGAACTCAGTTTTATTAAACGCATCATTGAATTGACCAACTAGTTCCTCTGCCCTTTCAGAGTCTGATTCAGCAACCCCGTCCCCTCCCCTTTTATTAAGGGGCGGGATACCTTGCCTGTCTTTCTTCTGGCTGTTAATATATCTGTAGAAGTCTCTGGGATTTGCCTTTACATCACCTACCAGTTATTCACATACAAATCATGCTGATTTTTTATATCAAACTTGATTTCACGTCTCAAGTTTTCAAATTTTGTCCGGAGTTTACCACTTCCCGTCTTTTTTGCCTTTGCATGAATCTTATTCCTTCTGCGAATTTTCCTTCTTATCTCTGGAGTGATCCAGGGAATAGAAGATACAGACCTACTAGTTTTTGAGGGGATATGATTTTCGGCCGAAGTATGAATGAAAGAAGTTATCAAATCAAAATTCTCCTGTACAGACCGAGCATCTGAATGACCATTAAAGTAATTCTCCTTTGCAAATCTGAGTGCATCCTTCCTCATAGTTTCATAGTCACCTTTCTGATATGAGTACACCTTCCTCCGAGGTTTCTTTATTGGTGGGATGTGAATTTTTAAATATCCGGAGACAACATCGTGGTCACTTAGTTTATCTGGGGAATGAATGTCTTCGGTCACCAGTAACAATTCTGATTCTCAGAGAAAGAAATTCTGGACAATATAGATAGGTGGTACATTTTTGGTGGCATACAGGTCTATCTAATTTAAGGTGTCGGTCACATTTGTCGAAGATATTTAACATAGTTAAAAGGGTCTGGTAAAGATCCTCTTATTGACTTACATGTTCAATGGATGGCTAAGTTCATCTCAAAATTATTTGCAATACGTTATATTTTTCTACTCAGAGTCTCAGCCAAGGAAAAAGCACTGTCACAAACAAAATTTAAACCACATGATTGAGAACACAAGATGTTTAGAAACTGTCAGAAGTGTGATAGCTATTAACCCATTTAGTACCAGAAACCCCTAAAGGGGTACCTTGGCAAACAGTGTAGGTCCAGATAAGAAGCTGCAGAATGTGGTGTCTGATCAGGGCCTCCACTGTTTGCAAAAAGTTCAGCCATTTCCTAATAAATTTTGAAGGAAACTGGACCTGACACCCCTAAATTTTGTAACATGAACTCCAGCTGGGCCAACCTTAAAAAATTGTTGGTTTGCTGTTTACCGACCCAGAAAATTTTAGGTGGGTCGGTCGGTCGGCTATTTTTTTTTTTTTTTTCTCTTGTAAAAGTGGGTCGGTCGGTCGGCTTTTTTTTTTCCCTCTTTTTTTTTTTTTTTTTAACCGAAATAGACAAAGCATATGATTTGCATAACTTTGATGCATGTTTCTGTTCTTGATATCTTTTAACTTGCTTAAAATATAAACTTGCTAACAACTGCATCATTATTTTCCAGGTCTTGCTGCCAAAAAGTGAAACTTAAGAGCAAGAAGTTCTTTCTGATATTTGTAATTGAACAGTGGAAGGAAAAAATAAATCGTTTTCAATGGCGTCATTAAACAAGTCCTCCCATGTGTGAAAAGCTGGCAAACGCTTTAATACATTTTTGACAACTGTGATCCGCTTGTGTTGTGCTTTTTGAACTTCAACCGAAACGCAGAATGTAGCTTCGGCACTTGGTGCCTTTGCGGCCATTTTCTAGAGACGATCTGCTGTCATCGAAACGCTTATTGACAATTGAATGAAGTTTAACAGGGCTTCCATTAACTCCCAAATTCAGGAAGTCCCACGTAAAATTGTTTTGATGAAGAAATATATATCATTCAATCTATGAATCTCTTGTTTGCATTTTTAATCACTTGTATCTTCTTTTAGATTGCTAGTAAAGTGTGGATATGTAAACTGACTGGCTCAAAAATTACTTGAATAGTGTTGACTGGGCCGTTAAATTCAAAACAATCAAGCAAAGCTCTGTGAGGAAGTTAAAACTACTCATAACTATGTGACATACATGCGGTCAGTACAGTGCAGAGGAGTGCTTACAAAAAAAAAGAAAACTATCTTTGCTTGGCCTGTATAAATCATATAACTTTCCAAGTAAAAATCCCTTGCGCCCCCCCCCCCCCCCCCCCCCCCCCCCCAAAAAAAAAAATAGTAAAGAAAACAACCGCATTACCCATCCCCATATATGCCTAGTGGCCCATTTTTGAGTCATTAGCAAACCGTGTAGGCCCAGATCAGACGCCACAGAACATAGCGTCTGATCTGTCTACACTGTTTGTAGAACTTAACACAAATAAAACAAACCTGACACCCATTGTCATATATGGATTAAAAAGAAATAAAGAGAAATTCTTTTGTAAAAGATTTTTGCTAAACTTTGCAAAACATAAGCTTCGAGTCTTCATTGTACTCTAAACACTCAGAAATGCTTCAGACAAACAGGCAGAAACACGTACAACATTGGTCAAATGGAGCAGACTTAGACGAGTCAGAGGTAGTTTTTTTTTTTTTTTTTTTTGGCTTTTTGGCTAACATACAGATCAGACTCAGTGCAGCTCGGACCCTGACGAACCGGCCTGGTCACATTCGCCGGTTGTACGTATCGCAGCGAAATTTTGGGATTTTATAAATTATTTTCGTCATTTAACCTAGTGAACACCTGCTATTTACTCAAGAAAAATTCGTATCTATCTTTGAAACTATTGTCACACAATGCATCGCTAATGATAATGATAATCTCACCAAACGCCTTTAGAAATTACGACCCGCTTTAATTTAAACACTAACAAGTTTACAGGATTAAAAAACACTTATCGTCAATGAGATAATTAGTTTCTCCTCAACTACTAATCCGTTTAATTATGTGCAAACACCGAGCAATCACCTCGACACGTTTTTCACACACCGATGACGATCAAAGGTGTGCCGACGCACGTGATTCTGACTATCAATATAATACCGCGAGGCAGATAATGGGACGTCCACACAGAATGCGGTTTCAGCTAAGAAGGCGGAGCAAACTTATTACAAACCGCTAAAAGTGGGCGGGTTTATACGTCTCGGTAAAGATTATTGGCCGTACAGAGAAATCTCAGACTGCAGCTCGGACCCTGACGCACCGGCCTGGTCACCTTCGCCGGTTTAACGTATTTTCGAGGCGCCAAAATCTAACGGCGGTCGCAGCTACCTTTTCGGATTTTATAAATTATTTTCGTCATTTCACCTATTTACTCAAGAAAAAAAAATGCGTATCAATCTTTGAAACTATTGTCACACTTTGCATCGCTAATGATAATTTCACTACCAAACACCTAAATTACGACCCGCTTTAATTTAAACAGTAACAAGTTTACAGGATTAAAAAAACACTTATCGTCAATGAGATAATTAGTTCATCTTCAAATACTAATCCGTTTAATTATATGCAAACACCGAACAATCACCTCGACACGTTTTTCACACACCGATGACGATCAAAGGTGTGCCGACGCACGTGATTCTGACTGTCAATATATTACCGCGCAGGCAGAAAATGGGACGTCCTTAGTACTCAATAAACACAGATAGCGGTTTCAGCTAAGAAGGCGGAGCAAACTTTTTACAAACCGCTAAAAGTGTGCGGGTTTATACGTCTCGGTAAAGATTTTTGGCCGTACAGAGAAATTTTCGGGAGTCCGCGGGACGCCTTTGATGTTTAATTTGGGCGTCCGGAAGCGATTTCAGGACGTAATATACGCCGTACGTCCGCCTAACGGAAGCCCTGGACTTTAAAGCGGTCAGCTGAGGCGGATCACGCACGCGTTACAATGATGCGACACGAACTCAAATATGGAAAAAGAAACGTTGGGACTAAAATCCGGACGTTACCGGAACGAGTCGGAAAAAATTTTTTTTTTTTTTGACGGCAAAAAAAATGTTCGGGTCGCACGAAAATTTCGGGTCGGTCGGTAAACGGCAAACCAACACCTTTTTAATTTTTGCCCTATATATAAGGAGGTGCATAAAGGGTTAAGTTGTCACTAGTGTGACAGCTCAGTGGTTAGTCAACTTTGCCTCTGATGCTAGAGGCCCTTAGTTCGATTCCAGGTGGCAGCGATGATTTCGATGTCCAAATTAGCATTATTTGCAGGGATGAATGTCAAAAAGTGCACCATTCTAACGGACTGTGGATCGGACGGTTAACTGGAGGCCCCATGTGCAGGGAGAGTCATCCCCTGTGCAGGTTAAAGTACGTCATTACTGTGTAGGCTTTCATCCAGCAAACCTGGTGTGAACGTAATGACAGTGTATACCTGCGACTCGGACCCATCAATACCCGGACTTGTAACTACAGTGCTTATACCTATTTTGTCGATATGATGTCAGATGTCGTGGCTCCGATTTTACCCTTATGGGTGGATCCAGCTTTTCCAACCCACTGAACCATATCAATTTCTTTTTCAGTTTATCGAAATTTTACCTATGGCGGATCTAGCTGCGACAAATTTTGGGTAGCCCGATTTTAAGGTCATTTTTTATGGTTATTCCAAATAACTACAATTTCCATTATGGAGGAAAAATCCGGAATATGAAATCCCTGTTTTGCTGTGCAAGTAAGCATAAATTCCTCCTTGTTTTACCAGGTTTGTGATTAGTTGAACCTGTCGGATCAAAAGATGCCAAAATAAAAACAAGAGCACCGCAAGCGGGTGCCAACGCTCGTCTGCAGTTTCTTTTAGAAAACAAAAGTTCTACAGTACAGTCTTAGAAATCTTATTATCCCTCACGATCGTGCGTGATGAATTTCGAATGTCACGTGACTTTTTAGCGTGGGTTTTCCGTGGAGTAATCGTGGAACTAGCGCGGGTTTTGCGTGGAGCGTGGAGAACCAACGTGAGCTCGCGCAACGCGAGCGTGATCGCGAGCGTGGAAAAGATTAACGGTAAACGCGAAGAGGATTATCTATCTTTCGTTTTGCGAGAAATACCTGTATTGAACCTGTTTTTTTGCCGCAAATTGTACATTTATTTTATTAAATGGGGCAGAAAGTAATTATCGCAAAAACACAAATAACTTTAGAGAGTTATACCTTTGGTCATAATCCCGATGAAGTTTATCAGCATGACCCGGGATGCATGATTTTTTTTTGTTGTTTTTTTTTGCACACATGCATATACAAAATTTGCAGCCCAACGTTGGGTCTACAATGACATGACGTGTTAACATTGTCGCATCACTGTCGGACCGACGTTGGCCTGCTGTAGTGTGCTCGCTCGGAATGACCATACGTATTGTTATTGAGATATATGTATCTAACTTACTGTACTTACTATTTGCAGGAAAGAGGTATGATCTTGAGGAGAAAAAATTTCTTCATGAAGAATTCATACAATAAACACAAACCCCGCATGGATATTAACGAATTTTTAAAACCCTCGCATATACGATTCAAAAGGCATATCGTCACTTATATATGTTATTATGTATCAAAAAGAGTATCTAACGGATGCATGGGCCCACGCACATACCCACAGCCGATCCTGAAGCACATGCCCATTGTGGGCATTAGACTAAATACAGCAGTGGCTGACATTTAAGGCCAAAAGAGCACGGGAACGGACTGCATCGAACCGGGGTCGTTCATCATACATACCTGTGTAAAGTTCAGTTTTAGAATACTGACTTTTATCAGCTAACACAAAGTATGTTGCCCTATGACTTATGACTCAAGTTCATGTTCTACAACAATAAAAAGTTCTTTATGACGCACTACGCCATTGATTGACACATCACGTTAACAAGTCCGTGAAATGAACACCTCCTAAACCCCACATTATATAGAGAAAATGGGGTTTACGGGGGTATAAATTATTTTTCTCATATTTGTTCTCAGACATAGATTGTGGCTACTCGTTAGAGGCAGTTCTAACGAGCACCCACAAAATATGTTTGCCATACAAATAAATGAAAATCAGGGATTTTCATCAGAAAAGTAGCCGTTTTGGATACGTAAAATATACTTTATCGCACGGATGCGATACAGACCAAGAACCGAGTCTTGATTAATTTCTTTAAGGAAACCTCTGCTCTGACCTCTCAAATGCGTCCATTATTAGGATTAACCAATATACATGTACACTGTTTAAGCCTTGCGTCCAGGAAAGCGGTGCAGATCCAGCATTATGCGGCATCTTAACTGGTTCTGCACTGTTTGCTACATTAATTTTATGGTAAAATAATAAAGCCAAAACAAGCTTAGTTTATCCATTGGACTAACCCAAATGGTACGAGTAGAAGAATCCATTCGGCTTTTATGGGTTGAAAGCAAATGATTCTAATATAAGAAAAGAAAAGTCAAGTTTACTGGTTATCTTTAATAAAAATCCTTAAAACATTTAAAACTACAAGTCATTTTGAACAACAGCCCCGCCCATTGGGGCTTGAAGAAATACATGGGCTACATGATGCTTCCACGCAGAGATGAAACCGACCGCATACTAGTACTGGTAATTCACTTATAGGATCTAAGCCTGCTCAGGAAACGCCGTGCGAGTCGGGCCGTCCATGCTTAAAAACCCTTTTGGTTTGACTTGGTGGTAGGGCTTGAGAAGTCATTTCATCTCAATGTCGGGTAAAAGTCAAACTTAATTGGAAGCAAACTCTCCAAAAAGATATACACTGTGTTGACGGGGACGTTAACCTCAATGCAAACAAACAAAGTCATTTTGAACAACAGCTTAAATGAGCGTCCAGTGTCTGGTAAAAGACCCACAAATTTTGAAGCAACGTCCCCAAAATGAGCTAAATAGTGTTAATGGGGACATTAAACCCAAATTCAAACAAAAGACTGAAGAAGCCATCCGATCAGCATCACGAAATAACGTATATGTCGTCTGCTGATTATTTTGCAAACTTCCTTTTGCACACAGGCAAACAGTGTGGGCCCACATGAGACTGCACCTTTTCTGATCAGGGTCCACACTGTTTGCCAAAATTACTTTTATGGTAACCAGCAGATGACAAAGCAGTCGACATTTGTTGTGTTTGGGATTTTCTGATAGAACACAATCCTTATCAGCTGATCAGCATTTTGAGTGACATCTCTAATGTTAAAAAAAAGCATGCTTTTGCAACATTCACAAACAAGGATTGACGTTCTACAACTGCGGCTGATAATAAAACACTCCATTTCCATTGCCGTTATGGGCGTCATTTTTTAACTGATCAGTTTACCAATCAGCACTATTCCTGGGCAGTCTTTTACGGTAACCAGCACAGTGCGTATTCTTTCGCCAGAGAATGACAACTGCCCTTCTTAATTACAGCGGAAGGGAGCGAAAGGCCAGAACAAATTTCATGATCAATTTCCACAACAGAATGTTGCCGACCCCGGCAGGTATCGGACCCGCGTTCTCCTGATCCCAAGTCAGACGCGCATCTGAATGAGATACCGAGGCTGGCAATGGGCATGCTGTACTAGAATAAATTGATTATAGAAGAAATATTGTTTGTTGGTTTTGAACATTCCAGGAGAGCAACCTAGCCATAAAAAATGTATGACCGGAAAGCCATACGGCGTAGTAACTAGTAACCTTTATATGTGACCTTGACCTGGTGTCAGCAAGATTCATTTATGAACTCTGCACATGAGCTCACTGAGGGGGATGATTGATCAAAGTAATGAAAATCCTTTGAGGGGTATAGGAGATATGGAACGGACACAAAATTCAAAGTTTTAAACTCGTGACCTTCAAATGTGACCTTGACCTGGAGCCGGCATGGTTTATTTATGGGTTCTGCACATAAGCTCACTGAGGGGGATAATTGACCAAATTTTAATAAGAATCCTTGTATGGGATAAAAGAGATATGGAACGGACACAAAAATCAAAGTTTCAAACCTTTGACCTTCAGCTGTGACCTTGACCTTGAGTCGGCATGGCTCATTTATGTGTTCTGCACATGAGCTCACTCAAAAGAATATTTGACCAAAGTTTAATGAAAATCCTTCCAAGGGTAAAGGAGATATAGAACGGAAAAAATATCAAGTTTCAAACTCGTGCCCTTCAACTGTGACCTTGACCTTGAGTCGGCATGGTTCATTTATGGGTTCGGAACATCAGCTCACTGAGACTAACACTTGACCAAAGTTTAATGAAAATCTATCAAAGGGTCAAGGAGATATGGGGCGGACAAGGAAGTGTTACGGACAGACAGACGGACGGACATTCCTATAAACCCCGCCGCGAAGGACGGATAGACGAAAGACATTCCTATAATCCCCGCCCCGCTTCGCGGCGGGGGATTAAAAATTGTTGATGTCACAAATCCTGGTATTGATAGCCGCGCTATTCTAATCGCTGTGAGGTCAGAGTCTTGCGCAAATGTGTTGATTATCTCCAGAATCTGGACTGGAATCCTGTTGTCGGGTTTGAAGACCCAGATCAGACGCCGCATGAAATAGGTGTAAAGAAACTTAAAATAATAATGATTTGCCACTATTACATACCTTTACCGGCCCCGATAGCTCAGATTGGTAGAGTGTCCGCTCCGGGGAACGGGAGGTCTCGGGTTCGATCCCGGGCCGCGACATACCAAAGTCGTTAAAAATGGTACTAGCTGCTCCTCGTTTGGCATTCAGATTTACGGGGTAGAGCTAGGACTGGTCGATCCAGTGTCAGGATAATGTGACTGGGTGTGGTATCATGTAATGTGTCTGGGACATGATACTGCAGTGAGGCAGCACTATAAACGTGAGCATTGAGCTCCCTGTCGCAACCAGACACCGTCGTGATATGACTGAAAAATTGTTGAAAGCGACGAATTCACACACACACACACACACACACACACACACACACACACACACACACACACACACACACACACACACACACACATTACATACCTTTATCTGTAGTCAGTTAACGGACTCCTTAACATGAAATCTGTCATTGAGGAATAAATTATAATAGCCGGTGTATAGTTGTTACGTTACTCGCCTCATAAACCAGGGATTGTCGGATCAATCCCGGGCCTCTCCAGACTTTCGGATGACTCTTTTAACCGAGGACCCGGCTCCGTATGACATTAGCTAGCTGTTGGTGGGACGAAAAACTAAAACGGACACATATATAGACCGCATTCTTATACATTTTCCTTGTACATGAGCCGGCGCACGACAAAGACTTTTTTCTATTACAGAAGTATCAGATCAGCATGCGCATTTAGACAACATGTCCAGTCTTCGCTTGTTGCTCTTTGAATAGTCCACATAGTAGGCTTATTCGAACAGCAAAGGCTCTGATCAGACTGCACGGATGCGCAGGCTGATCTTAGTCTTCAATGGTTACACGTCTTATCGAATTACCTGTTCCCCAGTCTATGCATCCACTTTGGTCAGTCTTCACTTGTTGCTCTTTGAATAGCCCAGAGATCAGAATGCTCACAGGAACAGCAAATGCTCTGATCAGACAGCACAGATCAATTCTCAAACGAGCGATTATGTTCTTGTAAGTGCCTTTTCACACGCAATAACTGTGCGCGTGCTCACTATTATGACGTAGTGTGGTAAAACTGCACGTGCTTACATGACGAACTGTGGTAAATCGTGGGAATCATGTGCTCAGTCGGAGACAGCGCATGGAAAAAAGCAATCTGTCACACTGGTTGTTCACGAGAAGCGAGGGATGTTTAACCCTTTTTGTACCAAATGGAGTGAGTGAGTTTTAGTTTTACGTCCCACCAACAGCTAAGGTCATACGGAGACGGGACCTCGGTTTAAAGACTTGTACCAAATGGAATCTTCCAGCTTATATATGGCAGGAGTCCATTTAAAAATTTAGGGATGTCAGGTTGTGTTTTCTTCAAAATTGATTAGGAAAAAGGCTGAACTTTTTGCAAACAGTGTAGGCCCTGATCAGACGCCGCGTTCTGTGGCGTCTGATCTGGGCCTGCACTGTTTGCCAGGGTACCCGTTTAGGGGTTTCCAGTCTGAAATGGGTTAATGGAGAAATAATGACACCGGCCTCGGTAGCTCAGTCGGATGCGCATCTGACTGGTGATCAGGAGGACGCGGGTTCGATTCCTGCCGGGGTCGGCAACATTCTTTCGTGGAGATTGATCATGAAATCTTTTCTACAGTCATTCTCTCCCTTCCGCTGATTCAAGAAGGACAGCTGTCAGTTTCTGGCGAAATAATGTGTACTGTACTGGTTAACCGCTTACACGTATAAGCCTGTCCAGGAAAGTGTGGATTGGTCAACTGACCGGCTCAAAAATGACCTAAAATAGTGTTGACTGGGCCGTTAAACTCCAATTCAAACAAATGGAGAAATAATGAAAACAGCATTACAATAAGATGGTTTAATCGAGGCATTAATGATTGTCTGAGTGTAGGCTGGGAAAATGGCCCTGGATGGGAGCTCAGACATTTGTTCGTTAATCCCTTAAATGCCTTAACTCTAAACAATGCAGACTCTAATCAGAGGCCCTTTATTTGGCGTCTGACCGGGATCTACCCTGTTTGCCATTTCCAGACCAGATCGATTCTGCTGGTAAACCTTTACACACTACTCTGGCCTCACTGATACGAACAGCGCGGCTTTAATAAACCGTTACCTGGATTTCATTTTTTTTTTGGTTTGGGTTTTACGGCCCTTTCAAGATTATTTCACTCATATCGAGCCGATCGTTAATCATAGGTGGACGAAAACCGGAGTACACGGAGAAAAACCACCTGACCTTCCGTTGCAGAACTTGGCTTCTCAAACCTGGATTTCATACAAATTAGTGACAATCATTTAGAATTAGTATCGTAAAGCTTCTGCACTTTGTAACTTTTGGTCCATTGTCAATCTACCTAAAACTTCTGTGGTGCTGTGTAATAATAAAAACCTTTTCCGAGATGGGATGCTACTCTTGACGGAAAGAATTTGCTCCCGAAAGGCAAGTATTTTTTTACTTTACGCACATGCGTAATATGTCTATGAGCCTTTCACCTATGAATACACTGGAAGTCGCTGAAATAACACACGCACCCACCTTTCGTGGACGGTTTTCCAGGTTGGCGTGCGCATCCATGCAGTCTGGTCAATATTCAGCCATCACAAGTGGCCGCAGTTCTACCCATGGTGAAATGATACACTTACCTTTGACAATGCATGTTATTCTGGGTCTTTGTTTTGTTTGTTAGTTTGATAAAGGTTTTACGTCTCCTTGAACAATGTAATGGTCATTTTGGAGACGTCGCTTCCAATTTTGTGGGACTTTGTCTTTTACCCGACAATGAGATGAAATGACATCTCAAGCCCTGTTGCCCAATGAAACCAATAGGGTTTATATGCATGGACGGGCCGGCTCGCACCGCTTTGCATGAGCGGTTTACCAGTACTCGTGTGCGGGTCGGTTTCAGCTCTGTGTGGAAGCATCATGCAGCCCATATATTTCTTCAAGCCCCGATGGGCGGGGGCCGTCTGGGTCTTTGTAGTAGCACGGGTTTTATGTCGAGCGCTAACTTATGTACGATCTCAGTGGTTTGTTTTAAAATATGCTGAACATGAGGCCGGTTGCGACATTTATTTTCAGTAAAAAAGGTATACGATTCATTGGTCGAGTCTACTGATTAAAATAGGGGTATGCTGTTGATTTTAATATACCCGGTTTTTTGTGGGTTTTTTTTTTTTTTTTTTTTGAAGAAAAAAACATGGGTATATTATTTTCGTCATTGTTGTTCGTCCGTCCGTCACAAGTGGGCGCATTTCTATCTATGGTGAAATTAGCGAAAACACTTACTTTTGACAGTGCATGTTATTCTGGGTCTTTGTTCATGTCGAGCGCTAGCTAATGTACGATCTCAATGGTTTGTTTTAAAACATGCTGAACATGAGACCGACGGCCAAAACCAGTCAGCTCCGGCAACGACATTTTATTTTTTAGCTAAAGGGTATACGATTCATTGGGTGGTGTCACTGGTTATTGTTTTTTGGGGGTATATTATTTTCGTCACTGGTGTTCGTCCGTCCGTTCGTCCGTCCTTCAAACTGTCACAAACCTTGTGAATGCAACTACTTTTTTATTCATCACGCAAAAATGCATGCCTATATAGTTATGACCCCCTTCAATCCCACTTATATAGCGAAGCTGGGGTTTACAGGGGTTAATCTTTATGTTCTTATATAGATGCATTAGATGGGTACCCGTAACAACCGCATCGCCGAGGTTGTGCTAACGAGTACCCACAATCTATGTTTTGAGCAGAAATAAGAAAATTTTCAGGATTTTTATCTGAAAAATTCCGTTTTGGGTGGTAAAATTTTACCGATGTATTTCAATAGGCGTGTTTTCGTAATGTCTTAGCCTATGGTGACCGAACTTGGACGGTAAAACTTAGGAAAAAGGCTGAACTTTTTGCAAAACGCCTCGGTGGGGTGATAAAGATAGCTGTGTAGCGAGAAAGTTCTGACTGATCAGTCGACGAAAACCTCGTCTGATACTCGGATAAGGAACTGAACTGTTTACGCAAATAACAAAAATTATGTATGTTTTGTTTGTTTGTTTGATTTGAGGGTTAACGTCCCCGTCAACACTGTATAGGTCATTTATGAGACGTTGCATCCAATTTTGTGGGACTCTTATCCGACATTGAGATGAAATGACATCTCAAGCCCTGGCGCCCAATGAAACCATTAGGGTTTATAATCATGGACGGTCCTTCTCGCACCGCTTTGCCTGGGCAGGCTTAGATCCTCTAAGTGGTTTACCAGTTTCCGTGTGCGGTCGGATACAGCTCTGCGTGGAAGCATCATGCAGCCCATTTATTGGGCGGGGGCCAAGAGGTTGTGGTGTATATAGATATCTAGAGCTTTGGGAACAATTTGCTATGTGCTCAAGAACGATTTCGATTTGGCCATTATAAACAAGCAAGTACTCGTTTGCGGTCGGTTTCAGCTCTGCGTAGCCCATCTATTTCTTCAAGCCCCGATGGGCGGGGCGTAATTATGTATGCTAAAGTCATGGCTGATCATTCTTGTGAACGTCACTTTAACCCATCAGACCCAGTGCTTGCACGACCTGCAAAAACTCAAGATTAACATGCAAATCCTGCCTGACCAGCGTAGATCAGCCTTTCCGTTTGCGCAGTTTGAAAAGCATTTCCGTTTTGTAGGCATCTGATCATGATCTTCACGGTTTAAAAAAAAAAAAAAAAAAAAAAACACGCACACACGAAAACAGGAGTTATTACAAGTTATGCTACATATATAAATGTCATGATTGTTATTATAAATAATGGAATCGCCTCGTTAAACACGAAGCAAAGTTCGAGCGAGCGCCAGCCAAATACAATAAGATTCGCATGACCGGTAAAGACTCAGATTGGAGCCTGACAAGAGTTGATCAGCCTGCACAACCGCGAGGTCTGATCAGAGACAATCATCGGGCATTCAGATTGGGATCTGAACTGTTTACGCAAATAACGCTGGTCACGTCACAGATACGTTTACATGTATCGCAGCGACGAACAAACACTACAAAAAATGGAATCGCCTCGCTAACTGTAGTTTGCGCCAGCGCATGGCAGTAAGTCCTGAACGGGCAGTAAAGTGAGTCTTTCAGCTTTACGTCTCACCAACAACTCGATGAGGCGGTTCTAACGAGTGCCCACAATCTATATTTTCAGCAGAAATAAGAAAAATATTACAAGTTTTCACCTTAAAATTTTCATTTTTTTCGGCGATAAAGGTGGAATTGTATTTTATAGGCGTGTTTTCGTAATGAAGCCGATTTTTAATCAGAGTAGGGCCAAAAACCGGAGTACCCGGAGAAAAAAATTAGGTTCAATTGCACAATATTTCTTTAAAATTCCAAAAAAAGTTAAGTGATTAATTTCTTTAGGCCTCATCGCGATCTTCTCCATCGTCTCGGACCATTTAAAACCTAATTCTGTAATTATTTCATGCTTTGTTTCACCGGGTCAGTTGGTGTTAAATTTCTTTGGGCGATATTTTGTTTGACCAGGCCAATCAATCATACATGTAATTATCTGCAGCTTAAGCATACTTGTTTGTTACGTAAGTGGAGAGTAAATAATACTACGGATAGCTACATGTATGTTTGATTGCCAATTTAATTGCCAATTTAAGGAAACCGAACACTATCTCTTTCTTCATAGTCACAGAAGCACTATAATCATTTCATGCTTTGTTTCACCGGGTAATTTAGTCGTAATTTACGGTACTTAACCATTCATAATGTTTTTTTTTTATTTTTATTCCAATGGGTTGTAATTTAATGAACAAAAACCTATACATGTACATGTATTTCGATAAAAATTGATGCGCGAGAGTAGCGTGGGCCAACGTGGACCTAAGCGTGTAGCGTGAAGGCTTTCCGTGGATCGCGATGGTTGCGAGATACGAGCGTGGACAAACGTGAAATAAGCGTGGATCAAGCGTGGAACTAGCGTGGGTTTTGCGAGGGTTGTGCGCGAAGCGTAATCCTTTTCTCGTTCATGCACGATCGTGAGGGATAATAAGATTTCTAAGACTGTACTGTAAGTCAAATCAAATTGCAAGATGGAGTTATAAAACTTGTAGGGAATGTAGCTCTTGTGATGGTGAGTATGTGTATGAAGTTTCATGAAGGTAGGCCAAATACTTTTGGAAATATGGTCAAGGTTAAGTTTTTTGGTTAATTTTTCGAAAAATAGGTCAAAGTTCAAAGGTCAAGGTCACAGGTCAAAAAGCGTGGTATGACTGAAAAGGTCTTGTCCCAAGGAACATTCATGTGAAGTTGGAAGGCTCTGTTGTGAATAGTATTGAAATAAGAGACAAAAACAATTTAAAAAAAAACGGAGAGAAAAGGGGAGATAATTCAATCAAATTGCAAGATGGAGTTGTAAAACTTGTAGGGAATGTAGCTCTTGTGATGGTGAGTATGTGTATGAAGTTTCATGAAGGTAGGCCAAATACTTTTGGAAATATGGTCAAGGTTAAGTTTTTTGGTTAATTTTTCGAAAAATAGGTCAAAGGTCAAGGTCACAGGTCAAAAAGCGTGGTATGACTGAAAAGGTCTTGTCCCAAGGAACATTCATGTGAAGTTGGAAGGCTCTGTTGTGAATAGTATTGAAATAAGAGACAAAAACAATTTAAAAAAAAACGGAGAGAAAAGGGGAGATAATTCAATCAAATTGCAAGATGGAGTTATAAAACTTGTAGGGAATGTAGCTCTTGTGATGGTGAGTATGTGTATGAAGTTTCATGAAGGTAGGCCAAATACTTAAATGGAAATATGGTCAAGGTTAAGGTTTTCAGTTAAATTTTCGAAAAATAGGTCAAAGTTCAAAGGTCAAGGTCACAGATCAAAAAGTGTGGTATCACTGAAAAGGTCTTGTCCCAAGGAACATTCATGTGAAGTTTGAAGGCTCTGTTGTGAATAGTATTAAAATGAGAGCAAAAATGTGTTTCAGAAAAAAATTGGAAAAGGGGAGATAATTCAGCCAAAATCAACAATGTTGTTATGGTCCTTGGTCAAAATGTAGCTCTTGTGATGATGAGTGTGTGTATGAAGTTTCATGAGGCTAGGTCTAATACTTTTTAAGTTAAAGCCAAGGTTAAGTTTTTTTGGAACGACGACGCAGGACGACGCAAGACGACGACAACGCAGACGCCGGAGTGATGACAATAGCTCGAAAGTTTTTTTTCAAAAAACAGACGAGCTAAAAATGTAATTGGTCATTAACAGTTTTGTTAATCGCTTAACTGGTCAATTCAATGTATTAATCATGATATAGGAGGTTTTCGGAATTCCGTTTATGATGTCATTCTTGCGCATTGGCAAAGTACTGGCCGTCAATTGAAACGGCCATCGCTATTCAAATGTATTGGCGGAACTTAAAATGCTAACAATATTCAGACATTTTCAAAGAAAATATACCCGTTTTCATTGAAATAATGCATGGAGATGGAAAAAATGATATTTTACTTTCATTACCGAAATTCATTTGTCCTAAATCCGTTTTTAATTGATGAAAATCTTTTTGTGAAAGACCCATGTCAAATGGCTTGAGATACCGTTATTCACAAAATAAGTTTTTACATAACTTTCGTTTTTCTATCTTGAGAAATCTGTCCAACGATATGTCTACATGTGCAATTTAAATGTCCATACTGACAGTCGAAAGAAACTAATGAGTGGACTGACGGAGGGGCGTTGAACCAATGTTGGTTCGACGTCATGCCGTCGACACCCACTCCAACTCACTTCATTGTCACATGACCATTGGCATGAGAGAGAGAGAGACAGACAGAGAGAGAGAGAGACAGGTTTGACTGACAAACTGACAGTAGACAGACAGACGACACACAGACTGAATGACTGACTAACAGACGTAAGGACGGACTGTTAGACAGACATATAATTTTTGTTGTTGTATATCTATAAGGCATTTTTTCGCTGCCTATAAACTCATGAAACATACTGACAGTCGGGAAAAAAAAAACAAAAAAAAAACAATGAGTGGACTTACAGACGGGCGTCGAGTCAACGTTGGTTCGACGTTATGCCGCTGACAACCATTCCAACTCACTTCAATGGCACGTGACCATTGAGATGGTTTGACTCATCCCTGTATCCAAGAAGCCCATAACCCTTTTTGTACCAAATGGAATCTTCCTCCTTATATATAGCAGGAGTCATTTTCAAAATTTAGGGGTGTCAGGTTGTGTTTTCTTCAAAATTATTTGGAAAATGGCCGAACTTTTTGCAAACAGTGTAGGCCCTGATCAGACGCTGCATTCTCCTTTTGGCGTTTCCGGTACCAAATGGGTTAATGTAGACCTAAGGGCTGGGCAGGTTGAACCAATCTACAAATCTACCAGATTTTACTGTAAAATCTTGCACTTGCGAAGGAGTGTTTAACATTCTTATGCTCTGAAAGGGTGTTCTACGTTTGTTTTGAATTTAATGTTCAAATTCCCACTGAGTCTTGATGGGTCCTAGCACTGGGCAAATGACATTTTATTAAGCAACGCCGTATTATCGCCAACGAAACGTTGTGACGCTTCATCGACGTTGCAATGTCAAATTCAATGCATCGCTTAGAAGTTGGTTTGATGTAGACACGGCGTTGTTGACACGCTACATGTCGGTTGACGTAGCGTCATTTAACGACAAACTGTAATTTACATTTGCCTGCGCTCACTAATTGTTGGTGCGCTAAGAGAGAGAGAGAGATCGTATGTACAATATATGATTTTCGTAATGCAAAATTTCACATCTGGCAGCATATCGGTGTTTCTCCCATTATCTTACATAAGAATTCCCCAAAAGTTTAAAGAATTCCACTGTTTTACGCTGTAATTAACACTTTATCTGCCCCACTGCCTTTGAAGCAATACGACAAATGACAGCCAGGGCTTTTCCTGTTCTATTTTTAGAACCGGAAGTACGTCACGAAAAAAGCTCCTATTAAGTAGCTGCCAACAATAATAAAACAATCAAATTCAAGTTCATGCGCCTTGATACGCACAACTGAGTGCCGTGACAATTACAGCATTTAATAAAAGATCATAGCTCTCTGCCGAAAGATTGTAGAATATATGCTTTTGATTTTTTATGCCCCCGCATCATATGATGCCGGGGGCATATAGTTTTTCGGTTTTCCGTACGTGCGTACATGTGTACGTCCTTCTGTACGTGTGTGTGTACGTACGTACGTACGTGATCCTGTAACCTCAGGTTAAAGTTTTTGTAACAGGTAGAGCCTGAACTTTTAGAACTCATATTTTCCTAACCATTTGATGGAACTGGTTCATCTTTGGTATGATGATAGATATAGGCCCAAAGTTTTATTAAGCAATACCCCCACCCATGCCTGTGACCTCAAGGTCAAGGTCACAGACTTAGACATTTTCGATGTTAAAGACTCAGGTTAAGGTTTTTGTAACAGGTAGACTTGAACATTTTAGAACTCATATTTTCCAAACCATTTGATGGAATTGGTCCATATTTGAAATGATTATATAGGTCCAAAGTTTTATTCAGCGGTACCCCCACCCATGCCCATGGCCTCAAGGTCAAGGTCACGGACTTAGAAATTTTCCATGTTAAAGACTCCAGTTAAGGTATTTGTACCTGGTAGAACCTGAACTTTTATGATGGCTTTGTTTCATATGATGATAGATATAGGTACAGTGTTTTATTCAGCAATACCCCCACCCATGTCTATGACCTCAAGGTCAAGGTCACAGACTTAGACAATTTTAATGTGAAAGATTTTAAAGAGCTCAAATTTTCCAAACTATATTATGAATTTGGCTTATGTATGCTATAATGATAGATACAGGTCCAAATGTTTATTTGGCAATACCCTCACTCATGCCTATGGCTTCAAGGTCAAGGTCACAGACTTAGAAATTTTTAATTAGATATTTTATGAGTTGATATTTTCCAAATCGTGCGATGGATTGAGTTGATATTTAGTATCATGTTAGATACCTGTCCATTTTATTCAGCGATACCCCCACCCATGCCCATGAGCTCAAGGTCAAGGTCACAGACTTAAAATTTTTTTAATTATCCCCTCCCGGGCCATAACTCCTAAACCGTATGGAATATATTCATGAAACTTCACAGGTGCATTCATCACAGTGAGACGATGTGTCATGAACAAGGTAGACAACTCTTGCATTTTTGGTTTTTGGATTATCTGCCCTTGATGCATATATTTTATGATTGATTTGAAGTACATTTGTAATATTTTTATGAATGGCATTTGGCGGGGGCATCCGTGTCCAATGGACACTTTTTCTAGTTTTAAGACAATTTTGATAATCCCATTTAATGTGCTAGGTAAAAGTTGTTAGAGTAACACAAAATAAGTTTTTGTATTTGTGTTCGCATCATTATGGCCTCGGACCCATCAATACTCATGTCAGGCAAACGATGTAATTGGGACGTCATCAACGTCGGTACAGCATCATAACCTTTATGCAACGTCGCATCTACACCGGTGCAACAATGCATCGACGTTGATTTGACGTTGCCCTAACGACGTGTGCCTGCTGAGCCCATACTTGAATCTGTCCATTTCCGTTAATTTTCATGTCGCCGGTGCTGAAGTTGCTTACGTCACTTCATGTGTCCATATGGAGTTGCTGAAAATCAGTTGAGAAGAAAGCAATAATCATCCGCGATAAACAACCACATTATGGGTAATCTATAACCATGACAACTGGCTTGGGCCACATGTAAGACGCCAAGTTCTGCAACGGAAGGTGAGGTGGATTTTCTCCGGGTACTTCAGTTTTCACCCACCTCTGATTAATGATCGGCTCGATATAAGTGAAATTATCTTGAAAAGGCTGTAAAACCAAAATCAAAATAAATAAGTAAATGACCATGACAAGTGATAATCCTGCAAATGCCTGGAAAATGTGAAGCCCATATGAGGCGTTAACTAGTGCATACGACCAAATGTCATGGAAGCTTTTTAGACATGGCTAGTTAAAATTCCTGGCAGTACTTATGTGAATGTCTGTCTGCTTTCATCTCATCATCCCAGAGTGTGCCCTTACCCAAGTATTCCTTTAAATGGGGCGTTGACAAACAGTGCAGACCCAGATCCGACGTGGCAAAAAAGTGTGTCTGATCAAGGTTTTCACTGTTTGCAGATAGATAGGTCTTTTTTTCTCACTTTTATGCTTCAGCATTCACAATACAGACCTTGATCAGCTTTGATTGCATGAGAAAGCAGAGATCTGTTTGTTTGATTTGAGGTTTAACATCCCCATCAACACTGTAAAGGTCATTTTGGAGATGTTGCTTCCAATTTGTGGGACTTTTACCCGACATTGAGATGAAATGACATCTCAAGCCCTGTCGCCCAATGAAACCAATAGGGTTTATTAGCATGGACGGTCCGCCTTGCACCGCGGTTCCTAGACAGGCTTAAATCCTCTAAGTGGTTTACCAGTACTAGTGTGCGGGCCGGATTCAGCTCTGCGTGGAAGCATCATGCAGCCCATATATTTCTTCAAGCCCCTATGGGCGGGGGCCGAAATAAACAGTTTCTATCATTAATATGGAGTCTAAATTTAGCCAAACTTGGTCCATATTAAACATTATTTATTGCAAATAACCCAGTTAAAACTATTAAAAGCAATATCATCTGGGTCCTTTATTTTTGAATAACTTTTGAGTCACCTGACTCCTAATAACATAGATAATCGTCAAATTTTTCACATACCCCCTAACAAAAAGTCGCCATTTTGGGGTCAAATTCGAAAAAAAATCGGTTTTATTCACAAAACAGTGTTTGTAAATTATGAATAAATATACCATGTTTGTGACCAATATACAACAAATATAATCCAAAACTATTGTTATAATACTTATTCTTAATGAGGATTGACATATTTTTCATAGATGACTCATATTTGCAGTTGTTTATTGCAGCTAATTATCGCTTTCTACTCGACTGATTTTCAGCAACTCCAAATGGACATGTAAGGAAGTGAAGTTACTAAGCAATTTCAGCACCCTTGCGACATGAAAATTAACGGAAACGGACAATTCGAGTCCGGGTATTGATGGACCCGAGCCTGCGAGTAATGGTCAAATGTGACCAAGCCCAACTACACTTATAAGTACATGTAGATAGATAGATAGATAGATAGATAGATAGATAGATAGATAGATAGATAGATAGATAGATAGATAGATAATGTAAGAAGATGAGAAGATGTTGGCTTAAAAGGTTTCACCTTACTTATGAGCCAACCAAGCATTCTGCGGTGAAACCAAGGATTAATTTAAGAGTTCAGTTAGTCTATTTTCGAATGCGGCCTGTTTGTGTCGTTGTGAACATTTTTTGCTGGTCTGTCTTCCCGGGAGAGAATCACTACTAGGTATTGTGAATACTGAATCTGGAGTCTTTTGCTTTACCCAAACCGGCCCCGATAGCTCAGTTGGTAGAGTGTCCGCTCCGGGGAACGGGAGGTCAAGGGTTTGATCGTGGGCCGCGACATACCAAAGTCGTTAAAAATGGTACTAGCTGCTCCTCGCTTGGCACTCAGATTAATGGGGAAAAGCTAGTAGGACTGGTAGACCCAGTGTCAGGATAATGTGACTGGGTGTGGTATTGTGTAATGTATCTGGGACATGATACTTCAGTGAGGCAGCACTATAAAAGTGAGCATTGAGCTCCCTGTCGCAACCAGACACCGTCGTGATATGACTGAAAAATTGTTGAAAGCGACGTTAAACCCGAATTCACACACACACATTTGCTTTACCCAAGGACATACTCGAGTAAAATACACAGGTTTTGCAACTCACAATACATGAAACTCTTGTACATGTACTGTATTGCAAGAAGTACAGTTGAACTTTGATGACTCGAACACCGATGATTTGTTTACCACCCGTTTTTGAGCCCATGGAGAGTTCCTCTACATAAGAAGTAGTGCAGAATAACTAAGGAGATTTCCGACTTTTGTCTTGCATATGTATGCTGTTTGCACTCATTAGAATCGCCTCGATGAGGCGATTCTAATGAGTACACACATCATACATTTTCATCATAGAACGCCGAAAATATGTCCCAAAATTAACCCCGTTATGCCTCCTGACAGTTACCCTCAGTGGCTCGAACTACCCCTGTCTCGAACAGATTTTCGTGGTCCCAAAGGTGTTCGAGCCATTGAAGTTCGACTGTATAATAGTCACATGCTGCCATCTTTCATGTTTTTCTTAGCCTGACAAAATATTCTAAAAGTTGATAAATGGTCGAATGACATTGTGGCTGATAAATTCTTGTCGAATATGGCAGGTTTACCTTAAATACTGTTAAATAATTGTAATTTGTTTGTGTGTGTTTTATATGTTTCAAATATCTCAAAACGGCACCGTAACAACAAAAGCAGGTCTAATTGGCCGAAACTAGCTAGTCTGCGACTCTGGCCCAGAAAAAATGTGCGCTTCATATTTTCTAGTTCTGTGTTGTATTCCTTGCTTCCAACTCGATACTTGATACTCGACAAAAAGGAACCCTCGAAACTAGCTAGTCTGGCCCAGAAAAAAGTACACTTCATATTTTCTAGTTCTGTGGTGTATTCCTTGCTTCCAAAGGATAACCCTTTTATAGAACATATTTAACGTCACTACAGCTGGTGTATGGGAATGTGTGGCGGCCGTAAAAAGTCTCCCTGCCCTACATCATAGTGTAGTTTATATTTTCTTGTCCTTTGGGATCATTGATTCAATTCTGGAATTTTGAAAATATTTGAGGGTCCCTGATGAGGCCTAATTGGCCAAAACTAGCTAAGTCTGGCCCAGAAAAAATGTACACTTCATATTTCTAGTTCTGTGGTGTATTCCTTGCTTCCAAAGGATAACCCTTTTATAGAACATATTTGTCCTGTTCGAGTGATTCTAAGGTGGTTTCAAAAAGAAACATTTTTTTGCATATATGCTGTAGTGTTTCCCCAGCTCCCAAAAGGGCATGGTGCTGGTCAGTAAAGAAGGCACTTTCGACACACGAAAATATGTAGAAAGGGCACTTTAAAAACACACAAAAAGGGCATATTCACCTGCACAACCTTGCTAAAAGGGCACATCTCTCAACTTGAAATAAAAGATTCATATTACCCTTTGTCTTCAATGCTAAATTATACTGCCTGTTTTATTTTGCTAAGTTTTAAAACAGATAATGTCACATTCACTATTGGTGACAAGAAGTTTTGTAAGCAAGCTGATCACTGATACAATCAAGATAAGTTTGGTACATTTTTTGGCCACAGCTCCCATTTTATAATACACACCAACACTGACATGATACTGGTCAGGCAGACTTTCACACTTCAATTGTTTTATTGGTGTCACACTTCTAAAAGTGAGTTAATTACGACAGTAAACTAGAGGATTACCAGTTTACCATAAATGGGGACTCAAATAGGCAACAATTTATTGCTAAAAGTGCAGGGCTTTATCCAGGTGGGAAAAAATAACCGACAAAATACCAAAATTGGGAACACAATTTCATCAGAGAAATGCCAGGATGATGAATTTGCTCATGATAGTCTTATGAATTTGATAGTGAAGCAGTGCAATACAGCTGTAGCTTCACTGTGGTGAATTTTCACCTTCCTTGACTATCCAGTGTTAACCTCTGATGTTAAGTATTGTTTTCTCTGTTCCTTTTGTGGCTTTTATTTTTTCCATTTTTGGGGGGGGGGGGAAATATGATGAAATTGGGAAAAATTTAGGCTATTTGGCATTGGGAATTGGGCCGAATTTCGGCCCTGCAGAACAGGCAGAAAATGCCCTGAAGTGTCTAAAATAGTCCTGATTTAAACAGGCATAGCTCGGCTGTTTTCAAAGAAAACAGTGAGGTGTTGTCATAGCTCTGGCGGCGTCGTGCAAAAACTTGGACATTTTTAATATCTCTGTCATTACAGAACATATTTACTTGAAACTCAGACTAGTTGTTCATTATGAAAAGGGGAACTCATACCAATAGATGAGGTAACCCTCAAAATATTTTTTGGCACAGTTATGCCCCTTTTTGAACTTAGAATTTTTACAAAGACTTGGACATTTTGTAATATCTCTTTAATTACTGAACATATTTACTTGAAACTCAGACTAGTTGTTCATTATAAGAAGGGGAACTCATACCAATAGATGAGGTAACCCTCAAAATATTTTTGGCACAGTTATGCCCCTTTTTCGACTTAGAAGTTTTGCGTCGTCGTCATGCAAAAACTTGGACATTTTGTAATATCTCTGGCATTACTGAACATATTTACTTGAAACTTGGACTAGTTGTTCATTATGAAAAGGGGAACTCATACCAATCGGTGAGGTAACCCTCAATATATTTTTGGCAATCTTTTCTATTCTAACGGACATCATGAGAAGTAGATGTTTATATGTGACACCATCAAACGCGCCTTTCTGCAGGCACTATGCTGATAACGGCGCTAGGTGGGAAAATGTTTATATCACATTAAAATGAGAATTTTATAACAGAAAAAATGAAATAAAGTACCCAATGAATGAAAAACAATTAAAAGTTTCTATTTGAGTTGTGGTGTATATATATTTTTATCAACTGCAGTAAATCCAAGATGGCGGACATCGCGATTCAGCGAAGGCAAGTGCCAGAGGGGTATATAATTTTTGTATTACACTATGGTAACACCCGTGTGACATAATTTCACATCCCCACAGTGGCTACTTTTCTGATGAAAATCCATGATAAGGGCTGGCTAATCGGAGCTGAAAAGATAATCGGTTATGTCACTCCTGTCATTGCGATCGATAATCAATTAGTAATCCCTGAAGATTTGGTCATAATTTTACCTGTCTGGCTTTCTTTCTGAGCATGACTCCTACCATATGCTGTACTTTGCCAGACAAGCCTGAGCAAACAGTGTAGACCCAGATGAGACGCCGCTGAACGCGGCGTCTCGTCTTGGTCTGCACTGTTTGCCACTCATTCAGCTATTTTATGCGCAACTTTGGGTAGTAAATTGTTGTTATCAAATAATCGATTGCAAGCAAATCAGTAATGATAATCATTTTTGTGGAATTTATCGATTGTATAATCGATTATCCGATTAATCGTGCCAGCCTTATCCATGATATTCTTATTTTTACAGCAAACATAGGTTGTGGGTGCTTGTTAGAATGCCTCAATGAGGTGGTTCTTACAAGTACCCCAGACCTCATACTTTTCAGGCATTTGCAGGATTTCAGGCTTTCAGAGCTTGATAGTTTTCATGATTTCAGGCTTTTATATTTTGATTTTTTGTGCCTTTAGTATGTTTAAAAAACTATTTAACCCTTTTCCTGCTGAATAAATTTATTATCCCACGCCCATTTCTGATTGTAAGTCAACCAAATTTCTTGATATTTTCACAAACTGCATTACAAACAGTGTAGATCCTGATCAGATGGCTTCTTCAGAAGCCATCTGATCTGGATTTACTCTGTTTGCAAAGGCCTTTCAGGCATGGAAAAGCGTGGTCAGTATGAAGCCTGGTACTCACAACCTATGTCTTGGGGTAGAAATAAGAGAAATAATGTATACCCCTGTAAACCCCAGTTTTCCCTATATAAAGTGGGGTTTAGGGAGGTGTTAATTTCACAGACTTGTTAACAAGATGCAGCATAACCAGACATCTTTATCAGTCACATGATGATTTTATACAGATAACCTTACAACCCTATTTCTTTTGTAGATGAAGTCCTTGAACACAACCCAAATGAAGAGAACAAGCCGGTCATATGCCCCCTTCGGCATCCAAAATCAGGTATAAACCCTTAAGATGCCGAGAAAAACTATGTCTTAAAATGTCGTCTGCTGAATCTCAGAAGTATTTTTATGCTCCCCGAAGCGAGAGCATATAGTCTCCACTTTGTCTGACCGTCCATCCATCACACTCTATATCTCTAAAAGTATTAAAGGTATTTAAGTGAAACTTGATATAGGGCGATGAGGGAAATCAGTGAATACAAGAACCATAACCCTATCACCAGTATTTATGGAGTTACTTCCCTTCTTAACTATTTCAATGTAAAGCTTGTCCGGAGAGTATCTCTGAAGGGAATTAAGTGAAAATCGATACATTGATTGAGAAATAGATCAGCTCTAGCTGTGATTTGTTGAGTAATAAATCACAGTTTGGAGGTCAGTTGTAAAGTAGACAAATCACGAGCGCGTAGCGCGCGTGATTTGTCTTCTTACAACTGACCGACAAACTGTGATTTATTACTCAACAAATCACAGACAAGAGCTGATCTATTTCGATTCTAACACGCTGAAAATCGGCAATAATGTTGTTGTTTCCTTCAAAATCTCACAAACTTTCGCCATTGTTAGAAGAAATCCCGCTAAAATTATCGACTGAAACACATGCATTTATATCCTTTTCTTACGTTTTCGATCCGAGAAAATGACGTTACACCGTCTAACGTCAAGGAAATCGACTAGTGACGTCATAAATTGGGAATTTTAATGATGTCACTCGTCACGCTCTTCCGAGCTGTGATTTGTTGCAGAATAAAACAGTTATTTTCCATTGCCTATATAGGAACGCTGTGTTAGAATAGATGACCATCAGGGGAAGTGCAGAGTGCAAGAACCGTAACTCTGTCACAAGTAATTACAGTTATTTCCCTTTTTATACCCTGCCACACGATAGTGGCGGGGTATTATGTTATACCCTCCGGTGTCCGTCCGTATGTCTGTCCGCACCAACGAAACGACATTTAGGGGGCAAAAAATTTGGACATTTTGACACTTAAGTATATATTCGTAGGTCCAAATGGGGTTTATTCCGTTATTTGGGTACTTAAGTGGCAAAAATTCGCTCTTAGGTGGCTTGCCGCTTAAGAGAATTTGCCGCTTAAGTAGTCAATATGCCGACGCCTAGCCACTTAAGTATCCGTTCGTGACAACGTCCGCACCAACGAAACGACATTTAGGGGGGGCAAAAAATTTGGACAGTTTGACACTTAAGTATATATTCGTGAGTCCAAATGGACTTTATTCCGTTATTTTGGTACTTAAGTGGCAAAAGTTCGCTCTTAGGTGGCTTGCCGCTTAAGAGAATTTGCCACTTAAGTAATCAATATGCCGACACCTAGCCACTTAAGTATCCATTCGTGAGAACGTCCGTCCGCACTTCGTTTCCGATCGATAACTTGAGTATTTTTTCACGGATTTTGTTCAAATTTTGCATACATATTGGTATCGGGGATGAGTGGTTTGGGATTGTTAATGGGCAAAATCTGTTAATTTTTAGCAGAGTTATTGCCCTTTTCAGTATCTGAAAAATGGTTTTTGGCCTCTAATTCCTTACTATATGGAATATCTGGATGAAACTTCACAGATATATAGAGGACTAAACGGTTCATATTGTGGCCAAGGCCTGCTACTCTGGCTGTTCCAGTTCTTGAGTTATCTGCCCTTGGCGTATTTAAAAAATGCATTTTAGACTGTAGTTCGTTTATCATTTACAATGCCTTGCTGAAACTTCATAGATATGTAGTAGATGAATTGTTATATACTGTGGCAAAGGAACATGACTCTGGCTTTCCCAGCGATTGAGTTATCTGCCTTTGAAATATCTTAAAAATGGTTTTTGGCCTCTAGTTCCCATTCTATATGGAATATCTCAATGAAACTTCACAGATTTATAGAGGACTTAATGGTTCATATCGTGGCCAAGGACCGCTACTCTGGCTATACAAGTTCTTGAGTTATCTGCCCTTGAAGTATTTAAAATGCATTTTAGACTGTAGTTCCTTTATTATTTACAATATCTTGCTGAAACTTCATAGATATGTAGTAGATTAAATGTTACATACTGTGGCAAAGGAACATGACTCTGGCTTTCCCAGCAATTAAGTTATCTGCCCTTGAAATATATAAAAAAGGGATTTTGGCCTATAGTTCATTTATTATTTGAAATATATGGATAAAACTTCTACACCCTCTGCTGTCTGTCTGTCCATCCATTCGTATGTCTGTCCATCTGTCTGTCTGTCCCTTTTCAGTATCTGAAAAATAGTTTTTGGCCTCTAGTTCCCTTACTATATGAAATATTTGGATTAAACTTTACAGATATATAGAGGACTAAAGGGTACATATTGTGACCAAGGACCATATAGAGGAGTAAAGGGTACATATTGTGGCCAAGGCCATGAAATTCTTACATGTACCACATAAAGATACATGTTCCACAGCCAGTTAAGGTAAATACTTGCCTGCATAATTTTCTAATAATGTCAACTTATTGAGTTGCCTTCCCATCAAATGTCTGAAAAATGGATTTTTACATATGCTTCCTACATCTTCTAACAACTTCATCCACTCACATTAAGACATTACACTTGCGGATCATATCTCTGCTATCCCCTTTCTAGTTATTTAGCCTTGATATATTTTCGAATAAGTTACATTGCTTAGCAGTGGTGGGGTATTATGCAGTGTCTGTGGTGCTTTTATTAGTTTTTGCTATATTAAGCTTGTCCAGAGCATATCTCTAAAAGTTTTAAAGGTAATTTAGTGAAACTTGATACACTGATAGGGGGCTATGAGAGAAATCGCAGAATGGAAGAACCATAACTCTGCCAACACTATTTACGGAGTTAATTTCCTTCTTAATTAGGGCCCCACACAATATTTTGGGTGCCCTATAGTAATCCCCTTGTCAGTCAGTTTTTATGCCAACCCCCCCCCCCCCCCCCCCCACCCGCCATTCGAAGAATGGTGGAAAGGGCATATAGCGTTGCCCCTGTCCGTTCATCTGTGCATCCGTCTGTCTGAAACTTAAATCCAGTCAATAACTTTCTTATTTCTGGATGGATTTTAAAATTACTTTGTAGAAATGTTAACCATCATGAGACGATGTGTCATGTGCAAAACTCAGGTCCGTACCTCCAAGGTCAGTGTCATACTTAGAGGTCAAAGGTAAAAAAAGGTCTGAAACTTAAACACAGTCAATAACTTACTTATTTCTGGATGGATTTTAAAATTACTTTCAAGAAATATTAATCTTCATGAGACGATGTGTCACGTGCAAACCCAGATCTGTACCTCCAAGATCAAGGTCATACTTAGAGGTCAAAGGTAAAAGAAATGGTCCAAAACTTAAACGCAGTCAATAACTTTCTTATCTCTGGATGGATTTTGAAATTACTTGGCAGAAATGTTTGCCATCATGAGACTATCTGCCTCACACAAAACCAAGGTCCTTACCTACAAGGTCAAGGTCATACTTTGAGGTCAAACGTGAAAAAAGGGTCCAATACTTAAACACGGTCAATAACTTTCTATCGATGAATACGAACATAGACATATTTTCAGGCGGGGGCATCCGTGTCCTATGGACGCATTTCTAGTTCAAATCTGAACCATCGAACAATTAGGTCGAACTATTTTTATGTCCAAAGGAGACAACTTTTAATAAAAACGAAAACTTTTTGTAATATCCCTCCTTTGATGGAACTACTCTTAAAGGAAAGACTCTGCTCCTTCTGGGAGCAATTTCTCTTTCGTTCAAGAACAGTCCCATCAACAATAAGAAAGACTAATTCAAATCCTAGTTATCTCCCTTGAAACCTGTAGAAAGCATAGATACTTCACTAATGAAACATTGCAACAACAAAAAAAAAAAAAAAAGCATGTGCGAGTGAGTGGCCAAGATGTCACACTGGTTCATATTAAGGAATTAAGTTATTAAGGAAACAGCAGTCATGTGTTCTTCATACAAAATGTGCTTTACATAAACATGGTAAATATGTCAAAAACTCGTTTAACCAGGTTAGCAAGATGTATATATGTTACTCTGACCGAGTCTTCACTGTTTTCTGTGAAACAAAGACCACCGCCACACAACCGGGTTATGTTATTGAAATAATTTGTCGATATCACAAGAAATTATTGTTATGACATGCAAGTAGAAGCGTACAAGTAACAAATGGCTCGTACACAAATTGGCAAAACAATAACCTCTCATAACTTTCTGGTCATAAGCATGGTTATGCGATTATAAATATAGACGGTTCAGGACGCTGATTTGACAAGTGTTACAAGTAGGCTAAGATCAGGAAACATTGTCACATATGCTGCTAAAGTTAGGTTTTCACAAGCGTTATTCACAGTGACGCAGTTTATAGTGGGCGCCGTTATATAGGTGATTTACGCACACTACGGTATACTGTTTGTAATTAATAAGGCTAACACATTGCCCGTTCCGCCAGTGCCCCCCTCCAGGACAACCTGTACAGTCTGCTCAGTCTCCATCGGTTGCGAAGCAGCCTGGGCACCCTGCACAGCCTATTCGTCCGGGAAAACAGGCACGGGACCAAACTCGGCATTACGTTTTAAATATTTTTCAAGAGCGTACTTTGTTTTTTTCCTCTTTGTTTTCAAGGGTAAAGAAAACGGTACAGGATATTCGAATGAAATAAGTTTGGTCAATGATTAAACCACACTGACTATTTATGGCGTAAGCCGCTCGGTAAACCGCCTAAACCGCGTCCTTGTTGTGATCCGAAAAACAGCGTTCACCACCCCAATTAGGCCAGAAAGAAAAATACCTGTGTTTCAGGTGACCCGACCGACCCTACCCAGAAGCTGCCGACCCTGAATCTTTCTTTTATGATTTTTGCCAATTTCCCGCCAGTCGCTTTATTTCCCGCCATTTTGTTCCATTTCAGCTACATTGAGTGAGTTGAAAATGAAAGTAGGAAAAGTATTTAACCAATAAAGGTACATATCTTTTGATAAAAAGTTGTGAAATGGTTTAGAAATGCTACAAAAAGAAAGTCAAGAGTGCTCTGACAAGTTTTTGAAGGAGAAACTGTTTGCTTTTCAAGTGGCCAAGATGCCGATTTTGTAAATGTCATCAGACTAGACTATGTGGTATCACCGTAATGATCCGGCTATAAGACGGGCTTTTTTACCGCCAGAATACCCCTAATTTTTACACCCGTCTTATAACCGAGATCTTGGGCATCCTTGAAATTTTCGGCAAACAACCGAGGGAAAATCATGTGCGGTAAGTACAAGTGTATACCTGTTGCGTAACTATGGGTCTGTGAAGTGATGAGTGGGAGCGTGATTCCAAATAAATAATAATAAACATCGGTAAAAGAAACCAAAAGATCGTGAAGAACAGTTATAATTCAAGCCTAAAGGTTTTTATCATAATTTGATTAATTCCCATGCGTTTGCAATGGATATATTCCCCGGAAGGTGCCCCGGAACATAATAAGCACGCCCAAATTTTCATTGGTTTATGATAATGAGTTCATAAACATTAATGAGGCAAAAGTTTCACTCGATTTGCATAAGAAAATAGGTTGATGATGACTTAAGTTTTTTTTTATGATTGTTATTATATTTTTCCATAAATGTCCAATGCAGCAAAATAAATCTCTGGTCAAACATTATGGATGCACAGGCTATTCTGTCTCTTCCTATATCACTCTTGATTAGCAATAGCCTGTTTTTTAATCTATTTAATCTCTTATGTAAACACACCAATTATCCAATAACACCTGCAGAGTAAATAACCTTATTAATCAGATAATGTTTACACACGTCAGCAGTTCAACACAGGCGTAAATATTCTGACAGTCAACCGCATAGGTATTTTACTGCGATAAATACTAGAATGGTCGGGCGGCGAAATATTTCTAAAGGAAATTTGTCTTTGTCAGGAGATTGGGGCCGTCGGGCAGAAGAACGGGAGATAGGGTTCGAAATTGTGTTATCCCGATGGAATCGGGAGGCGGAGATATCAAATGTATGCCGACACACATGTATTAAACTGTAGAAAATGCGAGTTGCGCGTAGTTGCTTCCCTTAGCTACCTGTCATTCATTTTACTTTCCTTCCTTCATTGGTTTATGATAACGAGTTTTGAAGACAGTCTCTGATTTGTTTGTTGGATTTGAGATTTAACGTCCCCGTCAACACTATTTAGGTCATTTTAGAGATGTGGATTCCAATTTTGTGGGACCTTTACCTGACACTGACAGTCTCTGATGTTGAAACAGTTGATATATCTATATTTATAACAAAGAAGAACATAGCTGGCGTTCTTTTAAATTGTTGCATTAAGTAATTCATTTTAGAAAGAAAAAAATAAAAAGAAACTTTTTTCCTACCTACCGACCCTAATATTTTTTCAAGAGTCACCTGAAACACAGGTATTTTTTTTTTCTGGCCTTACAATTGAAAAATCCTGTTCTAAACCGAAAGAAGCGTGGATTTTTACAAGGGCCACCTCCAAAACAGCCTGCAAAAAGGGCTGAAAATAATTCAGAGACAATCCTTGAATTATTTTCAGTTAATAAAGAGCCTGTCCCTGCTGAACTTGTTTTGAAAAAGGTCCGGACAGATTTTTTGATCCAACTAACATTGCCTGTAAGGAAACATGATGGGTCCAAAATTCAAACTTCAAAAATCAAAGGGTGGAAGAAAATATATCAATGGACAATACGTAAGATGAAACTGATTTAGGTTTAGAAAGGAGTAAAAGTTTAAAGAATATGAGTTTCACTTCATTGTCCAAGACTATCTTGGACAATAAAGTGAAGTACATATTATTTTATTTAATTCCTAAAACTCTGAGGCTGCAATATCAGACATTATAGTCCTGCTACCCTCCAAGAGAACTGAACTCCAAATGCTAGATTTTTCTGTCAACAAACTGCTGAGAAGAGATTTGGATATGTCATTGTTGTATTTGACTGATTTGTGGCCACGCCTCCAGGCTTACTGCTTTTTTGTGACAGACACATATTCAACACATATTGAATATGTGAATATATAAGAAAAGAAACAGCAAACCTGACCAAAAATCAGTCCATAAAACATTGTTACGAGGTTGCAAGATAAAGTTTTTTTGGTTTATTTGTAAGTACTCTTTAAAATTTCTCGTTACTCCTTATTTAAAAAAATGATGAGTACTGTACTCTTTGGAAAATAAAATTATCTAAACCTCTGCTTGTGACATTCTTCATTGAAGATCACTTACTAGGGAACACAAAACTGAGTTTCTTTGTCTTATGGTTTAAGATTTACATGCCCTTGCAGGGAAGGGGCCTTACATTTCTCCTTATTTTGCAGTCTTTGTTGAAAATCACTAACTAGGGAATTCTTTGACTTTTGGATTAACCCATTTGGTACCGGAAACCCGAAAAGGGGTAAGTGGCAAACTGTGCAGGCCCAGATCAGACGCCACAGAATGAGCAGGGCCTACACTTTTTAAAAAAGTTAAGGCATTTTCCAAGTAAACTTTGAAGAAAATACAACTTGACACACCTTAATTTTGGAATGGACGCCTGTTTTATATAAGGAGGAAGATTCCATTTGGTACAAAAAGAGTTAAGATTTACAGCAGGCAGCTACTAGCTTTAGTTTTTTTTTCACGTCTGGCACTTAGTTCATTGATTAACCCATTGTATGCAGGAAACCTCGAAAGGAGTGCCTTGGCAAACAGTGCAGGCCCAGATCAAGAATGCAGCATCTGATCAGGGCCCACACTATTTGCAAACAGAATTTACTTCAAAAATAGAATAAAAATGAAAAATAGGCCTAACACCCCTTATATGGCAAATGGACTTGTCCAACATATAGCAATGGAAGTGTCCACTACTATACAATGGGTTGATTTCAACACTTAGAGTGGATGGATGCTTTTACATTTACACCCTTTTCAACAGTATTTCAGTCATATCAAAACCCCCAGCTTTCATACCACACTTCATAGTGTATAGGACCACCATAATTGACTCTTTAACACACATAACCCTCCTACCACTGCGCATCTTCGGGGAGCTTCCTTCCGTTTCGCCGAATTTCTTGTTTCATACCGGCAAACAGTGTGGACCCAGATCAGACTGCTCCTAGAGGAGCAGTCTGATCTGGGTCCACACTGTTTGCAAACATAACTTTTAAAGTCACCGGCAGACGGCAAAGCAGAAGACAATTGTCTTGATTGGCGTCTAATGGGTTGACACTTTTTGTATTGAATGTAGGGCAGGAAAATTCTTCAAAATTTCACTCATCCAACTTCAAGGCATGTAGGTTTTGGTTAACTTCATAGGGACTACCAGTATTTGTTTGTTTTGGAGTTTAACGTCCCAGTCAACACTATTTAGGTCATTTTTGTGCCCGTCAGTTTACCTATCCACACTTTTCCAGGACAGGCTTATAAATAAGTGGTTAACCAGTACAGTGCACATTCTTTTGCCAGAAACTGATAACTGCCCTTCTTGAATCAGCGGAAGGGAGAGAATGGCCGTAGAAAAGATTTCATGATCAATCTCCACGAAAGAATGTTGCTGACCCTGGCATGTATCGAACCCGCGTCCTCCTGATCACCAGTAAGGCGCGCATCCGACTGAGCTACCAAGGCCGGTGGGACTACCGGTATAAAAATTTTTTATTAATCAGTCCTCCAAAATTTTTACTCATCTTGCAATTGGAGAGTAGTAGAGTGGAATTTTCCAGCCCAAGAATGGAATGTTCCACCTTATATAAAGGAGGTGTCCATTTTGAACTTATGGGGTGCCAGGTTACGCTGATTTTTAATCCCCTGCCACGAAGCAGAACGAGGATTATAGGAATGGCCCCTGTCTGTTTGTCCATAACATTTACTTGACCTCTCTGTATCTCCTGAACTCTTAGATAGATTTTCTTTAAACTTTGGTCAAATATTCCTATCAGGGAGCTGATGTGCAGAACCCATAAATGAACCATGCTGACTCAAGGTCAAGGTCACAGCTTAAGGTCACGAGTTCGAATCTTTGAATTTTGTGTCCGTTCAATATCTTCTTTACCCCTGGAAGGATTTTCATTAAACTTTGGTCAAATATCCCCCAATTTGAGCTGATGTTTGTTTGATTTGAGGTTTAACGTCCCCATCAACACTGTAAAGATCATTTTGGAGAGGTTGCTTCCAATTTTGTGGGACTTTTACCCGACATTGAGATGAAATGACATCTCAAGCCCCGCCACCAAATGAAACCAATAGGGTTTATAAGCATGGACGGGCCGACTCGCACCGCTTTGCCTAGACAGGCTTAGATCCTCTAAGCGGTTCACCAGTACTCATGTGTTGGTCAGTGAACTGATGTGCAGAACTGATAAATAAACCATGCCGAGGCAAGGTTACAGTTGATGGTCACACTTTGAAACTGCATTTTGAGCCCATTCCATATCTTCTGTACCCCTGTAAGGATTTTCATTAAATACTGGTCAAATATCCCCCTCAGTGAGATGATGTGCAGAACCCATAAATAAACCCTGCCGAATCAAGGTCAAAGTTGAAGGTCACCAGTATAAAACTTTGAATTGTGTGTCCATTCCATATCTCCTTTACCTCTGGAAGGATTTTCATTAAACTTTGGTCAAGTATCCCCCTCAGTGAGCTGATGGGCAGAACCCGTAAACAAAAAAATGCCTACTCAAGGTCACAGTTGAAGGTCATGTGTTTGAAACTTTGAATTTTGTGTCTGTTCCATATCTCATTTACCCTTAGAAGCATTTTCATTAAACTTTGGTCGAATATCCCCCTCATTGAGCTGATGTGCAGAACCCATAAATAAACCATGCCGACTCAAGGTTAAGGTGACATTTGAAGGACACGGGTTTGAAACTTTGACTTGTGTGTCTGTTTCATATCTCCATTACCCCTGGAAGGATTTTCATTAAACTTTGTCAAATATTCCCGTCAGTGAGATGATATGCAGAACCCATAAATAAACCATTCCCAATCAAAGTCGAGCTCAAAGTTGAAGGTCACCAGTTTGAAACTTTGAATTGTGTGTCCATTCCATACATTCTTAACCCTTGGCAGGATTTTCATTAAACTTTAGTCAAATATCCCCCTCAGTGAGCTGATGTGCAGAACCCATAAATAAACCATGCCTACCAGGGCTCGAGAAACTGAAGTAGGCATTGCCTACTCAAGGTCAATGTCACATTTGAAGGTCACGAGTTTGAAACTTAGAATTTTGTGTCCGTTCCATATCTCCTTTACCCCAACTCAAGGTCCTAGGTGAAGGTCATAAAGTTGAGCCTTGTTATTATAGTGCAGTGGGGGATTTGGCTGTCCCTCAGACTGCTTTCTTGTACATGTACAAACTGAATTAAAAAATGGCTGGACGTCTTGCAGTCAGTGAAGGCCATGATCAGATGCCTCAGAATATAAGAAACTTATATGGATGTGAGGGGTGGATGGACAAATCCATCCCAAGGGTCACTTTCCGGCATCACAAGGCTTGCCTCGTGATGCCAGACAGTGATCCGGAGGGACGGATTTTTCTATCCACCCCTCGCACCCATATAGGATTCTTTTTCTTGCATACCTTCCATTTCTTAGCACGGATTTTTAATGCTGCTGCCACTTCGGTTACCAACGTCCGCCATATTGTAATGACCCTACAGGAATGTTTAGTAACGTCACATAGCATGCGATGCTGTCAACCTTAACGACGGTGCATTTGAGGTCATATTCAATCAATGCATTTATAACACACGATTACATTCGATATTGGGTCGAAACACCAGGGTCAGAACATAAATTTCTATCCCAGGGTAAAATCACGGATTTTCTTGTCTGGTGTGCAAGAATGCAGCATCTGATCTGGGACCGCACTGTTGACAGAAACTTGTTTTGGGGTTTCCTGTGCAAAATGAGTAAATGTTTTCAACGGGGTTTCCCCTGGGAGTAAACATGGAAAATAAACTGTTAAAACAGGAGACACCTTGATTGCACAGATTCCTTGTAACAAGGGCTTCCCACTCAAACAAAAAAAAATGACCTGTGACCTTGACCTGTGACCAACTTAAAAGGCCCTTTCCCCATTATTCTTCCAAGAAACAAATGTTATAAATGAGCCACGCCAAGCGAATTTGTGTCTTCGAGCATTCCGTCTTGACAAATTTCAACTGCTCATGCCCAGCCATTCAGAGGGGTAAGGGATATGGCTATCTGAAGGTCCCTCTTGATTCACTGCTTGTATGAGCGAGCAGCGAAGGTTCTGGCGAGACTGCGTGGATGCGCAGGCTCGCCTGAACCTTCGCTGCTCACATAGGCGATAAGTACCAAAATCGCTTGACGGGGCCCAAATGGTATAGACATTTGTTGGCGATTCTAACAAATATTTATAACATTTGTTTCTTGGAGTTTTAGATTACAATACCCTTTCATGCCATGGACTGGATTTGTGCATTTCCAACCCATGGGAAGCCCACGCCGCTGAGAAACGGGGCTAAGCCTTTAGCTTCGTAGTCATTCCATTCAAAATGCCGTTATAACCTTACAAGTTTTGCCATTATAACGAATTATGGTATAAAGAGGGTTGACTGTATCAGTCGGGTTTATCGTCGCTTTCAACAATTTTCTGTCATATCACAACGGTGTCTGGTTGCGACGGAGCTCAATGCTCACTTTTATAGTGCTGCCTCACTGAAGTATCATGTCCCAGACACATTACATGATACCACACCCAGTCACATTAACCTGACACTGGGTCGACCAGTCCTAGCTCTACCAGTCCTAGCTCTACCCCGTAAATCTGAGTGCCAAGCGAGGAGCAGCTAGTACCATTTTTAACGACTTTGGTATGTCGCGGCCCGGGATCTAACCCGTGACCTCCCGTTCCCTGGAGCGGACACACTGCCAACTGAGCTATCGGGGCCAGTATCAAGTTGACTGTAATATTCTTTAGATTGTCTTGTATTTTCAGAAAAGAAAGCACTTTTCTTGTTCTGTCATGGTGATAAATCTATGTATGAGTTGACCCAGTTCAAGGAAGAGTTCAGATCCTGGTTTATTGGAAACTCTGTCCAGCATGGTAAGTTTTGTATAGAGGACACTTACTATACTATGCCTCCCGCCTATCGGGGCTTGAAGAAATAGATGGACTGCATGATGCTTCCACGCAGAGCTGAAATCCAACAGCACACAAGTACATGTACTGGTAAACCACTTAGAGGATCTAAGCCTACCCAGGTAAAAGTGTCGGGTAAAAGCCCCACAAAATTGGAAGCATCGTCTCTAAAATGACCTATACAGTGTTGACGGGGACGTTAAACCTCAAATCAAACAAAAAAACACTCACTATACTAGAACGACAGTATCTGTTTCCTGACACTTTGCCTCTATAGTGAATTTGCCGCTATAAAGAATCCTAGTAAGGACTAAGGAGTGGTATAATAGGTCATAACTTTTTTCCCTTAATTGCTCCAAGAAACGAATGGTGTGGATATTTGTTAGAATAGCCTCATCGAGGCGATTCTAACAAATATCCACAACATTTGTTTCTTGGAGTATTAAATAATTATAATATTCTTTAACGGGCCTCCGTGGCCTAGTGGTTAAGAGCGTTGACTCTTGATCATTAGGTCTCTCACCGCTGTGGTTTGAGCCTCGCTCGGGTCACATGTGAGACGCCAAGTTCTGCAACGGAAGGTCAGGTGGTTTTTCTCCGGGTACTCCGGTTTTCGCCCACCTCTGATTAACGATCGGCTCGATATGAGTGAAATAATCTTGAAAGGGCCGTAAAACCAAAAACAAACAAAAAAAAACAATATTCTTTAATATCCCCATTAAACATCTCATCCACAGTTAAAGATTCATTCCATTGAAATTGTCGTTGTATCAAGACTTGTTGTTATATTGAAGGTCGTTTTATCATATGACGTCGCGTCTGAGAGTGTAATAACGCCCTGTAATATTTTCGATAATCCACTAGTAGATTAAATATGCAAATTAGCTAGATACATCCCGTAATGTTACATGTACAACGTCCTTAACGACGTCGCGTTTACTATTGTAGGAATAATGACATTTTTGTAAACAATCGTGAATAAAATGCGTTTTAAATGTCATATGATAAATAGAATCTTGCATTCGTGCTCATGTATTATTGAATTTATTGCCGAGCATTTTATACCCTTTCCTCAACACTTTTAATAAATTCAATAATACATGAGCACTAATGTAAGGTCCTCTAAAAAGGGTTGACTGTATATGCATGTTTGATTCGTGTTTGACAGCCCACTTAACACTGTTTAGGTCATATTGAGTGGATGTTGCTGACGGATTTTCTTCCATTCTTTATGAGGGAGATGACTTTTACGACTTCCTTTTTTTTATATATAGTAGGAGTCTATTTCAAAATTTAGGGGTGTCAGGTTGTGTTTTCTTCAAAATTTATCTGGAAAATAGCTGAACTTTTGCAAACAGTGAAGCCCTGATCAGATGCGACAGGATCAGACGCCGCTTTCTGCTGCGTCTGATCTGGGCTTGCACTGTTTGCTAATTACCTGTTCAGGGGTTTCCGGTACAATATGGGTTAACCCTTGTCCTGCTGAGCCCGGATATGCCATATCTTTGAAATAATGTAGATCCAGATCAGATGGCTTCTGAAGAAGCCATCTGATCAGGATCTTCATTGTTTGCCATCCAGTTTATGAATTTGTCACAATAATTTGCATCAAGTAATCTGATTGGCTGATAATCAGCAGTGGGTGTGACATATTTAAATATTCAGCAGGACAAGGGTTAAGAAATAGGTCAGCTCTAGCTGTGAATAATATAATGTGATTAATCAAGTAATTTCGTATTGGCCCGGGTACAGGTCCGAGGTCTGCTGCATTGGCCCGAGGCAGAAGGCCGAGGGCTAATGCTGCTCACTGAGGACCTGTAACTGGGTCAATAGTAATGCAGCTGACCGAGGACCTGTAACTGGGTCAATACGAAATTACTTGATTAATGACAATTTTATTAACTTACACAATTAAAAACATGATTATTGATTTTTTAGCTCACCTGAGCACGAAGTGCTCAAGGTGAGCTTTTGGGATCAGTCTTTGTCCGTCGTCCGTCGTCCGTGCGTGCGTGCGTCCGTCCGTCGTCAACTTTTGCTTTAAACAACTTCTCCTCCAAAACTGCTGGACAGATTTTGATCTAATTTCACAGGGATGCTCCTTGGGTGATCCTCTACCAAAATTGCTCAAAGTGTTCCGCTCGGGTGAACAAGATGGCCGCCAGAGCTAAAAATAGAAAATTCTTTAAATGACTTCTCCTGCTTAACCAGTGGATGGATTTTGAAATTGTTTTACAGGAATGTTCCTTGGATGCCCCTCTACCAAAATTGCTCAAACCGTTCAGCTCGGGTGAACAAAATGGCCGCCAGAGCTAAAAATAGAAAAACCTTTTAACAACTTCTTCTCCTTAACCAGTGGATGGATTTCGAAATTACTTGACAGGAAAGTTCCTTGGGTGACCCTCTACCAGAATTGCTCAAACCGTTCCGCTCGGGTGAACAAAATGGCCGCCAGAGCTAAAAATAGAAAAAGCTTTAAACGACTTTTTCTCCTTAACTAGTGGATGGATTTTGAAATTACTTCACAGGAATGTTCCTTCGGTGACCCTCTACCAAAATTGTCCAAACCATTCCGCTCGGGTGAACAAAATGGCCGCCAGAGCTAAAAATAGAAAAAGCCTTAAACGACTTTTTCTCCTTAACCAGTGGATGGATTTTGAAATTATTTCACTGGAATGTTCCCTAGGGGATCCTCTACCAAAATTGCTCAAACAGTTCCGCTCGGGTGAACAAAATGGCCACCAGAGCTAAAAATAGAAAAACCTTTAAACATCTTCTACTCCTTAAACAGTGGATGGATTTTGAAATTTCACAGGAATGTTCCTTTGCCAAACTTCTACAAAAATTGCTCATGCTGTTCCCCTCGGGTGAACAAAATGGCCACCAGAGCTAAAAATAGAAAAACCTTTAAACGACTTCTTCTCCATAACCAGTGGATGGATTTTGAAATTATTTCACAGGAATGTTTGTTTGGTGACCCTCTACCAAAATTGCTCATACTGTTCCGCTCGGGTAAACAAAATGGCCGCCAGAGCTTAAAATAGAAAAACCTTTGAACGACTTCTTCTCCTTTACCAGCGGATGGATTTTGAAATCACTTAACAGGAATGTTACTTGGGTCGCCCTCCACCAAAATTGCTCAAACTGTTCAGCTCGGGTTAACAAAATGGCCACCAGAGCTAAAAATAGAATAAACTTTAAATGCACTTTTCTCCTTAACCTGTGGATGGATTTTGAAATTATTTCACCAGAATGTTCCTTGGGTGACCCTCTACCAAATTTGCTCAAACCGTTCCAACAAACAGGTCAACAAAATGGCCGCCAGAGCTAAAAATAGAAAAACCTTTAAATGACTTCTCCTTAACAAGTGGATGGATTTTGAAATTATTTCACAGGAATGTTCGTTCGGTGACCCTCTACCACAATTGCTCAAACCGTTCTGCTCGGTTGAATAAAATGGCCACCAGAGCTAAAAATAGAAAAAACTTTAAACAACTTCTTCTCCTTTACCCGTGGATGGATTTTGAAATAACTTCACAGGAATGTTCCTTGGGTGACCCTCTACAAAAAGTGCTCAAACCATTCTGCTCTGGTGAACAAGATGGCTGCCAGAGCTAAAAATAGAAAAACCTTTAAACGACTTCTTCTCCTTAACCAGTGGATGGATTTTGAAATTACTTGACAGGAATGTTCCTTGGGTGACCCTCCACCAAAATTGCTCAAACTATGCCGCTCTGGTGAACAAAACCTTTAAACAACTTCTTCTCCTTAACCAGTGGATTGATTATGAAATTATTTGACTGGAATGAGGTTTGAGGTTTTTAGCTGTGGTGGCCATCATGTTCAGTTAAGCAAAATATTTTTAGCAATATTGTTAGAGGGTCACTCATAGAACATTCCTATAAAATTGCTTCCTTTTAGAGACAGATGTCTTTTGAAAGTTTTGGCCCCCACCCACCTTGGCTGCAAGGTGCTTCTACAGGAATATTGGTAAACCACTTTGAAGGTTTTAGCCTGTCTAGGCAAAGTGGTGCAAGTGGAACCATCAATACATTTAAACCCCATTGGTTTCATTGGGCAGCAGGGCTTGAGATGTCATTTCATCAAAAATGGCTTCTACTTCTCAAAATGACTTCTACTCCTAAACAGGCAGACTGATTTTGAATTAATTTCACAGAAATGGTCTTTGGGTCCAACCAAAATTGCTCAAACCCTCTACTCCACCATATATTACCCACAATTCCGTTTGTACAATAGGATCAGGTGAGCGATCCAGGGCCATCATGGCCCTCTTGTTTTACTTCACTTGACCTCAGTTAATATTGGTTGACCTGGTGTTAATACGGATGACCTCTGATCAATACAGGATAGTCAATTAATAATTTATAAATAAATCAGAGTTTGGACGTCAGTTGTAAAGTAGATCAAATCACGAGTGCATAGCATGAGTGGTTTATCCGTCTGCAAGTGATTTACCTACTTACAACTGACCAAAAAACTGTGATTTGTTACACAGTAATTCACGGCTACAGCTGATCTTTTTTTATACTAACACACTGAAAATCGACAAAAATGTTGTTTCCTTCAAATTTACCCAACCATTTGCCATTGTAAGAAGAAATACCACCAAAATTATTGACTGTTGCACATACATTTAAGTTGTTTAGTACCATTTTCAATACGATAAAATGAGGTTTCACCGTCTCTAACTTCAAGAATGATGTCATGAAATGGCGGCTTTTCGCACCAGGCTCCTTGGCTCTGTTATTTATCGCAGAATAAATCGCAGTTTCTTTCTGTTGTCTCTTTAGGCAATCTGTGTTAGAATTTTCTATAAACCCAAACCCTTTGTTAAAAGGGGTCTGCTTTGAAAGGAAATAATTCTGCTGTAAAAATGCACCCCCCCCCCCCCCCACCCCCACACACACACACTATTATGTCCACCTAAAATTAAGACTAATTCTGCTTTTTAAAGCTTATTTTGAAGGCTGCACTTAATATTTCTTTGTGTTTTCTGCCTGCAGTGTCCTCTGGTCAGGGACCACCTTTGGGACTGTTCGAAAGTGGTCTTAAAGACCACTTTTGGACAGACCCAAAGGTGGTCTTAATATAGAAATTTTACTAGGTAAAGTATATCATACAGTCAGAGTCAAGTAAGCGAGAAAGCTAAAGTTATGACCACATCTTTGGTGATTATTAGTCTTAATAGCAGCATTGATTCAGCTCTGATTAGCCAGCCTTAGTCGAAATTTAATTTGTAAGTACAGTATGCTCTTACTGCAGTAGGCTCAGCAACCATGAACTAATGATTTTCTGTTTTTCTTGTAGATGGCAGTTTATACTTTACAACAGTCATTGATCCAGTGTTTCTGGTTTTGCCATACCTTATCAAGAGTGAACAGGTAACATACTGTATCCTAAATACACCACAACCTCTTTATAGCACTATTAATGGGGTCCAAACCAGAAACCATGTTAGTTAAATAGCCGTGTTATATCCAAACAAAAATGTATAGATTATATAGAAAAATGACCACTTATGGTCATTTTTCTATATAATCTATACATTTTTGGGATCCATTTTGAAACTGTGTTATAACGAGGTTGTGGTGTATATTTCGACACTTCAACTACTTACCATACTTGTTCTAATGGCTCAAGGTGAGCTTTAAATGACCACTTGATGTCCGTTGTCCATCATGCGTCTGTGTACTTTAAAGACATTTCCTAAATCGGTAAATGGATTTTGAAATGATTTCACAGGAATGCTCCTTAGGTGACCGCCTAATGGTTCTGCAGCTGAACAAAATGGCCACCAGAGCTAAAAATAGAGAAAATGCTTAAACGACATCTAGGCCAACGTCCCGATTTCAAAATAATTTCACAGAAATGGTCTTTGATGACCCTGTACCAAAATTGCTAAAATAGTTTCGCTCCACTGAAAAAAATGGCCACCATAGCTAAAAATTGAAAAACCTTTAAACAACATCTTCTAGGCCAAGTGCCCAATTTCAAAATAATTTCCCAGAAATGGTCCTTGAGTGACCCTCTACCAAAATTGCTAAAATCATTCCACTCCGCTGAACAAAATTGCTGCCAGGCTAAAAATAGAAAAACCTTCAAATGACATCTCTTCCTAGGCCATTAGGCTGATTTCAAAATAAGTTCACGTAAATGTTCCTTAGGTGAGAAATGTTCCTTAGGTGACCCTCTCTCAAAATTGCAAACATTGTTTAGCTCTGCCGAACAAAATGGCCATCAGAGCAAAAAATAGAAAAACCTTTAAATGACATCCCCTCCTAGGTGACTGGTCAATTTCAAAATAATCTCCCAGAAATGTTCCTTGCTAAAATCATTCCACTTTGCTGAACAAAATGGTGGCCAGAGCTAAAAATAGAAAAAAAAACCTTTAAAAGACAAAATGTCCAATAGGGTGATTTCAAAATAAATTCACAGATATGTTCCTTGGGTGACCTTCTACCAAAATTGCTAAAATTGTTCTGCGGAGCAGAACAAAATGGCAGCCAGGGCTAAACCTTCAAATGACATCTCCTTAGGCCAATGCCCCAATTTCAAAATAATTTCAAAAAGCTGTTCCTTGGGTGACCCTCTGCCTCAATTGCTAAAATGGTTCTGCTCCACTGAACAAAATGGCCACCAGAGTGAAAAATTGAAAAACCTTTAAAAGACATCTCAATGGCCCAGTTTCAAATTAATTTCACAGAAATAGTCCTTGGATGACCAACTCCCAAAATTGCTAAAATCGTTTGGCTCCGCTGAACAAAATGGCCACCGGAGCTAAAAATAAACAAGAGGGCCATGATGGCCCTGGATTGCTCACCTGATCCATAGGGTATCAAGTGGGCCCCTGGGAGAGCCATTATTGGCCGCGGACTATAATATGATTAATCTTGGTAGTTGTCTAAAAGTTGAAGCTTCATACCAAATATCAAAGAATGGAGACTTCAGGTTTCAGACAAGATTTTTAAATGTTTTCCTTATATAAGTCTATATAAACCTTGGGGTCCCCGGGGCGGGCCATTTTTGCCCCCAGGGCTATAACTTGAACCATCTTGGTAGAAATCCACAAGACAAAGCTTCATACCAAATATCAAAGACCTTGGCCTTCTGCTTTCAGACAAGAAGATTTTCAAAGGTTTTCATTGCCTTGACTTCTATTTCCTAGGGCTATAATTTGAACAATTTAGATGAAGCTTCACACCAAATATCAAAGACCTGGGCCTTGCAGTATCAGAGTAGAAGATTTTTTTTTAAATTTCCCTATATAAGTCAATGTAAAAACGAAGGGCCCCGGGGTGGGGGCATTTTTTACCCAAGGGCTATGATTTGAACAATCTTGGTGGAAGTCCACTAGATGAAGCTACACACAGAATTCAAAGAACTGGGCCATCAGGTTTTGGAGAAGAAGATTTTTAAAGATTTTCCCTGTATAAGCCAATGTAAAGCCAAAGGGTCTGCAGGTGGGGGCATTTTTTGCCCTAGGCCTATAATTTGTACAATCTTGATAGAGGTCCACTAGATGAAGCTTCACACCAGATATCAAAGAACTGGGCCTTGCGGTTTCAGAGAAGAAGATTTTTTAAAGATTTTCCCTATATAAGTGTATGTAAAAACCAAAGGCCCCCGGGGCGGGGGCATTTTTGGTCCCAGGGCTATAATTTGAATAATCTTGGTAAAGGTCCACTAGATGAAGCTTCACACAAAATATCAAAGAACTGGGCCTTGCGGTTTCAGAGAAGAAGATTTTTAAAGATTTTCCCTATATAAGTCTATGTAAAACCAAAGGCCCCCAGGGCAGGGGCATTTTTGGCCCCAGGGCTATAATTTGAACAATCTTGGTAAAGGTCCACTAGATGAAGCGGCATACCAAATATTAAAGACCTTGGCATTGTGGTTTCAGAGAAGATTTTTAAATATTTTCCCTATATAAGCCTATGTAAAACCAAGAGCCCCGGGGCAGGGGCATTTTTGGCCCTAGGGCTATAATTTTGGCCCTAGGACTATAATTTGAACAATCTTGATAGAGGTCCACTAGATGAAGCTTCACACCAAATATCAAAGACTTTAGCCTTGCGGTTTCAGAGAAGAAGATTTTTAAAGATTTTCCCTACATAAGCCTATGTAAAACCTAAGGCCCCCGGGGAGGGAACATTTTTGGCCCCAGGGCTATAATTTGAACAAACTAGGTAGAGGTTTACTAGATGAAGCTTCATACCAAATATCAAAGACCTGGGCCTTGTGGTTTCAGAGAAGAAGATTTATAAAGATTTTCCCTATATAAGCCTATGTAAAACCAAATGCCCCCGGGGCGGGGGCATTTTTGGCTCCAGGGCTATAATTTGAACAATCTTGGTAAAGGTCCACTAGATGAAGAGTCATACCAAATATCAAAGACTTGGGCCTTGTGGTTTCAGAGAAGATTTTTAAAGATTTTCCCTATATAAGCCTATGTAAAACAAAAGGCCCTCAGGGCAGGGGCATATTTGGCTCCAGGGTTATAATTTGAACAATCTTGATAGAGGTCCACTAGATGAAGCTTCACACCAAATATCAAAGACTTGGGCCTTGCAGTTTCAGAGAAGAAGATTTTTAAAGATTTTCCCTATATAAGCCTATGTAAAACCAAAGGCCCCCAGGGCGGGGGCAATTTTGGCCCAAGGGCTATAATTTGAACAATCTTGGTAGAGGTCCACTAGATGAAGCTTCATACCAAAAATTAAAGACCTGGGCCATGTGGTTTCAGAGAAGAAGAGTTTTAAATATTTTCCCTATATAAGCCTATGTAAAACCAAAGGGCCCCGGGGCGGGGGCATTTTTGGCCCTAGGGCTATAATTTGAATAATCTTGAAAGAGGTCCACTAGATGAAGCTTTACACCAAATATTAAAGACTTGGGCCTTGCTGTAAAAGAGAAGATTTTTAAAGATTTTTCCCTAAATAAGCCTATGTAAAACCAAAGGCCCGTGGGGCGGGGGCATTTTTGGCCCCAGGGCTATAATTTGAACAATCTTGGTAGAGGTCCACTAGATGAAGCTTCATACCATATATCAAAGACCTGGGCCTTGTGGTTTCAGAGAAGAAGATTTTTAAATAATTTCCCTATATAAGCCTATGTAAAACCAAAGTCCCCCAGGGCGGGGGCATTTTTGGACCCAGGGCTATAATTTGAACAATATTGGTAGAGGTCCACTAGATGAAGCTTCAAACCAAATATCAAAGACCTGGGCCTTGTGGTTTCAGAGAAGAAGATTTTTAAAGATTTTCAGTGAAAAAAAATCTATTTTTAGCTCCTGTGACCTAGATGTCCAACAGACCGGAACCATTTGAACAACTTTGAAAGGGGACCACCTAAGGATCATTCCTGTGAAGTTTGGTCAAAATCCGATCAGTGGTTTAGGGACGATGTTGTTTGAAGAAAAAGTTTACGGACGTACGCACGCATGGACGCATGCACGCACACACGGATGGACACACGACGGACGACGGACAAAATAGTGATCCCAAAAGCTCACCTTGTCACTACGTGACAGATGAGCTAAAAAAAAAGCCTTGGACCGTTTTCTAGAGAAAAAAAATAACTACCCTCACAGCAGTCCTACTACTTGTGAAATACTGCTGGTAGAAGAAAGCGCAATAATCTACCTGAAAACATGTTTTCCATCTTTATTAGGTGAGCGAATTAGGGCCATCATAGCCCTCTTGTTTGTGTGATAGAATGAAATAGATCAGCTCTGGTGTTTGATTTCATGGGTAGTAAATCAGTTTATCAGTCATTTGTTAGAAGTTATAGGTTATTGACATTAAATTGTGAAATATTCGGCACGAGGTTATATGGCGAAGGATGCACGAGCTTGCAAGTGGGTCTTCGCCATATGAAGGAGTGCCGAATATTTCACAATAAAAAGTCAATAACCTTTATATTATATACCCAAAAATTCAACTGTCTACTAGAATTCAGGATTGCCTGGTAGAGAAATCTGAACCTAAAATCAGATTATATAACTTAATGTGGTCGTCAAGTGTCTCCCTACACGTTGAAAAACCACGCCCAACGGTGCCAAAGTGTCTAACGTTGGTTGATGTGACGTCATTAAAAACATTGACGCTTCCCAACACAGGATGCCATTTTTTCCGAAGCGTCGGTTGTATTTCTATCAAAATACTCCAGATTTCTTAGAAGAAAGTGTTAAAAATCTAAACATATTGCAGCTAGGTCATAAAATGCGCTTTATGCACTTTGTCAGCACCTATATTCCTTTTGTTTTACGTTCTTTCAGTAGATACACACGACAAGATGGCTGCCGATTTTTAGTATCGAAATGGACAAATTTGAAAGTAGTTCTGTTGTGAACGTGACTGCTTAACTACAGGCAATATGAACTTGACTACGGGCAATATGGAAAAATATTGACCGGTAACTTCTGTAGAAAGTAAACGGGACATTTTCTGGGTATATAATAAACTGATCTACTTTACAAATGACCTCCAAACTGTGATTCATCAACCAACAATTCACTGCTACAGCTGAGGTGCGTTTTGTTGCCTAAAGAACGTAGGCAACATAGTGAGGGCTCAATGAGCCCCAAGTTGTTGAATGCACCTCTGGTCTGTTTCTTACAGAGCATTTTCTCATTCCACTAACATGACTAATAAGTTCCAACAATCATTGTTTTAGAGCAAAAATAAGGAAAATGATATATAGTTTACCCTGTAAACCACCTTTTGCTTTATATTAAGGGGAATGAGAACACCTGGCAAATTTTTCCGCCATTTTTCAAAGGGACAGAATTTTCAGGACTTCCTGTTCACTTTTCTGTAATCCCTGTCCCACTGAAAAAAGGGTCTACTCTTAAAGGAAAGAATTTGCTCTTAGGAGCAAATTCTTTCCTTTAAGAGTAGACCACTATTGACATGGGAGACAACAATACTTTTGCAGGAGTTGCCTCCCCTGAGGGTGTTCCATTCCACTTAAGTGAGGTTTAGAGGGGTGTTCATTACACAGACTTGTTAACCAGATGCAGACGGGCCTCTATGGCCTGGTAGTTCAAACCACTGACACTTGAACTTTAGGTGGTTTGAGCCACACTCTGGTAAAATGTGAGGCTATTAGTACTGGTATCCCATTTTTGCATGTCTCTGTTTAACAGTCTTCTTGAGATACTTGCAATAATCTTGAAAGGGTCATTGAAAGATCCTCGGATAAAAGAGATCTAGTCCAATAATGGAGTAAGGTGTACACTTCAAGTTCAAGGTATAAATGCCCCCGCACATCGGGACTTTGAGAAATGGATATGACTGCATGGTGCTTCCAGGCAGAGCTGAAACTGACCACACATGCATGGTTAGACCGCTTAGAAGGTCTAAGCCTTCCCAGGCAAACTGGTGTGTGTTAGACGGACCAGTGCATATAAGCCTTTTTCTTTCATTTGGCAGCAGGGTTTGAGATGTCATTTTATCTCAGTGTTGAGTAAAAGGCCCACAAAATTGGAAGGCCCACAAAATTTGAGATGTCATTTTATCTCAGTGTCGGGTAAAAGGCCCACAAAATTTGAAGGCCCACAAAATTGGAAATAGCTTCTCCAAAATGATCTAAATAGTGTTGACAGGGATGTTTAACCTCAATTCAAACAAACAGATACTTACCATGAACAACATTCTTTCGTGGAGATCCATCATGAAATCTTTCCTACTGTCATTCTCTCCCTTCCGCTGATTTTAGAACGGCAGTTGTCAGTGTCTGGCGAAAGAATGTGCACTGTACTAGTAAACTGCTTATAAATGCACCTTGTTCCCCCAGCTAGGCATTGTAGAAAACACCATTCAATGACGTTTCAGACCCTTACTGCAAGAACGGATATTTATAAAGAATCGTTTTTCCCCCGAACCATTAGAGATTGGAATGCCCTTCCCGATTCTATTATTTTGACGGCTGAAGGTGCTGAGGATTGTGTAGCTAAGTTTACATCTTTGGTTAGAGCTAGGGACTAACTTCCCATATCACAGGTCCTGGTGTATGAATGTCATTTGACGTGTCACCAGTAACAATTCTGATTCTGATTCTGAATGCATAAGCAAGCCCAGGAAAAGTTTAGTAAGGTAAGGTGACCAGATTTATGTGCCCTAAATAGTGTTGACTGGGCCATTAAACTCCAAAGAAACTTGACTTGAGACAGTAATGGTTCTACAGTCAAATTACAATTGCTCAAACACTTTTCAGCCTCCCCCCACCCCACATAGGGGCTTGGTGAATAGGTTGGGCTGCATAATCCTTCCACCCAGAGTTGAAACCAACCACACATGAGTACTAGTAAACCACTATGAGGTCTCTAAGCCTGCCCAGGTAAAGTGTTGCAAGTTGGACCGTTCATGCATATAAACTATATTGGTTTCATTAGGCGTCAGGGCTAGAGATGTCATTTCACCTCATTGTCGGGTAAAAGTCCCACGAAATTGGAAGCAACGTCTCCAAAATGAACGAATTAGTGTTAACAGTAATGTTAAATATGTTCTATAAATGGGTTAAACCTCAAATCAAACATATAAGGGCCAGCCCGGGTAAAGCACCAAAGCAGTGTGAGTTGGACCGTCCATGCTTATAAACCCTATTGGTTTAATTAGGTGACAGGGCTTGAGATGTCATTTCATCTCACTGTCGGGTAAAAGTCTAACAAAATGGGAAGCAACGTCTCCAAAATGACCTATACAGTGTTGTTGGGACGTTAAACCTCAAATCAGACAAACAAACAAATCAAGTTTTCAAGATGGAGCCCGAAAATGTATAGATCACATAGAAAAATGACCATAAATGGTCATTTTTGTTGCGCCTGCTATTAGCATGGCGCGATATAGACGCCCGGTTTTCCTTTCGTTCGTCCGTTTGTCAAGGCGTCAACATTTGCGACCACCCTAGCATTCACCCTGAGGTTCATGTTTATTTCTCAAGAACTATAAGAGCTCCATTAATGATACTTGGTACAAACTTGTATCTGGGGATGACAACTTACATGCAAGCATCCATATTTGACCTTGACCTATATTTCATGGTTCACTGACTTTGTAAAATATTGCGACCACCCTAGCGTTCACCCTGAGGTTCAAGTTTATTTCTCAAGAACTATAAGAGCTTCATTAATGATACTTGGTACAAACTTGTATCTGGGGATGTCAACTTACATGTAAGCATCCATATTTGACCTTGACCTACATTTTATGGTTCACTGTCTTTGTAAAATATTGCGACCACCCTAGCGTTCACCCTAAGGTTCAAGTTTGTTACTCAAGAACTATAAGAGCTTCATTAATGATACTTGGTACAAACTTGTATCTGGGGATGACAACTTACATGCAAGCATCCATATTTGACCTTGACCTACATTTCATGATTCACTGACTTTGTAAAATATTGCGACCACCCTAGCGTTCACCCTAATGGTCAAGTTTATTTCTTAAGAACTATCAGAGCTTTATTAATGATACTTGGTACAAACTTGTATCTGGGTATGGTAACTTAAATGCAAGCATCCATATTTGACCTTGACCTATATTTCATGGTTCACTGACTTTGTAAAATATTGCAACCACCCTAGCGTTCACCCTAATGGTCAAGTTTATTTCTCAAGAACTATAAGAGCTACATTAATGATATTTGGTACAAACTTGTGTCTGTGGATGGCAACTTAAATGCAAGCGTCCATATTTGACCTTGACCTACATTTCATGGTTCACTGACATTGTAAAATATTGCAACCACCCTAGCGTTCACCCTAATGGTTAAGTTCATTTCTCAAGAATTATTAGAGCTTAATGATACTTAGTACAAGCTTGCATTTAAGAATGGAAACTTTTGTGCAAGCATCTTTGACCTTGACCTACATTTCATGGTTGGGTGACTTTGCACCCCCACAGGCGCGACATAGCCTTCGGCGGAATTCTTTTTCTATATAATCTATACATTTTTGTTTGGATATAACAGGGTTGTTTATCAAATACAGTTTCTGCTTTGGACCCCAACAATAGTGTTATAAAGAGGTTGTGATGTATCTGTAGTTACGAAAACTTTGTTACTTGAAGAACGAGTTAGAAACAGCTGTGCTAAACGAGGCATTGATGCCCAAGCCATCAAAATTTCTTAAACATTGTGCAGCAAAATTCCTGCCCATCGGGGCTTGAAGAAAAAGATGAGCTGCATGATGCTTCCACGCAGAGGTGAAACCGACCCTCACACGAGTACTGGTAAACAGCTAAACAGCTTAGAGGATCTTAGCCTGCCCAGGCAAAGCGGTGTGAGTCATACCATCCATGCTTATAAACCCTATTGGTTTCATTGGATGGCAGGGCTTGAGATGTCATTTCATCGCAATGTTGGGTAAAAGCCCCATAAAATTGCAAGCGACGTCTCCAAAATGACATTTACAGTGTTGACTGGGACGCTAAACGTCAAATGAAACAAACAAAACATCAAAATTCCTATACATGTATTAAGACACCTTTGGGACTGTTCAAAAGTGGTCGTTAAGAGCACTTTTGAACAGTACCAAAGGTGTTTTCTTATAAGGAGACATAGGGGGTCAAACACATAAAGAAAGAATAACTGATACCTCCTCAATATGCTTCTAAAAGCAGATATAGCCTTAATTTTACGTGGTCTTATTAGCGGAATTTTACTGTATTTCGTTATTATACCCCCGGCATACGAAGTATGCTATGGTGGTATATAGTTTTCATCCTGCCGTTCGTCCATCCGTCCTTCCTTGTGTCCGTCTCTCCGTCTGTCCATCCATCCATCCGTCCATCCATCTGCACCAACGAAACGACATTTAGGGGGCAAAAAATTTGGACAGTTTGACACTTAAGTATAATATATTTGTGAGTCCAAATGGACTTTATTCCGTCATTTTGGTACTTAAGTGGCAAAAATTGTCTCTTAGGTGGCTTGCCGCTTAAGAGAATTTGCCGCTTAAGTAGTCAATATGCCGACGCCTGGCCACTTAAGTATCCATTCGTGAGAACGTCCGTCCATCCATCCGTGCATCTGTCTGTCTGCACTAACAAATGTATAGTTAGGTGGCTATGTAAATGGACAGAATCAATGTAAGTCAATGGGATTTATTCCGTTAGACACCGAAAATACTTCTTTTCTGTGGCTAAAAGTATCCACTTAAGTATCGATCCTGCCAAAAATAGCCACATAAGTATACATCCGTGAGAACATCCGTCCGTTAACATTTTGGTTAAAGTTTTGCGTCAAAGTTTCTAGGAGATTGTATCTTCAGAACCCTTTGATAGATTTAATTGATACTTACACTGAAGTTACATACTGGTCTAAAGATTTCATTGATACATGTCCCACCCCCCACAGTGACCTTGATGTCAAGGTCACAGACTTAGAAATTTCACATTTGGTTAAAGTTTTGCATCAAAGTTTCTGAGAGATTGTATCTTCTGAACCCTATGATAGATTTAGTTGACACTTACACTGAAATTACATACTGGTCTTAATATTTCATTGATGCATGTCCTACCCCCCCCCCCCCCCCCCCCCCCCCCACACACACACACAGTGACCTTGAGGTCAAGGACACATACTTAGAAATTTTACATTTGGTTAAAGTTGTATGGCAAAGTTTATAGATGCCCGTATGTTCTAAACTCTAAAACAAATACAGTTGATACTTGCATCAATGTACCAGTTCCAACATTTCGTGATGTATGTCCCTTCCCCCACCCAGGGTGACCATGACCTTAGAAATTTTACATTTGGTTAAAGTTTTATGACAAAGTTTATAGATGCCTGTATGTTCTAAACTCTAAGACAAATTCAATTGATACTTGCATCGATGTTGCATACCAGTTCATAGATTTCATTGATGCATAACCCACCCTGCTGCTTCAGTAACATTGATGCCCCCACCCCTTCAGTAACTTTGATGCCCTCACTCCCTTGATCCATTTAGAATTTGTATGTTTGGTTTAGCTTTTACAAGCACATTTATAGATTCTTATAGCTTCTTGACCTCTCCATTCATATTACATACAAGCTTGAAAGCTATATCAGAGGGTGGCGCTGGGTGGGGGTATACGTGACCCACTGGTCGCTTTCTCTAGTTTTAGGTGGTCTTAAGGGGAATGGGAACACCTTCAGGGGAGGCAACTCCTGCAAAAGTATTTTTGTCTCCCATGTCAATAGGGGTCAACTCTTAAAGGAAAGAATTTGCTCCATAGGAGCAAATTCTTTCCTTTAAGAGTTGACCCCTTTTTCAGTGGGACAGAGTTTATAGAACAGCGAACAGGAAGTACGGAAAGTTGTCTCCCTTTGAAAAATGGCGGAAAAATCTGCCAGGTGTTCCCATTCCCCTTAATAGCGGAATTTTACTGTATTTCATTATTTGACATTATTTTGATATTTCCAGTCTGGAAAGTTTATGACGCTAGACCAGATTGTAATGGATGAAGATTACCCAGAATGCCACAGGCTTCACGACACATCGGGAATGTCAGAACTCTACCAAGTCACAGATGTAAAAGGTGAAAATGCTTACCTTGGCAACTAACAAAGCCAAAGGAGATCTGTGCTATTTACTTAATTTCTATTTTTGAAAAGAATGATCTGGTATATGATAAGACTTTTCATCGTTGATTTAGGGGATAACTGTATTCAAAATTGTTATTTGGGGAGGTAAATCGGCAGTTTTACGGTCGGAAATTTGTTTTACGGCGACGCGTAAGGGGAGCCGTAAAACGTAATTTTTTACCGTAAAACCGACGATTTACCTCCCCAAATGACAATTTTGCAATACAGTTATCCCCATTCTAATGCACTTGCTCGGCTATTTTGTTAAAAACTGTAGTATTTTGCACAAAACGGCAAGCACTGCGAGATGCGTAAAACCATATGCCAGCCAATGAAAAGCGACGTTACGGGATGACGTCGGGTTTCCGACAGTATATGGCAGAATATGCTGTGGCAGATTTTTGATGTTATCCAATCAGACGCCGCGTTACAAACGCAAGTGCATTAGAATAATAGTTTGTTTACAAAGAAAGGTATTAAAAAATTCCAGAATATTCTATACCCATATTTTTAGCATACTGTAATGATCCTAAGTATTAGATACCTAGTAGGCCTGAGCAAACAGTGCAGTCCCAGATCAGACTGCTCCTGAAGGGGCAGTCTGATCAGGGTCTACACTGTTTGTCATTCTGTCTGCACCTTTTGGACTTCATGCTGGATGGTGAAACAAATTACTTAAAATTTTAGGAGAATTACCCCAAGTCCTAAAGGTGTCCAAATGTTAGAAATTTTACGGTATGAGCAAATTCTATTTGTAGAGCGTTCTAGAATCTTCCATCACTCTAAATGAGAAAGTAGGCAAGTGCAGGGTTCAACATAAACTTTTTTAATAAGTGGACAAGGTGGCCCTGTAACTCTTGGGATACACTGGACCTGATCTAAGTTCAGCTGGACCAAAGAAATGATGAAAATCATACTGAAGTGATAACTGTACATTAGTTCTGCAGTAATCAGATTATTTCTATTATTATTTATCTACACAGATGGTAAATCTTCTGCAACAAACTGAAAACACAAACCAATTCTATGATAAATGTTTAAAACAGGGATTTTAAAAACTTTGGTGGCAGATTTTCAACTGGACCATTCGGACCAGCCAGCCACTGACCTTACTAGACCTGACCAGGTTTCCACTAGACAATGTCCATCGGTTTGGGTTTAATGTCGAACCCTGAAGTGATCATTTCCTGTGAAATTTATGAAACTAGCCGAAGGCAATTCGTGTCGGAGTCTCTATTGCTTAACCCATTGCATGCAGGAAACCCCTAAAGGGCTACCTTAGCAAACAGTGCAGGCCAAGATCGGATGCCGCATTTTGCAGCGTCTGATCAGGACATGCACTTTTCGCTTTTAAACAGAATATTCCATTAAAACAGAATAAGAATGGAAAAATGGGCTTGACACCCCTTAAATGATGAATGGACTTGTCCAACATATAGCAACGGAAGAGTCCACTAGTATTCTGTGGGTAAATAGTATCATAGAAATAGATAAGTTGGATGTTTGGCGATAACTGAAGGATAATTTTTGTCAATCCTTCATAAAAACCTGTGGGGTGGGTATTCATTAGAACCACCTCACCACCTCGGTGAGGTGGTTCCAATGAATACCCACAACATGGGTTTATATGGAGAAATAAGATAGTATTCCTTCAATTATCACCAACTACCCACCTTACCTACCCACATTACCTGTTGCTATGAATTACTGTTTGTTTGTTTGTATTGTGGTTTAACGGCCCAGTCAACACTATTTAGGTCATTTTTTGAGCCGGTCAGTTTACTTCTCCACACTTTTCCTGGGCAGGCCTGAACGTAAGCGGTTAACCAGTACAGTGCACATTCTTTCGCCAGAAACTGACAACTGCCCTTCTTAAATCAGCGGACAGGAGAGAATGACGTAGAAAAGATATGAGTTACTGTACATGTATGTTATTAAATGACTAGCCTGGAAACCCATAACTCCGTTCACCTAAGGTTGAGCAATCCTGCTTTCAATTTTTTGTTGCAAAAATAATTTTCTGCAGGTATTTTTAAACTTTTGACTAAATACCTATGAGAAGCTCAAGATTTAAGAAAATAAACATCACTTTTGTTTATTCTACAGCCGTATAGAAATGCAGGGCGTGTTTGGGGCATGTTCTCATAACTCCGTTCACCCAAATTTATTTGATTATCATAAGTAATCAAATTCATTCTATGAATATTATACATGATGAGTATTTTATTTAGACTGTGCACTATTCTAATTTGTTGATACATTTTATTTTCAGTCACTTGCTTGTCACTGGTTAGAGATTATTTTGGGGGCCCACTAAAATATTAAGCATTTTGTGGCAAATTTCAATTACTGTGAATTAAATTGTAAGTCAAAACTGATTTTCTTCAAAACAGGTTGAAATGTTAGTTATTAACTACAAATTCTGATGTATGATAAATGTAAAAATGATTCCTTTTCATATTAATCAAAGAAGAGGGTGAACGAGTTATGAGATTGAACGGAGATATGAGAAAATGGGATATACTGTATTGTTTGAAATGTCATCAGTATTAACACTGATGTCAAAAATCAATAATCAGGTTTTAAATGGAGTCAATTTATAAAATTGTCATTATTCAAGTAATTTCTTATTGGCCAAGATAGAGGTGCTCGGTCAGCTGTACTGGCCTCAGCCTTTGGCCTCGGGCCAATACATCAGACCTCGGACCTGTAACTGGACCAATACGAAATCACTTGATTAACCCATTTAGTACCAGAAACCCCAAAACGGGTAGCCTGGCAAACAGTGGAGGCCCAGATCAGACGCCGCAGAACGCGGCGTCTGATCAGGGCCTCCACTGTTTGCTAAAAGTTCAGTCATTTTCCAAATAGATTTTGATGAAAACACAACCTGACACCCCTAAATTTTTAAATGAACTCCTGCTATATTTAAGGAGGAAGATTCCATTTGGTACAAAAGGGGTTAATAACATTATGTTATTGTAATTGCAGGTGCTGATGATATAAAGGCGTACAAATATAATAAGGAGAAGACACTTTCGTGGCTGAAGTTAAAGGTATGTTCACATTACATCAGAGCAACAGATTAGTACTGGCTATGAGACAGTGCCCAGCACCATCGGGGCTTGAAGAAATAGATGGGCTGCATGATACTTCCACGCAGAGCTGAAACCGACCCGCACACAGTACTGGTAAACCACTTAGAGGATCTAAGCCTGCCCAGGCAAAGCGGTGCGAGTGTCGGACCGTCCTTGCTTACAAACCCTATTAATTTCATTGGGCAGCTGGGCTTGAGATGTCATTTCATCTCAGTGTCGGGGTAAAAGTCCCACAAAATTGGAAGCAACGTCTCCAAAATGACCTTTAAAGTGTTGACGGGGATGTTAAACCTCAAATCAAACAAACAAACAAACAGTGCCCAGCAAGTTCCCCAAGGAAACTCATCCGTGTGCAGGTCTGAATGGTGATCAGTACGTCGTGGGTTCAATACCTGCTGGATTGCCAACTTTCTTTAGTGGAGATTGATCCTGAAATCTTTTCTGTGGTCATTCTCTCCCTTCCACTTGATACAGTTTCTGGCCAAAGAATGTGCTCTGTACTGGTTAATCCATATATGACAGAGAGGATCTTACATGAGTGTTCATGAATTATTGAATTTATTAAACAAGTTGAGGAAAAGGGATAAATGTGAGGCTTTGCCGAGCATTTTATCCCTTTTCCGCAACGAGTTTAATAAATTTAATAATACATGAGCACGTACGCAAGATTCTATTTATCATATGACATTTAAAACGCATTTAATTCACGATTGTTTCACAAAAGTGTCACTATTCCGCCATAAGTAAACGCGAGGTCATTAATGACGTTATACATGTAACGTTACGGGACGTATCTCCTAATTTGCATATTTAATCCACTAGCGGATTATCGAATATATTACATGACGTTATTACACTCTCAGACGCGACATCATATGATAAAATGGAATCTCCCACCTAATAAGTTTGGAGTGGTCCATTTCCAATTATAGGGGTGCAAGGTTTGTCTTGTTAGCTGTAAGTTTTGCAAAAATGTATGTACTTTCAGCAAACAGTGCAGACCCAGATCAGACGCCGCAAAATGCGGCGTCTGATCTGGGTCTGAACTGTTTGCCAATGTCCCAAAAAAAGGGTCGCTTGGCATATATGGGTTAACTGCCTTTGTACAAGCCTGCCCATGAAAAGTGTGGTCAGCTAAATTTGCTTGCTCAATATGACCTAAATAGTGTTGACTGAGCCATTAAACTATAAACAAACAATGAGGCACAATGAGCTGTGTGATTAGCAAAGACACAGATCAGCCTGTGCTGCAATGCAGTCTGCTCAGAGTCCTGCCTTGTGGGTTTAATCCTTGAGATGCCAATCACAACAATTGCCGTCTGCTGGGGTGTGTTTTATTTACCTGAATCAGAATCAGGATTCCAAATCATGATTTTTGAATCACAAACATGATTCTGCCACTTTAAAAACAGTATGTCTCGATTCTGTGATTCCACCATTACGGATGCACTGATTAGTTTTGAAACATGAACAGAGTATCAGAGTCCTAGATAAGGGTGCGTAATGCGTTTTCACGCATATTTTTAGGAAAAAAACGCATTAGAAATGAAACCCGAACGTAAGAAAACGTACCGAAATACGGCCGGTATGCAATCCTGGTTTTTATCAGACGTAACCGGAATTGCAGTATTTGCTTATCGAACACGCTATTATCCATTCCATTCAAATGCTTATCGACATTTTTTTTCGAACTGTAGCGCTTTGACCACAATGCAAACAACATGGCTTCTCATCGTCAATTAAACGTCCGTGCTTGACATTTCAAGAAGTATTACGCTGAAAATACGGCGTCATTGTTAAGATCTTCACTAGGGATGAGCAGGCAGAAGATTGTAAGAAAACTTATTGACGATGTGATCACAACGATAATTGACCGTTCGGAAAAGGGCCAAAAAACATTCTGGCACTACTGTTTCATTCATTAATTCTTTACTCGTTGACTTTTCCATTTTCAGCATTGGAATTTGAAACTGGGAGTAATATACTCATTAGCTGAAAACCTTATCTAGAGCTCTGGAGTATGATCTGCCTGATTCGGTATCATGTTTCTGTTTCGCACAAATAAAACAATGAAACAGAACATGATTTCGAATCCTGATTCTGATTAAGGTAAATCAAACACGTCCCTTGATACTTAAATAAAAGTCATTAATTGCAAACAGTGTGGACCCAGGTCAGACTGCTCCTAGAATAGACAAACAGTGTGGAGCCAGATCAGACTGCTCCTAACAGTCTGGAGAACAGGCAAACAGTGTGGACCAAGATCAGCCTGCTCCTAGAACAGGGAGAAGCCTCCGTGGTGTAGTGGTTACGCTACTCACCTTGTAAACCAGGGATCGCAGGATCAATCCCGGGCTTCTCCAGACTTTCGGATGAGTCTTTAAACCGAGGTCCCGTCTCCGTTTGACCTTAGCTGTTGGTGGGACGTAAAACTCAAACTCACTCACTCCTAGAACAGGCAAACAATGTGTCCACCCAGATCAGACTGCTCCAAGAACAGGCAAACAGTGTCAACACACTGTTTGCCTGTTCCAGGAGCAGGTTGATCTTAGTCCACAATGTTTGTCTTGTTCTTGGAGCAGTCTGATCTGGGTCCACACTGTTTGCCTGTATGCAACAGACAACATAAACAGACAACATTTTCTGATTCAGTTTTTCTTGGCATCTTAAGGGTTAAACAATTACATGTATTCATAATAAACAATTTAACCCATTTTGTACCGGAAATCCAAAAACAGGTAGTTGGCAATCAGTGCAGACCCAGATCAGACGCCGCAGAACGCGGCATCTAATCAGGGCCTACACTGTTTGCGAAAAGTTCAGCCATTTTCTAAATAGATTTTGAAGAAAATACAACCTAACACCCCTAAATTTTGAAATGGACTAGCTTCTGCTATATATATAAGGAGGAAGATTCCATTTGGTACAAAATGGTTTACTATAACACAGTATAGGGATTTGAAGGAAAACTACAAGATGCTTATATGGTCATTTCCTTCCTTGTGGATCCGTACAATGTGGCCATTTCCAGAATTATTTCTGATATGTTTGCCAATGGAAAGCCATAGGAAGACTTCCAAAACCTCGGACATACCTTCCCGGCATTTACACCTTTTCTTCGTTCCGGTCTATGGGCATGGTGGGCGAAGCTTGCTTACCAAGTAATGCTTAATATCCGCGGACGCCTGATTACACTCTTCTGGAGTCCATGTCTGTTGATCTGAACATTGATATTTGCCATTTTGTCTATGGATTAACGCTTTGGTACTTCGACCTAAAGTACTTCAAAGCAGAAGTTTGACTGGGCTGAGACTTGGTAGGAGTTGCAAGGGGGCTAAGTGGAGATTTAGCCTTGCTAAAATCGTTCAGTTCTGATATCCGAGGTGGCGGCTATCACGGCCATCTTGAAATTATCCAAGATGGCAGCTATCACAGCCATCTTGAAACTCATCAGACTGAACAGATAGACAGATTGAGCTGAAAGTTAATGGGAGGCATTAGTGCAACATGCAGATTTAGAACTTCTAAAATTGTTCTGTTCTGATAGCCAAGATGGCCGCAAGAACAGTCATCTGGAAATTCTTCAAATGTCACTTGCGAACAGAAAATGGGATTGAGCTGAAACTTGATAGGAGGCATCAGGGTGACATGCAGTCAGAATTGCTAAAATCTTTCTATTCTACAGCCTCCACTATGAATCCTAAGTTGGATTGAGCTGTTTAGAAACTTAACAGAGGCATCAAGGCAACATCCCGATTCAGAATTGCTACTGGCAATCTGATCAGGGCCCAGTTGTCCAAAGCCTCGTTAGCTTAACGAGCTCGCTAGTGGTAAAATTGTTAACTGTTCTAGTAAGTACAGTATTGAAAATTTTGGTATTTTTTGCTGAAAAAATGTAAGCAGCTTTTGCATCTGCAAAAGCTGCTTCCATTTTTTCAGCAAAAATTTTAGAATGTTTGTCGTAATTAATGATCAAAGTTTTAACGGTACGTTAACTAATGATGTCGTTAGTTTTGAACAATCTGGGGCGAGTTGTTCAAAACAAACGACATCGTTCGTTAACGTATTGTTAAAACTTTGATCTTTAAATATGCTGAAATTTTTGCTGAAAAAATGTGAGCAGCTGCTCACATTTTTTCAGCAAAAATACCAAAATTTTAGATATTGTACTTGCTAGAACAGTTAACAATATGACCATTAACGAGCTCGTTAAGCTAACGATGCTTTGAACAACTGGCCCCTGATTTGGAGCCAGTTGTTCAAAACATCATTAGCTTAACTAGCTCGTTAATGGTGAAATTGTTAACTGTTCTAGCAAGATCAATATAGAAAATTGTGGGTTTTTTGCTGAAAAAATGTGAGCAGCTTTTGCATCAGCAAAAGGGGCTGACATTTTTTCAGCAAAAATTTTAGCATATTTGCCATATTTAATTATCAAAGTTTTAACGATACTTTGACTAAAAATGTCATTAGTTTTGAACAACTTGTTGCTAAGATGTTCACCATGACCCAGTGTAACTTATCATAATCAGACCCATCCAGGTGAGTGATTTCTAGGACACTTGGACCTCTTTTTATCATTGCCTCATTGAGGCAATCCTAACAAGCACCTTAAGTATCCTAAGTATTAGGACAGATAGGCCTAACCTAAGTATCCTAAGTATAGGGACAGATAGGCCTAACCTAAGTATCCTAAGTATAGGGACAGATAGGCCTAACCTAAGTATCCTAAGTATAGGGACAGATAGGCCTAACCTAAGTATCCTAAGTATAGGGACAGATAGGCCTAACCTAAGTATCCTAAGTATAGGGACAGATAGGCCTAACCTAAGTATCCTAAGTATTGTGACAGATAGGCCTAACCTAAGTATCCTAAGTATTGGGACAGATAGGCCTAACCTAAGTATCCTAAGTATAGGGACAGATAGGCCTAACCTAAGTATCCTAAGTATTAGGACAGATAGGCCTAACCTAAGTATCCTAAGTATTGGGACAGATAGGCCTAACCTAAGTATCCTAAGTATAGGGACAGATAGGCCTAACCTAAGTATCCTAAGTATTAGGACAGATAGGCCTAACCTAAGTATCCTAAGTATTGGGACAGATAGGCCTAACCTAAGTATCCTAAGTATAGGGACAGATAGGCCTAACCTAAGTATCCTAAGTATAGGGACAGATAGGCCTAACCTAAGTATAGGGACAGATAGGCCTAACCTAAGTATAGGGACAGATAGGCCTAACCTAAGTATCCTAAGTATTAGGACAGATAGGCCTAACCTAAGTATCCTAAGTATTGGAACAGATAGGCCTAACCTAAGTATCCTAAGTATAGGGACAGATAGGCCTAACCTAAGTATCCTAAGTATAGGGACAGATAGGCCTAACCTAAGTATCCTAAGTATTAGGACAGATAGGCCTATCCTAAGTATAGGGACAGATAGGCCTAACCTAAGTATCCTAAGTATAGGGACAGATAGGCCTAACCTAAGTATCCTAAGTATAGGGACAGATAGGCCTAACCTAAGTATCCTAAGTATAGGGACAGATAGGCCTAACCTAAGTATCCTAAGTATTGGAACAGATAGGCCTAACCTAAGTATCCTAAGTATTGGGACAGATAGGCCTAACCTAAGTATTGGGACAGATAGGCCTAACCTAAGTATTGGGACAGATAGGCCTAACCTAAGTATTCTAAGTATTGGGACAGATAGGCCTAACCTAAGTATTCTAAGTATTGGGACAGATAGGCCTAACCTAAGTATCCTAAGTATTAGGACAGATAGGCCTAACCTAAGTATCCTAAGTATTTGGACAGATAGGCCTAACCTAAGTATCCTAAGTATTGGGACAGATAGGCCTAACCTAAGTATTCTAAGTATTGGGACAGATAGGCCTAACCTAAGTATCCTAAGTATTAGGACAGATAGGCCTAACCTAAGTATTGGGACAGATAGGCCTAACCTAAGTATTCTAAGTATTAGGACAGATAGGCCTAACCTAAGTATTGGGACAGATAGGCCTAACCTAAGTATCCTAAGTATTGGGACAGATAGGCCTAACCTAAGTATTCTAAGTATTAGGACAGATAGGCCTAACCTAAGTATCCTAATTATTAGGACAGATAGGCCTAGCCTAAGTATCCTAAGTATTGGGACAGATAGGCCTAACCTAAGTATTCTAAGTATTAGGACAGATAGGCCTAACCTAAGTATCCTAATTATTAGGACAGATAGGCCTAACCTAAGTATCCTAAGTATTGGGACAGATAGGCCTAACCTAAGTATTCTAAGTATTAGGACAGATAGGCCTAACCTAAGTATTAGGACAGATAGGCCTAACCAAAGTATCCTAAGTATTGGGACAGATAGGCCTAACCTAAGTATCCTAATTATTGGGACAGATAGACCTAACCTAAGTATCCTAATTTTTAGGACAGATAGGCCTAACCTAAGTATCCTAAATATTGGGACAGATAGGCCTAACCTAAGTATCCTAATTATTGGGACAGATAGACCTAACCTAAGTATCCTAAGTATTAGGACAGATAGACCTAACCTAAGTATCCTAAGTATAGGGACAGATAGGCCTAACCTAAGTATCCTAAGTATTAGGACAGATAGGCCTAACCTAAGTATCCTAAGTATTAGGACAGATAGGCCTAACCTAAGTATTATAAGTATTAGGACAGATAGGCCTAACCTAAGTATTCTAAGTATTAGGACAGATAGACCTAACCTAAGTATCCTAAGTATTAGGACAGATAGGCCTAACCTAAGTATCCTAAGTATTAGGACAGATAGGCCTAACCTAAGTATTCTAAGTATTGAGACAAATAGGCCTAACCTAAGTATTCTAAGTATTAGGACAAATAGGCCTAACCTAAGTATCCTAAGTATTGGGACAGATAGGCCTAACCTAAGTATCCTAAGTATTGGGGCAGATAGGCCTAACCTAAGTATCCTAAGTATTGAGACAAATAGGCCTAACCTAAGTATCCTAAGTATAGGGACAGATAGGCCTAACCTAAGTATCCTAAGTATTAGGACAGATAGGCCTAACCTAAGTATTCTAAGTATTAGGACAGATAGGCCTAACCTAAGTATCCTAAGTATAGGGACAGATAGGCCTAACCTAAGTATCCTTAATATAAGGACAGATAGGCCTAACCTAAGTATCCTAAGTATAGGGACAGATAGGCCTAACCTAAGTATTGGGACAGATAGGCCTAACCTAAGTATAGGGACAGATAGGCCTAACCTAAGTATCCTAAGTATTAGGACAGATAGACCTAACCTAAGTATCCTAAGTATTAGGACAGATAGACCTAACCTAAGTATCCTAAGTATTAGGACAGATAGGCCTAACCTAAGTATCCTAATTATTGAGACAGATAGACCTAACCTAAGTATCCTAAGTATTAGGACAGATAGACCTAACCTAAGTATCCTAAGTATTAGGACAGATAGGCCTAACCTAAGTATCCTAAGTATTAGGACAGATAGGCCTAACCTAAGTATCCTAAGTATTAGGACAGATAGGCCTAACCTAAGTATTCTAAGTATTAGGACAGATAGGCCTAACCTAAGTATTCTAAGTATTAGGACAGATAGGCCTAACCTAAGTATCCTAAGTATTAGGACAGATAGGCCTAACCTAAGTATCCTAAGTATTAGGACAGATAGGCCTAACCTAAGTATTCTAAGTATTGAGACAAATAGGCCTAACCTAAGTATCCTAAGTATTGGGACAGATAGGCCTAACCTAAGTATCCTAAGTATAGGGACAGATAGGCCTAACCTAAGTATCCTAATTATTGAGACAGATAGGCCTAACCTAAGTATCCTAAGTATAGGGACAGATAGGCCTAACCTAAGTATCCTAAGTATTGGAACAGATAGGCCTAACCTAAGTATCCTAAGTATTAGGACAGATAGGCCTAACCTAAGTATTCTAAGTATTAGGACAAATAGGCCTAACCTAAGTATCCTAAGTATTGGGACAGATAGGCCTAACCTAAGTATCCTAAGTATTGGGGCAGATAGGCCTAACCTAAGTATCCTAAGTATTGAGACAAATAGGCCTAACCTAAGTATCCTAAGTATAGGGACATATAGGCCTAACCTAAGTATCCTAATTATTAGGACAGATAGGCCTAACCTAAGTATTCTAAGTATTAGGACAGATAGGCCTAACCTAAGTATCCTAAGTATAGGGACAGATAGGCCTAACCTAAGTATCCTAAATATTAGGACAGATAGGCCTAACCTAAGTATCCTAAGTATAGGGACAGATAGGCCTAACCTAAGTATCCTAAGTATTGGGACAGATAGGCCTAACCTTAGTATCCTAAGTATAGGGACAGATAGGCCTAACCTAAGTATCCTAAGTATAGGGACAGATAGGCCTAACCTAAGTATCCTAAGTATTGGGACAGATAGGCCTAACCTAAGTATCCTAAGTATTGAGACAAATAGGCCTAACCTAAGTATCCTAAGTATAGGGACAGATAGGCCTAACCTAAGTATCCTAAGTATTAGGACAGATAGGCCTAACCTAAGTATCCTAAGTATAGGGACAGATAGGCCTAACCTAAGTATCCTAAGTATAGGGACAGATAGGCCTAACCTAAGTATCCTAAGTATAGGGACAGATAGGCCTAACCTAAGTATCCTAAGTATTGGGACAGATAGGCCTAACCTAAGTATCCTAAGTATAGGGACAGATAGGCCTAACCTAAGTATCCTAAGTATTGGGACAGATAGGCCTAACCTAAGTATCCTAAGTATAGGGACAGATAGGCCTAACCTAAGTATCCTAAGTATAGGGACAGATAGGCCTAACCTAAGTATCCTAAGTATTAGGACAGATAGGCCTAACCTAAGTATCCTAAGTTTAGGGACAGATAGGCCTAACCTAAGTATCCTAAGTATAGGGACAGATAGGCCTAACCTAAGTATCCTAAGTATAGGGACAGATAGGCCTAACCTAAGTATCCTAAGTATTGGGACAGATAGGCCTAACCAAACAGTGCAGATCAGGGTCTACACTGTTTGCCATTGCATCTCCATCTTTTGGACTCTGAATCATGAAACATGCTTGTTAGAAATTTTAGGAGAAATAGAGCAAGTCCTCAAGGTGTCTGCATTTTGAGGATTTTTTACGGTACATGAATCCACAGTATGTTTCTAGCTAGAAATATCCTTGTTCCTTCTTATCATGAGCTATGGTACATATCATAATCACAAAAAACACACTGCAACCTCTTTATAACACTTTTAATGGGGTCCAAAGCAGATTTGTTTGATTTGTTTGATTTGAGGTTTAACGTCCCCGTCAACACTGTAAAGGTCATTTTGTAGACGTTGCTTCCAATTTTGTGGGACTTTTACCCGGCATTGAGATGAAATGACATCTCAAGCCCTGTCGCCCAATGAAACCAATAGGGTTTATTAGCATGGACGGTCCGCCTCGCACCGCGGTTCCTGGACAGGCTTAGATCCTCTAAGCGGTTTACCAGTACTAGTGTGCAGGCCGGATTCAGCTCTGCGTGGAAGCATCATGCAGCCCATATATTTCTTCAAGCCCCTATGGGCGGGGGCCGCGGTCCAAAGCAGAAACCGTGTTAGTTAAACGGGTTATATCCATACAAATGGCCCCTGCCCATCGGGGCTTGCAGAAATATATGGGCTGCATGATGCTTCCTCGCAGAGCTGAAACCGACCCGCACACGATTACTGGTAACTGCTTAGGGGATCCAAACCTGCCCAGGTAAAGCGGTGCGAGTTGGCCCGTCCATGCTTACAAACTCTATTGGTATCATTGGGCGGCAGGGCTTGAAATGTCATTTCATCTCAATGTCAGGTAAAAGTCCCACAAAATTGGAAGCAACGTCTCCAAAATGACCTTTACAGTGTTGACAGGGACGTTAAACCTCAAATCAACAAATATATCCACACAAAAAAGTATAGATTACATAGAAAAATGACCATTTATGGTCATTTTTCTATGTAATCTATACATTTTTGGGATCCATCTTGAAACCGTGTTATATCCGAAACTCTGTTATAACCAACCATGTTATAATGAGGTTGTGGTGTGTTGAGGATATTTACTTTTTTGAGGTGCTTAAAACATTAGAATTTTCACAAGTGATTTGCCCTTGGGAAAATTCTGATGTTTTCAATACATAAGATGACATATTTTTGGAATTTATCGAAAATTCTTTTTAGTTTATATGTGACTTTGGCAAAAAAGGTAGTCCAGGCTGCAACTGAGATAATGACATGCACACCATAAAAATATCATATCTTTTCACAATGTGAAAATATAGTCGAACTTCAATGCCTAGAACACCTTAGGGACCTCGAAAATCTGTTCGAGACAGGGGTAGTTCGAGTCACTGAGGTTAGTGTCAGTAGGCGCAACGAGATACTTTAGACATCTTTTCGGTGTTCTATAATGAATATGTATGCTGTGTGTACTCATTAGAATCGCCTCATCGAGGCGATTCTAATGAGTATACACAGCATACATTTGCAAGATAAAAGACTAAAATTTCCTTAATTATCCCCAACTTTTCTTATGTAGAGGATTTTGCTAGGGGCTCAAGAATGTGTTCGACTCATCCATGGTAAACAAGCCATCGGCGTTCGAGCCATCGAAGTTCTACTGTACCATTTTTATTTGTTTCAGATATGCACTGATTTCACTCATAAGTATAACGTAGAACATGTTCATCCAGATTTATGTCCCTGGTAGTGATAGCCGGTGGGGGGGGGGACATTGTTTTTGCCCTGTCTGTTGGTTTGATTGTTTGTTGGTTGGACAACTTTATCATTGGTCATAACTTTTATACTGTTTAAGATAGAGCTTTCATATTTGGCACGTAGGTTCCTCGTGACAAAGGCTTACCACTCATACAAACTTTTGACCTTGATCATTACTTGTGACCTACTTTAAAGAAAAAAATGACCTTCAGGCTTGGCACGGGGACATATTCCTGTTTCACAAACACATCTTTCTTGTTTTTTTTCCAGACAGAGAAAGTGTCTATGGCTCTGCAACAAAAACACATTGGTCTAGGAACAACAAGCTTGAGCCATGCCGCGGCCAGTTCAAACTCTAAAGAGGACTACTTACGATTTGCATATGGACTTATTTCCGATTACCTGCCCCTGGAGCTGGGTACCAGCTTGAGAGAGCATCTTGGGATATCAGCAGTTGTTGAAAAGCGACCATCAGATGCATCTGATCTACCTCCAGCTAAGAGAGCTAAACTAGGGGACATAACTCCCAACGAAGATTACACAAAACAAACAAGTCTTGCAAAAAAGGATTCAGAGCCAAAACTTGAGAAACAAAAATCGGAGCCTAAACTGACAACAGCTCAGAAGAAATTAAGTCAGATAGATAAAACGGGCATGAGGAGTTTAACTGCCTTCTTCTCCCCGAAGCCTAAAAGTTAACGAAAATAGTGCATTAAGTTCATTTTAGGGCCCAGCTGTTCAAAGCATCCATTACGAAAACACGCCTATACAAATACATTGTAAACTTTACCACCAAAAAAAACAAACATTTTAAGATTAAAATTATGATATTTTTCTTATTTCTGCTCAAAATATAGATTGTGAGAACCGCCTCGATGAGCCGGTTCTAAAAATACCCACAATCTATATTTTAGAGCAGAAATAAGAAAAATAAAACCTCAGATTTACTATATATAAGTCTGTATCAAGGGGGATCAAAACTTTTTTCAGCTGTCAGCCTCTATTTAAAGGTGGTAAAAGGCAATCCAGAGTTACAGTTCATGTGCTCTGCACATTGTCTCATGGTGCTTTACATTAGTGTGAAGTTTCATGAAAATATCTCAAACATTTTTTGCGTTTAACGGTAATGGAGCGGACAAGGTTAAAATTGCCATTTTTCAATGATCAAAGGGCAATAACTCAAAAAGTAGGCAATCCAGTGTTATGGTTCATGCGCTCTGCACATCGTCTCATAGTGCTCTACATTTGTGTGAAGTTTCATGAAAATACCTCAAACGGTTTTTAGCTCACCTGTCACATAGTGGCAAGGTGAGCTTTTGTGATCACATTTTGTCCGTCGTGCGTCCGTGCATTCTTAAACAATTTCAAATAAGTATATATCTAGTACCCCATGGCCAATCTTGATCAAATTTTATGTGAAGCATCATCAGGTAGGGGGAAAGGCTGCATAAGGTTTTTGGGCTGATCAGAGATTGGAATTCTGGTTGCCATGGCAACATATAGCTCCCATAGACTTATAATGGGAAAAATTTAAAAAATCTTCTTCTCTGAAACCACAGGGCCCAGAGCTTAGATATGTAGCTTGTAACAATGTTTAGTGGTCACCTACGTAAATCCTGCCAATCATGCCCCTGGGGTCCAAATTGGCCACACCCTGGGGCCCCTTAGCTCCTATAGACTCATAATGGAAAAAAAAGCTTCAAAAATCTTCTTCTCTGAAACCACAGGGCCCAGAGCTTAGATATTTAGCATGTAGCAACAGCAAATGGTCACCTACATAATTCCTGCCAATCATGCCCCTGGGTTCCAAATGGGCCAGGCCCCGGGGCCCCTTCGCTCCCATAGACTCCTAATGGAAAAAAGGTTAGAAAATCTTCTTCTCTGAAACCACAGGGCCCAGAGCTTAGGTATTTAGCATGTAGAAACAGCAAGTGGTCACCTTCATAATTCCTGCCAATCATGCCCCTGGGGTCAAAATTGGCCACACCCCGGGGCCCCTTAGCTCCTATAGACTCATAATGGAAAAAAAAATTCAAAAATCTTCTTCTCTGAAACCACAGGGCCCAGAGCTCAGATATTTAGAATGTAGCAACGACAAGTGGTCACCTAAATAATTCCTGCCAATCATGACCCTGGGTTCCAAATGGGCCACGCCCCGGGGCCCCTTCCCTCCCATAGACTCATAATGGAAAAAAATTTCAAAAATCTTCTCTGAAACCACAGGGCCCAGAGCTTAGGTATTTTGCATGTAGCAACAGCAAGTGGTCACCTACATAATTCCTGCCAATAATGACCCTTGGTTCCAAATGGGCCACGCCCCGGGGCCCCTTCCCTCCCATAGACTCATAATGGAAAAAAGTTTCAAAAATCTTCTCTGAAACCACAGGGCCCAGAGCTTAGGTATTTTGCATGTAGCAACGACAAGTGGTCACCTACATAATTCCTGCCAATCATGCCCCTGGGGTCCAAATTAGCCACACCCCAGGGGGCCCTTAGATCCCATAAACTCATAATGGAAAAAAAGCTTCAAAAATCTTCTTCTCTGAAACCACAGGGCCCAGAGCTTAGATATGTAGCATGTAGCAACGGCAAGTGGTCATCTACATATTTCCTGCCAATCATGCCCTTGGGTTCCAAACGAGCCACGCCCCGGGGCCCCTTAGCTCCTATAGACTCATAATGGGAAAAAGCTTCTTCTCTGAAACCACAGGGACCAGAGCTATGATATTTAGCATGTAGCAATGGCAAGTGGTCACCTACATAAATCCTGCCCCCTGGGGTCCAAATGGGCCACGCCCCAGGGCCCCTTAGCTCCCATAGACTCATAATGGAAAAAAAGCTTCAAAAATCTTTTCTGAAACCACAGGGCCCAGAGCTTAGATATTTTGGCATGTAGCAACGGCAATTGGTCACCTACATAATTCCTGCCAATCATGCCCCTGGGGTCCAAATGGGCCACGCCCCGGGGCCCCTTTGCTCCCATAGACTCATATTGGAAAAAGGCTTCAGAAATCTCTTCTGAAACCACAGGGCCCAGAGCTTAGATATTTAGCACGTAGCAACCGCAAGTAGTCACCTACATAATTCCTGCCAATCATGCCCCTGGGGTCCAAACGGGCCATGCCTCGGGGCCCCTTAGCTCCTTTAGACTCATAATGGAAAAAAAGCTTAAAAAATCGTCTTCTCTGATACCACAGGGCCCAGAGCTTAGATATTTAGCATGTAGTAATGGCAAGCGCTCACCTACATAAATCCTGCCAATCATGGCCCTGGGGTCCAAATGGGCCACGCTCCGGGGCCCCTTAGCTCCCATTGACTCATGGAAAAAAGCTTCAAAAATCTTCTTCTCTGAAACCACAGGGCCCAGAGCTTACATATTTAGCATGTATCAACTGCAAGTGGTCACCTACATAATTCCTGCCAATCATGCCCCTGGGGTCCAAATGGGCCACACCCCGGGGCCCCTTAGCTCCCATAGACTCATAATGGAAAAAAAAGTTTCAAAAATCTTCTTCTCTGAAACCACAGGGCCCAGAGCTTAGATATTTAGCATGTAGCAACATCAAGTGGTCACCTACATAATTCCTGCCAATCATGCCCCTGGGTTTCAAATGGGCCACACCATGGGGCCCCTTTGCTCCCATAGACTCATAATGGAAAAAGCTTCAAAAATCTTCTTCTCTGAAACCACAGGGCCAAGAGCTTAGATATTTAGTTTGAAGCGACGGCAAGTGGTCATCTACATAATTCCTGCCAATCATGCCCCTGGGTTCCAAACAGGTGAGCTATATGGGGCCATTGGGCCCTCTTGTTTGAGTTATGATGAATTACGGGATTACAGGACAAGGCAAATCCAATATAGCCCCTACTTTTTCAAAGCGGGGCTATAATTATATAGGCGTGTTTTCGTGGTGGTTATCTAAATGAGCTTGTTAGTGGGCGAATTGTGAACCATTCTAGAAAGAACAGTATCAAGTAGCTGGTATTTTTGCTGAAAAAATGAGCTGTTCACATTTTTTCAGCAAAAATTACTGGCATATTTGCCATATTTAATGACCAAAGTTTTAATATGTTAATTGATGAGTTTTGAACAAAGGAGACCCAGATTTATTGGGAATATTAGTTATGATGATGTTTAATGTATTGGAAACTGCATAGTGTATAAATTTCTAATAATGGACATCTCTAAGATAGTAAAAGCCCTTTGGGGCTTGAAGAAATAGATGGGCTGAATGCTTCTTCCACGCAGAGCTGAAATCTGACCGCACATGAATACTGGTAAACCGCTGAGAGGTTCTAAGCCTGCCCTAGCAAAGTGGTGCGAGTCGGACCGTCCACCCTTCTAAACCCAGGGCTTTATCCAAGTATTTTGGGAAAAGGACCCTGGGCAAAATTGGGGAAAAATTACCGACAAAATACCAAAATTGGGAACACAATTTCATCAGAGAAATGCCAGGACGATGAACTTTGCTTATGATAGTCTTATGAATTTGATAGTGAAGCAGTGCAATACAGCTGTAGCTTCACTGTGGTGAATTTCAGTGTAAACAGTGTTGACTATCCAGTGTTAACCTCTGATGTTAAGTATTGTTTTCTCTGTTCCTTTTGTGGATGTTAAGTATTGTTTTCTCTGTTCCTTTTGTGGCTTTTATTTTTTGGGGGAAAAAATATGGCGAAATTGGGAAAAATTTAGGCTATTTGGCATTAGGAGTGGGGCCGAATTTCGGCTCTGCTGAACAGGCAGAAAATCCCCTTAAACCTGTTGGTTTTATTGGGCAACAGGGCTTGAGATGTCATTTCATCTCATTGTCGGGTAAAAATCCCACAAAATTGGTAGCAACGTCTCCAAAATGACCTATACAGCATTGACAGGGACATTAAACAAGTATAAGCTTGTACCAAATACCTCTAAAACTGTTGTGGTGAACTCAACATATTTACTGTATATATTCAGACAGACAGTCCTGAGCAAACAGTGTAGACCCAGCTGAGATGCCACAGAATGTGTCATTTCATCCTGGTCAACACTGTTTGCCACGCATCCAGCAATTTTTTGACACAACATTGGGCAGTAAATTGTACATGTTCAAAGTTAAGAACAAGTATAGTATTGAGTTAAGGTGTCCGAGTAGTGAGGGTAAACGCGGTACAGAGGACCCGCGTTATTACGATATACAACGGCAAACTCCTTATGACGACAATTTCGATGGATTGAATTCTTAGCTCAAGGTTTAGCCTCGATTCCGAGCGGCTTGGGCTATTCTTGGGTTGGAAATGCCCAAATTGAATACATAGTCATAAAAGATCCTTGTAATTTAATACTCCAAGAAACAAATGTCATAGATATTTGTTAGAATCGAGGCCATTTTGACAAATGTCTATAACATTTGTTTCTTGGAGTAATGTTTTGGAAAAGACCTTTTATAACCTATCATAAGTCTAACTGGGATTCTTTATAACGGCACTATAATAGGGAACAAACACTGTCGTTATAACGCGGGTCCTCTTTATATGTTATTATTTAAGTCACCAAAAAAAAAAACATTTCAAAAAATTTAACTGGTAAAACTACAATGTATTATCATTGACATACCTTAGCCCTGATCTATAAACGATAAATGGTCTCTGGATGTATGATAGGTCAGTTGAGGGTATTGTAGGTGACTTACGATTATGACCTTCATTATTTGACAACCTTTATTAGATTATTAGAATGGCTGATTACAGTAAGTGTGAAAATTATTTAACTTTATCATATAATGTTGCATCTGAGAACATAATAACGCCATGTTATAAATTCGGTAACCACTAGTGGATTAAATATGCAAATAAGTTAGATAAGCCCTGTAACATTGCATGTGTGATATCCTTTACGACATTGCATTTACTAATGGCGGAATATTGACATTTTTTGTACAAAAATTGTGAATTAAATGCATTTTAAATGTCATATGATAAAAAAGAATTTTGCAATTGTGCTCCTGTTTTATTGACTTTATTAGACTCGTAGAGGAAAATGGATAAAATGCTTGGCCAAGCCTTTCATTTCATCCCTTTTCCTCAACTTGTTTAATAAATTCAATAATACATGAACACTCAGGTAAGATCATCTATGTATTTAACCCATTGTATGTGGGAAACCCGTAAAGGGGTACCTTGGCAAAGTGCAGGCCCAGATCAGACGCCGCATTTTGCCCGTTTCAGACGCCGCAAAAGGCAATGTCTGATCAGGGCCTACAGCATTTGCCAACAGAATTTTTCGTCAAAAATAGAAAGCGAAAAAAAGTAGACCTGACACCCCTTTTATGACAAATGGACTTGTCCAACTTATAGCAATGGAAAAGTCAACTAGTGTAGAATGGGTTAATAGTGCTAAACACTGCCAGTTGTTAAACTGTTGACAATAAAGAGGAATCTGAAATTTGATCTGTTTGTTATTGTGTTTGACTCCAGTAACCTCAAATATTTACACATTCAATTGAACTGCAGTGATTCAAACACCTTTGGGTCAAATCATACCTATTTTGGTGGACCCCGCCCATTGGGGCTTGAAGAAATAAATTGGCTGCATGGTGCTTCCATGCAGAGCTGAAACTGACCACACATGAGTACTGGTAAAGCCTGTCCAGGCAGAGTGATGTGATTCAGACTGTCCAATGCATATAAGCCGTTTGGTTTCATTGGGCAGGAGGGCTTGAGAAGTCATAACTTTTGATACCATTAGAGATATTTCCATGAAACGTCACGATATGTAGAGCACCATGAGAAGATGTGCAGAACATATGAACCATAACTCTGATTTCACTACTTTTTGGAGTTATTGCCCTTTGAACTTTGAATCAGTTGATATTTTCACGAAACTTCACAGATATGTAGTGCACCCTGAAGAACATATGAACCATAACTCTGATTTTCCTACTTTTTGAGTTATTGTCCCTTGAACATTGAACATAGCCATGTCTATCATGTAGTCTGTTTGAAGCACTATATCTCCTGAACCTAATGATGGATTCTGACCAAACTCGCATGGTTACATCACTAGGATTGGGGAAAACGGCACAGGTTTTCTTGACCTTATTTTCAAAGGCACAGGCCCCCAAAAACTGTCAAATCTGGGCCAAAGATGGCTTGTCTGCACCCAATCTCACGAACACATCAATGAAATGTGGTCTAACTTGGTACAATAACATATCATTGCAAATGACCAAAGATTAGATTTTGAAGACCTTGACTTTATTTTTAAAGGGCACAGGCCACCAAAACAGAAAATGAGAATTGTAAATCTGATTTACTTTCTTTTGGAGCCATGGCTCTTTGAACATTGAAAATAGTCATCTCAGTCATGTATTCTAAGGGATGATTAGATTTTGAAGACCCTGACTTTATTATAGCCCCGCTTTGAAAAAGTGGGGGCTATGTTGGATTTGCCTTGTCCTTCTGTGATTCTGTAATTCCGTTATTCATGATAACTCAAAAACCGTTTGAGGTATTGTCATGAAACTTTACACAATTGTAAAGCACTATGAGACGATTTGCAGAGCGCATGAACCATAACTCTGGATTGCCTACTTTTGGAGTTATTGACCTTTGAACATTGACAAATGGCAATTTTAACCTTGTCTGCCCCATAACTCAAAAAAACTTTTTGAGGTATTTTCATGAAACTTCACACAAATGTAAAGCACTATAAGACGATGTGCAGAGCGCATGAACCATAACTCTGGATTGCCTACTTTTGGAGTTATTGCCCTTTGAACATTGAAAAATGGCACTTGGAATAAACTCAGTACAGTAATAATTTGTGTCCATTCCTTAACTCTGAAACTATTTCAGATATTTTCACCCAACTGTAAAGCAAATGTAAAGCACGATGAGTCGAGGTGCACAGCAGAAGAACCCTTACTCTGCTTTGTTTACTTTTGGAGTTATTGCCCTTTGAACTTGCAATAAACTCAGTACAGTAATAATTTGTGTCCGCTCCATAACTCGGAAACCATTTCAGATATTTTCACAAATTTGTACACAAATGTAAAGCACAATGAGGCAAGATGTCATAATATTTTGTGTCGGTTTATATAGAATTCTTTTCAATATTTGCAATTAGAGGCTGAAAGCTCAAAACATTTTTTTTTCCTGTATTTTTCTTTTCTGATAGCGCTGTAGCGCGGCTATAGTCAGATCCTCTGACTGTTCTAGTTTTAAAGGGCACAGGCCCCCAAAAACTGAAAATGACAATTTTAATTCTGGTTAACTTTCTTTTGGAGGCATGGCTCTTTGAACATTGAAAATAGTCATCTCAGGCATGTATTCTTGTCAACTTTATTAAGGGATGATTTGATTTTGAAGACCTGAACTTTATTTTAAAGGGCACAGGCCCCCAAAAACTGAAAATGAGATTTGTAATTCTGGTTTACTTTCTTTTGGAGTCCTGGCTTTTTGAACATTGAAAATAGTCATCTCAGTCATGTATTTTTGTCAATTTTATTAAGGGATGATTAGATTTTGAAGACTTTGACTTTATTTTAAAGGGCACATGCCCCCCAAAACTGAAAACGAAAATTGTAATTCTGGTTTACTTTCTTTTGGAGCCATGGCTCTCAGAGTTGCATTCCTTGGTCGGTTTTACAATTTACCATTCATGAAAATTTTTTGTTACAGATTTCTCAGGAACAATGTAAGCTGTAAAGCTGGAACTGGTACACACATGGACAGTGGGCTGATGTATTGTGTATATGGGATTCAGGGCCGAGGGTCCATAACTCTTGGAGTAACATCCTTTGATAGGTTTAACAATTTACCATAATGAAAAGTTGGATTTCTCAGGAACTATGAAAGATGTAAAGTTGAAACTTGGTACACACATGGTCAGTGGGCTGATGTATCGTGTATACCCGAATCAGGGTCAAGGGCCCATAACTGTCAGTCACATCACTTGACAGGTTTAAGAATTTGCCATTAACTCAAGACAACCCCTTTATTTGCAAACAGTGTAGATCTTGACTAGAAGCCATCTGATCAGGACCTACACTGTTTGACATACAGTTTATGAATTTGTAGGAATAAATAACATCAAGTCATCTGATTAATGGGTGTGGCTAAACTGAATATTCAGCAAGATAAGGGTTAATGAAAAGTTTTTGTCACAATTTTCTCAATGTCGAAATTTGGTGGGCAATGGGTTGTTGTATTAAGCATACCAGAATTAGGGCCAAGGCCCCATGATTCTCGAAGTTAAATCCCTTGATAGGTTTTAGAATTTATTTCAATGAAAAATTTTCTCAGATAAAATTTTCACCGCACTTTTCTCAACAACTGTTAGGGTTACAAAGTTGAAATTTGTTACATGCATGGGAGTGGTTGAAGCAATAATCCCCATAAATAATGGATGTTATGAAAAAAATGAGGGATTTAAAGGTTGTCATATGATGAGACAAAAGTCTTTTCTTCTTGCATAGTTTTATCACAGAGATCCTTTGTGTATAATATTATGAAATAAACCTGGTCTAATTCTTCAAAGCTTTGTTAGTTGTCAAAACATTAACTGTTCTAGCAACTGCCATATCTAATACAGAGGAATTTTCACTGAAAAAAGGTGAGTAGCTTTTCCATTTTTCAGCAAAAATTGTATAGAATGGTTAAGGTTTTCAAATCATGTTAACCGATGACTTAATTAACTTTACATTAACTAAAAGCTTTGATCAATGGGACCTTAGTATACAACAGATGTACACCACAACCACTTTATAACACTATTAATGGGGTTAAAAGCAGAAACCATGTTAACAACTGTGTTATATCCAGTTATATAGAAAAATGACCATTTATGGTCATTTTTCTATATAATCTATATACATGTATATTTTGGGATCCGTCTTGAAAATGTGTTCTATACAAACCGTGAACAGTGTTATAAGGAGGTTGTGGTGTTCTAATAAGTAAAAGCTACACACAGATTCCAATGTCATAAAAATTCACGTATACACAATGACTGTCTTCAGAAAATGTACAAGGTTTATGGCAGCACACACATGCACCTTGACAATGATATACTATATAGCTACAACTTTAATGAAATGTACATGTGTATTATCATGATTATAAGCGCTAAGCATGTTTAGCTGAAAGAATTTTCAGACATTAAGGCTTGATATTATATGTGCTAGGCTGATGATTCACATGAAATGTCAATCCCTATTTTTGCTGAAAAATAAAAAATGTGGATTGCCTTCTGCTTTAGAATTCTCTGCAGTGCATGAAGGTTTAAAAAAAGAAGCACACATACGAGGACTGTTCAAATATGAATGCAACTAAGCACATAAAAATGATTCTGTGATAGATTTCGATGAAAAATTTATTTTGTCCGCTCAAAGTATTCCCCTTTAACAGATATACAAACTTTTAGTCTTCAGATCCAATCATTGAATGCATTTTGGTAGTCTTTTCGAGGTACAATATGAAGGCACTGGAATATTCCAGAACCGAGGTGTTTGTGCTCTACAAATTTTCGACCAGAAAGGTATTTTTTCAGCCGCGGGAACAAAAAAAGTCACACGGGGCAAGGTCAGGGGAATACGGGGGGTGAGGGCAACAACCTTTTCCTGCTTCAGATAGTCTTGTGCGATGACGCATTGTCATGTAGCAATCTGACATTGGCCACAACATTTGCGGGTCTTTGTTCTTTGAAATATTTCTTCAATTTTCGAAGAACTTTATTCTTGTAAAACTTCGCATTTACAGATTTGCCTTTAGGCACAGCAACCTGAATAGCAGGGCCCTGATTTGATAAGAATATGGCATACATTACCTTCTTGATGCTCATGGTCCGCTTTACAATGCATGGTCTTTTGAAATACTTTGTTGCCCATATTTTGTTCTGAATCTTTCGTTTTGGCTCAAAAAAAGTGAACCCATGTCTCGTCACCTGTGACGACATTAGCGAAAGACCGTGCATTGTAATTTGGAAACTTTTTAGGCAACTTCTTTGCGCACTGAACGTGTGTCTTTTTCTGCTCATCTGTCAACAGATGGGGAATCCATCTAGCACAGATCTTTCTCATTTTCAAATCCCGTTTCAGAATTGTATGAGCTGCTCCTAATGAGATTCCAACCATACTAGCTATTTGCCTAGTGGTCTATCGTGCATCGGTAGCAACTATTTCTTTCACTCTAGCAACCATCTTGGCAGATGTTGCTCTTTTCGGCCGACGATCATACGGTGCATCTTCTGTTGAGCTTAGCCCACAGCTGAATTTCTTACACCAACGAAAAACTGTCGGAAAAGACATATCATTATGCCCATAAACCGAACATATTTCATCAAAAATGTCTTTGCACAGTATACCAAGAATCCAACGATTCTTAATATAGGACCGTATTTCAAAGGTGTACTCTGACCTTCTTCCAACCATGTTTTGTATTAGTATACAAGAGTAGACAGTGTTTATCGAACGATATACATGGCTTACGTGCACGGATTTTAACAGGTTTGGTATCAATGTATAGGTAAAATGTTTTTCCACGCTGTGATTTTCGCATCAGTGCATGAGAAAACGTTCTACTTGCATTCATATTTGAACAGTCCTCGTATGACACCAAAAAGTACAAAACAACTAGATTATTACTCACAATCAAGGCAGTCGGCCAGGGTAGCTCAGGTCTGTCTGGTGATCAGTGGTTGGCAACAATCTTTTGTTGTGATGGATCATGATTTTTTTTTACACTGATTCAAGAAAGGCAGTTGTCAGTTACTTGCCAAAGAATGTGTACTGTACAGATTAAACACTTATGTATAAACCTGCCTAGAAAGTGTGGTTAATTAAAAGTGACCTGCTCCTTATGACCTAAATAGTCTTGACAGCAATGTTAAACTCCAAACAAAACACAATGAAGGTAATCGGGTATCTGAGATTTTTAAGACTTCCACAGTTTATTGGTCAGATCAGCGTCCATTGTTTTCATAAACTTTACAATTGGTTTTCAATACTAGAATCTTGAACACTTTGGGAACATGAAGTATTGTTTAACCCATTGTATGCTAGTGGACTCTTCCATTGCTATATGCTGGACAATTCCATTTGTCAAATAAGCGGTGTCATGCCTTTTTTATGTTTTATTCAATTTTGATGGAAAATTCTGTTAGCAAATAGTGCAGGCCCTGATCAGATGCCGCATTCTGCGGCATCTGATCTGGGCCTGTTCTGTTTGCCAAGGTACCCATTTAGGGGTTTCACGCATACAATGGGTTAATATAGGGGTAGTTGGAACATAGTAGGGTAATTGCAGAGCCAGATTAGGAGACATCATGGACAATAATTCTATTTAAGTATGCATATGTTCTGTATACTCATTAGAATTGTCTCTAATGAGTACACACAATATACCTTTTCAAGGTAAAATAATAAAAATCTCCCCAAATTATCTTTAAAAAAATACAGATTTTTTTATTTCGGCTTTACGGTTCTTTCAAGATTGTTCCACTTATATCGAGCCGATTGTTAATCAAAGCTGGGCAAAAAATTGGAGTACACGGAGAAAAACAACCCGACCATACGCGGCAGAACTTGGCGTCTCAATGGTACCAGAGCTAGGCTCGAACGCACAACCATTAGGCCACTGTGGCCCCTTATAAGAAATACGATTTTTGTTTTGTTTGATTTGAGGTTTAACGTTCCCATCAACACTGTATATGTCATTTAAGAGACGTCACTTCCAATTTTGTGTGACTTTTACCCGACAATGAGATGAAATGACATCTCAAGCCCTGTCTCCCAATGATACCAATAGAGTTTATAAGCATGGACAGTCTGACTCGCACCGCTTTGCCTGGGCAGGCTTAGATCCTCTAAACGGTTTACCAGTACTCGTGTGTGGTGAGTTTCAGCACTGCGTGGAAGCATCATGCAGCCCATCTATTTCTTCAAGCCTCAATGAATGGGGACCGTATAAGAAATATGGATATCTGGAGTTAGGGGAAGAATTATCTGGGATCTCAACAGTGAGGTAGAACTATCCTTCAGTATTCAGCCCATCAAAAATACACTGTAATTAACTAAAATAGCTCAAAGCAAATTAAGCCACAGAATACATACAAATCAAATTATGCTCCACAATATACCGTACATCACTGATAAAGAACGCCAAGAAAGCTTATGCAAACAGTTTGTTTTTGTTGGTTTGTTTGATTTGAGGTTTAACGTCCCCGTCAACACTGTAAAGGTCATTTTGGAGACGTTGCTTCCAATTTTGTGGGACTTTTACCCGACATTGAGATGAAATGACATCTCAAGCCTTGTCGCCCAATGAAACCAATAGGGTTTATTAGCATGGACGGTCCACCTCGCACCGTGGTTCCTGGACAGGCTTAGATCCTCTAAGCGGTTTACCAGTACTAGTGTGTGGGTCGGATTCAGCTCTGCGTGGAAGCATCATGCAGCCCATATATTTCTTCAAGCCCCTATGGGCTCAAAGCAGTTTGTGTTAAACACTTTCCTATCAAAGCTAGTTCAAACGCCAGAGTCTATATACATGTTTACAAGACACGATTACATGTTCCAAATGGACATGGGCTGGTCTCAACAAACATATGTTCTGGCGTATATAATTTATAACTTTCTCAAATAGTTGGCTAACATTTGCTTGGAACAATTCTAGTCAGTGGTACCTAGATACTGGGTAGGACAATTGTCTTCTTTACGAAAACACGCCTTTACAAATACTTGACCGCCAAAAGCAGAAAATTTTAAGATGAAAAATTGTGATACTTTTCTTATTTCTGCTCAGATATAGATTTTGGGTACTTGTTAGAACCGCCTCAATGAGGCGGTTCTACTCAATGAGGCGGTTCTAACGAGTACCCATACTCTATATTTTAGAGCAGAAATTAGAAAAAAGGTATACCCCTGTAAACCCAAGTTTTACTATATAAAAGTGGGATTCAAGGGGGTCTGAATTATATAGGCATGTTTTCATGATGCTGATTGAGGCTGGGAAATGGCCTTGAAGTGGGACTTCGACTACCATGTATTATCTTTTAACCCTTCAGTCCCTGTTCATTAAGTAAATAGTAGAGATCCTGATCAGAAGCCATTTTCGCGGCGTCTGGGTCTACAGTTTGCCGGTGTCCAAGCATAGTACCCATATAATTCAGCTTCATTTCAATAGCGATTTTGTCAGTTGACAAACAATCGACAAAAATTTGGCACAACAATAATTAAATGCGTAGCTCGAAGCATTTCTTCTTGGCACCAATAGCAAACGCCATGTCTTATTTATACCATCGTTTGTGTGCGTCATCGCATGCTTAGCTGCATGATCATTCATTGGAGACATCGGGCGTATGACTGGAATACTAGAAAAATTAAGATAGAAATCTCTTTGAAATTTCTTAAGTAAAGGAGGGGACCCAACAGACACTCAACGTTGAACTAACGTTGAAACAACGTTGAAAACGTTGTTTCAACGTTAGTTCAACGTTGAGTCAACGTATAGTGCCTGCAGTGGAGACGGTAGACTATACTCCTGTATGGAGGTCTAAAGGCGCTACCAGCATCCATATACCGGCCCCGATAGCTCAGTTGTTAGAATGTCCGCTCCGGGGAACGGGAGGTCACGGGTTCGATCCCGAGCCGCGACATACCAAAGTCGTTAAGAATGGAACTAGCTGCTCCTCGCTTGGCACTCAGATTTACGGGGTAGAGCTAGGACTGGTCGACCCAGTGTCAGGAAAATGTGACTGGGTGTGGTATCATGTAATGTGTCTGGGACATGATACTTCAGTGAGGCAGCACTATAAAAGTGAGCATTGAGCTCCCTGTCGCAACCAGACACCGTCGTGATATGACTGAAAAATTGTTGAAAGCGACGTTAAACCCGAATTCAGACACACACACACCAGCATCCTTATGGATGGATTATCCCCTAGTTAGGCACTGCAGCAATGACCACGCATTGAGTGGTGAATGAATGTGATTGGCCGTATCACCAATAATAATGCTGATTATTAATTTGAGCGTAAAAAATTATGACAACGTCTCATACTGTTTATATGCCGACCTTATCAAGACGGAATTCGCTTCACGCGCTCCAAGAATAATTGTTTAGCATACTGATATAAATGTACATCAGCCTCGATATATTGCATCATATTGGCGTACTGTTGTTCTGTCACTAATTCGTCACCTTCATCATCAATCAATGTCTTAAATGTCTTCCTAAACTTCAACTTGAATGTGTGTTCAAAAAGTCTCCTAGTTTCATCCTGGTATTCTGTGAGGCCAAAGAACGCCATGTGTTGGATGTTCCCAGTGGCATTTTTCAGAATCTTGCTCGTCCTTTCCCTCTGTTTTAGGGCCCGCCTATCATAGCATTTACTGTCCCTTAAGTCCGCGAGCATCCTTGTTTGTCTGTTAGTAGCCAGGTTATCCTGGCAGTTCATAAACTCGGTTAAGGTAACACCTTCCCAGGTTCTCTCATTAAAGCATGGACGTACGTCAAAGAAACTGACGGTCTTTCCGTTACAGAATAGCTTCGCGTCTTTCCAATGGTTGCCTAGTCTATGGTGTTTCCATTCGCTGAGGTAACGAGCTACTGGATCGCGTAGCAATGTGATGTAAAATAACCTGTAGATAAAAGGAAATGCATTTAACAAATATCTTGCAAACAATGTTCTTCATGATTACAACCCCGCGCCTCTCAGTTACTTAACCTGGCCGACGTTTGTTTTTTTTGGGGGGTGGGGGTTACGGTCCTTTCAAGAGTAGTTCACTCATATCGAGCCGATCGTTAATCAGAGGTGGGCGAAAACCGGAAAACCCGGAAAAAAACCACCTGACCTTCCGTTGCAGAACTTGGCTTCTCACATGTGACCAGAGCCAGGCTCCAACCACAGCGGTGAGAGACCTGATGATTAAGAGTCAGCGCTCTTATCCACTCGGTCACGGAGGCCCGAAAATGGCCGACGTCATGTGGGCCCAAGTTGTGCAAAACTCACCCATGCTGTTATTTTTCGTATCGTCAAAATGTTGATGAAATATGAGATATGCACTAATTTCATCGCAACTCACACATCCACTGTATTTGATATTGCATAGTCAAACTTCAATAGCTCTAAAACCTTCATCACGCAAACACGCCTATATAATTTTCACCCCCTTGAACCCCACTTTTATATAGTAAAACTGGGGTTTCCGGGGGTATACCTTATTTTTCTTATTTCTGCTCTAAAATATAGATTGTGGGTACTCGTTAGAACCGCCTCGATGAGGCGGTTCTAACGAGTGCCCACAATCTATATTTGGAGCAGAAATAAGAAAAATATCACAATTTTTCATCATAAAATTTTCATTTTTTCGGCGATAAAGGTGGCAATGTATTTGTATAGGCGTGTTTGCGTAATGTAGGACCATGAATAACTGTTCGAGATGGGGGTAGCTCGAGCTACTGAGGGTTAATCATCGCACCAGGTCATGACTTAAGGATATATTTTTGATTTTCTATAGAGTAAGGATTTGATTGTTTTTTTTTTGGGTTTTACGACACGTCAATCCTTGTGGGTCATTTTGTGTCGTCTCCCAGAGAAATGGAGAAAATAGGTAGAAGAGATAGTCGAGGAAATGAAAGCGAGGGACAGATCAGAGAGGAAAATGAATGGAAGCGTAGAAACAGAAGAAATAACATGCCCCCCCCCCCCCCCCCCTTCACATACCTGCTGCAAGGACAGCAGGCCTTGCCCAACTGTAAGCCAATATCAGTGGGCGCCCCAGTGACGCAAGATATACCTCACGTTTGCCTCGCCCAACCAACCCTATAGAGTAAGGAATTATGTGTGTACTCAATGAGGCGATTCTAATGAGTACACGCAACATACCTCTTCAAAATGAAGTCAAATTAACCTTAATATATGGATATCTGGAGCTGTTGAGAGAATTCTCCGGGGACTCCAGAACGACTCAGAAAGAGTTCGAATTTGCCATGGTTAACAAACCATCTGTATTCGAGTTATCGACGTTCCACCGTACTTGTCAGAAGTGTAAAGTTTTAATCTCTGACAAACCCGTTAATCTAGTGATAAAGTGAAACTGCGCTAGGAGCAGTCTTATCAGGACCAATACTCTTTGACCGTATGCAAAGCTATCTTTGAAAAGTAAACAAGAAGATGCAGCAGACGACAAAATCAGAGATCATTTTCAGATGCTGTTTTCCTTATTATCTCAAGATCTCAAGGGTTAAAATGTAAAATACATTCGTCGAAAATGTACCTTCTTTTCCTTTTGAGTCCCTCCTCCCTATCCAAAGCTTCTTCAACACATTCATGAAGCATTGTCCAATCAGCATGCAGTCCACATGGCCAGCCAACTGAGAACCAACTAAATAACCAAATGTAACCTTCGTTTGTCTTACAAGGACATGGGTTTGTTATCATTTCTTTGGTGCAGTTACAAGGTTTCTCTAATATCAGATCGCGCATTAAATGTTCGTTAAACAAAGTTCCACCGGCTTTCTGAATGTGAAGGTAAACAATGACGTCTTCTCTAGGATTGAAGTTAACTTCAGTCTGCATCACTTCCGGTTCGAATTGAAAATGAGGCTCTTGGCCTTTTAGATACATGTCAATCACTCGTTTCGAATCGGGTAGGTAAAACTCATGTTCTAAGAAGTAACTACGAAACGTTTTGTCATTTGTAAGATTTGCTTTGTAGTGCGACGCTGGACGTCCACCTGTTTCTACCTGATAGCCCCGCAGGTTAAAGCGTTGTTTAGGAGTATTTGCTCTAAAGAAGAAAATGTACACAATGACACAAAAACTGACCAGTGCCAGAAACAGCTTCTTGTTGCGCCGCATTTCGAAAGTCAGTACTTGCATGATGATGGCGAGGGCCTTGTATCTGAAAGCAAAGTAGAAAAGGCGTAGAGATAACTAGAGATCAACATTACGATAACACTCCCGTGTGACATATTGCATTTTTTACATCTCCAAAATGGCTACTTTTCTGATGAAAATCCGTGATATTTTTCTTATAAATACTTCAAACATAGATTGTGGGTGCTCGTTAGAACCGCCTCAATGAGGAGGCGGTTCTAACAAGTATCCACAACCTATGTCTTGGAGCAACAATATGAAAAATATTGTATACCCCTTAAACCCCAGTTTTCTCTCTATATAAAGTGGGGTTTAGGGGGGTGTTCATTTCAGGGACACTTTCACATGATGATTATGCATATTACACAAACATGTCTTTCCACGGGCCTCCATGGCCTAATGGGTAAAAGCGCTAACTCTTAATCATTAGGTCCATCACCGCTGTGATTTGCGCGTCGCTCAGGCCATGTGTGAGACGCTGCGCGTCTCTCAGGACACATTTGAGTCGTAAAGTTCTGCTACGGAAGGTCATGTATTTTACCTCCGGATGCTTCGGCGTCGCCGACCTCTGATTACCAATCGGTTCGATATAAGTGAAATAATCTTGAAAAGGTCGTAAAAAAAGAAGAAGAAAAGAAAAAAAATGCAGACTGTTTGTTTGAATTGGGGTCTAACGTCCCCGTCAATACTATTAAGGTCATTTTGGAGACGTTGCTTCCAATTTTGTGGGACTTTTGCCCGACATTGAGGTGAAATGACATCTCAAGCCCTGTCGCCCAATGAAACCAGAAGGCTGATATACATTAGACAATCTGACCTAATTTACCTACCTAAATTCACACCCAAACCAATGCAACCATGCAAGATTTTTTTATATATTTGCCGTTTTTCAAGAGCTGAATGTAGGCTTGCTTAACACATTGCTTGCTTAACAGAGCTCGATCGCAGGTTTTACAGTATTTACCTTGTAACTTTTGTTTAAAGGCCCAGTCAGTGCTACTTAGGTTTTATCGAGCCATTGAGTTTACCTAGCGCAGCCGTAAACCAATACAGTGCACATCCTTTCGCCAGAAACTGACAACTGCCTTTCTTGAAACATGACAGTAGAAAGCATTTCATGATCGATCTCCACGAAGAATGTTGCCGACCCTGCATACGACGTTATAATGACTCTACAGTAAAAGAAAGGAAATAGACTGTCTGGGTTAGCTCTTTGTCTACGCCCATGGGCGTAGACATTGTAGACGTTGGGTTTATCACGGAAGTTCAGCTATCAGTTATCCACGATGCAGGTTGACATTTTTAGTCATGCAACAACAAGTATAAGCTTTCAAAAAGAAGAAAAAGTGGTCCATAACAAGTATAAGCTTTCATACGAAAAAGAGGCCCAAAGGGAAGAGCTCTCGCACAGAATTGCTATCACATTTGTACAAGCCGATATTTGCTGTGATATTTGTACAGGCTAATACACTATATACATCTACAACTTTCGACCACGACGGACCACTGCCTATCCTATAAGCTCCCTATCGGGTCTGGTGAGCTAAAAACAAACTTACCTCGGTGTTAGCAAAATTTTGAGGTTAATCTTCGATTAGTCTGTAGGAAATTTGTCTATTTAAGTTCGCCAACAGTTTTCAAGCATTCTATTTCCTAAGATGTTACAAATATATTGAAGTTGCACATGTGCCTTTTTAAAGATGAAAAAGTACTTTCTGACAAAATTACATTTGCAACTTTGGCATTTCAGACCAGTCAGCAGGATCCTGGGTGTAGACTGGCAATTAGAATGTTGCCAAAGACAGTTAATTGTATAAAAAACATTTCTGGGATATAACTCTAGCATTTACACTTAACCCATTTCGTACTGGAAACCCGAAAACGGGTACCCTGGCAAACAGTGCAGGTCCAGATCAGACGCCGCAGAACGCGGCGTCTGATCAGGGCCTTCACTATTTGCAAACAGTTCAGCTATTTTCCAAATGAATTTTAAAGATAACACAGCCTGTCACCCCTAAATTTCGAAATGGATTCCTAGTATATAAGAAGGAAGATTCCATTTGGTGAAAAGGGTTAATACGTGCTAAGCTGTTTGTAAAATCTATACTTGTTTACCCGTAAAAGCTATTCTTGTTTACCCGTGTTGGAGAGTCAATAATCATTGATATAACTGCAACAGTATAGATCCCGATGAGTGAGCTGGATCTGCATTGCTTGCCTAGGTATCTGTATTGGTAATTGGCACGCTGTATGGATTAAATATGGCTTGTCTACAAAATATTAGTAGGAATTTTAGAAATTTTCCAAATGTATTGGTCTAAGAGTTTTTACACCCACATGTTGGGACAATTTCTAAAATACTCTTTTTTTTTTTTTTTTTTCTTTTTTTTTTTGCTGTTGTTGTAATTTTGGTCATTGGACACACTCGTATTTCACACATTTTTGGCAAAACAAACAAACAAACAAAAAAAAACACGCGTTCTCGGTGATACCTGAAGAGGCTGTTTTGGGGGTATAACATTTGTGTATGGATACGGAATATATACATGTATATAGGGGTCACATTATTATATAAATGTCACCGCTGATATGTTCGATCCTTATCGGACGGCGATTGACATTTGATGTACCGATGAAAAATGACCATTCGTACTTAAATAGCCAAAGGTGACTGGTGAAATTCGTTTTATTACAAATTTTAGTACCCTTTATTGGCTGTTCTATCTGTTGCTTCTATACTTACTGAATATATAAATTTAATATTTATATTCATATTCTAAATTTGGACTAGTGTGTGTGTGTGTGTGTACGTGCGTGCGTGTGTGTGTGAATTCGGGTTTAACGTCGCTTTCAACTATTTTTCAGTCATATCACGACGGTGTCTGGTTGCGACAGGGAGCTCAATGCTCACTTTTATAGTGCTGCCTCACTTAAGTATCATGTCCCAGACACATTACATGATACCACACCCAGTCACATTATCCTGACACTGGGTCGACCAGTCCTAGCTCTACCCCGTTAATTTGAGTGCCAAGCGAGGAGCAGCTTGTACCATTTTTAACGACTTTGGTATGTCGCGGCCCGGGATCGAACCCGTGACCTTCCGTTCCCCGGAGCGGACACACTGCCAACTGAGCTATCGGGGCCGGTCAAATTTGGACTAGTTAATTAATTACAGGAAGAAATTTAAATATGTTAAAATATTTAAGTAAATTCAATATCGTGGCATTCTTTCTTTCTCTCTCTCTCTCTCTCTCTCTCTCTCTCTCTCTCTCTCTCTCTCTCTCTCTCTCTCAATATTTTGTTTTCATCCAAATTTATGCAGCTTTGCAGTGGTGGTACATATATATTTTTGCAGTGGTGGTACATTTCCGAAGCGGTGGATATATTTCTGCAAAATCGTGGCATCGTGGATGATGCTTATAAATTGCCAGCATATCCTTTACCACTGACCATCACATCAACAACTCCCATATAATTTCCACAGATATACTCTTATCACGAAAACACGCCTATAATATTTTGACCCCCTTGAACCCCACTTTTATGTAGTAAAACTGGGGTTTCCGGGGGTGTACCTTATTTTTCTTATTTCTGCTCGAAAATATAGATTGTGGGTACTCGTTAGAACCGCCTCATCGGCGGTTCTAACGAGTGCCCACAATTTATATTTTTCATCTTAATTTTTTTTTCAGCGATAAAGGTGGCAATGTATTTGTATAGGCGTATTTGCGTAATGCTTATTTTTGCTCAAAGACATACATCACGATAATCGATGAAGTCCGTGTAATAAACACTTCCTTAAACCCCACCTTATATAGAGAAATCTGGGATGTAGGTGGGGGTATACATTATTTTTTCTGATTTCTGCTCCAAGACATAGGTTGTGGGTACTCGTTAGAACCGACTTTGTGAGGCGGTTCAAACGAGCACCCAAGACCTATGTTTGGAATGAAAAAATTAGAAAAATATTATTGATAATTATCAAGAATGTTACCGTTTTGGAGAAATGAAAGACTGCGCTATGTCTTTCTTTTCTCCTTCCAGTTTCGCATTAACCCCAGGAGGGGGACACAGGCGGTGTACATTGTATACGATTTGCAGCTTGAAAGCATACACAGTAATCATGTAATTACGGTATGCGTCTTTAACCTGCATAGGGGATGACTCTCCCTGCCCAGGGGGCCTGCAGTTAACGACCCGATCCGAAAGACGGGTGCACTTTATGGCATTCATCCTTGCAAATGATGCCAACTGAGCCTTTTCGGACGTCGAGATTTTATCACCGCCACCGGGGATCGAACCGGAGGCCTCTAGCACCAAAAGCACGTGCACTAACCGCTGAGCTATCAATTTCCACGGATGTAATAAATAAAGATAAAGATAAAGAAGCTTTATTTAACGTCGCATATTCGAAACAAATAACATAAGCTCTGTAGAGCTTTTATTGCGACAAACAAAGTATCCTCTAACAAATACTTACCTGCCTTCATTTATCTTCCTAGGACTACCCCTGATAATGCGAGCGTCAGCCAAGGGAGCTCCTAGTACCATTTTTTCACGCCTTAGGTATGGCGCGGCCGGGGATCGAACCCGCGACCTCCCATTCCCGAAGCGGACGCTCTACCACTGAGTTATCGGGGCCGGTATCGGATGTGCTGTTGGTACTCGCTAGACCGCCTCAGTGGAGCGCCCAAAATCTATGTTTGTACCAGAAATAAGAAAGATATCATAAAAATGTTCATCCGAAAAATAAAATGAAAAAAAAAAATGTCAATTTTGGAGATAAGAAAGCATGCATTATACCTCACGATGCTGTTTCCCAAACGGCCGGTTTATCCGGACTCCAGGTCGATCAATCCCACCTATAACGCCCCCGCCACCCAAGTCTGAGCAGCAGGCGGAAAATGGACAGTGTTCCAGCACTTTAAACAACCTTGGTGTGCAGCTACTGTTTGAATTGAGGTTTGAACGTCCCATTCAACCCAATTCAGGTTATTTTGGAGACGTCGCTTCCAATTTTGTGGGACTTTTACCCGACATAGACACCTCAAGCCCTGCCACCCAATGAAACAAAAAGGGTTTATATACATGGACTCGCATCACTTTGCCTGGGTATAGGAAGGCTTAGACCATATCTATCTTTATATACTCCAACACCCTCTTTCGAGTATTATCAGGTATAAGAAAGTTGTTATATTTAAAGGATGTCTATAAATGTAAAGAGTGTCTGTAAATTTAAAGACTTTTTGGTCTGTAGATTTAAACACTTACCAGAGGAATTTACCAAGGAAATCGTGAAAATAATGAAACACGAAAAAAAAAAGCATTCTCATACGTATCCTTCGTCTTCATCCCATTTAAAACGTGCGTTGTTAAAGTCTACATGTATATTATTGTCTATAAATTTCGTTTTAATGATAGAAATAATTAAGAAATAAAACAACACAGTTCCTTCCCTTAGACCACAAATGCCGTGAAACTCCGCAGAAAGGGACGAAATATCTGTCAAAGGTCGAACATAAGATGAGTTTCGCACTGACGTCATTTCGTTTTCGGACATTTTAGTGTTGTAGTCAGTTTGAAACTTTCTTCAATTTTAGTCGTCAGAAAAGCTGTCTGTAGAAGCGAGTGGTCGGTATTTGTTTGTTTGATTTGATGTTTAACGTCCCCGTCAACACTGTAAAGGTCATTTTGGAGATGTTGCTTCCAATTTTGTGGGACTTTTACCCGACATTGAGATGAAATTACATCTCTAGCCCTGTCGCCCAATGAAACCAATATGGTTTATTAGCATGGACGGTCTGCCTCGCACCGCGGTTCCTGGACAGGCTTAGATCCTCTAAGCGGTTTACCAGTACTAGTGTGCGGGCCGGATTCAGCTCTGCGTGGAAGCATCATGCAGCCCATATATTTCTTCAAGCCCCTATGGGCGGGGGCTAGAGTGGTCGGTATGTTGACAAAATTATAAAAGCATTATACAAATTCATTCCTTAGCTCATTTTACATATGAATCTCATTAAAAATCTGTTTTTCTGAGAAATCTTCGATTACGGTTGAAGGAATTTAACTAAATAAAGACAACTATATAATTTGCATTTACCCGTTATTAAATATTCCACAGATAACGGCCAAATTACTATAAATAGCAAAATGTGATTTTTCCGTTTTACCCATTTTATGTGTGTCAGTCTTTAAATTTACAGACTAAAAAGTCTTTAAATTTACAGACAGTCTTTAAATTTATAGACAGTCTTTAAATATAATAGCTTTCTTATAATCTTGAAAAGGTATGTTCGGAGTGCTCATGAAAATCGCCTTGAAGAAATAGGTGGGCTTCACGATGCTTCCACGCGGACCTGAAACTGACCGCACATGAGTACTGGTAAACCGCTTAGAGGATCTAAGCTTGCCCAGACAAAGGGGTGCGAGTCGGACCGTCCATGCTCATAAACCCCATTGGTTTTATTGGGCGACAGGGCTTGAGATGTAATTTCATCTCTCAATGTCGGGTAAAAGTACCACAAAATTGGAAGCAGCGTCTCCAAAATGACCTATACTGTGTTTACGTGGACGTTAAACCACAAATCTAACAAGGCGATTCTCATGAATACACACACCATTCCACCCTCGTTGTGCCAAGTGCTATTCACCATATTTGCATTATCTGCTGGTTCCTAGTCTGAATGTTAGCAGTGTTGGAAAAACAGGTAACCAGACCCCACTGACCTTAAAAGGTCAGGGGGTCTGGTTACCTGTTTTTCCAACATTGACAATGTGCAAGCTGGTAGGCAGCAAATAATGCAAATATAGTGAATCATCTGATCATCACATCCCAGTGGCTCGAACTACCCCATATCTCGGTCAAATTTTGGTATTCGAGCTATTGAAGTTCATTTGTAACAACAGTAGTCTGGCTCCAGACCCTTTCTTTACTTCTTTCTTTGTCTTTTTTTTCTGGAAGGGACATAAAGCTTGCATGGCTTATAGAATTTGGTTTTACTTCAGTCCCTTGACTAGAAAGGGAAAGGTAACTTGAAATTGGATTAAAGAGGAACAGGATTAAATAATGTAAAGAGTGAGATGAGATAGATATAAAACAAAAACGACTGGAGCCAGTCTATAACAACAGTTGCACGATGGAATAAGCATATCTTACCAAAAGATGGAATCATTTTCTTCAGTTTCCTCAGGCACATTCTGTCTTACTGTCATTTTGCACCTTGTGTAATATTTTCACGGTTGGATGAGTATATTACAATAGGTATATAACCTTTGCCTGTTTGTTGAACGTCGCACGTGTATCGAGCTGTGGCAATATATATAGGGTAGGGCCTTTATGCAAAGAATAACCCTTATCCTGCTGAATATTCAGTTTAGTCAACCCCATTTCTGACTTTGAACCAATCGGATTACTTGGTGTAATTTATTCCTACAAATTCATAAACTGAATGTCAAACAGTGTAGATCCTGATCAGAAGCCATCTGATCTGTATCTACACTGTTTGCAAAGAAAAGAGTTGTCGTGAACAGCAGAACAAGAGATCATCGCCTAATAGGTCGGTTTTCGTAAACTTCTCGTGAATTTTCGTCATCTCTTGAATTGTGACCCATTTACCGACCCATACGTAATGAATAACAACATCGACCTGATCGGAAAACGGCGAAGATAAATTATGCATTAAGTCGGGTGCGAAAGTATAGTAATCGAGTTTTCCAGTCTCGGGTCAAATTGCATTAGCTGTACGCCATGTACTGGGACGAAAGGTCAAATTTTCATCCGCACTGTAACATAGCAGCCTGAATGCTTGATTGTATGACACTTTGAGGTTCGCCGCTCAGGTAAATGAAAATACACAGGTAAATGAGGGTCCGTGTGGGAAAATTACAATATTTTCTCGCCGCTGGTCGTGAGTGCGTTTTGGGGAAACCGAACAAGTTATTAAGGCAACGCATAGGCAACAGGGTAAAACATGCCTTTATAATTCTGACTCCCTTGAACCCCAATTTCATATTGTAAAACTGGTGTTTACAGGGATACACCTTTTTTTTCTTATTTCTGCTCTAAAATTAGATTAAGGGTACTCGTTAGAACCGCATCGATGGTGTGGTTCTAACGTGTATCTATGTAATCTACATGCTGAGCATAAATCTATATTTTGAGCAGAAATATGAAAAATATCACAATTTTTCTACTGAAAATTTTCGTGTTTTTTTTTTTTTTCGGCGGTAAAATTATCAATGCGTCTGGATAGGTGCGCTTTCGCACAAATAGTGTTTGCACCATTTAACCCTTTTTGTACCAAATGGAATCTTCCTCCTTATATATAGCCGGAGCCCATTTCTAAATTTTAGGGGTGACGGGTTGTGATATCTTCAAAATTGATTTGGAAAATGGCTGAACTTCCTGCAAATAGTGTAGGCCCTGATGAGACGCCGCGTTCTGCGGCGTCTCATCTGGGCCTGTACTGTTTGCAAAGGTACCCCATTTGGGATTTCCGGTACAAATTGGGTTAATTTTCATCTCGATGCCGGAGAAAAATCCCACAAAATCGGAAGTAGCGTCTCCAAAATGACCTAAACAGTTTTGACGGGGACGTAAAACATCAACACAAACAAACAAATCTCCACTTATTATTTTATATGGAACTCGATTTCCAAATTTGCCGAAATGGCTTTATGAATCGATCATTCAGTTTTAGTAGGGCCCACAGCAAATGACAACCACAGTTGATTTGTTTGTTTGATTTGAGGTTTAACGTCCCCGTCAACACTGTAAAGATCATTTTGGAGACGTTGCTTCCAATTTTGTGGGACTTTTAACCGACATTGAGATGAAATGACATCTCAAGCCCTGTCGCCCAATGAAACCAATAGGGTTTATTAGCATGGACGGCCCGTTTCGTACCGCGGTTCTTGGACAGGCTTAGATCCTCTTAGCGGTTTACCAGTGCTAGTGTGCGGGCCGGATTCAGCTCTGGGTGGAAGCATCATGCAGCCCATATATTTCTTCAGGCCCCTATGGGCGGGGGCCGACAACCACAGTTGAAGGCAACAGGACCAGTTACTGTCTGTTACCAACTTTGGGGATTTTTACTGTTTCAAAATAGTGTCTATGTCGGAAACTAAATTGTCATGAATGATTTTTTTTTTCTTCCTTCAAGTATCAATAGGATGCACTCGTAACTTGTATTGAATTCCAGCATATATCGTAAAAATGAATCACAACTTTTCCGTTTTGCTACAACTTAAAGTGGCATATTAAATGAATTAAAAATACAATAATAACTTACAAAACAAACCCAGCAGATACATGACGTAATTGTGACGTCACATCAATGTCGGTGCAACGTCGTGGCGTTTATGCAACGTCAAATCTACGCTGCACCGTCGGTGTTTTGATATTGCCCTAGCGACATGTGTCTGCTGGGAGAGTCGAGAATCATGAACTTCGCCAAACATTTTCGAAATCTAACCGCCGTCATAGCCACTAAATTTCTGAACCTGATAAATCTTTGAAAACACTTCTTCCACAGGATTTTTAGAACCTGGTTGCCGCTTCGCCGGGCAAGAAAAAAACTTAGACTTCAAGATTGTCATTTGGGGAGGCAAATCGTCAGCTTTACGGTCTCGGATTCCGCTTTACAGCTCCGCAAGCGCGTCGCCATCGTAAACCGCCGATTTACCTCCCCAAATAACAATTTTGCATAAAGCTATCCCCTAAAAGTTAAGATCAAAGAGCACAACCATCTTAAGGGGAATGGATACATCTTCAGGGGAGGTTACTCCTGCAAGAGTATTTTGCCTCCTATGTCAATAGGGGTCATCTCTTAAGAATTTGCGAACAGGAAGTCCCGAAAGTTGTGTCCCTTTGAAAAATGGTGGAAAAATCTGTAAGCTGTATCCATTCCCCTTAAGTCGAATGAAGGCGCACAAAAAATGCGGCAACTATATAAACCCATTTGGGTAGATAAATCGCCGGTTTCACGGTGGAAAATTTCGTTTTACGGCGACGCGTCAGCGAAGCCGTAAAACGGATTTGCGACCGTAAAACCGACGATTTACCTCCCCAAAATGACAATTTTCAATACAGTTATCCCTATTCTAATTCACTTGTTTTGTTTAAAAAAAACATGGTTCTTTTTACCCTAAACGGCAAGCGCAGTGAGCTGCGTAAAACAATTGAAAAACGTCGTGATTTCCGACAGTATATCGTAGATTTTACCTGTGCGCGTGGCTGTTTGAAGCCATTTAAGAAATGAGTTTTATTTTTCTGCTGTTCATGAAAGTATGAACGCAGAGGGTCGCCTGCAAAGTAAATGAACATCATGTAAACTTTGCTAGCGACCCGCTGTCGTTCATACTTTCATGAACAGCAGAAAAATTAAGTTTATGTCTTATATTTTCATTCTTTGGTCCTCATCACTGGGCGAAAAAAATGCTTATAGGGCAAACTTTTCAAGCTGAAAAACATTTACACGCTGTTTTTTCTACATAGAGCGGAACAGCGTTGACGTCGCCAACGCCCAATCAGATCGTAGAGAACCATGGTTTAGACTGACGTTACTTGACGTCACTAAAATCATGTGACTCGATGCGTTCATCACTGGTTTGGAGCGTACAGTACACTTAACCCGGATGTTCCGATCTGTATAGTGGACAGATCCTTGTCTTTTGTTATGACCTTGAAGGTGTATGTGTGTGGTCTGTCTTCTATATTTGTATATTTATGTTTTGGACATAAACAACTTGGTAAGTGTGTTTTATTTATTTTGTTTTCCATACTGACCATCTTTGGGCGCGGCAAGATGTCGTTTTCTATGCTTTTAATCTATTTTTCAGCTGCAAATCACTAGTGTATGTAAGAATCACACCTTACCTGTGACCAGAAAATCGACCAATTGAGAGCTTTAGTCGAAAGAAAAATATATTTTAAGACAGTTTTAAGATAGATTAATAATCTATCATGAGTTATACTAAAAATAAGTGCCTCTAGAATTCCATACGATATCACACGAAGAGCAAGACTGACCATCCCAAATAATTTCTGACTATATGGTATGTCTCATATTTACTGTATAACTTGTCTAAGATGCTTTGTTTTGACTGTATGGGATGTCGCTTTTAATGTGTGTAAGTTATTCAAAGGTACATTGCAATATTTGTTTATGCAATAAGATGATAATGCTTAAACAATAGCAATTCTACGTAAAAATATTAATTACCTATAAATTCCCGAAATCTTGGAGAAATTGCATGTGCTGTGTGCTGCATATCATTGAACCTTTAGAGCACTACAGACTAGAGGTCTTAACCACTCGGCCAAATGAGCCAGCCTTCGAGGAAGGTCTTCAGGTGCTAAATATTTAACAAAATGAGTCGCATCGTCACGCGTCTCTCTTCATCCACAGGACGCATAGCAAATACTCTGATCAGACTGCACGGAAATGCAATATGATTAGTAACGGACTATTTGTTCAAGCCATATACACGTAAATTTATACAAAGAAATGAAGAGCTGTGGACCAGTCTGTGAAAGATAATTTCCTTTTCATCCCCCGACCGAATAGATTCGGGGGATATAGCGATCGGCTTGGCATCCGGTCGTCCATATATTGATGATACTTGGCACAATGGTAAACAATGTTGAGACGGCGTGTCATGCGCAAGAACCACAACCCTGGGTACCATGGTATTTCAGTTATCTCCTCTTCCAATAAAATAGAATGACTATCTTGTGATGTCTATAACTCCAATATCCTTCGAGATATATTGATGATACTTGACAAAATTGTAAACAATGTTGAGACGGCATGTCATGGGCAATAACAACAACCCTTGGTGCCATGGTTTTTTAGTTATCTCCCCTTCGAAAAAAAATAGAATGACTATCTTGGAATCGCCATAACTTCTATACCCTTCGAGATATATTGATTAAACTTTGTGCAATTGTTCACAAGGTTGAAGCAGCATGTCATGCGCAAGAACCAAAACTCTTCGTGCCATGCCATTTGAGTTATCTCCTCTTCCAAAAAAAATAGAATTGTTATCTTGTGATCGCTATTTCTCAAATACCCTTAGTGATATATTGATGAAACTTGGCACAATTGTTCACAAGGTTGAAGCAGAATGTTAAGCTCAAGGACCACAACTCTTGGTGCCATGGCATTTGAATTATCTCTCTTCCAATAAAATAGAATAACTATCTTGTGATCGCCATATCTCCCATACTCTTGGAGGCATGTTGATAGAACTTGGTTCAGTTGTACATGAGGTTAAGCAGGCGTGTCATGTGCAAGAACCACAGCTCTTGGTGCCATGGCATTTCAATTATCCCCATTCCAATAAAAATAGGATGATTATCTTTTGAGCTCCATATCTCCAATATTTTTTTCGAGACATGTTGATAGTACTTGGTACAGTTGTACATGAGGTTAAGCAGGCGTGTCATATGCAAGAACCGCGACTCTTGGTGTACTGGTTTCTTGAGTTACCTTCCCTGACAAAACAACATTGTGATGGCCATAACTTCAAAACCCTTTGAGGTATATTGATGATACTTGGCATGTTTGTTCACATGGTTGAGACAGCATGTCATTCACAAGGCCCACAACTCTGGGTGTCATGGTTATTATTGTATTTGAGTTATCTCCCCCTCCAATAAAATTGTATAACTATCTTGTGATCGCCGTATCTTCAACAGTCTTCGAGTGATGTTGATTGTTTAAGTTATGCAAGCATGTCACGGGCAAGAACCACGACTCTTGGTGCACTGGTTTGTGAGTAACCTCCCCTGACAAAATTTTGTGGGCCCTAGCTCAGAAACCCTTTGAGATATGTGGATAATACTTGGCAAGATTGAGACAGCATGTCACGCGCTGGAACCACAACTCTAGTGCGATGGTATTTGGGTCATATCCCCTTCTAATAAAATCATATACTCTGAGACATAATGATGGGACTTGGTATAGTTGTACGTGAGGCTAGGCAGGTGTTTCATGTGTGAAAATCATGACTCTGGGTACACTTTTTTTTTAGTTATTTCCCCAAACAATATAATTTTGTGATGACCATAACTTGGATACCCTGTGAGATATATTGATGGTATTTGGCACAGTTTTTGACAAGGTTGAAACAGTGTGTCATGCCAAAGAATCACCAACCGGGTCCACCACGAACGACTAATTCATCACGTCTGAAATTAGTGAAAGAAACAAAATTGGACTATTTCAACTTGAGCATAACAAAACAAAAACTCATCTATGCGTCCAGCAAAGACTAATCTCAGTCTGAGCATCTGCCCAGTCTGAACAGTGTGAAAAAAGTGAACAAGAGGCCCATGGGCCACTACGCTCACCAGAGGTATACAGGCTTTGTGACCTTCTTGGTCATGTGACAACAAAAGGCTACCATGCAATCAGTAAAATCCACTGTCTTGCCTTTTTTCCATACAATTGTCAATGTGACCAAATTTGACCGTAACGTAAAAACAAGGTCACCAAAAGGTCATCATTTAAAGAAAATTGGTAGGGTCCGAGCCCCCGATGCTGCATACCAAGTTTCAAGGTCACCGGCCATTTGGTTCCTTTAAAGGGTTTTTACCATATATGGGCATTGCAGCCATATTGGTCATTTGACCCAGTCCTTACGAACATACTTTCATTTCCCCTTCCCATAGAGGCTCCACATGTAATTTGGATTCAATCGACCCAGCAGTTTAAGTTGAGAAGAAGATATAAATACTCAATCTGAGCCTTCCCGGACAAGGGTCAGTAAATGACCTTTACCTTCGGAACTGACAAAATTCCATTCAGCTGAGTGCAAATATCATTTCTGATGCCACTAGCTACCATGCTATCATAAAAATCCACTGTTTTGCTTTTTTCCATACAAATATCTAAGTGACCATATTTGACCTTGACATAAAACTGGTCAAATTAAACCAAAGATCATCATTAGAACAAACTTGGTAAGGACCATGTCCCCGATGCTGCATACCAAGTTTCAAGAACATCGGCGGTTCGGTTCTTGAGAGGAAGATTTTTAAAGTTTTTTACCATATATGGGCATGGCGGCCATATTTGTCATGTGACCCAGTCGGCACGAACAAACTTTCGTTCCCCCTTCCAACAGAGGCTCCACATGTAATTTGGATTCAATCGACCAAGCAGTTTTAGTTGAGAAGAAGATAAAAATACTCAATCTGAGCCTTCCCGGACAAAGCTCAGTAAATGACCTTGACCTTCGGAACTGACAAAATTCCATTCAGCTGATTGCCACTATCATTTCTGATGCCACTAGCTACCATGCAATCATAAAAATCCACTGTTTTGCCTTTTTTCCATACAAATGTCTAAGTGACCATATTTGACCTTGCAATGAAACAGGTCAGGGTCAACCAAAGGTCTTGATTTGAACAAGCTTAGTAGGGCCCAAGTCCCCAATGCTGCATACCAAATTTCAAGGTCATCGGCTATTTGGTTCCTGAGAAGAAGATTTTTAAAAGTTTTTACCATATATGGAAATGGCAGCCATTCTGGTTATGTGACCCAGTCCTTACGAACAAACATTCGTTCCCCATTCCCATTGAGCTCCACATTTAATTTGGTTTCAAACTACCAAGCAGTTTAATTTGAGAAGAAGATAACAATACTGAATCTGAGCCTTCCAGGACAAAGGTCAGTAAATGACCTTGACCTTTGGAATTGATAAACTTCTATTCAACTGATTGCAAATATCATTTCTGATGCCACAGGCTACCATGCAATCAGAAAAATCCACTGTTTTGCCCTTTTTCCATATAAATGCCAAATTGACCAAATTTGACCTTGAAGTAAAACAGGTCAAGGTCAATCGAAGGTCATCATTTGAACAAACTTGGTAGAGCCAGAGTCCCCGATGCCGCATACCAGGTTTTAAGGTCATCGGCAATTTGGCTCCTGAGAAGAAGATTTTTAAAGGTTTTTACCATATATGGGCATTGCAGCCATATTGGTCATTTGACCCAGTCCTTACGAACATACTTTCATTTCCCCTTCCCATAGAGGCTCCACATGTAATTTGGATTCAATCGACCCAGCAGTTTAAGTTGAGAAGAAGATATAAATACTCAATCTGAGCCTTCCCGGACAAGGGTCAGTAAATGACCTTTACCTTCGGAACTGACAAAATTCCATTCAGCTGAGTGCAAATATCATTTCTGATGCCACTAGCTACCATGCTATCATAAAAATCCACTGTTTTGCTTTTTTCCATACAAATATCTAAGTGACCATATTTGACCTTGACATAAAACTGGTCAAATTAAACCAAAGATCATCATTAGAACAAACTTGGTAAGGACCATGTCCCCGATGCTGCATACCAAGTTTCAAGAACATCGGCGGTTCGGTTCTTGAGAGGAAGATTTTTAAAGTTTTTTACCATATATGGGCATGGCGGCCATATTTGTCATGTGACCCAGTCGGCACGAACAAACTTTCGTTCCCCCTTCCAACAGAGGCTCCACATGTAATTTGGATTCAATCGACCAAGCAGTTTTAGTTGAGAAGAAGATAAAAATACTCAATCTGAGCCTTCCCGGACAAAGCTCAGTAAATGACCTTGACCTTCGGAACTGACAAAATTCCATTCAGCTGATTGCCACTATCATTTCTGATGCCACTAGCTACCATGCAATCATAAAAATCCACTGTTTTGCCTTTTTTCCATACAAATGTCTAAGTGACCATATTTGACCTTGCAATGAAACAGGTCAGGGTCAACCAAAGGTCTTGATTTGAACAAGCTTAGTAGGGCCCAAGTCCCCAATGCTGCATACCAAATTTCAAGGTCATCGGCTATTTGGTTCCTGAGAAGAAGATTTTTAAAAGTTTTTATCATATATGGAAATGGCAGCCATTCTGGTTATGTGACCCAGTCCTTACGAACAAACATTCGTTCCCCATTCCCATTGAGCTCCACATGTAATTTGGTTTCAAACTACCAAGCAGTTTAATTTGAGAAGAAGATAACAATACTGAATCTGAGCCTTCCAGGACAAAGGTCAGTAAATGACCTTGACCTTTGGAATTGATAAACTTCTATTCAACTGATTGCAAATATCATTTCTAATGCCACAGGCTACCATGCAATCAGAAAAATCCACTGTTTTGCCCTTTTTCCATATAAATGCCAAATTGACCAAATTTGACCTTGAAGTAAAACAGGTCAAGGTCAATCGAAGGTCATCATTTGAACAAACTTGGTAGAGCCAGAGTCCCCGATGCCGCATACCAGGTTTTAAGGTCATCGGCAATTTGGCTCCTGAGAAGAAGATTTTTAAAGGTTTTTACAATATATGGGCATGGCGGCCATTTTTGTCATGTGACCCAGTCCTTACGAACAACTTTCGTTCCCCCTTCCCATAGAGGCTCCACATGTAATTTTGTTTCAAACTACCCAGCAGTTTAAGTTGAGAAGAAGATAAAATTACTGAATCTTAGCCTTCCAGGACAAAGGTCAGTAAATGACCTTGACCGTTGGAATTGATAAACTTCCATTCAGCTGATTACAAATATCATTTCTGATGCCACAGGTTACTATGCAATCAGAAAAATACACTGTTTTGCCCTATTTCCATACAAATGTCTAAGTGACCAAATTTGACCTTGACGTAAAACAGGCCAAGATCAACCAAAGTTCATCATTTGAATAAACTTCGTAGGGCCCGAGTCTCCGGTGCTGCATGCCAAGTTTCAAGGTCTGCCGCCGTTTGGTTCCTGAGAAGAAGATTTTTAAAGGTTTTTACCATATATGGACATGGCGGCCATCTTGGTCATGTGACCAAGATCTCATGAACAAACTTTCTTTTCCCCCAACCCATAGAGAACCCACATGTAATTTGGTTTCAATTGGCCAAGCAGTTTCTGAGGAGAAGTCATTTGAAAATGTTGACCCGGACGTTGACGCGGACGTAGACGTGGACGCCGACGTGCCTATACCAGAAGCTCCCCCGGAGCCCTCGGCTCTGGTGAGCTAAAAGAACTCGAGTGGTAAACTACCCACCAAGTGCACAGCGAAGAATCTTATCAGACTGGGTGGATGCGCAAGCTGATCTGAATCTTCGTTGGGCGCAGTCATTTTGTCATATTTTGTGTTTCATCTGAGACAGTTTGAAGAACCCGATGAAGAACGTGTGTATATGCCAAGTTTTCACATTTCAGAAACAAAATAGCTAACGTATTTAAATGTTATCCAATCGCTCTATAGTATTATCAGGACACACAATATACTATGATCGTAACACGACATACATTGCTGAGAAATCAGTTTTGCGACATGCGATACAAACCAGTTTTTGACCCCTCTATCGTTTTCTTTGAAAATAATTGCCCTTATATGGCAAGATGTTTAGTACTATCAATAAAAGCTGACCCGAAAAACATCATAAATAGTTAAAATGCATTAGCAGTCGTTTCATGTAAGGTTTGTGGCAAAGCTTGATTAAATTGTACCGGTGCAGCGTTTGAAATCCAAAGTAGGATAATGATTTTCTAGAAACAAATGTGAAAATAAACGAAATCATAGCAACAAACAGAAAATCAAGGTAGCATGTCGAAAAGACTTTAGTTATGCTTCCCAAACTACTGCTATGAAGTTGAAATTCTAATGATTAATAATTTCAAAACACAAAAATAAACATTCTGTAACATACCCGACATATCGGAACAAGGATCTGTCCACTATACAGATCGGAACATCCGGGTTAAGTGTACTGTACGCTCCCAACCAGTGTTCATGGAAATATGTTTTTCTATACAATCCTGGGCCAAAGTGTCAGAAAATCGGTTCTGAGAACCTGTAATTAAACTTAGGAGCCATTGCAAAATAATTAGCTATAACTACCTGTCAAACAGCATGCTACAGAATCTGGCATGAGGGCAATGTAATTAATAACCTTGTGACCTGGTGCAAGCCACCCTAACATTACACATTATCAGACTCATTTTATGTGCGTTCTACGGCATATGAAGATTAGATCGATACAAAGAATGGTTAACCATAATGTTTAACTGTATGTGAGTTAATCAGTGTTACAATACACTTTTCAAAATGTGTAAAAAAGAAGTGAAGACTTGAGAAGCTCTGAACTGTGTCTCCAAAGAAGGTATGTTATATCGTATGACCGTCCATGCTTATACACCCTATAATTGGTTTCATTAGGCGGCAGGGCTTGAGATGTCATTTCCTCTCAATGTCGGATTAAAGTCCCACAAAATTGGAAGCAATGTCTCCAAAATGCCTTATACAGTGTTGATGGGGACGTTAAACCTCAAATCAAACTAAACAAAATCCACCTTATACATGTATATAGCAGGACTCCATTTAGAAATTTAGGGGTGTCAGATTGTGTTTTCTGCAAAAACTATTCGGAAAATAGCTGAACTTTTTGCAAACAGTGTAGGCCCTGATCACACGCTGCATTCTGCGGCGTCTGATCTGGGCCTGCACTGTTTGCAATGGATACCCGTTATCAAATACTTACATTGTTTTAGTTTGGAAGAGAATATAAGAATCCTATATGGGCGTGAGGGGTGGATTGAAAAATCCGTCCAAAGGGTTACTGTCCGGCATCACGAGGCTTGCCGAGTGATGCCGGACAGTGATCCCGAGGGACTGATTTTTCTATTGACCCCTCACACCCATTTAGGATTCTTTTTCTTGCACACCTTCCATTTCTTAGGTCGGATTGTAATGCTGCAGTCACTTCGGTTACCGACGTCCGCCATATTGTGATGACACCACAGGAATGTTTAGTGACGTCACGTAACGTGCATGACGTCACGACGGCGCATACGAGGTCGTATTCAACCAGTACATTATCAAACACGCGGGAATATTCGATACTGGGTCGGAACACCAGGGTCAGAACATAAATTTCTATCCCAGGGTAAAATCACGGATTTCCTTGTCTGGTGTGCAAGAAATTCTGATCTAACCCTGTTGTTCTTACCCAAAATCGAATATTATTCCAAGTTTGAAAAATGTAATAGTTGAATTTGACTTCATAATGCACCGTCGTTTATGGGGCACCCTTTTACTAGTTATTCCCTATTTATAGATATCCCTAATTATTTATGAATATCCAGAATTCGAATTATTAATATCCATAATTCAAACTATGGATATCCATAAATTGATCTGAATTATGGATATCCATCAATCGAGTTCAGGATATCCATTATTCGCTTTATGGATATCTTTAATTAGAATTATGGATATCCATGAATCAGTCAAAGTGGGGAAATCCTTTACTCGAATTATAGATATACCCATAAATCGAATAATGGATATGGATCAATAATTCGATTTATGGATGTCCATAATTCAGAACGATTTATGGATATCCATAATTCGAATTATAGATACCTTTAATTACAATAATGCATATACATAATTTGGTTCATTTATGGATATCCATATATCGATTTATGGATATCCATAATTCGTCTTGGCAAATAAATACAATAAATAATGACTGAAACCAAAAGCTTTTGCTGTGAATTATGGATATCCCGGCATAATTCGAATTACGGCTATCCATAATTCAGCCTTATTTATAGATATCCATAATTCGATTTATAGATATCCATAATTCTAATTATGAATATCCATAAATCAGCGGAATAATAGATATCCATATTGATATGCATAATTGGAATTAGTGATATCCTCAATTCGAATTATGGATATCCATAAATCGAATCATGGATATCTATAAATATGGATTAAATAGTAAGTCGTTAAGGTTGACGTCACAGCATGTGGCTACTGTGTTTGCTTAGAATACTTGAATTTAAGGGTTAAACGAACAGGTCGATTCTCAGTTCTTGACTATTTTTCCAACGTATACTCCACATGGCCCCCGCCGATAGGGGCTTGAAGAAGTATATGGGCTGCATGATGCTTCCACGCAGAGCTGAATCCGGCCCGCACACTAGTACTGGTTAACCACTGGTTAACCGCTGAGAGGATCTAAGCCTGTCCAGGAACCGCGGTGCGAGGCGGACCGTCCATGCTAATAAACCCTATTGGTTTCATTGGGTGACAGGGCTTGAGAAGTCATTTCATCTCAATGTCGGGTCAACGTCCCACTAAATTGGAAGCAACGTCTCCATAGTGACCTTTACAGTGTTGACGAGGACGTTAATCATCAAATCAAACAGACAAACAAATATCAGCGTGGGGCTCAACGGGTCAAAATTATATAGGCATACTTGCTGATGACCATTAAAACCTCATGATCAATATCGATATTTTTCTTTGACTGTTCTGCACCCCGACCCCCACCCCCAACACACTAATTATACCCATTTTGTACCAAATGGAATCTTCTTCTCTATATATTGCAGGAGTCCATTTCAAAATTTGGGGATGACACTTTTTATTGTCGCGTCTGCTATTAGCATGGCGCGATATAGGCGCCCGGTTTTCCGTCCGTTCGTTCGTTCGTCGAGGCGTCAACATTTGCGACCACCCTAGCGTTCACCCTAATGGTCAAGTTTATTTCTTAAGAACTATAAGAGCTTCATTAATGATACCTGGTACAAACTTGTGTCTGGGAATGACAACTTACACGCAAGCATCCATATTTGACCTTGACCTACATGTCATGGTTTACTGACTTTGTAAAATATTGCGACCACCCTAGCGTTCACCCTAATGGTCAAGTTTATTTCTCAAGAACTATTAGAGCTTCATTAATGATACTTCATACAAACTCGTGTCGTGTCTGGGGATGGCAACTTACATGCAAGCATCCATATTTCACCTTGACCTACATTTCATGGTTCACTGACTTTGTAAAATATTGCGTTTACATTAGCTTTACCACGGGGGTAATACCATTTTCTATACCAGTGTTGTCGACCGAGCCGGTACTGTGTAAAGCTGCTGACGACCGAGAAATACGGTTTTCGACCGAGCAGTACGGATGTCGACAGAGGAGGGTAGTTCGTTGTAAATGTGTTATTTTTGTGTATGTCTGTCCCTTTTTGTGGTGTCAAATCGATTGTGAAATAGTTTGCTGTTGTTTCAAGTGTTTTGGAAGTCTGACTAATAGCCTGTTTTGACGCTGAGTGGAAATAAACGGAAAAATATATAAAATAAGTACTTCCGGGGAAAGGCGTGGCTGTTATTCAGTGTCATGGAATATCGAGGACGAAATGATGCAGATACATCATTAATACATAGGCGATAACCTTTTATTTGTGTGTCAACATGTCTTTATATGCATCTGTGGAACTGTTTATAGTTTCATCGATACGGCTGTCGATGAAGTGAAAGTTTGCGGGGTACAGTTGTCGACGTTACTGGGTGCGGATGTCGATGATTCAACGAGAGTGTAAGGGACAGATTTACTGGAAATTAACCCCAGTTAAACAATAAAATAACTGTTGTATTCTTCGTCAGGCTTTGTTTGTTTGTTTGAAATGGCTAATTGATAATAAACTATCGTTGCTTTGTTTTGTTTGTTTGATTTGAGTTTTAACGTCCCCGTCAACACTGTAAAGATCATTTTGGAGACGTTTCTTCCAATTTTGTGGGCGAAAACCTGAGTACCCGGAGAAAAACCACCTGACCTTCAGTTGCAGAACTTGGCATCTCACATTTGACCCGAGCGAGGCTCGAACCACAGCGGTGAAAGACCTAATGATCAAGAGTCAACGCTCTTAACCACTAGGCCACGGAGGCCCGTCACCAATGATATTGGTCATTAGGTTTTTAGCTCACCCTAGCCGCAAGCTCAGCAAGTGAGTATACTCAAGCCCCGGCATCCGTCGTCCGTTCACATTCTGCAAACATCTCATCCATCACGAAAGCACGCCTATGTAATAGTAACCCCCGTAAACCCCACTTTTGTATAGTAAAACTGGGGTTTACAGGCGTTTATATTATTTTTCTAATTTCAGCAAAAACAGATTGTGGGTATTCGTTAGAACCGCCTCGTCGAGGCTATTCTAACGAGTGCCCTCAATCTATATTTAGAGCAGAAATAAGCAAAATTCAGTATTTTCATGCGAAAAATTTCATATTGAATGGCGTGTTTATGGGGCGCCGTTTTACTATTTATTCCGTATTTATGGATATCCATTATTATTTATGGATATCCATAATTATTTATGGATATCTATAATTCGAATTATGGATATCCATAATTCGAATTATGGATATCCATAAATCGATGTGAATTAATGATATACATAAATCGAATAATGGATATCCATTATTCGATTTATTGATATCCATAAATCGAATTATGGATATCCATTATTCGGCTGATTTATGGATATCCATAAATCAAATTTAGGATATCCATAAATCGAATTATGGATATCCATAAATCGATTTATGGATATCATTAATTTAGATCGAAATATGGATATCCATTAATCGAATTATGGATATCCTTAATTCGAATTATGGATATCCATTATTCGGCTGTTTTATGGATATCTATAAATCGAATTATGGATATCCATAATTCTCCTCTGCAAATAAACCTAATTAATAATGACTGCTTCCTTTGCAAAACAAAACAAAAAAAAACAAGAGGGCCATGATGGCCCTGGATCGCTCACCTGATCCATAGAGTAATAAGTGGGCCCCGGGGAGTGCCATTATTGACACCAGGGCTATAACGTGCATAATGTTGAGGGACGTCTAAAAAGGTGAAGGTTCATACCAAATATCAACAAAGGCTATAATTTGAACAATCTTGGCAAAGGTCCAATAGATGAAGGTACACACCAAATATCAAAGACCTGGGCCTTGCAGTTTCAGAGAAGATTTTTTTAAGATATTCCCTACATAAGCCTATGTAAAACCAAATTGCCCAGGGGCGGGGCTACTTTTGGCCTCAGGGCTATAATTTAAACAATCTTGATTGAGGTCCACTAGATGAAGCTTCAAACCAAATAACCAAGACCTGGGCCTTGCTGTTTCAGAGAAGAATATTTTTCAAAGATTTTCTCTATATGAGTCTATGTAAAACCAAAGGGCCCTGGGGCGGGGGCATTTGTGGCCAGAGGGCTATAATTTGAACAATTTTGGTAGAGGTCCACCAGATAAGGCTCCATACCAAAATATCAAAGACATGGGCCTTGGGGTTTCAGAGAAGAAGATTTTGATTTTCCCTATATAGAATATGTAAAACCAAAGGGTTCCGGGGCGGGGGCATTTTTGGCCCCAGCACTATAACCTGAACAATCTTGGTAGGGGTCCACTAGATGAAGCTTCATTCCAAATAGCAAAGACCTGGGCCTTGTGGTTTCAGAGAAGAAAATTTTTAAAGATTTTCCCTATATACATGTAAGCCTATGTAAAACCAAAGGGCCCTGGGGCGGGGGCATTTTTGGCCCCAGCACTATAATTCGAACAATCTTGGTAGGGTTCCACTTGATGAAGCTTCTTACCAAATATCGAAGACCGGGGCCTTGTGGTTTCAGAGAAGAAGATTTTTAAAGATTTTCCCTATATAAGCCCATGTAAAACCAAAGAGCCCCAGGGCGGGGGCATTTTTGGCCCCGGCACTATAATTTGAACAATCTTGGTAGGGGTCCACTAGATGAAGCTTCATACCAAATATCAAAGACCTGGGCCTTGTGGTTTCAGAGAAGAAGATTTTTCAAGATTTTCCCAATATAAGCCCATGTAAAGCCAAAGGGCCCCGGGGCGGGGGCATTTTTGGCCCCAGCACTATAATTTGAACAATCTTGGAAGGGGTCGACTAGATGAAGCTTCATACCAAATATTAAAGACCTGGGCCTTGTGGTTTCAGAGAAGAAGATTTTTTAAGTTTTCGGTGAAAAAAATCTATTTTTTGCTCCTGTGACCTAGATGTGAAACGGACCGGAACCATTTGAACAACTTTGAAAGGGGACCACCTAAGGATCATTCCTTTGAAGTTTGGTCAAAATCCGATCAGTGGTTTAGGAGGAGATGTCGTTTGAAGAAATTGTTTACGCACGGATGACAGACAAAAAGTGATCCTAATATAAAACACAAGAGGGCCATGATGGCCCTGGATCGCTCACCTGATCCATAGTGTAACAAGTGGGCCCCAGAGAGGGCCATTATTGGCCCCAGGGCTTTAATGTGCATAATGTTGAGGGAGGACTTAAAGGTGAAGCTTCATACCAAACATCAACAAAGGCTATAATTTGAACAATCTTGGCAAAGGTCCACTAGATGAAGCTACACATCAAATATCAAAGACCTGGGCCTTGCGGTTTCAGAGAAGAAGATTTTTTTTTAAAGATATTCCCTACATAAACCTATGCAAAACCAAATGGCCCCGGGGCTATATAAATCTATGTAAAAACCAAAGGGCCTTGGGGTGGGGGCATTTTTGGCCCAAGGGCTATTATTTGAACAATCTTGGTAGAGGTCCATTAGATGAAGCTTCATACCGAATTTCAAAGTCCTGGGCCTTGTGGTTTCAGAGAAGAAAATTTTTAAAGATTATCCCCAAATAAGCCTATGTAAAACCAAAGGGCCCCGGGGCGGGGCCACTTTTGGCCCCAGCACTATAATTTGAATCATCTTGGTAGGGGTCCTTTAGAAGAAGCTTCATACCAAATATAAAAGACCTAGGACTTGTGGTTTCAGAGAAGATTTTTAAAGATTTTCCCTATATAAGTCTATTTAAAACCAAAAGGCCCCAGAGCAGGGGCATTTTTGGCCCAAGGGCTATAATTTGATAATTTGAATCATCTTGGTAGGGGTCCTTTAGAAGAAGCTTCATACCAAATATCAAAGTCCTGGGCCTTGTGGTTTCAGAGAAGAAAATTTTTAAAGATTTTCCCTATATAAGCCTATGTAAAACCAAAGGGCCCCGGGGCGGGGGCATTTTTTGCCCCAGCACTATAATTTGAACAATCTTGGTAGGGGTCAACTAGATGAAGCTTCATACCAAATATAAAAGACCTAGGCCTTGTGGTTTCAGAGAAAAAGATTTTTAAAGATTTTCCCTATATAAGTCTACGTAAAACCAAAGGGCCCCAGGGCGGGGGTATTTTTGGCCCAAGGGCTATAAATTGAACATTCTTGGTAGAGGTCAATTGGATGAAGCTTCATTCTAAATATCAAAGTCCTGGGCCTTGCGGTTTCAGAGAAGAAGATTTTTAACGATTTTGGCCTATATAAGCCTATGTAAAACCAAAGGGCCCCGGGACAGGGGCATTTTTTGCCCCAGCACTATAATTTGAACAATCTTGGTAGATGTCAACTAGATGAAGCTTCATACCAAATATCAAAGTCCTGGGCCTTGTGGTTTCAGAGAAGAAGATTTTTAAAGATTTTCCCTATATAAGCCAATGTAAAACCAAAGGGCCCAGGGGGGGGGGGTCATTTTTGGCCCCAGCACTATAATTTGAACAATCTTGGTAGGGGTCAACTAGATGAAGCTTCATATCAAATATCAAAGACCTGGGCCTTGCGGTTTCAGAGAAGAAGTTTTTTAAAAGATTTTCCCTATATAAGCCAATGTAAAACCAAAGGGCCCCGTGGCGGGGGCATTTTTTGTCCTAGCACTATAATTTGAACAATCTTGGTAGGGGTCCACTAGATGAAGCTTCATACCAAATATCAAAGTCCTGGGCCTTGTGGTTTCAGAGAAGAAGATTTTTAAAGATTTTCCCTATATAAGCCTATGTAAAACCAAAGGGCCCCGGGGCGGGGGCATTTTTGGCCCCGGCACTATAATTTGAACAATCTTGGTAGGGGTCCACTAGATGAAGCTTCATACCAAATATCAAAGACCTGGGCCTTGTGGTTTCAGAGAAGAAGATTTTTAAAGATTTTCCCTATATAAGCCAATGTAAAACCAAAGGGCCCCGTGGCGGGGGCATTTTTTGTCCCAGCACTATAATTTGAACAATCTTGGTAGGGGTCCACTAGATGAAGCTTCATACCAAATATCAAAGTCCTGGGCCTTGTGGTTTCAGAGAAGAAGATTTTTAAAGATTTTCCCTATATAAGCCTATGTAAAACCAAAGGGCCCCGGGGCGGGGGCATTTTTGGCCCCGGCACTATAATTTGAACAATCTTGGTAGGGGTCCACTAGATGAAGCTTCATACCAAATATCAAAGTCCTGGGCCTTGTGGTTTCAGAGAAGAAGATTTTTAAAGATTTTCCCTATATAAGCCTATGTAAAACCAAAGGGCCCCGGGGCGGGGGCATTTTTGGCCCCGGCACTATAATTTGAACAATCTTGGTAGGGGTCCACTAGATGAAGCTTCATACCAAATATCAAAGACCTCGGCCTTGTGGTTTCAGAGAAGAAGATTTTTAAAGATTTTCCCTATATAAGCCAATGTAAAACCAAAGGGCCCCGTGGCGGGGGCATTTTTTGTCCCAGCACTATAATTTGAACAATCTTGGTAGGGGTCCACTAGATGAAGCTTCAGACCAAATATCAAAGTCCTGGGCCTTGTGGTTTCAAAGAAGAAGATTTTTAAAGATTTTCCCTATATAAGCCTATGTAAAACCAAAGGGCCCCGGGGCGGGGGCATTTTTGGCCCCAGCACAAAAATTTGAACAATCTTGGTAGGGGTCCACTAGATGAAGCTTCATACCAAATATCAAAGACCTGGGCCTTGTGGTTTCAGAGAAGAAGATTTTTTAAGTTTTTGGTGAAAAAAGTCTATTTTTGGCCCCAAAAACCTACATGTGCAATGGACCGGAACCATTTGAACAACTTTGAAAGGGGACCACCTAAGGATCATTCCTGTGAAGTTTGGTCAAAATCCGATCAGTGGTTTAGGAGGAGATGTCGTTTAAAGAAATTGTTTACGCACGCACGGACGCACGGACGCACGGACGGACGCACGACGGACGACGGACAAAAAGTGATCCCAAAAGCTCACCTCGTCACTACGTGACGGTGAGCTAAAAAACAACTCGACTATTCGCACCAGATTTCCGATTTAGGTGTGTAATAAAAGCCGATATGGAGGTGGAGGTAATGTTGGGTGGGCTTAGTGGTGGCCTATGGTGTGTGAGAGATATGTTTTGTTTGATATGAGGTTTAACGTCCCCTTCAATGTTATTTAGGGCATTTTGGAGACGTTGCTTCCAGTTATGTTGGTCAATAAGCCTTCATTGAGATTAAATGACATCTCAATCCCGCCGGCTTCGGTAGCTCAGTCGGATGCGCGTCTGACTGGTGATCAGGAGGAAGCGGGTTCGATACCTGCCGGGGTCGGCAACATTCTTTCGTGGAGATTGATAATGAAATATTTTCTACAGTCATTCTCTCCTTTCCACTGATTCAAGAAGGGCAGTTGTCAGTTTCTGGCGAAAGAATGTGCACTGTACTGGTTAACTGCTTACGTATAAGCCTGCCCAGGAAAAGTGTGGATAGGTAAACTGACCGGCTCAAAAATGACCTAAATTAGTGTTGACTGTGCCGTTAAACTCAAATACAAACATCTGAATCCCTCTCGCCCATTGACTCGCACGACTTTGTTTGGACAGACTTAGACTTTCTAAACGATTTACCAGTACTCTCAGCTCATGCAGCCAAATCTATTTCTCCAAGCCCCAATGGGCGGGGGCCAGGAGATATATCTGAATCTGCTTGGTACTCCATACATCTCAGAGTATTTGTTTGTTTGATTTGACGTTTAACGTCCCCGTCAACTTTGTAAAGGTCATTTTGGAGACGTTGCTTCCAATTTTGTGGGACTTTTACCCGACCTGAAATGACTTCTCAAGCCCTGCCGCCCAAATGAACCAATAGGGTTTATTAACATGGACGGGCCGACTCGTACCGCTTTGTCTGGGCAGGCTTAGATCCTCTAACCGGTTTACCAGTACTCGTGTGCGGGTCGGTTTTAACTCTGCGTGGAAGCATCATGCAGCCCATCTATTTCTTCAAGCCCCGATGGGCAGGGGCCGTCAAATAAAGTGTTATATGGATATATGTTATTTTTTTTTTTTTTTTTTTTTTTTTGGTTTGGGTTTTACGGCCCTTTCAAGATTATTTCACTCATATCGAGCCGATCGTTAATCATAGGTGGGCGAAAACCGGAGTACCCGGAGAAAAACCACCTGACCTTCCGTTGCAGAACTTGGCGTCTCACACGTGAGGATATATGTTAATACTATGTATAACGACCATGTGCATTTTTCCCCAGAAAGCATGCACGGATTGCCTGTTTGGATCATTATAATGTTAAGTCCGATTAGGTGCGCAGTCCTCATAGAGGTGATTCCAGAGGGACCGGATGCGTTGGCCGGAATTTCCAGATCTTACGGCTGGTTCCGATATTTAACTTCACACATAGCGGGCGTTCAGCGTATGCCGTCCGTTGCTTTGGAAGCCTTACGGGCTGAAAAGGCTGCACGGCAGATAGGTCCCTTTGACCGGTCATCATCTTCCAGCAATGATGAAGACCTTGAAGGTTTTGAAGATTTTTGCAATAAACAATCACGTGTTTTAGGGAGAAATCATTAAACCAAAAGCTTTGGCGCTGATGTATGGATATCCATAATTCGAATTATGGATATCCATAAATCGATCTGAATTATGGATATCCATAAATCGAATTATGGATATCCATAATTAGAATTATGGATATCCATAAATCAAAGGAATAATGGATATCCATAAATCGAATTAAGGATATCCATAATTCGAATTATGGATATCCATAAATCGATCTGAATTAATGATATTCATTAATCGAATTATGGATATTCATAATTCGATTTATGGATATCCATAATTCGAATTATGGATATCCATAATTCGGCTGACTTATGGATATCCATAAATTGAATTATGGATATCCATAATTCGATTTATGGATGTCTATAAATACGGATTAAATAGTAAAATGGCGCCCCATACATGTTTTCGTAATGTCTGAAAACCGATTGGCCAATCAAAGCCAATATGTTTTGAACCTCTTTGGGTAGGGGGAACGCTAGTTTGTTCGCGGCATCTGGGTCACATGACCAAGATGGCTATCACACCCATATATGGTTAAACCATTGAAAAGCTTCTCTAGGACCAGTCAAGAAACTTTGAATGTAACAGATAGGACTCCAGCACATCATAATTTGTTCAAATGATGATCTTAGGATTATCCCGAACTTATCTCCAGACACGGTCAAATTTTACAACCTATCCTTTTCTGTAGGAAAAATTAAAATAATTGATTTTTCAGAAACCATTACAGCCAGTGAAAGTTGGTAGCCAACTAATTGAGATTCTTCACATGTGTGTGGATTTGGTGATTGAGTGAGTGTTTGAGTTTTACGTCCCACCAACAACTAAGGTCATATGCAGACGGAACCTCGGTTTAAAGACTCATCCGAAAGTCCGGATAAGCCAGGGATCGATCCTGCGATCCCTAGCTTACAAGGCGAGTAGCGTAACCACTACACCACGGAGGCTTCTGTGTGGATTTGGTACCGATTCCTCACATGTGTAAAGTATTGGTATCAATTATACTCTTGTGTGAGAAATTGGTACCAATTCTTCTCATGTGTGAGGAATCGGTACCAGTTCTTTACATGTAAGACACGTGTAATAGTAATTGGTACAAATTCTCCACACCCCATAAACACAGGTCACAGGTGTGACGAATACTTACCATTTCTTTACACGTCAGACATTGTCAACGAATTCTTCACATATGTGAGGAATTGATACCAATTCTTCACACCCTATAAAAAGTCGCACTAGTTTTTCACAGGTGTGACGAATACTTACCAATTCTTTATACGTCAGAAAATTCAGACATCAAAATTTTTCGAAATTGACCATATGTAAATTTGGGTGTGAAATTTACGAAATGAGAAATTTACGGTTCAACAAAGCCATCCCTAGACATATTGGAAGTGTTGGTGGTGACAGTGACGCAGGTGGGTGGCAAGGTATACTGTCTTCTTCTTCTTCTTCTTCTTCTTCTTCTTCTTCTTCTTCTTCTTCTTCTTCTCTATTAAGTCATATTATGCCGATTACTAAATTTCGTTTAAATATACACGTGTATCTTAGAAAGCCTTCCGTAGACAAGTTATAGGATACAGCGGTCTTGAACAGTTTGCGTTGTGTTATCCAGGATCCGACACTGGCTGCAAAACTGCATCTGGCGAGGAAATCACGACGACCATACAGATATTGACTAACCGTGAGCATTTGTATACCCACAATTCCAAACAACTTATTAGAAACCATATTACCGCTGATAGGTGACTTTTGTTTCAAATACAGCTAAGCACGGGACATGTCAAGACATTGCCCAGTGAAAACCAACATGTCATCCCCGTTTGGAATGACAAAAAGTCTGTTCTAATATCAACATAGACAACTCTCAACATGTCGGTACGGTTATCTGGTTATGTTTGTTTGTTTGAGGGAGGTTTAACGTTCCCGTCAACACTATTTGGGTCATTTTGGAGACGCTGCTTTCAATATTGTAGGACTTTTACCCGACAATGAGATAAAATGTCATTATATGCACGGACGGTCCAACTCGCACCACTTTGCCTGGGCAGGCTAAGACCCACTAAGCGGTTTACCACTACTCATGTACGGTCGATTTCTGCTCAGCGTTAACCATTTATACCTCCTTTACTTAAATATGCACTTGCGCACACATAACAAACGCAAAATCAAAGCACTAAGAGTACTGGTGGGTCGATTGTCGCTGACTTTAGGTCGGGAAAGTCCTGGACTGTGATTTAAACTGCTTAATTTACCATTGAAATCCGATTTTTAAGTATATAGTGTAGATCTTGATCAGGCGCCGCATTCTGTGGCGTCTGGTCTGGGTCTTCACTGTTTGCCAAGCCCAACCTATGATTCCAAGATAACCCTCTTACACAACACTGACCTCAGTCACTGCGGCTGTTTTCTATAAAAAAAGTTATTCAAACAAGTCTGTGATAGTCACGTGGACTGGAGAGCTTTTCTGCTTAGGAATTTTGGGTAGTCGGAAAAGGAGCTCATCACGAAAACACGCCTATATAATTTTGACCCCATTGAACCCCACTTTTATATAGTGAAACTGGGGTTTACAGGGGTAAACCTTATTTTTCATATTTCTGCTCATTTACATAGATTCTGAGTACTTGTTAGAACCGCGCCTTCACACAATCTATTTTTGAGCAGAAATATAAAAGTATCAGATTTTTTTTTCTGAAAATTTTCATTTTTGTTTTTAGGGTAAAATTTTCAATTTATTTTAATAGGCATGTTTTTGTAATGTCTGCTGATCAACCCTACTGTTTGTCAATGCATTTGTTGAGAAATATTCGTCTCTGCACATGCGCTTGAAGTTCTGAGCTCAAAACCTAAACAACGGGCCTCCGTGGCCTAGTGGTTAAGAGCGCTGACTCTTGATCATTAGGTCTCTCACCGCTGTGGTTGGAGCCTCGCTCGGGTCACATGTGAGACGCCAAGTTCTGCAACGGAAGGTCAGGTGTTTTTTCTTCGGGTACTCCGGTTTTCGACCACCTCTGATTAACGATCGGCTCGATATGAGTGAAATAATCTTGAAAGGGCCGTAAAACCCTAAACATGAATGTTAATATTGACGTAGACAATATTCAATTTCAAACAAATTTGAATGTTTAAGCATTTAAACTTCAAGCGCCTGTGAACTTTCCGACATCATTCTTCAAGAGCATTTGCACAGGTTTACAACATTTTTGGCAGTTTAATTTCAATCTGATTTGGCGTTTACATGTTCAAGTGTTTACATCAGTGACCAGCCTTGTAGCCTGTTGTGTAAACTAAATATGGGAGAGTTAAGGATGGAGTTATTCTTGGTGATTGTTGCGACTTTAAGACACCAGTTCGCACAAAACATACATTTTTCTTCATGGCCCCCAGTGAAATCTGCCTAATAGTGCAGATTTCAGTAATAATCATAGAATAAATCATGTATTTTAACAGCAGTACATGAAATGTAGTTTTTATATTTCGTCGACAGCCGTATCAATAAGACAGGATACCATCGACGGTCGTATTTCTAATAATCGACATCCGTATCCCGACATTTTTCAAAGGTCTATAAAAACTCCCAGAGTGCATGAATAATGTCAAACCCACGTTGTTGTTGAAGCGTAAATGGTAGATAAAATATATATGGTGTTTTATTGCTTTCCTACTTTTCATAAAGCATTAGATTAAGGTATATGCAAATGTCAACCAGACACGTGAGCTAAAATTTACGGTTGTTTATAATGTCGACAAGTTTCTAGAAAAACAACTCATAATGTTCCAAATTATATGAATAATCATAAAATATGCTTATTAAAAAGTGTATTTCTGTTTTTAGAAGAAAAAATAATAAATTACTTTATTAGAAAATTACCTTTCAAAATGGTCAATTTTTGAACATCGGTTTCTCCATTGTCCTTCCTCGGAAACATTCAGTTTTTACATTAACCTAAAGTATATTCCATGTCCTAGCAAGGACGAGAGGTAGTTTTTCCAAAAACTTCCACAATAACAATATATCCATTCTTTTAAACACCCATCGAACGGTCATTTTGACAGCCATTACTGTATACATGGTTGGTAAATTCTCCAGGTAAAACAGGGGTATAAACATGCTAATCGTGGGTAAAAATATCCTGCACAACGGATTTTATTCTAACTATTTTTATGCCTAGATCATGATTGCCTTTATTCTTCCGTTAGGTTGGTAAATATTATTATGCATTAAATAAATACAAGAGGGGAAAATTGTTTGATTTGTCCAAAAGCCATAATAACGATTCGACAGAATTTTTATTATCGCTACGCTTATTTACCCCAGTGCTAAATTTAATCCGTGCGTCATACTGTGTACATGGATGACAATGTATAGTGAACTCTACATGTTGATAGGGGTTCTATCGGCATGGATATAATGTTTTAATGCCCGTTTTTGGAAAAATCACGTCTCGTCGTTGCTAGTACACACACTAAAGTATATTTTGGTGTAAAAATGGTATGTTTCTAATGAAGGACAATGGAGAAACATACGTTCAAAAATGGACCATTTTTAAATGTAATTTTCTTACAAAGTGAATTTTTTTTTTCTTCCAACAACAAAAATACATTTTTTAATATGCATGTTTTATATTTATTCTTTTTATTTGGAACATCATTGGTTGTTTTTCTAGAAATATGTCAACATGCTAAACACCCATGAATTTTAGCCCACGTGCCAGGAAGACATTTTCATAGTCCTTAATGATATTCTGTGAAAACTGATTTTTTATAGTGTTTTTCAGACTCACGACTCTCTATAAGTGAACAGACAATTAAAAGCTTGTCTCTTTAAAACACCGACATCGTTTGTAAATATTTAAACTAACGTTTTCGCCTCTCCAAGTGCATCAAAATCGAAGACCCTCCTCTGTCGACATCCGTACTGCTCGGTCGAAAACCGTATTTCTCGGTCGACAGCAGCTTTACACAGTACCAGCTCGGTCGACAACACAGGTATAGAAAATGGAATTACCCCCATGTCTACACTGGAAATATAAATATTGTGAAATGGACTGAAAGCCGTGCTCAAACAACAAAACCCATGTCCAAATCATGAAATTCACATGCTATTTGAACATGGATTTTGAGCTTTTTATATCACAAGACGGGCATTGCTTTGTTTACGTTACATTGAGCGACCTGTACGTAGCATGTTATAGTTCTATGATGACATCAGAGGGTTCTACGTAACAACGTTATTGTAAGCGACACTCTGAACTAGTCGCAATATTGATTTGCCGATCGCAGTTGATTAGATTAGATTAGATCAGATCAGACTAGAAGAGTTTATCATGGAGCTTTTGGGCTTTTGGTCAAAATTTACTGTCGGAATCGTAAGTTATGCAAGATTCTAACACAGCGCGCCTATATAGGCAATGGAAAATAACTGTGTTTTAGCTTGCAACAAATCACAACTCGGAAGAGCGTGACGACTGACGTCATTAAAAACTGCCAATTTATGACGTCACTAGTCGATTTCCTCTTCACGTTAGACGGTGTAATGTCATATTCTCGCATCGAAAACGTTAGAAAAGGATATAAATTCGTGTGTTTCAGTCGATAATTTTAGCGGGATTTCTTCTAACAATGGCGAAAGGTTGTGAGATTTTGAAGAAAACAACAACATTAATATATTGCCGATTTTCAGCGTGTTAGAATCGAAATAGATCAGCTCTAGACTATGATTTGTTGAGTAATAAATCATAGTTTGTCGGTCAGTTGTAAGTAGACAAATCACGCGCGCTATGCGCTCGTGATTTGATCTATTACAACTGACCTCCAAACTGTGATTTATTACTCAACAAATCACAGTTATATATAGCTGATCTTTTTCTTAAACAACGATCATTCATGGTTATTTCATTGCATTAACATTTGCCGCATCCCTCGGAAGATATTTTAACATTCGGCATAGCGGCCTCATGTTCAAACACCTTCCTCGGGATCCGGTAAATGTTAATGCATGATCCCTATATATATTCTAACACTGGTCGCCTAGCTAATGGTTAAATCCATTCACTAGGCGAAAAAGCGTGACGTGAAGAGCCTGGGACGCCGTTTTATGACGATTTTCGACGTCGTTGATCGTTTCCAGTAACGTCTTTTTCACGCATTCAAGTACGTTACAAAAACAGGTAACTGCATGTGTTACGGTCAAACATGTTGGCGGGATTTCAGTAAACAATGGCGGAATGTTGAGAGAATATGAAGGAAACAACAGTATTTAGTCGACTTTCAGTGTGTTAGAATCGAAATAGATCAGCTCTATTGTGTGATTTGTTGAGTGACAGATTTGACCGACAAACTGTGAAATAGATTTTGATCAGCTCTAGCAGTGATCTGTTGAGTAATATATCACTGTCTGGAGGTCAGTTAAAATCATGAGCGGGTAGCGCGAGTGATTTACCTACTTACAACTGACCAACAAACTCCACAACAGGATGGCAAAAAGAGAGTTGATCCTCATGAAACGAGACTTCGCGAGTTTGACAGGGAAGTCATAAAACGAGTCTTGCAACGAGTCTTCACGAGTTTAACATGAAATTTAACGAGTCTTCGCGAGTTTGACATGGAAGTAAGCATTACGAAAACGCGCCTATACAAATACAATGTACATTTTAACGCGAAAAAAAAAAAACAACTAAAATCTTAAGAAGAAAAATTGAGATATTTTTTCCTTATTTCTGCTCAAAACATAGATTGTGGGTACTCGTTAGAACCACCTCTAACAAGTACCCACAGCATATATTTATAGAAGAAATAAGAAAAATCATTACCTCTGTAAACAGTAGTTTTACTATATAAAAGAGGGGCTCAAGGGGGTCAAAATTATATAGGCGTGTTTTCGTGATGAAAAGAGCCTTCTCGAGTTTAACATTAAATTCATGAAACAAGCCTTCGCGAGTTTGGCATGGAATTCATGAAACGAGTCTTCGCGAGTCTGACATGAAATTCAGGAGACGAGTCTTCGCGAATTTGATATGAAAATCATGAAACGAGCCTTCGTGAGTTTTACATGGAAGCCATGAAAAGAGACTTTGCGAGTTTTACATGAAATTCATGAAACGAGCATTCGCGAGTTTAAAGTGAAATTCACATTATGCAGACACGCCTATACAAATACATTGCCACCTTTATCGCCGAAAAAATGAAAATTTTATGATGAAAAATTGTGGTATTTTTCTTATTTCTGCTCAAAATATAGATTGTGGGGACTCGTTAGAACCGCCTCACGAGGCGGTTCTACACGAGTACCCACAATCTATGTTTTAGAGCAGAAATAATAAACATAAGGTTTACCCCTGTAAATCCCACTTTTAAAATATAAAAGTGGGGTTCAAGGGGGTCAAAATTATATAGGCGTGTTTTCGTGATGCATGTAACGAGCCTTCGCAAAATATTATATTCCCCATTCATTATGGATGCTTATATCATTTCGTAATTTCCAGCCCAGTGAAATGGAAAGAAATATTACCCAGGAAATTAACCTGCCGTCTCCAGCTAGTCGAAAGAACAGAAAATAAGTGCTTTAAAGGCACACCTAAAAAAAAAAAAACAATGTAGGTTTTTTTTGTTTGAATCGAGGTTTTACGTCCCCGATAGGGTTTATACAGGGACGGTCCGACTCGTGCCACTTTGCCTGGGAAGGCTTAGACCTAAGCGGTTTAGCAGTACTGATGTGCGGTTGGTTTCAGCTCTGCGAAGAATCATCATGCAACCCAATCTATTTCTCCAAGTCCCGATGGGCGGAGCCCGAAAAAAAGCAATTAAGCCAGTTAAGAAACATTAACCCTTGTCCTGCTAAGCCCGGCTATGCCTTATGATTGAAACAATGCAGATCCAGATCAGATGGCTTCTGAAGAAGCCATCTGATCAGGATCTACATTGTTTGTCATTCAGATTGTGAATTTGTTGCAATAATTTGCATCAAGTAATCTGATTGGTTGATAATCGGTAGTGGGTGTGGCAGATTAAACTATTCAGCAGGACAAGGGTTAAACAGACTATTAAGACTCAGAAAGTCGAACTTCAACTTCTCGAGTACCATTGGGACCATGAAACTTTGTTCGACTGAGGGACTGTTCGAACTATTGAGGGTTGGTTATTTAACCATGCTGCCAGATCACGGGACATAATGGGGACCACCTCAGTTTAAAATTCGTTTTCCAATAAAATAAAGATATGTTGTGTCGCCTCAATCAGAATCGTCTCATTGAGGCGATTCTAATGAGTACACACAACATACCATTTCAAGATTTTGTTTGTTTGTTTGATTTGAGGTTTAACGTCCCCGTCAACACTGTAAAGGTCATTTTGGAGACGGTGCTTCCAATTTTGTGGGACTTTTACCCGACATTGAGATGAAATGTCATCTCAAGCCCTGTCGCCCAATGGAACCAATACGGTTTATTAGCATGGACGGTCCGCCTCGCACCGCGGTTCCTGGACAGGCTTAGATCCTCTAAGCTGTTTATCAGTACTAGTGTGCGGGCCGGATTCAGCTCTGCATGGAAGCATTATGCAGCCCATATATTTCTTCAAGCCCCTAACCATTTCAAGATAAACTCAGGAAAATCATGCTTATCCAAAATATATGAAGGCCTATGTCTAGAGTTATTTGAAGATTTCTGTAGATATCCGCTATTTAGGCCACCTAAAAATAAGACGAAATCTATTGAGAAGGTTGAAGGTTTCAATTATTCTTTCTTTCTATTGCCTACACCCAGTATCTCCTAATAAGAGGCCACTTATGGGACTTTTCAAAAGTGGTCTTAAGCCACCTTTGGGACTGTTCAAAAGTGGTCTCTTAAAGACCACTTTTGAATAGCCCCAAAGGTGGCCTTAATTTAGGAATTTTACTGTACTCTAGAACGAATTCGAATTATTCAATGTTAGCGAGTCATCCTTTTCAAGTTATTGAAGTTTCACTTGCAATGTAGTGGTACCCACCCATCGGGGCTTGGAGAAATACAGTCGAACTTCACTGGCTCGAACACCTTTGGGACCTCGAAAATCTGTTTGAGACTGGGGTAGTTCGAGCCACTGAGGTTACTGTCAGAAGGCGTACCGAGATACTTTTAGACATCTTTTCGGTGTTCTATAATGAAAACGTATGCTGTGTGTACTCATTATAATCGCCTCATCGAGGCGATTCTAATGAGTACACACAACAGACATTTGCAAGATAAAAGACTAAAATCTCCTTACTTATGCCCACTATTTCTTATGTAGAGGATTTCGCTGGGGACTCAAGAATGGGTTCGACACATCCATGGTAAACGAGCCATCAATGTTCGAGCCATCGAAGTTCTTCTGTAGATTAGTCTGCATGGTACTTTCACGCAGAGCTGAAACCGACCCAACATGGGAACTTTAACGGCCAAGGTCTAAAATAGAAGTGAAGGCAATGATCAGGGATCGGTACAATTAACCCACACCGCCCATCAGAGACACCAAAGGGAAAAGAAACACAAACATTAAATTACTAGACCCTAATGGAAACATCAATAGCGGAAAGCCAAAAGGACAGTTACTTTCCCACAAAATGGCCAATTGGCTATCCAAAACAAAAAAGGTACAACGCACACACTCAAAGACAAACAATGACAACAATAAACCGCGACAGAAGAACCGCCTTGGAACGGTCAGTGAAAAGAATTTCACTGGGGTTTGGGCAGGTGTGTGTGTGTGTGGGGGGGGGGGGGGGGCTTAAATCAATTTTACGCGGCCACAATCCTCGTCCTTGATTCCGTCGCGATTTAGACAAATAATTAGTTCAGTCTGCATGCCCAGGTATGGTGATGCGAGTTGGACCGTCCATGCATGTAAACCCTATTGGTTTGTTTGGGCGGTAGGGCTTGAGATGTCATTTAATATCAGTGTCGGGTAAAAGTCCCACAAAATTGGAAGCATTGTCTCCAAAATGACCTAAACAGTGTTGACGATGACGTAAAACCTCAATTCAAACAAAAACAAAACTTGCAATGTAACATCTCCTTTGTCTTGGTTTGATTACCATGGGCCCCGTCAAGCGATTTTGGTACTTATCGCCTATGCGAGCAGCGAAGGTTCAGGCGAGCCTGCGCATCCGCGCAGTCTCGCCAGAACCTTCGCTGCTCGCTCATACAAGCAGTGAATCAAGAGGAACCTTCAGACAGAAAGGCATATCCCTGACCCCTCTGAATGGCTGGGCATGCGCAGCTAAAATTTGTCATGACGGAATGCTCGAAGACACAAATTCGCTTGGCGGGGCTCACCATTTGAGTCTCCGAAGTCCATGAAATGAACACTATTCTCAAGATATAGGTTGTTGGTATTTGTTAGAACCGCCTCAATGAGACGGTTCTAACGAGCACCCACAATCTATGTTTGTGGTATAAATAAGAATGAGTGAGTATTTTAGTTTTACGTCCCACCAACAGCTAAGGTCATACGGAGACGGGACCTCGGTTTAAAGACTCATCCGACAGTCTGGAGAAGCCCGGGGATAAATAAGAAAAAACATTACGGACTTTCATCGAAAAGTAGCCATTTTAATGCACTATGTCGCACGGGTGCGTTGATGATGATGATGATGATGATGATGATGATGATGATGATGATGATGATGATGATGATGATGATGATGATTTCGTGTTTAACGACGCGTCAATCCTATTTGTGGGTTATAAGCGTCAAACGGTTAATGATCTAACGGTATGAAATATTATTAGGTTATTGAAGGAAACATTCGGAATAATATTGCATAAACATCTGAAACAATTCTGAAAAAGTCTTATGAAAAAGTCCAATTTCTTTTAAGAATAAAATAATATGGGCCCCGTCAAGCGATTTTGGTACTTATCGCCTATGCGAGCAGCGAAGGTTCAGGCGAGCCTGCGCATCCGCGCAGTCTCGCCAGAACCTTCGCTGCTCGTTCATACAAGCAGTGAATCAAAAGGAACCTTCAGGCAGAAAGCCATATCCCTGGCCCCTCTGAATGGCTGGGCATGCGCAGTTAAAATCTGTCATGACGGAATGCTCGAAGACACAAATTCGCTTGGCGGGGCTCATATTATCTTGATTCAAAGTGTCAGCTTTGTAGTTTAAGTTACGTGACGGTGAAAAATCAACACAGTCACACACGGGTGTCCTATTGTAATGAGACACGTCCTCAAACTTGAAGTATTTTTGGTTTCCTTTGATGACTATTTTTACATTTGTAAATTTCATTTATCATAAGAATACCTATCATTAAAAATGACGTTCTATTTTTAAAAATGTAATATCATTTAGCATCGTACTATAAATACAGAGGTCCGCGTATGCATTCTCAATTGAAGTGGGTGATTTCATACAGTCAAGGTAAAGATTCCCAAAAGTTAAATAAATACTGAATAAATAAATAAATAAATACATAAATAAATATTCAGCGTCTAAGAAAATCATGCATGAATATTGATTTGTTCCAGCTATTTTTACGAATGATGTTTTCAAACTTTAAAGTGCCAATCACCACAAGCACTAGCAGACGGTATTTCCAGAGCATTTCTGTATTTCACAGAAAATAAGACTTGACATTGCAAGCGAATCAGCTTCTAAACAGACGATTTACATGAAGTGGCAAGCCTCCGAAAAACAAGAAACAACCCAGCAGACACACGTCGCTATGGCAACGCCAAATCAACGTCGGCGCAATGTCACGACGTTGCACCGACGTAAATGTGACGTTGCATAAACGTCATGACGTTGTTCCGAGGTTGATGTGACGTCACAATTACCTCATGTGCCTGCTGGGAATAGACTCCCTCTGCTTTGCGGGGCGTTTTAACTTGTCTATGTCACTGTCCCTTTCGGTAGCTCAGTCGGATGCGCGTCTGACTGGTAATCAGGAGGTCACTGGTTCGATACCATTCTTTCGCGGATATTTCTCATAAAAATTCTTTCTTCGGCCATTCTGTCCCTGATAAAAGGACAGTTGTCATTGCCAGCAAAAAAATGACGGACCAACGATACGACGTGGCAAAGTCGTATCGCTGTTGTTCCGTCGTTGGTCCGCTTATGCGTGCTAGTTGGGTTGTACTGGTTAATTGGTTATGGATAAGCCCGCTAAGAAATAATATGGTCAGGTTAAATATGACCTAGCTCTGTTGTTCACTTTGTTTGTTTGATTTGAGGTTTAACGTCCCCGTCAACACTGGAGACGGTGCTTCCAATTTTGTGGGACTTTAACCGACATTGAGATGAAATGACATCTCAAGCCCTGTCGCCCAATGAAACCAATAGGGTTTATAAACATGGACGTGCCGACTCGCACCGCTTTGCCTGGACAGACTTAAATACACTAAGCGGTTTACCAGTACTCGTGTGCAGTCGGTTTCAGCCCTTCGAAGAAGCATCATGCAGCCCCAGAATTTCATAAAATTGAGCCTCGGCGCACGGCAAACCATACAATAACGCCCGTGTGACTCTAACCAAGTAAAGCAAGTTTTTGCTTATCTCCCTTTGCATAGCCGTTGGCAGGAGGGGGGGGGGGGGGGGGGGGGGGGGGCGCTGGAGAAAGCTAATGCGATCACATAGGTTTATTGTAGGTTTTGACGTGCAGTGGCTGAAATAATACTCATTCTCTTGAAGGAAAGCAATTAACTGCCTATGCCCATTTACGTTTGATTTGTTTGATTTGAGGTTTAATGTCCCCGTCAACACTGTAAAGGTCATTTTGGGAGACATTGCTTCCAATTTTGTGGGACTTTTACCCGACATTGAGATGAAATGACATCTCAAGCCCTGTCGCCCAATGAAACCAATAGGTTTATTAGCATGGACGGTCCGCCTCGCACCGCGGTTCCTAGACAGGCTTAGATCCTCTAAGCGGTTTACTAGTACTAGTGTGTGGGCCGGATTCAGCTCTGCGTGGAAGCAACATGCAGCCCATATATTTCTTCAAGCCCCTATTGGCGGGGGCCGTTGCCCATTTTCGTTATTTGGAAAGTTAACTGCTAAATTACTACGCAAAGCCTTTTCTAAATTTTGTAGACGCCATTCCGATTTAATTTCAAAATTCAATGTTGGATATCGGAGCCCGAATTTAATGGCGACTTAATTTATAAATTCAGGAAAATATATACTTGCAATGATTTGCAATGATTTCAATACTCAATTTCGTAAAATCATTCTTCGATATAAAAAGATTGGGTACACCGTAAATGTTAAACGATATTAACTGACATCTCAAGCCCTACCTCCCAAACAAAACAATAGGGTTTTCATGTTTGCATGCATGGACGGTCCAACTCGCATCACTTTAGCTGGACAGGCCTTCATGCGGACTGGTTCCAATGCTGTTATTCTGCCGCGGTTTATTTTTGTTATGGTTTTATTTATTTTTTATTTATTTTTTATTTATTTAATTTATTCTATTTTGTATCAATTTTTATTTGCAAGTATATGATGATTCATGAAATTGCTTTATGAATTCATGAAACCATATGGATTTTTACGCATATCATGCTAAGTACATTCATGTAAACCCAATTTATTATGTACATGTATAGAGAAAAACGGGGGGGGGGGGGGGGGGGGTAACAGGGCCAATCACTATTTTATCAGTTATCCCTTATATAAATTGCATTGCAACATCTTGACCTGATAAAGTTTTCGTTTGATTGAATTAAGGTTTTATGTCCCCGTCAACACTATTAAGGTCATTTTGGAGACGTTGCTTCCAGTTTTGCGGGACTTTAACGGGACACTGAGATGAAATGACAAACCCTGCCGCCCAATGAAACCAGAAGGTTTATATGCACTGGACGATCTGACTCACACCACTTTGCCTGGGCAGGCTTAGTCCTTCTAATCGGTTTACCAGTAGTAATGTGTGGTCAGTTTCAGCTCCGCGTGTAAGCCCCGGCAGCCCAATCTATTTCGCCAAGCCCCGATGGGCGGGGGCGACCTGATAAAGATATGCTATCTCAAGACAAGTGAGCTTTATCAGGTCAACGTGCCATTCCATTTCTATGAAATGGACTGATAGAAATGGACTGCTGGAAAAAATGCAAAAATGAAGTGTGTAAAAGGGGATTAACTGATTAAAACAATAACAGATTCGCGTCATTTGATATCAAGTTTATCAGACTCGGCTTCGAAAACGCATGTAGAATCGCTCGGCAAGCCTCGCGATTCTACCCGCGTTCTCGAAGCCTTGTCGTATAAACTTTATTTCAAAAGACACGAATCTGGTATTCTCTATTTCTGCTCCAATGTATAGGCTTTTGGTACTCGTTAGATTTGTTTGTTTTTGAGTTAAACGGCCCAGTCAACACTTTTGAGCCGGTCAGTTAATCTATCCACACTTTTCCTGGGCAGGCTTATACGCATCGGTTAATCACTAACCAGTACAGTGCACATTGTTTCGCCGGAAACTGACAACTGCCCTTCTTGAATCAGCGGAAGGGAGAGAATGACAGCAGAAACGATTTCATGATCAATCTCCACGAAAGAATGTTGCCGTCCTCGGCAGGTATCGAACCCGCGTTCTCCTGGTCACCAGTCAGATGCGCATCCGACTGAGCTATCGAGGCCGGCGGTACTCGTTTGACTACCTCACTAACGAACACCCACAACCTATCTTAAGGGTATAAATAAGAAAAATATCAAATTTTCATCACAAAAAATAGCCGTTTTTGAGATATGGAAAGAACGCACAATGTCTCGCGGATGTGTTATCGTAATTGATCAAAGCACGGACAGCACTTGTGGGTCGATTGTCTCTGAGTGTAGGCTGTGAAAATGGTTCTGAACTGGAAATTAAGGGGAATGGGAACACCTGGCAGATTTTTCCACCATTTTTCAAAGGGAGATAACTTTCGAGACTTCCTGATCGCGTTTCTGTAAGCCCTGTCCCACTGAAAAATATGTCCGCTGTTAAAGGAAAGAATTTGCTCCTGCAAATTCTTTCCTTTAAGAGTAGACCCCTATTGACATGGGAGACAAAAATACTTTTGCAGGAATTGCCTCCCCTGAATGTGTTCCCATTCCTCTTCAACTTCATTTAAGCCTGTACTTTAAGCAAACAATGTAGACCCAGATCAGACGCCAAGTTCTGTGGCGTATGATCTTGGTTTGCCTTGCTCGCCAATGCCCCGGCACCTTTCAGGACTCGGGCTGCGTCACAATGGCAAGAATCGCACAGCTGTAAATAATCGTTACCTGGGTTTAGTACAATCAGGGATAATCAACGTGAAGCTACTGTGCTTAGTAGCTTTATCTGGGTCACTGTCCCAAAAATGAGACTATATTCAGGGCCAATAATAACAATCTCATGCGAGGTACACATATCTGTCAGGCTTCAAAAACTTTTTTTCTGTTTTATTTATTTATTTATTTCAGTAAAAAATGTCACTTTTTCTTTTCTGATCAAAATACAACTTCTACGTGTGTGTACAAATGGTTTAGTCACAAGCACTCTCAACATTATTTTCTGTTTCAAATGGTATGATGTTAGGACCGCCTAAAGGGTATCCTCAAGAATAACGAAATATCGGCCAAGGGCCAATACAGCTGACCTCGGACCTCAGACCTCCGGCCAATATGAAATTAGTTGATAAATGACAATTTTATGAATTGACACAATTAAAAAACATGATTTTAATTGACTTTCCTGTATTGATCGGTGGTCATCCGTATTAACACCAGGTCCGTCAATATTAACCGGAGGTCAAAGGTCAAAATCGACATTTACATTTCCATGTAAAGCCTAATGGAAACCTATAGAAAACTATGTAGTTCATACTTCCAGGAACGCATCGAGTAACGTGATTTCCTGTGACGTCAGTCTAAACCATGATTCTCTACGGGCGTTGGTGACGTCAACGCTGTTCCGTCGTTGTTGTTGTTGTTGTTGTTGTTTTTGTCTGTTTTTTTTTTTTTTTTTTTTTTTTGTAGAAAAACGGCGTGTAAATGTGTAAATGTTTTTCAGCTTTAAAAGTTTGCCCTATAAGTGTGTGTGTGTGTTTTTTTGGGTTTTTTTCGCCCAATAATGAACCCGTTTGGGGTTCATTTACTTCTGCGTTCATACATTTTCTTAAATAATCATGCTTTTAATTGTGTCAGTTAATAAATTTGTCATTAATCAAGTACATGTATTTCATGTTGGCCTAGATACAGGTTGTCAGTCAGCTTGAATGATCCCCGGCCTTCGGCCTTGGGCCAATAAGCAGACCTCGGACCTGTGATAGGGCCAATACGAAATTACTTGATTAATGACCCCTTGTAAAAACGCGTGCGCTTTTCTCAATATACCCAGCAGGCCCACGTCGCTAGGGCAACGTCAAATCAACGTCAGTGCAACGTCACGACGTTGCACCGACGTTGGTGTGACGTTGCATGAACGTCACGACGTCGCACCGACGTTGTTGTGACGTTACAATTACGTCATGTGTCTGCTGGGAAGGTTAATAAGAAGGACAATAGTTTTAAACAGCGCAGTGATGAAATATCCATTTATTTATTTGTGTGCATGATTCACCTTTTGCGTAAGTTTCCGGGCCATATCATTGACACTTCCGTATTAAAAAATAGTGTCCTATTTCTAAATTTAGAAACTGACTGAAATAACAGTCATCTCAGTATTACTATATTTACGTCAGGGCCGATACCAGTTCAACACTATCTGGACATGATTCAAGGAGGGCAGCTGTCGTTTTCGGGCGAAAAGATGTACACTGTACTGGTTAACCGGTTGTGTATAAGCCTGCCCAGAAAAAATGTGGTAAGGTAAAATGACCGGCTCGACATGCCCTTAATACTGTTGACTGGGTCGTTAAATTTCAAACGAACTATGGGCAATTTTATGGGGTGTGGGGATTTGGCCGTGGGGGAGGGGGAGGTTTAAACTTTTTTTCTGGTATATATGTTCCAGATAGAGACTTTGCATGCTCATTTGACCGTCTCATACGTTTGTGTGGTGCGTAACCCATTTCTTTTGTGTGTGTGTGTGTGCGGATGGGGGGTGGGGGTGCTGTTGACCCATCGGAAGATCAATGATTTCCAGAGACTTCTCAGTCGTCATCTATACTCGAAATTGAGATGAAATGACGTGTCAAGTCTTCCGGTAAAAGAAACCGCAGTACTTCAAGGTGCGGTCCGACTCGCACCCCTTTTCCTGGACAGGGTTCGACCTAAGCGGTTTACCAACATTCAATTTCGGTCGTTTTCAGCTCTGCTGCATGAAGCTTCCGCGCCGAGCTTAAACTGGCCGAAGTTGAGTACTGGTAAACCGCTTAGGTCTAAGCCTGCTCAGGAAACGCGTTGATCTTTAAACCCTAGCGGTTTCTGTGGGCGGTAGGGCTTGAGATCTCATTTCATCTCAATGTCGGGTAAAAGTCCCACAAAATCGGAAGCACTGTCTCCAAAATGACATAATTAGTGTTGACCTAGACGTAAAACTTCAACACAAACTAAATAAATTACGGAGGGGAAATACTCACCATATTCAAAAGGCTGTTCGACAGTGTACTATACCAGAGTGCCAGGTACACAATGATTTTTTGATCGGCCCTCTTGACTCATTTTATGATATATATTTATTATGTAATATAAAGCAATCGGAAATAATTAGTTAGCAGAAGGATAATCATCATAAGATAGTTATGTGTAAGCTCCTGGATTCTCATATAAACGTCGGAATGATGTTCAAAACTTTAGACTAAAAGAACAAAACGGACATTAAAAGCAAACTCGTAAAAGGAGAATATGAAATAAAGACTTTAGCTGAATTCGTTGCATTACGAAAGCACGCCCATTGTAAACTTCACCGCCGAAAAAACGAAAATTTTAAGATAAAAAATTGTGATAAGTTTCTTATTTCTGCTCAAAATATAGATTGTGGTACTCGTTAGAACCGCCTCATCGAGGCGGTTCTAACGAGTACCCACAAACTATATTTTAGAGCAGAAATAAGAAAAATAAGGTATACCACTGTCAACCACTGTGAAAGTGGGGTTCAAGGGGGTCAAAATGATATAGGCTTGTTTTCGTGATGTTTAAATAAATAAATAAATAAATAAATAAATAAGTAATAAATAAATAAATAAAACAGAAAGGTTATAATAATATCTAAACTCCGTTCATAAAATCTCATTTTAGCCCATACATCACTATAGGAAAGTTTTAGACACCTGACTCTCCGCCGACTTCTCCAGCAAGTCGTGTGCCTCTGCGACAGTCAGGAAAGGCTGTAATTATTTGGAGAAAATTGCAAAACAAAGAAATGAGGCCACAGACTATGTCCATTTGATGATGATTGTCAGGTAGAATAATACATATTCAAATCCATGTGATACTCTTTATAAATAGATATGCAATTACGAGATACCTTACATTCGAATGGCTAGATAGAAGCTCACTGGGAACGGGGGCCACTAGCGCGATGTGCTGTCAACAGCGGTCAAAATGAATTATACCGATATCAGATGTGGTGTCAGAACTAATGATTTTCCATGAAGTGATCGGGTAAATAAAATATAGACGCCCTTGTAATTTACAAGAGCAGTAACCACTTCTGTATATGGTTTAAAAGGGCGTGTCGAACCTGTCAGATTTGTTTTTGTTTGGTTTGAGGTTTAACGTCCCCATCAACACTGTAAAGGTCATTTTGGAGACATTGCTTCCAATTTTGTGGGACTTTTACCCGACATTGAGATGAAATGACATCTCAAGCCCTGTCGCCCAATGAAACCAATAGGGTTTATTAGCATGGACGGAATGGCTTAGTCTGTGAACGAAAATTTAGATTTTGCAATTTTCTCCAAATAATCACAGCCTTTCCTGGCTGTCGCAGAGGCATACGACTTGTTGGAGAAATCGGCGGAGGGTGAGGACTGCAACTTACCCATAGTTTATGTACCGCTTGTACAACGTCATTCGCCAGAGACTGTCAACTGCCCATTTTCTCTCGATGAGGGACAAAATGACCGAAGAAAAGCTTTAATGTCCAGTTTCCAAGAAAGAATGCTACCGAGCTGGCGGGGGTAGACCGCTGCCTCAGGCCAAAAAAAAAAAATAGGTGTGTTTCCGGTTTCCCGACCCTACCTAAGTTTTAGGCCCGACCCTAAATTTTTTATTGCCAAAAAAAAAATCGCGGGGCGAAACGACTCGTAAAAAAAATCGCGGGGCGAAACGACTCGGAACTACGCGAGCGGTTGCGTGCGGTTTATTTGTTCTAATTCGGTCAGTTTCCGAGCGTTTCGGTGTTTACTACTACTATTTCCGCAGAAATGCTCTATACAGTGTATAAACAAAATAAAAAATTAAGATAAAAAAAAAAAATTAAATCGACCTTCCCCACCTAATTTTTTTCAAGCTGAAACCTGAAACACACCTATTTTTTTTTTTTTTTTTTTTTGGCCTCATGATAGCCAGTCAGACGCGCATCCGATTGATCTACCGGCCTCATCCGATTGAGCTACCGAGGCCGACATGAAATAGGAGAAGGTATACATGTCAATGACAACTAGGTTTTTAACCCTGAAAGCGTCAGGAAAAAAATCGTGTTGCAATATCATTTTCAGACCTTATAAAACTTTTTTCATGCTCAACTCACCTGAGCATGAAATTTTCTTGCTCATAAATTTTAAAATGCCAACAATTGAATTCTGTGACTCTGGGTTTACAAACGGGCCTCCATGGCCTTGTGGATAAGAACGCTGACTCTCTCACCACTGTGGATTCGAGCATGGCTCGGGTCACATGTGAGACGCCATGTTCTGCAACGGAAGGTCATTTGGTCGAAAAATAACGTATGCAAAGCGTAGACTCAATCTTTTTGTAAAAGCTTATACTTGTTTATATTAAACTTCACAAATGCATAATCTCTGTTAATATTTCAGGCTTTTAGGACAAAGATGTGGAAAAAAGACGTACTTGTGTTGATCGTACTTGTACCCGGTATATATTCGTTGAAGTCCTGTCAAGAAAATACCAGTATGAATGAAAGTAAGTTATGATTGTTTATATTTTTATGCTAACTTTCACATATTCATTGAAATATGCACGCAATTTTAATTCGGAACAAGTAATACACCTTTAATTATCGTTATTATTCTTATTGTTATTATTATTGCTTGTAGCATTATATAAAGAATCTTACATGAGTGCTCATATATTATTGAATTTATTGAACGAGTTGATGAAAAGGGATAAAATGCAAGGCTTCGCCGAGCATTTTATACCTTTTCCTCAACGAGTTTAATAAATTCAATAATACGTAAGCACGAATACAAGATTCTATTTATCATCTATCATATTTATCATATAACTTTTTTTTTTTTTTTAGATTTTTGTAGAAAAATGTTAATATTCCGCCATTATATATATATATAGTAATCGCGACGTTGTTAAGAACGTCGTAGGTGTACCGTTACGAGACATATCTAACTAATTTGCATATGGAACGTCTCCAAAATGACCTTTATAGTGTTGACGGGGACGTTAAATCTCAAATCAAACAAACTAACTCCACTAGTGGATTATCGAATTTATTACATGACGTTATTACATTCTCACACGCGACGTCGTATGATTAATTATTTTCTAATATGAATTTCGGAAAATAAACATAAACATAAAACATCGTTCTATATTCAGTTTCCAGATTTACTGCAAACCAAGGAACAGAGGCAGTCACAGTAAGACTAGGCCATTACACCGAACTTCTATGCTGCGCCACAAGTTTCAATAAGATACACTGGTACAAGCAAAATGAGGGCTCGTGGAAACCCTTTCAACCCGTTCCCTCAAACTTCGATCCCTTGGCCCCTACCTTGGCAGAAGAAGGGCAGGTACTGGAGATAAAAAGTGCCAGCGAAATTGATGGAGGACAGTATAAATGTGTTTTGGACAGGGATGGAAATGAGGTTGATACCCGCATGATGTCATTAAATGTTGCTGGTAAGTTTTTGCTCGTTCTTCATATGACGTCGCGTCCGAGAATGTAATGATAGTTATTACTCAAGTAATTTTGTATTGGCCCAGGTACAGGTCCTCGGTCTGCTGCAGCTTACCGAGGACCTGTAACTGGGACAATGCGAAATTACTTGATTAATGACAATGTTATTGACACAATTAAAAAATGTGATTATTGATTTTTTACCTCACTTGACCTCAGTTACTATTGGTTGCCCTGGTTGGTTGATTGATTTGAGGTTTAACGTCCCCGTCAACACTGTAAATGTCCTTTTGGAGACGTTGCTTCCAATTTTGTGGGACTTTTACCCGACATTGAGATGAAATGACTTCTCAAGCCCTGTCGCCCAATGAAACCAATAGAGTTTATTAGCATGGACGGTCCGCCTCGCACCGCGGTTCCTGGACAGGCTTAGATCCTCTAAGCGGTTTACCAGTACTAGTGTGAGGGCCGGATTCAGCTCTGCGTGGAAGCATCATGCAGCCCATATATTTCTTCAAGGCCCTATGTTGGTTGCCCTGGTGTTAATACGGATGACCTCCGATCAATACGGGATTAATAAAGCCATGTATTAAACTTGGTAATCCACTAGTGGATTAAATGGATACGCCCCGCGATGTTACACATACGACGTCCTTAACGACGGGTGGAATATTGACATTTTTGTTAAAAATTCGTGAATAAAATGCGTTTTAAATGTCATATGATAAAAAGAATCTTGCATTCATCGTGCTCATATGTTATGAAATTTGTTAAACTCGTTGAAGAAAATGCCAGTGTTAGGATAACATTTTCATATGACGTCGCGTCTGAGAGTGTAAAAACGCCATGTAGTAAATTCGATGATCCACTGGTGGATTAAATATGCAAATTAGTTAGATACAACCCGTAACGTTATATATACGACGTCCTTAACGACGTCGCGTTTACTAATGGCGGAATGTTGACATTTTTGTTAAAAAAAAATGGACAATAGCATGCGTTTTGTTTGTTTGTTTGATTTGAAGTTTAATGTCCCCGTCAACACTATAGGTCATTTTGGAGACGTTGCTTTCAAGTTTGTGGGACTTTCACCCGACATTGAGATGAAATGACATCTCAAGCCCTGCCGCCCAATGAAACCAATAGGGTTTATAAGCTTGGACGGGCCGACTCGCACTGCCGCGATGATTTCCTGGGCAGGCTTAGATCCTCTAAGCGGTTTACCAGTACTCGCGTGCGGGTCGGTTTCAGCTCTGCGTGGAAGCATCATGCAGCCCATCTATTTCTTCAAGCCCCGATGGGCGGGGGCTATAGCATGCGTTTTAATGCAAAATGATAAACAGACTCTTGCATTCGTGTTCGTGTAATATTGAATTTATTAAACTCTTTGAGGAATTTTATCCCTTTTTTCTCAACGAAATAATAAATTCAACAATGCATGAATACTCATGTAAGATCCTCTATTTGTATTCGTGCTCATGTGTTATCAAAATTTAATAAAATTCGTTGAGGAAAAGGCATAAAATGCTCGGTGAAGCCTCGCAATTTATCCGTTTTCCTCAACGAGTTTAATCATTAGTAAATTCAACAATACACGAATACTCATGTAAAATTCTCTATTTGCATTCGTGCTCGTGTATTCGTGCTCATGTGTTATCAAAATTTAATAAAAACCCTTGGGGAAAAGGCATAAAATGCTCCTCAAAGCCTCGCATTTTGTCCCCTTTTCCTCAACGAGTTTAATAAATTCAACACTATGTAAGATCCTCATCTAATTTAAACAGATAAAGGCCTCGTCTGATCAATAAGCCTACCCAGTAGATACTCAGCATTGAATCAGTGAGTGAGCGTTTCAGCTTTACGTCTCACCAACAGCTAAGGTCATACGGAGACGGAATCTCGGTTTAAAGACTCATCCGAAAGTCCGGAGAAGCCCGGGATCATTCCTATTGAATCAATGCTTATACAAAAGCCCAGTTACAACTGAACTGTTTATTGTCCATTTCAGAATGCGACGAACTTGCACGTGGTCCGTATCCAATAGCACCGTTACCTTGTGATACAACGTCAGTTACGCTAGGCAGCAGCGTTACACTTCCTTGCAACGGTTACTTCGGTTGTGGGGACGATGATCTAAGGACGGCCACGTGGTTCGTGACAGAGAGTTATGGCCAACCACACTGGAGAGATGCTTCCTTGGTCAGTGAAAGATACCACATTAAATACTTTAAGAGGTAACTTTTGATTTGTTATTGATATTAGTTCTCTCTGTCTGTTTCTCTCGCTCTTTCTCTCTCTCTCGCTCTCTCTCTCTCTCTCTCTCTCTCTCTCTCTCTCTCTCTCTCTCTCTGAGAAAAAAACATTTCACTAAAGATATTTAGATGGGCAAAAGTATGTTTGTATTTCAGTTCTTATGAAACCAACCACATTGTTAAATGCTTATAATGCAGTTTACCCCCCCCCCCCCCTCTCTCTCTCTCTCTCTCTCTCTCTCTCTCTCCATTCTCTCTCACTCTCCCCCCCCTCTCTCTCTCTCTCTCTCTCTCTCTCTCTCTCTCTCCAGAGAGAGAGAGAGAGAGAGAGAAGAAACTTTCAATAAATGTATTTAGATGGACAAAAGTACGTCACAGTTTGTGTTCTAATTCTAACGCCGTGTTGTATAATATATTAAACCATGGAGCCATATTGTTTGATTACTTAAAATGCAGCTTAACATTCTATTGTTTCCTTTCAGAAATGGAAATTCCGAGCTTGGAGCAAATATAACCATCTCAAATATAAAGCCTGAAGATTTGGACAAAAAGTTTATGTGTCTGCTGTCTACACCACAGGTCATAAAAGGTGAATCGAAAGTGGTTGTCCGGTTGCAGCACGACAAACAAGGAACAGGTAAAATATACATATTAATACATGTATTGTACATTTCGTTTGAGGGCCCCGCCGATCGGGGCTTGGCGAAACAGAATGGGCTGAAAGATACAAGATCTTCTTCTGCGGAATCAGCGGGCCGACAGTCATGAAACTAGCATTTGGGACTCAAGCCAATCATAGTTTAGTCAAATGATGACCCCTGGATGATCGTGACCTATTTAAGGCCAAGGTCAAATTTGGTCGCATAGACTTTAGTATGGAAAACGGTCAAAACCTTGTATTTTTGGGGCTATTGTTAACAATCGCCCCAATAGTGAACAGAGAGTGATATTACTGGCTTACTGCCAAATCACCGCCAAGAGATATCGGTGAGAAAATAGTGCTCCAGATTCAAAACAGTTTCAAAAGTTCCTCATATCTCAAACTGAAACTGCCGATGGAACTTAATATTATAACTTATGGATGAAAACACCGTAGATTGGTACCCATTTTTCATTGATAACTCCGCTAGGTGGCTACAACATTTTGATAGATAAATAGCAGAAGCCATAGCGTCTATTTACAGCTGATTCATGACAGAAAATAACACACGGCAAACTGTATTGAACAATACACGGAGTTCGATAAAGTTCGTCCCCTGTATGGTTAAGCACACAATGAAATTTTGAGAGAACGTGTGTCCCAACCCCATTGCTTGCTAGTATATGCTATAAAATATGACTAACCTATACATTGCAATTGTTGTGGCATTCTTGGGGTGTTTATATTTATAAAGAGGAATACAGTTATTTTCGTTTTAGAAAATATCTTTAATATCGCGTTTCTTTGACAATCGTCATAAATCTGTCTGGATCTCCGACCTAGATTTTGATTCATATGTGTGCTTTTTGTGGCATGCGCAGTTCGATAGAGCAAAATATCAATACTAGTGGGATAGACCAAATCAAAATCATCGATAGCCGCGCCGAGGGTAAAACCCAATCCTGTCGCGATTACATGACGTTTTCGAGATGTTTCGCCCAGAGGGGTCTCAAAACCTGTGCGATAGGACACAAAAGCTGTCCCTAAAAGCTGTCCCTACTGGTTTCATTGGATGACAGGGCTTGAGGTGTCAATTCATTTCAATGTCGGGTATAAGTCCCACAAAATTGGAAGCAACGTCTCCAAAATGACCTATACAGTGTTGACGGGGACGTTAAACCTCAAAACAAACAAACGAAAACAAACAAATGCCAAGGTCATCTTAGATCGCATAGGTTTTGTATGTGAAAAATCGAACCGTGTATTTTTCAGAAACTATTGCAGCCTGTATCTGAAAATTTGTAGAAATTGCATTAGTGTTAAAGTCAAGGTCATTCCTTGACCTTGGCCCAAGACCATTCAGATAAGAAAATCTGAGAAATCACTGGCCCATTTTTATTCAAATTTCATATGAAGGAAATGAAATCTGATTAATATGATTTTGGTCAGTTGACAAAATATGGCCACAATGGCAATTAAATTTTATTCGGATTTCAGATGAAAGCTTTCAGGAGCAAGGGAATGAAAACGGATTAATATGAGTTTGGTCACTTGACAAATATGGTCGCCATGGCAAAAACATGTTTAAAAAAATCTTCTTCTTCGGAACCAATGGACTGATTGTCTTGAAACTTGGCATGTAGCCTTTGAGTCTCGGGCCCATCATAGTTTGTTCAAATGATGACTTGCTTGACCTTGGCCCAATTTACATCAAGGTCATATTTTGGTCGCATATGTTTGTGTATGGGAAAAAGTGGAAATTGTTATTTTTTTTAAACGTTTTTGACTGTGAACTTTAAATGTATATGCAATCAGCGAAATGGGTAAATGAAGCTACACGAGTATCAAAGATCAAGATCACTCACTGACCTTGGACCAAGGTCACTTTGCTATCAGAATTCAAACTTAATATACATTAAAACTGTGGGTAATTGAATCATATGAAGCTTTTATGGGGTGGGAAAATTATGTTCCATTGGTTCTGGTCACAATACTAAGATGGCCGCCATGACCATATATGGTATTTTTTTACTATTTGTTTCTCTGAAACTAGTGGGCCAATTGCCTTGAAACTATGGATGTAGCATTCGGGACGCCGGCCCATTATAATTCATACAAATGATGAGTATGGGTTGACCTTGAACCATTTTATGCCAACTTTGGTCACTTTTTCTTTGTATGAGGAAAAGTGGCAATGATAATTTTCGAAAACTGTTATTGCATGTGAAACCGGCCCCGATAGCTCAGTTGGTAGAGTGTCCGCTCCGGGGAACGGGAGGTCTGGGGTTCGACCCCGGGCCGCGACATACCAAAGTCGTTAAAAATGGTACTAGCTGCTCCTCGTTTGGCACTCAGATTTACGGGGTAGAGCTAGGACTGGTCGATCCAGTGTCAGGATAATGTGACTGGGTGTGGTATCATGTAATGTGTCTGGGACATGATACTTCAGTGAGGCAGCACTATAAATGTGAGCATTGAGCTCCCTGTCGCAACCAGACACCGTCGTGATATGACTGAAAAATTGTTGAAAGCGACGTTAAACCCGATTTCACACACACACACACACATTGCATGTGAAGCTAAATGTATATGCAATCAGCTAGATGAGTTAATAAAAGTTGCATGAGTACCAAAGTTCAATGTTACTTATTAACTTTGGTCCAGGATCTCTCACTACAGTATTTGTTCCGCGCAATATGGTGCCGTTATAAGGATAAAGCCGTTATAAAGAATCCCAATATGGAGTAAAAAGGACTTTCTCGCGAAACACATGTTGTAGACATTTGTTAGAATCGCGTCGGTCAACAAATGGTGTGGACATTTGTTAGAATTGCCTCCTCGAGGCGATTCTAACAAATATCCATACATTTGCTTCTTGGAGTATGAATATTACCATTAATCCGTATCAGCCCGGTTTAAAGAGGGTTGGCTGTACTATTAAAAACAGCTGGGCAAATTTAATGCAAATTTCATATGAAGCCTTTATGGGATGAATGAACAAAAGTTTGTTCAAATGGTTTTGGTCGCATAACCAAGATGGCTGCCATGGTAAAATCCCTTCAAAAATCTTCCCAGAAACCAAATGTCTCCATACACACTCAGTTCAGGTGAGCGGTTCAGGATCATTCCCAGCAGGCACATGATGCAATTGTTACGTCACATCTTCGTCGGTATTACGTCATGACGTTTATGCAACGTCACGCCACGACGTTGCACCGACGTTGATTTGACGTTGCCCTAGCGACGTGTGCCTGCTGGGATTAGTCCTATGGTTGTCTTATCTACAGTACCATGATTTCACTTCTATAAACATAACAATGCTAAAAATACTTTTATTTCATTGCTGGAAGTAATTCTGATGCACATGATTGTCTTTCTACTTTATTTCAGAAACTCTGGTCGATTCGGCTTCAATAAGCATCATCATAGCGGTTGCAGCTGGCACTGTACTTGTTGTGGGTGTACTAGTGGTCATTTCGTGTATTTTTCATAAACGTTCTCCAACCCGAGAGCGTCGGCATGCATCGAAAGAAAGCGAAGTGATGTTCCGCAAGCCAGTCACCCCAGACATCGTATGAAACTTGACTGAAAAATAGACTCCCGGTCTAAATTCCGTCCAAATACAGCATGCATACAGCCGAGACTGAGCTCCGCAGCGAACTCGAGACAGAGTCCCAGAATGTCCTCGACGGCATCAGGCAGTATATGGAGACAGACAGATGCAAAACTTTGCAAGAGCACAACCCTGTTCAAACTGCTATGAAGTACCTTTCAATGAATCTCTTTGTATCAATTTAGTTTGACAAGCAAATGTCATTCATCAATGTAGTCTAAAACTGGATCAAGAAATATACATTGATTGGTCTCATTGTGGCAAGCACTTTTTTTCCATTTTTAGGTCTGATTAACATTTGAGATATATTCTGATTGGACAGTACAGGAGTCTACAACCAAATGTAACACACTTTGTGTTTTTAATTTATTCCTGGCTTGCAGTTGACTGACAGGATGAAAGGAAATATTGAATAAACATCAAATTAAAATGAAATGAAGCCCATCAAAGTTTGAACGGATTTGTGTCCACGGGTGTACAGAGAAACGTCAATGGCTAGTTCACCATGCCTTAATAATGGCTGTTACGAACTCACTCTAAAATCCCTAGAGAATTATTCCAGTGTCTCTAGATATTAATATTTTTGGATAATTTAGGGAGATTTTCCTTATCTTGAAAAGGTATGTAGTGTGTACTCATTAGAATCGCCTCACCGAGGCGATTCTAATGAGTACACACAACCTACCTTTATTTTATAGAACAAAAAAGATAGATCACGAAAACACACCTGTATAATTTTGACCCCCTTGAACCCCACTCGATAAGGCGGTTCTAACGAGTACCCACAATCTATATTTTAGAACAGAAATAAGAAAAATATCACAATTTTTCATCTTAATTTTTTCATTTTTACGGCGGTAAAATTTACAGTGTATTTGTATAGGCGTGTTTACGTAATGTGACTAAATTATTCCTATTATGTTTCCTGATCTGGCACTATGAGCCACCCCAAGTGGCTCGAAACACCCATGTCTAGAACAAATGTACATGGTCCCATGGGTGTTCGAGCCATTGAAGTTCGACTGTAGTTGATGGGTTGATATTTAATGAACCCGTGCAGAAGGAGAAGCCTAGTTCAAGTATTTCGAAAAGGGAGACCATAGAGAAAGTAATAGACTGACAGGAGAATGAAAGCAGCTGAAGGGGAATGGATACACCTTCAGGGGAGACAACTCATGCAAAAGTATTTTTGTCTCCCATGTCAATAGGGGTCAACTCTTAAAGGTAAGAATTTGCTCCTGAGGAGCAAATTCTTTCCTTTAAGAGTAGACCCCTTTTGCCGTGGGACAGAGTTTATACAAAAGTGAACATGAACTTCCGAAAGTTGTCTTCCTTTGAAAAAAGGCTGAAAATCTGCCAAATGTATCCATTCCCCTTCAGTGACGTTTTACGGCCCAGTCCTGGTGCCACAAACCATTTTCATTCTCCATTCATAAGAGCACAAATTTATATTATTATTTGTTTGAATTGAGGTTTAACGTCCCCGTCAACACTATTTAGGTCATTTTGGAGACGTTGCTTCCAATTTTGTGGGACGTTTACCAAACATTGAGATGATATGACATCTCAAGCCCTACCGTCCAAACAAACCAATAGGGCTTATATTCAGGGACGGTCCGACTTTGCCTGGGCAGCCTTAGACCATCTAAGCGGCTTACTAGTACTCATGCCCGGTCGGTTTCAGCTCTGCGTGGAACCATCATGGAGCCCAATCTATTTTTGCAAGCCTCGATGGTTATATTCTGATGAAAGTTTGTGATACTTTTCGTATTTATACTCCAAACATAGGTTGAGAGTACTCGTTAGAACCGCCCCATTGAGGCGGTTCTAACCCCACAACCTATGTCTAGGAACAGATATACGAAAAAATAATGTATACACCTATAAGCCCCAGTTCTCTATATAAAGTGGGGTGTAGAGGGATGTTCATTACACGGACCTGTTAACGTGATGAAGCTTCCATGATGACGTCAGTCTCACTGGACAAATTGTGACAAAATTGCCCACGTTACCATTATGTTAGAATTACATACAAACTCCTCTTGAAAACACATCCCAGCAGGCACTTGACGTAATTGCGACGCCACATCACTGTCAGTGCAACGTCATGACGCTTATACAACGTCACATCAACGTCGATGCAACGTCATGACGTTGCACTGACGTTGATTTGACCATGACGTTGCGCCGACGTTGATGTGACGTTGCCCTAGCGACGTGTGCCTGCTGGGATGGCTTCCCGGTTGAAAAGTCTCCATTTTCCCGAAGTCATCATGTAACGTCGCTTTTCACTGGCTGAGATGCAATCAGTCTTACTGTTTTTGGACAAAACTCTACAATTTTTTAAAGTTTACAATGGTTTTGTACATTGGAATAACCAAATAACATTGAAGAAAAATATTTTGGGAGGTAAATTGTCGGGTTTTACGAGCGCATGTTACGTTTAACGGCGACGCTAATGCGAAATTTCCGATCGTAAAACCGTCAATTTTCCTCCCCAAAAAAAACAATTTTGAATACACCTTTCGCCCACTGTATTTGAAAGTGTGTGCAAAGCACTACCTCTACTAAGACCAACTAAAATTAATAGACTAATGTTTCAGCTGTTTGTTCTTTTTTTTTTTCTACACCCAGGGTCCTCTGGAAAGAGACCACCTTTGAGACTGCTCAAAAGACAACTTTTGAATAGTCCCAATGGTGGTAGTTACACTGAAATTTCGCGTGCACACGTAGCAGAAGATGCAGAACACTTTTTCTTTCAATGCCCAAAGTATGCCAATGCACGAGTTCATCTTTTTCAGGCAACCAGAATTGTTCACCCTCTGAATTGTCAAATTGTACTTTATGGCAAGGCAAATGTCGCTGAAAATGAAAACAAAGACTTGTTCAAAAGTGTGTTCAAAAGTGTACAATGTTATATCAAGGAAACATGTCGTTTTGCACATGGTTCACAGGGATAACCAGTATACTTATAATTTAATAACTCTTTAAACAATATCTCGTTTGGTAACCGAAACTCTCTCTCTCTCTCTCTCTCTCTCTCTCTCTCTCTCTCTCTCTCTCTCTCTCTCTCTCTCTCTCATTGTTTGAAAAAATGAGAAAAAAAAATCTATTTTGTGATTGTGTTTGAAACATTCATTGTCATCTGTTATTGCTTTAAATTGTGTAGTTTGTACGGGACGGGTCGTAATTAATGTTGTTAGAACTTGTGGCCCAACCCATTTGCTTGTAACTTAGATGTATATAAGCAATAAAATATGTTTAAACCAACCAAATTCCGCTATTAAGACCACCTTAAATTGAGACTAATTTTGCTATAAAACGCTTATTGTGACGGGTACACTGAATTTCTCTTTGTGTTTTCTGCCCACAATGTCCTCTGGTCAGGGACCACCTTTGGGAATGTTCGTCCTCTTGTCAGGGACCACCTTTGGGAATGTTCAAAAGTGGTCTTTAAGACCACTTTTGAAGTCCCAAAGGTGGTCTTTATATAGAAATTTTACTGTATTTATTTATTTTGGTTTTACGGTCCTTTCAAGATTATTTAACTTATTTGGAGCCGATCATTAATCAGAGATGGCGAAAACCGGGGTATCCAGAGGGGAAAAAAAACAACTGATCTTCAAACTGCAGCCCTATGGTGGTCTTAATATAGCAATTTTACTCTACTTGCTCTAAAGCCAAAACCTATCATTGGTCTCGACCTAAAACGCCTATTTGGCACAAATTTGGACATTCTAGTCAGCACTTCTTTTTAGTATGAATGTACATGTATTTATATGTTAAATTTTAAATAAAGATCTCAACGATACATCAATATTTGCTTTGTTTTAGACTCCTGTGGATGTTTACCTTAGCAGTTTTTGTCACATCTGTTTAAGCAAGCTGTGTTACTGGCGTACGGCTTTCTGTCCGTCCGCTTTCTTTCCGTCCGTCCTTCCGTCCGTCCAACTTGCGTCTGCCTTGTTTGTGCGCTCAAACTGGAAGCAACGTCTCCAAAATGACCGAAATATTGTTGAGAGGGACGTTAAACATCAAGTTACAAATACAGCATACTAGACTAAGAACGAATTGTAGCATTTTAAAACATCATCTTTTTTCAAAAAATATTATTGATGACCCACATTGCATATGCGGAGCAATCGAAACAACCAAACATTTTTTCTTGGAATGCCAACGGTTTGATATTGAAAGAATTGTTTTATTGAATAGTTTAAGTCCAATTTGTACTCCCAACCTAAAATCTATTCTTTTCGGTGATAATAGTTTAAACAATCATGTCAATACCCAAATATTCCTAGCAGTTCAGAAGTATATACTTGAGAGTAAACGTTTCAAAACATGAGGATACATACGAAGTCTTTCTCTTTTCTCTTTCCATCTTTCTTTCTCTCTCTCTCTCTCTCTCTCTCTCTCTCTCTCTCTCTCTCTCTCTCTCTCTCTCTCTCTCTCTCTCTGATATTGTTAAGTCAATGTTCTATCACATTGTGCATATCTACATACTTGATTTAAACTGATGTTATCTTAATGTATGTTCTCACCGGTTTATTGCAATGGTTATGTAATTTTCGGGAAACAGATTCATATAAGTCGATCGACTTCTTTCTGGATCCCTTCATATACTGTATATTGTAATGAACATTAATACATATTGTATGTTTGTATTATGCATGTATTATGAATAAATATGTTTAAACCAAACATCAAGTTAAAAATACCAAACACTTTGAGAGACATTGATATTTGACCCAACGCACAATAAAACCTAAAACAAGACTTTTGCGTTCATAAAAGACTCAGATCACGTTGAACATCCATCCATTCAAGAGTTTTATGTTTCTTTAGATAACGCGACGTGTGATCAGCGAGGACTCTGATCTGACTGTGCATCTGCGCAGTGCGATCTAAGTATTCGCTGGTCGCACAATGGTAATACGCTTTTCATTAAGCTGTTTCGAAAGGCAGGTCAATTAGGCGTGACTCGTACACTGGTACAGGAATCGAAACTCTCATTACCTTAGTTTCCGAGTTGTCTCCAACCCCTTGTGCCACAGGGGAGTTTTTGTTTGTTTTATTTGAGGTTTAACGTCCCCGTCAACACTGTAAAGGTCATTTTGGAGACGTTGCTTCCAATTTTTTGGGACTTTTACCCGACATTGAGATGAAATGACATCTCAAGCCCTGTCGCCCAATGAAACCAATAGGGTTTATAAGCATGGACGGTCCAACTCGTGCTCACCGCTTTGCCTGGGCAGGCTTAGATCCTCTAAGCGGTTTACCAGTACTCGTGTGCGGGTCGGATTCAGCTCTGCGTGGAAGCAGCTTGCAGCCCAAATATTTCTTCAAGCCCCGATGGGCGGGGGCCGTCCACAGGGGAGTAAAAAGAACATTGCTCGACCGGGATTCGAACCCAAGGTCGTCTCGCATACCGTGCAAACAATCTGCCGACAGAGCTATAGAGGGTCCCTGGACAGTTCGGCCCATAACAAAATCGGCCCATAGCAATTTCGATCCACAATTTTAATGATGGTACAATTATTATGTTTGCATATAATTGATTTGCATGGCCAATTAAATCAGTAGCATGTAAGTCGAAAATGAGATAAAAAGAAAAAATATGTTCAGTTTGAGAAATTAATATTCCTTCCTCTAATGATAAAAATTCACATCGTGCTAACAAGTCCGAGAAAATAATACCGCCCTTAACCCCACTTTATATAGGGAAATTTGGGATTTTAAGGGGTATATGTTATTATGCTTATTTCTGATCCAAGACATATGTTGTGGCCGCCACAGCATGCTCGGAGTATAAATAAAACAAATATCACCTTTTTGTGTAGTTGGAGAAAATGAAAATGCACTATGTCGCACGGGTGTGTTTTCGTAATGGATATATTAGAAAGAAAATCCACATATCCACATATCAGGAGGGACTCTAGTCAAATTTACCCTTTGGCATAGACTCATCACGAGCCCTACAAACTTCTACAAATTTTCATTCTTTCCCAAAACCACTTTTCATTGGAATATCGGACCCATCAATACAGGGTTGGAATGCTCTACCTCGCCAAATAGTCTTGCTCCCCACCCTGGCACAGTTTAGTGATGCTGTGTGCCGGGTGTGGCATGTGTCCCCCTAGTCACTGGCCTCTGATTTTTACGGCGTAGCCGTTATGGTTTTGCTTTTGTCCTACATTTTTCGTTATTCCATTGGTCAATAAAACCACATGTCCAAGGAGATGACCATTTCATTGGTCAATGATTTGCATAAATAAATCTACTCAAAAGTACGACAGTTTACTGAAGTTTTAACCTAGGAAATGAAATGTTTCGTTTTTTATGTGAGACATGAATGAAAAATATATACAGTTTCGGCTTGCTCACCGTCTTGTTCTTTGATGACCATACGTCATATGTATAATTGTGTTTCTAGTGAATTCTGTAACTGCTGCGGTGAATAGCTATTTTGACCTAATTTCACGTGGTTGGTCTATATAGCGAAAGGAACCATTTCGCGAAAGGAAGGTTCCTTTCGCGAAAGGAAGAATTTTCTGCGAAAGGAATTGTTTGTTTGATTTGAGGTTTAACGTCCCCATCAACACTGTGTAGGTCATTTTGGAGACGTTGCGTCCAAGCATTGAATGGAGCAACATGCAGGTGCCCCATGGGGTATCTAAAAGGCAGACACAGAAACAGCTTTTAGATATAATCAAAGAACACTGCCTAGCCCAAGTAATTAATATACCCACCCGTCAAGAAAAGACCCTCGATCTACTATTTACAAATTCCCCATCCCCAGTTAACCGAGTTAAGGGGATGCCCCCGATCGGCAAAGCCGATCACGACATAGTCCTTATTGAATACGACATAAAAGCAAAACGAATCAGACAAGCCCCGCGTAAAATATATCTATATAAACGTGCGCATATGGATGGTCTGCGAGACCACATGGCGCGATTTAGAGATTCGTTCCTTTCCTCTGACCTTTCGCACATGTCAGTTAACGACATGTGGGTCAATTTTAAGACCGAATTAACTGCGGCTATGGAAAGGTTTATTCCAACGAAAATGACCAAAACAAAGCATAGTGCGCCTTGGATCGACAACACGATCAAGCATCTAATTCGAAGACGCAATCGAATGTACTTTCGTGCTCGTAAGTCTAGTAGCCCTGACGTTAAGAGCCATTACAAAAGGTTCAGAGCACATGTACAAAAGGTAATAAGAGATGCATATTGGAAGCATGTTTCCAGCATCTTCACCTTTGAGGATGATAATACAGATCCCGACAGTCCCCAGAAGAATGGTAAAGTAAAAAAGTTTTGGTCATTCGTAAAGTCCCTGAAAAAGGAAGCTTTTGGGATCACTTCGTTAAGAGATAACGGTATTCTCAAAACAGATTCGCGCGATAAGGCCAACATATGTAACAAACAGTTTCAATCTGCATTTACGCGTGAAACTGATGGTGAGCTACCAACTAAAGGTAATAGTCAGTTCCCCTCAATGGGGGACATAACAGTTGACCCAAACGGGGTCGCCAAACTGTTAGGTAAGCTCAAAATACATAAGGCATCTGGGCCGGATGACCTGAATGCCAGGGTGCTTAAAGAATGTGGTGCTGAAATTTCACCTGTGCTGGCCTTTATCTTCAATGAATCACTCGCCCAGGGCACTGTACCAGATGACTGGCGACAAGCTAATGTTACCCCGGTCTATAAAAAAGGAGAAAAATACGATGCAGCAAATTATAGACCAGTGTCGCTAACATGCATCTGTTGCAAAACCCTGGAGCATATAATAGTTAGTAACATCAACAAGCACCTAGCCTTTGAGAGCATTCTTGCTGACTGTCAACATGGTTTCCGAAGTCAAAGGTCTTGCGAAACTCAATTAGTTCAGTTTTACCATGACGTTGTGAGCAATCTGGATGGGGCCACAAACCGTGGCCACAAACAGACTGACTTGATTATCATGGACTTCGCTAAGGCCTTTGACAAGGTACCTCACAGGAGGCTGTTGTATAAATTGGATTACTATGGGATAAGAGGATCCACACACAGGTGGATTAGCTCATGGCTCTCAGGGCGCTCACAACAAGTTGTACTTGACGGCCAAGCGTCTGATCCAGTCCCTGTTTTATCTGGTGTCCCCCAAGGTTCGGTCCTTGGACCGGTCCTTTTCTTGGTATTCATTAATGATCTCCCTGATAACATCAGGTCATCTGTCCGTTTGTTTGCTGATGATTGTGTCCTTTATAGGAATATATATTCTTCTTCTGACTGTCTTATTCTACAAGATGACCTGAATCAACTAGCACAGTGGGAGGCCGATTGCATGGCAGATGAAGTTCAATGTGGCCAAATGTCATTCAATGAGGGTGTCGCGACACCCTCCTGACAAACAAATTAAGTTTGACTATAAACTACACCAGCAAATCTTGGAGCAGGTTCAATCCGCCAAATATCTTGGTATCACCATCACTGATGATCTTGATTGGGGTCAACACGTTTCAAAAATTACATCAAAAGCAACTAGGACTATAGGATTTCTTAGACGAAACTTGGCTTTTGCACCTAGGCAGACAAAGGATGTTGCATATAAAACATTGGTTCGCCCTCAGCTAGAATATGCATCACCCATTTGGCATCCCTATGTTAAAACTCAGATTCAGCAGGTGGAGAAGGTGCAGAGGACAGCTGCTCGATGGACCTGCCGACGATGGCGCAATAGAAGCAGCGTCGGTGACATGCTTAACGAGCTAGAATGGCCGTCCCTAGAGGCCCGTCGTGAGCAGTCGTCCTCTTTAACCTTCTTCTATAAGATACATTCAGGTACAGTGGCCGTTAATAAAGATAAATACTTGACCCCTGTGACAGTTTCAACTCGAACAAGGGCATCAAAAGTAAACAACTCACAGTATCACAGGTACCAGTCCTACAGTGATGCCCTGAAAAATTCCTTCTTCCCTAGGACTATTCCCCAGTGGAATAGTCTTCCCTCTTCTGTGGTGAATGCTAAGACTGCAGAGGAGTTCAAAGCCCATACAGTGTAAGATTGAGACTCAGAGGTATGCGTTTTAGTATACCTCTGTTATTCAGATTGTAAATAGTTTTAAGGACTCATCCAGTGACTTCTCTTTTTTTTTTTTTTCAGCTAAATTCTAAATTTAGCTACGCACCCAACTGAGGTAATGGCCAAATATGACCGACCCAGTATAAGAAGATAGATAGATAGATAGAAGCATGTTGAACTTTTTCCTTCATTCGCCGGAAATTACCGAGTTGAATATCGATTTCCGTAGGAAATCGGCAGTTAAAGTTCAGATATATTTTGAAGGTTTTTCATATTAAAATTATGAAGGAAAAAAATATTAACTCCTCGTATCTTATTTATCCTTAACACTAGAAAAAAGTCACTGTAATCCTCATGTAAGAAAATTATTCAGTTTTTATTTGGTGCATTTCAAAGTGATGAATAATTAATTCTTATTGCTTCCATCTGCACTTTAATGTCATGCCTATATGCTCCATAGACGGCAATGTATTTTTTAAAAAAACGTGCAGATTTCCATGTTTGGTTGCCAATATTAAATAGAAATGATTTGTTTGGAATTATGTCCCTGTTATATACTGTTAGACTGTTGCTAAAACTTTACGATGATATGAAGTTTATTTCGACTGAAAAATGATAAATTGCTTCCCTGAGAGCTTAAAAATCGTTTATAAGCTGTTTTTCAGTACTGCAGTTCATGATGCAAAAATCGCTAAGCCCACATTATATGTACCAGAAATCGTATCAAACCTGTAAAGCTTTTTTTTTGTTTTAATTTTGCAATTGCTAGTAATAAACAATATGCGGACAATATACATGATACAGTGATTATATTTCTCGGATTTCTTAATTTTATTTTATTATTATTTTATCTCAGTTTTGTTACATTTATGTTTTCATTCATTATGAAATTTTCAAATGAAAATGCGTGATATTTTTCTTATTTCTGCTCAAAATATAGATTGTGGGTATTCGTTAGGACCGCCTGTTTGAGGCAGTTGTAAAAGCACTCAAAGTGTATGTTTGGAGCGGAAAAGAGAAAAATGATACTTATATTTAAAATAAAAGTTCAAGAGATATGAAAGACGCCATTTTTGCACATCGGTGTATAATCGTAATGTACGCACATGCGCAGTCTCGCCAGAACATTCACTGTTCACCACACAAAATGAATTTAGATAAACATCAGATAATTGACTCGGCTCAGTTGTACAAAGCTAACGAAGCCGTTAGTTAACACTGTGCTAATGTGCGGCAAAATCTTTTGATATTAATTTTGCTGAAGAAATTGAGTAGAACCTGCTGCCATGTTTTCAACAAAAACATTAAGATAACACATCCGTGAGATACGGAGCATTCAATCGTGATGACGAAGGAGCGCGGTGGTGCAGTGGTAAAGCATCGGATTCGAGATCGAGAGGTAGCCGGTTCGATCCTCGCCAGCGGCACGTGTTGTTTCCTTGAGCAAGAAACTTTATCCACATTGCTTAGTACTGGTTCCTACCCAGGGAAAGAGGGCCACATGGAAGATTAGTAATAGTACTAAATGCGTTACCCTCTATAAATAAGGTCTATTATTATTATTATTAACAAGCGTGCTTTAATATAACAATGAGTTGGCTCGTGCCCGTCGTCCCCCACTATGTGATAATCTTTAAAGTGTCAATCATGTGTTACCCTTAAAGTGCCAAACATAATATTGAAGTTAACAATTTGATTACTTAAATTCAATTTAATAAATAAATAAAGTAACAGGCTCATCTTTGTTCACTTTTTGTGATAGATTTGATAGACAATTTTTGTGGTGGCTTGATTTATGAACAGTTTTTATTAACTCTTAAAGTGTAAATCATAACTAGTACAGATGACATTTTCCAGGTTTTGAGTTGATTTACTTCAAAAAGACGTCTATTAATAAATATTGAAAATTTTACCACCAAAAATGAAAGTATTCAGATAAAAAATGCTACTTTTCGTATTTCTTCTCGAAACATAAATTGATGGAACTCGTTCGAACCACCTCAGCGAGGCGGTTCTTACGACAAACAACAATATATGTTTTAGCAGAAATAAGAAAAATAATGATCCACATTTTACTACATAAAAGTGGGTCTTTTACCCGACATTGAGATGAAATGACACCCAAGCCCTGTTGCCCAATGAAACCAATAAAGAGATATAGCATGACAAAAACATAATCGCATTTCAAATTGACAGATGTTTAATTTACAATACATGTATATGCTAAATAAAAGTTGCAGTGTATCATTTGTCTTCAGCATACTTTATGTCCTCCATTTTAACACAAAATGGACATTTTCGAATATCATTAATGTTATATAAATTCTGAAAAGGAATAAGTGTAATTTGAGTTTTAATTAGGTGCACATAAGATCAAGTTTACGTCCGTTTGTCTGCTCGTCCGTTTGTTCGTCCGCCTATGCGTTTACGTTCACCATAGCGACAACCCGAAATGTTACGACAAACAACAATATATGTTTTAGCAGAAATAAGAAAAATAATGATCCACATTTTACTACATAAAAGTGGGTCTTTTACCCGACATTGAGATGAAATGACACCCAAGCCCTGTTGCCCAATGAAACCAATAAAGAGATATAGCATGACAAAAACATAATCGCATTTCAAATTGACAGATGTTTAATTTACAATACATGTATATGCTAAATAAAAGTTGCAGTGTATCATTTGTCTTCAGCATACTTTATGTCCTCCATTTTAACACAAAATGGACATTTTCGAATATCATTAATGTTATATAAATTCTGAATAGGAATAAGTGTAATTTGAGTTTTAATTAGGTGCACATAAGATCAAGTTTACGTCCGTTTGTCTGCTCGTCCGTTTGTTCGTCCGCCTATGCGTTTACGTTCACCATAGCGACAACCCGACCCTAGAATTTGTGTTCAAAAACAGTAAATGATAACGTCTTCTTATTTGTTGTGCATATACTTGAGATCATGTGCTCTTGAAATGAGGTCATGTTTTTAACCTTGACCTTTTACATTGACCTTAGCTCAAACAGGCGGGACACCGCCCTCTGCAAAGCTATTTTTCCTCGCGTGACATCTGAATTGTTTGAATACAGTAAACCAGTTCATAGCTAGACAATTGTTGCTGTCACTATTGTAGCTCATATTGCACGACCCGCAGAAAAAGCGACCGACTGAAGTCGGTTGATTTTCTAAGAGTGCGCTAAAATCACCGTGTCATTCTGTCAGTCTGTCTGTCCGTCCGTAACCCGTTTGTGAAAATTGGTGATAGTGACTTAACCGCTTGGAATATTTAAACAATGTTTGGCATACTGATAGATATCAATGAGATCTAACCAATGAACTTACGAAATATTATATTCCATTTAGTATAGGCTCGCCGAGGCGAAAAAAATGTGAACATTTTCGAACTGCTTCTCCTCGGAAACCGTTGGGCCAATTGAAGTCAAATTTCATATGGAGCCTCTATGGGATTGGGGAAACCAAAATTTGCTCATGGGGTCCAGGTCACATTACCCAAATGGCCGCCAAGCCATATATGGTCTGTCTGTCTGTCCGTCCGTAACCCGTTTGTGAAAATTGGTGATAGTGACTTAACCGCTTGGAATATTTAAACAATTTTTGGCATACTGATAGTGTCAATGAGGTCTAACCAATGAACTTACGAAACATTACATTCCATTTAGTATAGCCTCGCCGAGGCGAAAAATGTGAAAATTTTCGAACTGCTTCTCCTCGGAAACCGTTGGGCCGATTAAGGTCAAATTTCATATGGAGCCTCTATGGGATGGAGGAAGCCAAAATTTGCTCATGGGGTCCAGGTCACATGACCAAAATGGCCACCAAGCCATATATGGTAAAAACCCTTCAAAATAGTCTTCTCCAGAACCACTTGGCAGATTTCCACGAAACTTGATAAATAACATCTGGGACGTAGGCCCATCATAAATTGCTAAAATGGTGACCCTGGGTTGACCTTGACCTTCTTTGTGCCTAGGTCAAACTTTGACACATATGCTTTTGTATTGGAAAAGTGAGAATTCATTTTATCCTGCAAACGATTCAGAATACAGTACTAAAGTATTAGATATATTTTTGCTCCTTACGATAAGGCGCATTTATTGGGGGAACCGTTTTAGGTCCAGGTCACATGACCAAAATGGCCGCCATACCCATATATGGTAACACTCATCAAGCTAAAAGCATCCGGCGGGTCGTGCACTTCAGCTGAAGCACTGGTTTCTAAACAACCTTCCAATTAAATCTACGCCGCATATCTTTTTTAAAGATATTTCTTGTTACTTTTAACTATACTAACACTCGCGTAGCACTATACAAGCTCATTCCACCTGCTATAATTATCTTTTATTTCAACTAAACCCTTCAGTATACTTGATATACTGGAACCCCTTCTGAAAGTCCTCCTCGGATGTTAAGAAGTATCGGCAGATAGATAGTTAGTAAACGCACTGTTAAGAATTTTCTGAAAATGCTTAAGGCATTACGAAAACATGCCTATACTAATGCATTGTAAACTTTACTGCCAAAAAAGTGAAAATTGTATACTGAAAAATTGTGATATTTTTCTTATTTCTGCTCAAAATATAGATTGTGGGCACACGTTAGAACCGTCTCATCGAGGCGGTTCTAACGGGTACCCACAATCTATATTTTAGAACAGAAATAAGAAAAATAAGGTTTACCCCTGTAAACCCCAGTTTTACTATATAAAAGTGGGATTCAAAGGGGTCAAAATTATATAGGCATGTTCTCGTGATGGTATATGATATTTGATTGTTTTCACTGCAGGCAATGGTTAGAAACTTGACATCAATCGTTGTTCACAGTCATATTGGGCTTATGAAATTGTAAAGGGTTTCGTTGTACATTTATTTCTTATTTCTGCTTTTCAACACTTCCATTTACGTAATGACATACGCTATGAATAAGAGGCGCATTGATTAGTTTTCAGCAGAAAATCTTAAATTTTATTACAGGAATCACGCATAGGTTTTCGTGCATTAACATTTGCTGGGTCCCGAGGAAGCCGTTTGGAAATTAGGCTGATTGAAACACAAAGTAAATGAGTAAGCAAGGGCCCAGAAATTTCTACAATTCGCCCAGTATAGACAGACCAGCTTGCTCAGCCCCACAGTATGGTCATGCTCGCTGGAGGCGTGAGGAAGCTTTGGTTACTTCATGAACCCAGCATACACACTTCGACTTGCTCAGCCGCACAGTATGATCATGATCGCTGGAGGCATGAGGTATCTTTGGCTACTTTATGATTCACAGTTACACACAAATCAGACTGTGCGGATGCACAGGCTGATGTGAGTTGCGTTGGGCCCCGGCGCCTGGCCCACATATAGCTGTCGATGCGCCTCTGTCCAATAACATTCATAAAATGAAAGCGAAAGCAAGAAACAAAGAAAGAATTAAAGACACGCATTAGGAGGCACACACTTATGGATGATTGGCACGTGCCCTAATAATGACTGAGGTTTGAGTAAAGTGATAATCGTTCTGTTTGTTGCTTTAAGGCACGTGTCGATAAAGGCAACAACCTAAAGTGATTATTAATCATTTTGCATACCGACATGTGCCAACAATATAAACAAATAAGCAATGACCCCAGAACTAGTATTTCCAAGTTCATATATATACATATGCATTTTTTTTTTTTTTTTTTTTTTTTTTTTTGCTAAATAAACACACCCTCTTTTATATTATTTTTATTTCTTATCTTCCATAACAGAGTCACATCTGAGGGAGTTAATTATTGAAAATAATGTTACAGATGCCGAGCGGTGAAAACCGGTGAAAATAAATTGTATATACATGTATTTTATCATAAATTAACTATATCTTGCATTTTTTTTTAATTTTGGCTGATAAATGACCCCTATAACAGCCTTTTAATCATTTATGGGCCGAAATTGCTATGGGCCGATTTTGACATGGGCCGATTTTGTTATGGGCCGAAATGGCCCGGAACCAAACACCGAGGCGGTTCTAACGAGTACCTACAATCTATTTTTTGTGCAGATAAACTGAAACTATCATATTTTTTTCTGAAAAGTTTCATTTTATTTGTGGTAAAATTTTCCAATATGTTTGAATAGGCGTGCTTTCGTAATGTTCTACCGACTGAACTATTGAGCATGTGCACACGGTCGATTTGTTACATTTCTGTCCGCCTAATGAGACTCGTCCCGAATCTCTAAGTCCTATCCAGATACTCCAGTCCGGCTGCGATATGTACTTTTCATAGTCTCCCATGCGCTCAGACGAGGTACTGGACAAACACTGGACCAACAAATGCCACAGGGGAGGAAAAAAGAACATGACTCGACCGCGACTCACATACCATGCAAACATTCTACCGACTGAGCTCTCGAGCCACGCGGTCGACTAGTAACATTTCTCATGCCGAATGAGATTCGTCCCAAATTTCTAAGTCCTATCCAATCCGGCTGCAATATTTTGTTTCAAACTCTCATGCTGTCAGATGCAGTGCTGGACCCACACTTGGCCACCAATTGTCAGAGGGGAAGAAAAAGAACATGACTCGATCGGGACTCGATTCAAAGGTTCCTCGAATACCAGGCGAATGCTCTACCGACTGAACTATAGAACCACACGGTCGACTTGGTACATTTCCCCTGCCTTATGAGTTTCGTCCTGATATCTAAATTGTGTTGAGTCCGGCTGCGATACTTATTCCGTACTTTTCCATGTTCTCAGTTGCGGTGCTGGACCCACACTGGGCCATCAAATTTCAGAGGCGTGTGTGTGTGGGTGGGTGGCTCGATCGGGACTCGAAGCAAAGGTCTCTCGCATGCAATGTGAACACTCTACCGACTGAGCTATCGAATCACATGGTCGACCCGTTACACACATAACAATCAAAGTACTAACAACACAGATACCTCGCTTGTCTCTGGTTGTATGCTAGAAAATGGCCTTGAACTTAGTAGACTTTGACTGATTCGTCCTACCAGTTCAATATTGAAACATACTTTCCGGTACTTGTAGGTCTTTTGCTCAACTGAGCACGAAGTGATCGTGGTGAGCTTGTAATCGGTCAATGACCGTGCGAGCCAATTTCAGTCAAACTTTATAGAAATGTTGCTTAGGTTACCCTCTATCAAAATAGCTAAAACGGTTCAACTCGGGTGAGCAATCTTTGCCCTCTTGTTTTTGTATAGCCATATATACCTAGCGTACCAAAACCGAACACTGGCAAACAATGAAGACCTTGATCATAGGCTGCGCTCTGCAACATCTGATTAGGGTCTTCAATGATTGCTTATAGTACGGTAACTGATGGGAACCTCACAACGACTAAAACAAACCAGGCAACCGACATACACCACAACTCTATTGATGGGGCCCAAACCAGAAACTCTGTTAGTTAAACAACCGTGTTATATCCAAACAAAAATGTATAGATTATATAGAAAAATGACCATTTATGTAATGACCATTTATGGTCATTTTTCTATATAATCTATACACTTTTGGAATCCAACTTGAAATCGTGTTATATCGAATACTATTGTAATATGAAGTTGTGGTGTATTGTGGGGTGGGCTCGATGATCTGAAAGGAATTAAAAATATAAACTGCGCTATGATGAAGCACGGGTAGACGTTATGTCGCCACCACGTGTCATTTAAAACCAAATGCAGTGACGTGAAAGAAAGCTATAAAAAGTTGCCTTTGGAAATGAACACCCTTGAAACCACCACTTTATAAAGAGAAAAGTTTGTTTTACAAGAGTACACCTTATTTTTTGTACAAAAGCTTATAGTATGGATACCCGTTCGCTTACCTGCAGGCCATGTTTGAAGCAGAAATAAGAAGCATAGCTTAAATTTTCAAATGAAAAAAAAAAAATCAGTTTTAGGACCATTAACAGTAAAAACAGTAGCGGCCCAAGGACTCTTCCTTGACTCATATGACAGAAGCTGAGGCCGTATGGTTTCCCTCTGCTAGTAGCTTCTGGCTTAGACCGAATCCAGCTGAGTAGAAACCCTCTTATGGCATAGTTCTTGAACTTGATGCGGAAGCACTCGTGTGGAACGCGATCTAATACCCTCCCGAATTACAGGAACATCAAAGGGAACGGTCGAAAACTTCCAGTTGTTTAAAAATCTCCGTTTGACCGCATTAAGTCTCAGCATAAGGGTTACATGTTCTAGTTGACTTCAACTTCAGAGGCATTGTTTGGTCCGACAGGCCCAGTAAACAAGGCACGAATGACAGATACTAATTAGCTTAGAACAAATGTTTAACTTCCCCACTAATGAAAAGAACACTTTGGATTTGATTCTTAAAACTTTACCAGGATAATTTGAAGATATTCAGTCTCCTGACAAACAAAGCGATCATGATATTGTTCCGGGATTTTTAGAAATCTTTATTCCACCCATAAAGAAACCTCGAAGGAAAGTGTACGTCTCTCCGTACATCATCATAGTGCAGATTATATTTTCTGGTCCTTTGGGATCATTGAGTTCATTTTCAATCATTTTGAAAATAGACTTCTGCTTAAGCCGGCGCTAGAGGGCGTGATCGGTGTTGCATCATGAACAGACTCAACAAAACCGAGTCTGCTATTTTCGATTAGTTGGTGTATTATTTCCTCCTAGTGGATCTAACTTCAGAACTTATTCATATCAAAAAGGTGACTATGAAACTATGAGGAAGGATGCTCTAAAATTTGCAAAATGGTCATTCAGATGCTCGGTCTGTCAAGGAGAACTTTGATTTGATAACTTCTTACACTCAAACTTCGGCCGAAAATCATATCCCCGCAAAAACTAATAGGTCTGTATCTTCGATTTCCTGGATCATACCAGGCACAAGAAGAAAGATTCGCAGAAGGAATATGATTCATGCTAAGGCAAAAAAGATGGTAAGTGGTAAACTTCGGGCAAAATTTGAAAACTTGAGACGATAAATTAAGACTGACATCAAAACTCAGCATGATTTGTTTGTATATAACTTGGTAGGTGATGCAAAGGCGATTCCCAGAGACTTCTGCGGGTATATTAAGAGCCAGAAAAAGACAGGCAAGGGGTGCCACTAAGTAAAAGAGGAGGGAATGGAGTTTCTGAATCAGACCCTGAAGGGCAGAGTAACTAGTTGGAAAGGTCAATGATGCGTTCAATAAAACTGAGTTCAATGAGGTTCCATTGTCTGGCAGATCGGCCACTTTCATGGATCATTTTACAAATAAACATGCTTTAACAACACTTAAAATGTTAGTTTTCCCTTGGACCAACAGATTGTCATACCTTTCGCCGCCATCTTGTACACTGTTGTACCAGAGAAACAAACGCTTTCATCTCATTCGATCAAGTGACGTAATGACTTTCTCGCCATTGAACCATACACAGTTCGATCAAAGTTTGGTTAACTACGGTTAACCATGGTCGATGATCAAACTCGCTCACTGAAACAGATAGACTACCTCGAACCCCAGTACGTCAAATGGCAACGACGGTATCAGTTGAATATAGACGGCTTGTACTATTGGCAGGTCATGTGATCAGCCTCTGCGCATGTCAATAAAACCAATGGTACCGTACCTTGAGGAATTTTCCGTAGGCGTGATAAGCAACCAGAGTAACCAAAGCTAGCCATTGGCTCCAGAGCCATTGGCTCCAGGTGAAGTCGGCCTAGGATGTTTGGCACGAATTTCAGCCCGTTAAATGCAATACTATGCAGATAACTCGGGAGAGAACCAATAAAACTGAGCTTTCCTAGAGGGAAAAGTCCTCGAGAATGTTGATTCCATTAAATGCCTTGGTGTGACAATCACACACGATCTGAGATATGCAGCATGTGTATTAAGGCAAATAGAACGCTTGTTTTCCTGAGGCGAAATCTTTATCAGTGTCCTCAGGATATAAAAGAGGCAACATATAAAGGAACTTGTTCGCCCAATCTTGGAATATGGTGCTGTATCTGGGATCCAAATGGAGTAGTCATTAATGAAGAAATTGAAAAAAAAAATCAGAATAGAGCTACTAGATTTGTAACAAGCAATTAAGATGGGAGTCTCAAGAAAACGAGAAGAGACAGTAGGCTCATTATATTTTACAAAGGTCTAAAGGGTGTTGCCAGCATTCCAATTAACAAATGCCCCAGCTAGGTGCTGTAGAAATCACTATTCATTGGCGTTTCAGACCCCAACAAGAACTGACATTTACAAAGAATCTTTCTTCCCTCGGACCATTAGGGATTTGAATGCCCTTCCCGATCCGATCATTTCCACAGCTAAAGGTGCTGAGTATAGTGTAGCTAGGTTTACCTCTTTGGCGAGAGCTATGGAATATCTTCCCATATCATAGATCCTGGTGTATGAATGTCATTTGATGCGTCACCAGCAACACTTCTGATTCTGATTCTGAGCACTGCGTCGACTTGCTTGTCTGCATGGAGGGATGATGACAGGTCCTCTAGAGCAAGGATGAGTTGGCCTGAACCGATTAGGAAAATAACCATGCGATATAACTGAATTTTTACTCTCTCTAAATATGGTACTTTTCTGGTGTCAATATTTGATATTTTTCTTCTTGATGACTTTATTCATTCACCAGGATCAAAATCCGAATTTTTACTCGGTGACGTCCAATGGCATTCTTTCATCTGCCAATCACTGGTCAGTCATTGAGCCCTTGTGCCGAGAAAGGTGTAGACCAAGTGGAGGTGGTGCGTTTGGGGTAGGCGTACCAACCCAGTACGGTGGGTTGCAGACAGATGTTCCTCATGTGGTGGTGTTTCTGTGATTCTGGGCGGCCTCGGTTGGTGCTCCCTTGGGAGCCGTCGCTGTGACTCGCGCCTCGCGATGTTTTACAAAATACAGTATGGCCTTGTTGCAGTGCCGATGTCATCATATTTTGAGTGGCCCAAGAAGATCACTTGCCACAGTCTTTGGCATTAGGGTCTGTTGTTTCATGTTTGTGTTTCTTTCCCTTTTGGTGTCTCTGATGGGAGCTGTGGGTTAATTGTATCGATTCCTGATCATTGGCTTTACTTCTATTTTGGAGTCTCTGATTGGAGATGTGGGTTAATTGTATCGATTCCTGATCATTGCCTTTATTTCTATCAATAATCCCCTTATAGTTTCTGCCTGGTACATGCCTCTGCAGATTACTACAGGTTTTCGTTCTGTCCCATGACTGTTGTTTTATGGAATAGGCTCCCTGCAGATATAGTACTTTTAAGCGATCTTGAACTCTTCAAGAGAGAAGTGAGCAAGATCAATCACTCAAGACCACCGAAAGTAATATTGTATTTAATCTGCTTTTAAATCTCATAAATACCAACACTCAAACACTATCTTCTTTTTTTCATTCCTCACTATCATTCCTTTAGCCCTCACTATAAAATTTTACTTTTTATTCTCACGCACGCATCCTTGCGCATAATATGAACATAAGCAGATGCCATAGGTAAGATGTCCCACTACAGACTAAGACGTACACGCGTATTCATAACAACGTAGCTTCACTACCCTAAGAAAGATTGTTTTCATGGTCAATCACGTGAAATCTCGGCGAGACTTCGCGAGACAATCGTCTCGGACTGGTTTACTTTTTTTCCTCCACATAAAACATCTGCCACTGTCCGGGTCGACCACCAGCTCATTACCATATTGATATTTGACTGTTTTTAATGCTCATATTTTTATTCTTTGTCCTGACTTCAAGCCCCCAGTGGAATTCGTTTCACAGACCGTTCAAATGCGTTTCTTGTGTCACGGTTTATTTTTGTTATGGTTTATCTTTGAGTATCTGTATCGCTTACAATATTTTGTTTTTGATAGCCAATTGGCCATTTGGTGTGAAAGTAACTGTCCTTTTGGCTTTCCGCTATTGGTGTTTCCATTAGGGTCTAGTTGTTTCATGTGTGTGCTTCTTTCCCTTTGGTGTCTCTGATGGGAGCTGTGGGTTAATTGTATCGATTCCTGATCATTGCCTTCTCTTCTATTTTACAGTATTCCTTTTTGTTAACACAAAATCTGAAGTTTGGCCGCGGGGAAAGTTTCGAAACTACGTCACGCATATAAACGAACTGAAACGTACCCCACTGAGCCGAAATGGTTAGCCGGTAAAATTCAGCACCGCTCTTGGACCAACGAGTTACCGGAGCATTTACCGAAGCATTTACCGGAGCTTCTCGGTAGAGTGGAAAGCGCTTCTCGTTTGGCCAAGCAATTTCAACTTTTCACAAACTATTACTCAGGGGTATACAGTAAAGCCCTGAGAATAGTAAGAGACACAATGAGCTATCTGGCTACCTACAGATTTCTATCTGCCCAAGATTTACAAAGTGACGATGAACCCCAAATCCCATAGCATAACGCTAGTGCTTCACGCTGCTTTAAAGTGTACATGCTGCATATACTAACTTTGAGTCACTCTGTCTAATTTTTCCTATGAAGTGCACACATGACCAACATTGGAGCATCGTCATACTAAGGCTCTGTGCAAAGCGGTGGTGAAACTCAAACAATTGTTTCGGGATTAACGACACATCCCTGGTGGGTCATTTTGTGTCGTCTCCCAGAGAAAGGGACAAAAAGTTAGAAGAAGTAGTACATGACAAGAAAGGGTGATGGAGGGGACATCGGAGAAAGGGGAAGATGAATAAAAATGCATTACAACACTCCCCCCAACACACACACACACACACACACACACACACACACACACACACACACACACACACACACACACACACTCTCTCTCTCTCTCTCTCTCTCTCTCTCTACCCCTACACCTGCTGCAAGGACAGCAGGCCTTGCCCAGCTGTAAGTTAATATCATCAGTTGGACTCTCCAGAGATGCAAGATACACGTCACCTTTGGCTCACAATAGAATATATTAAAACCTTTTGAAAAAACAGTTTTTATGTAGTTTAGGAAAGATTTGCATGATCCCTCTTGAAGCCCTCAAGGATCCTTGATGTGACAATATTCTGAGGAAGTTGGTCCTTAAGTCTGATGCCCGTGGCAATGAAGGAGAGTTGACAGATGTCCATATACCCCCAGGAAGTTCGCTGCTTTCGGGTCGGAGAACCTGCAAAATAGAAGTGAAGACAATGATCAGTAATCGAGACAATTAACCCACAGCTCCCATCAGAGACACCAAAGGGAAAGAAACACAAACATGAAACAACAGACCCCAATGGAAACAGCAACAGCGGAAAGCCAAAAGGACAGTTACTTTCCCACAAAATGGCCAATAGGCTATCCAAAATAAAATAATATAAGCGACACAAACACCCAAAGACAAACCATGACAAAAATAAACCGCGACATAAGAACCGCTTTGGATCGGTCAGCGGAAACGAATTCCACTGGGGGGGCTTAAATCGATTTTACATGGCCACAATCCTCGTCCTTACCACCGTCGAGATTTAGACAAATAATGTGTACAGTCCGCATGAAGGCCTCCTAACTCATTAGTAAAGCACGGATGTCCACTTAGCCTACATATAGATCATGCCCAGCATTGACATCGTCATGTCAATGCGGGCGAGTTTGCCGTTAAGGTATTGTATTACTCGGGAGGTAATGCTGGCTGTATGTTAGTCAACTCTGACAAACCAAGCTGCTGACAGTTGCATCGTCTCCAGCTGCTGGATACTATATGTGGGTCCCATACAAACGTAGCATAATCCAGGATAAGTCTAATCATGTTCTCAACCATCATGTTTTAACGTCTTCAGTACAGCTAGCTAGTTATGTTTCTTCCAAAGAAACACCAGGCTGCTGTTTACCAGTTTACAGTTGCATCAAAATGGGGTTCCCATGTCATGTTTCTGAAATAAAGGATCCCCAGGTGCTTTCAAGTCTTTAAGATTGAAAGTTCATGGCCATATATCTTGAACATGTAAGTTGTTCCAAATCTCCAACCAGGTTTCTGCATTTTTGTTAACCTGACAGCCACACATTTAGTTGGGTTGAAAAGACCTATGCCAACCTGTATTCCATTATGGGCATTGCTGTAGTCTGTCAAGATACGTCTGAAGTTCTGTAGCATCAGTCATGCTTGAGATCTTCTTATATAAAAGACTGTCATTAGCAAAGAGGCGAGCTCCAGAGCTGACCTTCTGTGGCAGGTCATTTATGTATGGGCAGAACAACAATGGACCGAGCATGACACCTTGAGGGACACCGGATACGGCTAGGGCAATCATGGAAAACTGGCCTTTGACCAGGTCTCGTAAGCCCCTGTTGGTCAGGAAGCTCCGGTCCATTGTGAGAGGTTGCTTTATATTTTGTTGAACCTGAACTTGACAGTGCTCAAGTCATTCCTGTTTAACTTTGTCCAACACCTTGCTAAAGTCACGAGCGATGGTGTATATCTGATGGCCTTCATCTATTCCTGCTGTAAGGTCTTGAACTTTGGTCAGAATAAGCTGTCTTTCACACAACTGCCTCTTTCGAAATCCGTTGTTTTTGGTCTGACAGCAAGATGCAAATGACCCCAGTTGGGGAACACACAGAAAATACTGCCAAGATAGTGAAAATATCATGGGAGAATGATGTCAATGACTCGCTTATTTTGCTAGAAAAGTAAAGTTCGCCCGCATGTATACCATCTGTACCTAACCAAGGACTTGATTGCGTGACTAACTATCTATCTACTATTACTGCGATAGGTCACAATTGACCATTACTCGCAGGTGTACTTACACTCAAGATGTGCAGGACGAACGCCTTCGCGGTAATCATGACATTACGATAAAGATCTTTAACCTTCATAGGGGATTATTCTCCCCGCACAGGGGCGCGCGTGTGTGTGCGTGCGTGTGTGTGTGTGTGTGTGTGTGTGTGTGTGTGTCGGGGGTCTCCAGTTAACGTCCCGATCCCAAGGACGGCGCACTTTGTGGCGAGGCATGTGCACTTACTAGCTAACCACTGAGCTACCACGGTAGTACTATCGGTATTTTTATGTTCTACACCACTATTACCCAGTGGTATGCGGAACTGTTCAGCGGACGAAATAATCGAATTTGGAAGTATAAGGCCATCCGTTGGAAATTTAATAGCAGCTTTTAAAAAGGAGGCTGTTGGTGCGGGGGTGGGGTGCAAGAGATATATCTTACTTGAAAAGAGACAAGAGAGCCACCAGACTGATTCCTCAACTTAGAGATATACAACAGATATTCCCTTTTTTGAAAAATAGAAGTGAAGGCAATGATCATGAATCGAGACAATTAACCCACAGCTCCCATCGGAGACACCAAAGGGAAAGAAACACAAACATGAAACAACAGATCCCAATTGAAACATCAACAGCGGAAAGCCGAAAGGACAGTTACTTTCCCACAAAATGGCCAAGCGGCTATCCAAAGCAAAATAAGACAAGCGATAAAAACACTCAAAGACAAACCATAACAAAAATAAACCGCGACAGAAGAACCGCCTTGGAACGATCAGTGTTCAACGAATTCCACTGGGGGCTTAAATCGATTTTACGTGGCCACAATCCTCGCTCTTACTTCCGTCGCGATTTAGACAAATAATTTCTTTTTTTTTTCTTCCGATACTTCTAAGCCTCATAAGAGGACAACAAAAGGATATCCGGTATACCAAGTGCTAAAGGGGGTTAGCTGAAATAAAAGGTAAGCAAAGTAGGTGAAATGAGTTTATACAGTGCGAAAAGAAAGTTAGTATAGTTAAAAGATAAAACAGAATCTGGTGGCTTAGGGGGACACATGCACCACCTGGCAGACAGCATGACAGAACTGTGCCAAGGTTGGTAGAAAGACAATATAGGCTGGAAGAGCGTTCCAGTGTATAACTGATCTTGGGAAGAAGCTATACTTGTGATAGTTGGTCTGGGTGGGGATTTGCTTGTATGCCAAAGGGTGGATAAATTTCGACTCTCTGCGATTTGGTGTGAGATAATCTGAGACAGGGATTGCAACAAGGTCATGCGTGACCTTGTATAGCATGATAAGGCGATTATCGATGCGTCTCTGATCTAGTGGACGTCATTGGAGTTTTCCAAGCATAGCTGTAAAACTTGATGTATACCTATAGTCTCGTGTGGCCCACCTGGCAGCTCTGTGTTGGACAGATTCAAGTTTGTAGATATATGTAGCTGTATGGGGTGACCAGACACTGGAAGCATATTCCAATTGCGGTCAGACAAGAGTTTTGTATGCTGTGAACTTAAGGTCTTGGTTGTGTACTTTGATATTTCTTTTGATAAAGCCGAGGGTTTGATTTGCCTTTTTTGTGATATTGTCTATGTGCGTTCCCCAGCGGAGGTCGTCGTATATGGTGACCCCAAGGTACTTTGCAGCAGACACACTTTCAAGTTCAGTGTTATGAAGAAAGTATTTGGAGGGAATGGGTGTCTTCAGCCTGGTGACATGTAAAACCTGACATTTTGTCGGGTTGAAGTTCATGTCCCAGGCCTTTTCCCATAGCTCCAATTTGCAGAGATCTTCTTGAAGGAGGTTGGCTACAGAAAAGGAGCTAATGCATAAGTACATTGCTGTGTCGTCAGCAAAGAGTCGGACTTTTGACCTAACCTGCTCTGGGAGGTCATTTATGTATGCAAGAAACAGTATAGGTCCGAGAACAGAGCCCTGCGGAACACCAGAGGAGACCGGGATAATGCTGGAGTTGGTACCATTAGTGACAACAGACTGTGACCTGTTATCTAAGAAAGTTTTGATCCAATTTAGAGTGCCGCCCCTGATGCCGTAGTAGTGAAGTTTTTGTAAAAGTGTTTTGTGGGCGACTTTGTCAAAAGCTTTGCTAAAATCCAGTAAAATTAAATCAGTCTGTTTTCTTAATTGCATGTTTCTAGATTATTCATCTATCAACATGATCAATTGGGTCTCGCAGGAACGCCTTTCTCGGAACCCATGCTGTAGTTCATAAAGAATGTTTTGGCTGTTGAAGTGCTTGGACATACTGGAGGCGACAATGTGTTCTAGCACTTTGCATAGAACACATGTTAGGGAGATAGGGCGATAGTTGGCGGGATCAGTTTTATCCCCCTTTTTGAATATGGGGGATACCTTGGCCTCTTTCCATATGGTGGGCAATTTTCCCTGGTCAATAGACTTTTGAAAAACTATTTGGAGGACTGGGGCTAGCTCTTTGTGGAGGTTTTGAAGTACTATGGGTTTCAGCTCGTCTGGACCTGATGCCTTATGGGGGTTGAGCTTTTTAAGAAGGCATTCAATATCATTCGCTGAGATTTGAATGTCAGGCATGTTCGTATAAAGGCTGGGCTGAAAGGGCTGGGCGACTCAGTAGACGGCGGAAGCCAACACACCATGTTACTATGTTATATGTTGTATGTACAGAAGAAACAAAACACAAATATAATCTTCAAGCACAACCTTGCAGGTACAAAAATTGTCCTTCCCAGCAACTGTGGGCGGATGGGCTTGTCCCAAAAAGGACAACAACACAAAGGAGATCGGCTAACGTTGTCTCGGGCCTCCAAATGGCTAGGCAGGAATACACTTTCCTCCTATGGTGCCTTCCTCACGCAGGGTGCGTTAATGATATGCAAACATGGCGACTGACCCACTTATGGTCCCGCAGAGTGCGGCATCCTACGTCGAGGAAGGCATCACTTTTTCTTAACTTAAAACGGCAAATGCATAAAAAGGGATTGGCCTAATATGCACATCCTTCGCGATAGACGTCACTCATTAACAAAATAAATACGAGTTCAAGCCCGAGACGGCGTAGGCCGGCACTTCATGTTATTATGTTACATATTGTATGTACAGATAAACCAAAAAAACAACAACACAAAATATAAACCACTAGCTTAATCTTGCAGGTACAAAAACTGTCCTCCCCAGCAACTGTGAGCGGGTGGGCTTGCCCTAAAACGGACAACGCCACCTTTAAGGCACAAGAAAAACAAACAAAACAGGTCCGTGGCGGGGTAAGCACATCCGCCCGCATATATACTTAAAAAAATAGACCACTCAACAAGATGGGGAAACAGACCAAACAATGTAAAAATGTACATACGTTACATAAATATACAAAAATCAAATAAAAAACAAAAATACCAATATCAAAATTGACCCTTTCCTGCTCTGACACGGTTCGGCATATTGACAAGCAAAAAATTATAACGTCGAGTAGAAGACGAAATGGACCGACTGCAGCGGACTTACGATAGACACGGACGGACGGGGCTGGAGCCGAGCGATGGTCTCCCCATTCACCGGCAACGTGGAATGGGGGTAGCACCGAACGGCTAAGGTGTAGTGCCAGAATGGATTAGTTCCCTGGGACCCCACCAGCTGACGACCCGCGACACGGGTAAACTGGAAACAACAACTGGGCGACTCAGTCCGTGTGAAGACCCCGTAACTCATCAGTGCGACATCTCCGTGAACACAAACAAAATCAAACAACAACAGAGATGAACAACCAGCATGGAGGTATATATCATAGAGATATATTCACCAGACTTGTTGCCATGGGGTGTGAGTGATACAGCGGCAGCGTTTCGGAGTTTTGTCTGACTTCCCTTTGCCGTATGTTTACAAACAAGTTTGCGAATGAGAAAGTAAACTTCCGGTTGCATTATAAATTCATTGTTCCCGCCACCAGTAAATTTCTGGAGCTTGTTTGTAAGTTCTGAATCAAAATCAGAAAATTGAATTCAATTTTTAATTGGATATGATTATTTTCTACCATCAGGGCCAATTGAAATCTGTTTTCAGTGAATAAGAACCGAGTATTCGTCGTAGTCCTTTGCCGAATTTTAGAACCTGGTTTCGTCTGGTCTTTCTTTCTACTGATACTGGGGTCTGCCTTAAAACAGTAATGATGCGTAATGTAGCGTAATGATGCGTAATGTAGCGTAATGAAGCGTAATGTAGCGTAATGTAGCTTAAAGATGAACAATTTATGCCTGAAAATGACCACCTATCTTTGTTACAGACTTGTTACTCCAAAATGTCTAAAAGAAGACGAATTGATCTGCGAAAGGAACCTTCCTTTCGCGAATGGAAGATTTTCGCAACGAAAGGAAAGTTTTTTTTAGATAATTTGATGTAGAATGAGATACCATCCCAATTAATAAGCGACCTGTCATGTTAGCCTATAGATAATATATTATCCATAGTTTCCAGCTGGCACCGCACAAGAGCGAACGTATTTGTTTTGTTCATGATAAATGCATAAGGATTATCTCTAGTATGAATAGTTTAGTCTTCATTTTGACTGACGTCGCTCTTGTGTCGCGTGGAGGTCTGACTAGGTCTTGTTGCTGTGACTGAAGCAGACCATTTCTTAGCCTCTCGCTTTGCCTGGGCAGGCTTAGATCATCTTAGCGGTTTACCAGTACTCGTGTGCGGTCAGTTTCAGCTCTGCATGGAAGCATTATGCAGCAAATCTATTTCTACAAGCCCCGATGGGCGGGGCCGATTTTCATCAGAGAGAAAACTCGGGTTTATGGGGGTGGAGGTATACATTATTATGTTTTTGCCTCAAGACAAACTATATTTTCAGCAGAAAAGTAGAGTAGGGAGATGTAAAAAAGAAATCTATATATCGCACGGGTACATTATCTTAATGAGACTGAAAGAAAGAGACAAAGAAAGAAAGAAATTCACGTAAACAACTCCGTGATTTGATCACCCCTTTAAACCCCTTTCCAAGACATAGGTTGTGGGTACTCGTCAGAACCACCTCACCGAGGTGGTTCTAACGAGCACACACAACCTATCTTTGCAGGATGAAAAAGAAAACAGATCTTCATCAGAAAAGTAGCCAGTTTGGAGATGTCAACGAGGTGACTGGAGAAATCACTGCTTGTACAGGTTCGTCTCAAATATCATATTTGCAAGTCCATGAAATGAAAACCCCTGTAAACCCCACTTCATACGCAGAAAACTAGGGTTTAACCCTTTTTGTACTAAAATGGAATCTTCCTCCTTACATAAGCAGGAGCCCATTTCAAAATTTAGGGGTGACGGGTTGTTTTCTCAAAATTTATTTGGAAAAAGACTTTTAAGCAAACAGTGGAGGTCCTGATCAGACAGTGTTCTGGGCCTGCACCGTTTGCCAAAAGGTTTTGGGGTTAAAGGATACCAGCAAACAGTGGAGGCCCTGATCAGACAGTGTTCTGGTCATGCACTGTTTGCCAATAGGGATACCGTAAAAATCCTCTAACTCTGACACTGAGAAATTCCTGTAATTATCCAAAATTTAAAAAAAAAAATCTTTCACAATCCAGCAAGGAGCCCAAAAGGTACGGAGAATGGCAAACAGTGTAGACCCTGTTCAGACATCCCCATTCAGGGGCATTCTGATCTGGGTCTGCACTGTTTGCTTAGACTGATCTGCTCCAATATGATCTTCTTAGTTTAATCAAACCAAACTAGAGCTATCACTAAAGGTGATGAATACTCCCACAAAAACTGCCTTGATAGTACAACAGCGGCAGTTTGCAATTTTTTCACTTGAAACTATGTCGAAAATTGACGAATTGTAGTGGAAATCGAACTTGACCTGTATTTTATGATGTTACATCAGTGTACCAAAAAATATATAAATCGGTGAAGCGCTTTTTGAGTTATCGTCTGGAAACCAAGTCAACCGACAGACAGACCGACAAGCTCACTCCTATATACCCCCCCCCCCCCCCCCCCCCCCAATTTCATTTGTTGGGGTATAATTAATCAAACCAAATAAATACAAACGTGTGAATTTTAATGACTTTATAATTCGGCATGTGTCTTTAATGATAATAGTGTATGATGTCTTGTCTGCTTTAATTGATATGCCGTTAATCCATAATGGCATTCTGTTAAACAATGGATACCTGCCCGTCTCACTTCAGGTGTGAAAAGCATGTTAATATAAATCAGCACGAGCACCTTTAATCGCGCGCCCAATTAAAGAAGGTGCGAAAATCATTTAATAGAGAAAGAAGGAAAGAAAAAAAAACAAAAAAAACAGAAAATTAAAATGAACTGAAAGATAAATTGGACTTATCGTCATTTTGGAATGAATATGACATAACTTTTGAACAATATTTTGTGTTCTTTCCCTTACATTGCAAGTATAGATCTTGATAATAAGCCAAAACTAATATATTAATCGCTAAGTTGTTAAACCTGATAAGATATGGGGTTTAAATAGGTCCCCTATGCATTATTTTCATGGTTATACTCCAATCATACGTTGCGGTGCAGTTTGAGCCGCCTCGATGATACGAGTACGCATTTACAATCTATGTTTGGAATAGAAATACGAATTTTTTTCATATATTACATAGAATTTCACATCGGGTTAATAAGTCCGTGTAATGAACATTCCTCTAAACCACACTTGATGCAGAGGAAAAAAATCGGGTTTACAGGGGTTTTCATTATTTTGGCGAAAATAGTTGATATGGGCCATTTTAGCACACTGATTTGTTATGGAGTTACAACGATATATAAAAACTTCAACAACAACAACAAAAAAAAAAAAAAAAAAAAACGAGGCGGTTCTAATGAGCGCACACAACTTATACCAAGACATAGGCTTTGGGTACTCGGTTAGAACCGTCTCAACGAGGTGATTCTAACGAGCGCCCACGATTTAATAAGAAAACTTCAACGGATTTTCGCCAAAGAGAAAAGACATAGGTTGTGGGTACTCGTTAGTTCTAACCGCCTCAACGAGGTGGTTCTAATGAGCACACACAACTTATACCAATATATAGGTTGTAGGTACTCGTTAGAACCGTCTCAACGAGGCGATTCTAAACTCTATTAGTTTATCTCCACCATGGATCGCAAAAACCTCACTTGGAGTTGGGCTATTGACTGTGGGTATCAGGATGCGGGAAAAAAAACTTTATCTGTTCTGGAGTAAATATAAATTCATAAAATAGGCTACATTACGCGTGATTATGCTTTTTCAGGCATCATTACGCCATTTTAGGCATCATTGCGCTACATTACGCATCATTACGTCACATTACGCATCATTACGCCACATTACGCACCATTACTGTATTTAGGTACATCGCTGATACTGCGGTCGATTACAGATGATCATTTCTCACAGGTGTACATAACACACCATCCAGATTTGCAGGGTGAAAACTTACATAGCGTCATGTAATTACGGTAGGGGTCCAGGGTTCGACATTAACCCAGGACCGATGGACATTGTTTAGGAGCATTTTTCGTGGGGTGTGTTTACTAACCGGAACGGACCTGCAATAACCGGAACGGACCTGCAATAACCGGAACGGACCTTTTTTTTCATCCCCCCGTTCTATTTGCTATTTAAAAAGTTTATGGAAGCTCCCCAAAACACCATTTATTACTTTTGGAATCTATGTATTTGACACTTTTGTCAAGGAAATTAGCCCAAGCTTTTATAGAAGAAAACGGTACCAGTATATAGCGCAATAGGTCTCTTAAAAGCTTTATTTATCAAAAGAGATCTGAGAACAGTGCCTAACTATTATAGCACCAGACCAGACAGCGTATAAGCTCTCAGCTAATTCTACAACAGTTGAATAGTCTATACCATTTTTAAGCTTGTATGCTTAATTTATACATCACTGTTATACCTGCTGCGATATTTATCCTATCAATGGTATATGTCGCATCATCACGAACACACGCCTATGTAGTTTTTACCCACTTAAGCCCCACTTTTAAATAGTAAAACTGGGGATCCAGCTGGTAAACGATATTTTTCTTATTTCTGTTTAAAATCATAGATTGTGAGCTCCCGCCGAGGCGGTTCTAACAAGTACCAACAATCTATGTTTTGACCAGAAAAAAACCGTCAGATTTTATATTCAGAAAGTACCACTTTTGTTTTTTATTTGGTGGTATTTTTTTTTCAACAGAAATAAACAAAGTCATGTATACCACTTTAAACCCAAGCTTTACTATGTAAAAAGTGGGGATAATGGGGCTCGAAATTATACAGGCGTGTTTTCATTAAAAAGATTCTAAATTTAATATCATTTTTTGTTTTCAATATGTTATTATTTTTTAGCATCAGTAAAATATCTTATTGAATTACAAAAAAAATGAAATCGGGTTATTCGGGGCTTGAGATGTCATTTCATCCAAATTAATGGTAAAAGTCCCACAAAATCGGAAGCAACGTCTCCAAAATGATCTAAATAGTGCTGACGGGGATGTTAAACCTCAAATCAAACAAACAACAAATGAACATCAAAAGTAAATAGCTCGCAGGATAGACTACGGAATACAGCTATTAATACTATTGTATTTCATTTAACTGGTGTTATTTACATCTGGTCGTCCTGTTGCTGATGCTGTACAGGTATCTAATTTATTATTATTGTGGTCATGAATTGTGTCTTTTAACCTGAGCGGCCCAATCGGAAGTGTCTAATATTTCCGTGAGAATAGAATAGAATACAATATTTCCGCATGGTTTTCATCGCTTCCCTTGATGTGAAACCAATTAACTTTATGTATGGATATAATATTTATATGAATATTGGGAATCGGATACGAAAAAATACTTAGAAAAATGACAATTAGGCCGACAATAGGTCCGTTCCGGTTATTGGGTCCGTTCCGGTTATTCAATACACAGTGACTGTTTTTCGTGATATACTTCCGGTTCTAAAGATAGAACGAGAAAAGCCCTGGCCATGAACGGCTATTCATTCTGTCGTATTGCTTCAAGGCATAAACTCATAACTCACAAAACTGGAACACCGTAACAGGCTATCTATTAGGCTGCCACGATTAATCGGATAATCGATTAATTGATCGATAGATTCCAGAAATATGATTATCGATACTGATTTTTCGTAATCGATTATTTTCTTAGTAGAATTTACCAGCCAAAGAAATTTCTTAAATAGCTAGATGAGTGGCAAACAGTGCAGACCCTGATGAGACGCCGCGTTCTGCGGCGTCTCATCTGGGTCTACACTGTTTGCTCCGGCCTGTCTGTGCAAATACCTAGAGTTAAGTACAACATATGGTAAGAGTCATATTCAGACAGAAAGCCAGACAGGTAAAATAATGACCAAATCTCCAGTGATTACTAATCGATTATTTATCGATATGGCAAGACCGATAATCGATTATCATTTCAGCACCGATTAGCCAGCCCTAGCTATCTAGCCTCTGAAGGTGCATTCTGGAAATAATCTCTGGGTTTTGGTCCAGGGTCGTAGCACCAGGGGTTGAACTTGTAGGGATGGAACTTCCAAAGTGTCGCCCCCGCCCATAGGGGCTTGAAAAAATATATGGGCTGCATGATGCTTCCACCCAGAGCTGAATCCGGCCCGCACACTAGTACTGGTAAACCGCTTATAGGATCTAAGCCTGTCCAGGAACCACGGTGCGAGGGGGACCGTCCACATTAATAAACCCTATTGGTTTCATTGGGCCACAGGGCTTGAGATGTCATTTCAACTCAATGTCGGGTAAAAGTCCCGCAAAATTGGAAGCAACGTCTCCAAAATGACCTTTACAGTGTTGACGGGGACAATAAACCTCAAATCAAACAAAAACTTCCAAAGTGAGTTTAATCTAGCCTTAAAACAGTTCAGGGAGGGTGCCATTATTACACTTTCTGGTAGTGAATTCCATGAGTCAATGATTCTGATACTAAAGCTACATGTATTTGCCCGAACTTTCAACCTTTGTTGTCTCTTATTGAACTTCATTGAGTGGCCTCGTGTTGCATGGTAAGTGGATAGTTTGAAGAATTTGTCCTTTTCTATATTGTTGATACCGTTCATTATCTTATACACTTCAACAAGGTCCGCTCACTCCCTCCTATATTCAAGGGATGGGAGTCCAAGGCATTTAAGTCTTTCTTGGTAAGTTAGGTGGCTTATCGTTCGGACTAGCTTTGTGGCTCTCCTTTGCACATTTTCTATAGCAACCATATCTTTCTTATAAAGAGGTGTACATACTATGACGGCATACTCAACTTGTGGTCGAACAAGACTTTTGTAAAGGTTCAGAAACATTTCCTGGTCCATGTATGAGAATGTTCTAAAAATGATCCCCAAGTTATGATTTGCTTTATTGATTTTACTACTACAGTATAGCTCCAATATATCGCGTTCCGATATTTCACAATGTCCAATCTATCGCGGTCGCGTTGTGGATCCCGTTTTTTCTCCCCCTTAAAATTCATAATAAAAAAAAAATAAAAAAAAAATAGAGTTTTAAGTTGTTAAAATTTATTTAAAACCAGGTTAAACAAGTCGCCAACAACGTTTGACTTTTCCCGCCCAGCATCTGCTATTTGGCGCCAAAACATAACCATTCACGAGATCGCAGAAAAGTCCATTTTTTTATGCAAACATCTACCGTTAGATGTAGCTAATTGTCTGAAGAGCAATTAAATCATTTAAATCATTTTCACATTGATTGTGGATTAAATTTTATGATTGAAGGACAAACGCCAATTAGAGACATAACTTGACCATATTTTCACACCTTATCGACACGCACCGCAGGGTGGCAATTATATGACAGGGATTAACAATAGTGTCATACCTGAACGGTAATAAATACACAGATGGTTTGTCTCTCAATTGACAGTGCAGCAGTTATTGCGATTGACTTACTGGTCTAGTTTTACCATATTTAAGGACTTAAAAAGACTGACAGTTGTAGACGATTTTTTTACACTTGCCCGAAATCACAACACAATAAAATGATAGTTTTGTTGTTGTATAGTTTTTCGGCCCGTGGTTAAATAATTTTTTTCCAAACGCTACTTTTAATGATTCTGAGATCTGGCAAGCCAAGGGAAACAACTAGAATTGCTTAGCGCTTATGGTAGTTGCGCCCCTTGGCCGTCAACGTTACACACAACCAGGGGAACCCGCAAATCCAAAATGGCATCCTGTTTTGACATTTTAGCAATCACATGTTTTCAGAAGCAGATTTTCAGCTGTTCTCGAATGTAAGTTAATTGGTAGACATAGTCCCCTTTGTTTGTTCTGTCACTGAGTAATTCTGAACCTACTTTAATGGTGAAATACAGCCGATAGCATTACTGACAGCCATTAGTGTGGATTGATAATGGTATCTCACCAAACTATCACCGCGACTTATCTTGGCAAACTACTGCGACTTATATCACGCTCCGACCACATCGCTGTTTTCGGGCTATGGACCCTGACAACCGCGATATATTGGAGCTATACTGTAATATGTTCACTGAAATTTAAAGCTTTATCTATTATAACACCCAAATCTTTTTCACTAGTTACTTTTTGCCCTGGGATAGAAATTTATGTTCCGACCCTGGTGTTCCGACCCAAAATGGAATATAATCGCGTGTTTGATAAATGCACTGGTTGATTACGACCTTGTATGCGCCGTCGATAAGGTTGACGTCAAAGCAGTGTCACTAAACATTCCTGCAGTGTCAACACAATATGGCGGCCGTTGGTAACCGAAGTGACTGCAGCATTAAAATTCCGCTTTAAGAAATGGAAAGTATGCAAGAAAAAGAATCAAATATGGGTGTGAGGGGTGGATAGAAAAATCCATCCCTCAGGATCACTGTCCGGTATCACTCGGCAAGCCTCGTGATCACGAGGCTTGCCGAGTGATGCCAGACAGTGACCCTTGGGACGGATTTTTCCATCCACCCCTCACACCCATATAAGATTCTTATAATCACCTGAACCATGATTTGATAGATACCATAAAAGTAAAAAATATTTGGACACCTTGAGGACTTGCTGTAATTCTCCTAAAATTTTATTTTGATGTAATTTATTGCTACAAACACATAAACTGAATGCCAAACAGTGTAGATCCTGATCATATGGCTTCTTCAGAAGCCATCCGATCTGGATCTACACTGTTTGCAAAGATAGGGGTTGTCGTGAACAGCAAGATAAGGGTTAACAAATTTGTTTCACAATCAAACAAGAGGTCCAAAAAGTGCAGATGGAATGGCAGTGTAGACCCTGATCAGACTGCTCCTTCAGGAGCAGTCTGATCAGGGTTTGCACTGTTTGCTTAGGCCTGTCCGTCCCAATACTTAGGATCATTACAGTAAGCAGTGAAAGAAAAAAAAATATAAATGGACAGAAGGTGACAAAGAATTTCACTCCCAACAGGAAATGGACTGATGATTCATTAGCAAACTCTGATACATGCCCGAAAGCTGTGCCAAATAGTCAAATACCAAAATAGACAGCCAATAATCAGGTGGTCCAAAGGACTACAGTTAATAAATGATGTAACCGGCCCAAGTCTAGAATAGTCCCAGACTAATGTAAACACTCTTATTTCAGGTTGTCAACCCTTGGGTATATTGAATTGATAAAGCTATTGTCAGAACTGAGCTTTAACAGGGGTACAAAAGCCCGAAGCCCTAGATTTTGGGCCAGGCCCATATAAGCCATCTTAGGTTTTTTCTAGGAAATTCTATCTGGAAAGCATTCAGGGCCACTAGGTCAGAACAATCCTTGCGCAGTGCATTATGAAGTGATTTTATATTGTGTTGAACTTCGTTCATGCTTTTTATATGGGCCCCGTCAAGCGATTTTAGTACTTATCGCCTATGCGAGCAGCGAAGGTTCAGGGAAGCCTGCGCATCTGCGCAGTCTCGCCAGAACCTTCGCTGCTCGCTCATACAAGCAGTGAATCAAGAGGAACCTTCAGACAGAAAGCCATATCACTGGCCCCTCTGAATGACTGGGCATGCGCAGTTAAAATTTGTCATGGCGGAATGCTCGAAGACACAAATTCGCTTGGCGGGGCTCATATGGAATAAATTCCATGTGTACAAGCATGCAGTGTATCCATTCTCTACCCTTCTGTGGATACCTACACTGAGCAGTCATCTTGAGGTCGCATGGGAAAGTGATTCTCTCTATTCCAGCCCCCTGTCTAATCCGGCCATTTTTCATCTTGAGGTCGCATGGGAAAGTGATTCTCTCTATTCCAGCCCCCTGTCTAATCCGGCCATTTTTCTCAAATGAAATATATTTTTATATTGCAGAGAGGCCAACTAGAAGTTTATCATGCCTGGAGCATCACGGCCCCGAAGGGCTGCCCAGGAGGCAATCCAGAGCATGGCTGAGCCATCCTCGGAGATCTCCCTGTAAGTAACTGCTTGTAGATTTGAGAAGTTTTTTCAGCATTTTAAAGAACGTTGATGTATAATATGTGAAAAGCGTGCACTTGACACAAGTCAGTAACTGGGTTAGGCCATTTAAATATCGAACAACCCCCATGCATGACTCTTACAGGGTTAACCCTTTACCACTCAGGGATTTTGTGAATTTCGCTGATTTTCACAGTGTTGCACCTGACAGCAACTTCAACTAGCCATCGTTTCATAATGGATGGTCTGTTTTACACCAAAATCGGTATGATTGTTCATTGGGCAGTAGCCTTTCAAATGCAACCTTTCATGACTTGATCATTGTTGTCATGGTAAAGAGGGGGCATCTCAAATAAGGCAAAATTGTGTTTTCACATGAACTTTCGACCACTTTTTAATCTTCACACAGCTGTCAAGGCAACAATTAAGGTGTTTGGCACTGACCATTTTCACTGTTTGCAGCATGTTTTATCAGCATCAGTTTTCAGGCATTTTTGACCCCAGACACCCTCAGATATAAATTTTAGCGGCCGGTTGGGCCATACACCCAAAAAATTTTCGGGATGTGAAGGGGAGCAAAGCCCCCCCTTCAACCCCCCCAGAATATTTTTTTGTGGGGAGGTGCGCGAAAAAACAGGTCACTTTTTTGCCCAACAAATCCTAAAGCAAACATAACTATCCAGGGGTAGAAATGCAGATTTTAGGTGCTTCTGGGGCTTAAAATGGGGGTGGGGTGCAGACATAAAAACACGTATCTGAGTGGGAAAGGGTTAACAGCATGTAATACATACAATGTAACTTTTGACAGGGTTGACAGCATATATTACATGACTCTAGACAGTTGAGAGCATGTAATACACCATGACCTTGTTATAACATAATTTGGATATAACACGGTTTTAAGATGGATCCTTCTATATAATCTACACACTTATGTTCGGATATAACATGGTTCTTTAAGTAACACGGATTCGGCTTTGGACTCCATTAACCCTTTTTGTACCACCTTATATATTGCAGGAGTTTATTTCAAAATATAGGGTTGTCAGGTTGTGTTTTCATCAAAATTTATATTTATTTGGAAAATGACTGAACTGTTAGCAAACAGTGGAGGCCCTGATCAGACGCCGCATTCTGCGGCGTCTGATCAGGGTCTGCACTTTTTGCCAAGTATCCCTTTTGGGGTTTCCGGTACTAAATGGATTAAAGGGGTAAAAAAAACATTTCTTGATTCAGAGATGACCAGCATGACAGTGACTTTGAGGAACCAGCCCCGCAGAGAGGTGGGAGGGGGAGCAGGAAGAGAAAGCCTCCAGCAGACACAACGGTGAGAAGTTAATTTATTCTGAAAAATTTCGTAGTTTGAACCCATTTTTGTTATGCCTCCTTTAAGCATGGTATGGTTTGGGAGTCTGGATTTCCGACTGTTTGGTTTAAACATATTTATTATAGTGGTAACATCATCACAATATGAGACAAGTAGATTGAGTTTGGGATTAGAACAAAAGCACAAGTACTTCTATAGTTCTGCTCCCAGTATTTCCGACCGTTCGTCAAGCCGTCAACATTTCTGACACATTACGCATTCACTCTGTTGTTCCGGTCCATTTCTCAAGAACTACAAGAGCTACGGGGCTATTTTAACCCTTGTCCTGCTGAGCCCGGATATTGTCTTATCTTTAAAACAATGAAGATCCAGATCAGATGGCTTCTGAAGAAGCCATCTGATCAGGATCTTCATTGTTTGTCATTCAGCTCATGAATTAATTGCAATAATTTGCATCAAGTAATCCGATTGGTGGATAATCAGTAGTGGGTGTGGCATATATAAATATTCAGCAGGACAAGGGTTAACACATACCCACAACATACATTTCAAACAAGATATGAGGAAAATTATCACTGCACAACAGCTCTCCGACAGACAACTCAACGACACAGCTTGAAAAATAAAAACTCGCCAACACCAAAAAATTCACTGACATCCCAGCTGATCGACAATGACAACTCACGACAAGACAACTCAAGGACAAAAGCGATTAATTTTTATTGAAAATTGATCGGCCACAGATGAATTTTCTTTCATAAAATCACAGAGAGGAAAAGACAAACAAGTTTCTGATGGATACATTTTTAAATTAGCTTATTATTATTATGCTCTTTCAGTCTTTAAATAGAGACTAATAAACTGATATAAATCTGTTTATTATTCTGCTGTTATAGACTGAAAAGGCACATGGACGACTGATCTGTTACATTACAATGACACACCCGTGCGACATAGTGCATTTTTCACATCTCCAAAATGGCTTCATTTTTTATGAAAATCCGTGATATTTTTCTGATTTACATTGCAAACATAGGTTATGGGTGCTCGTTCAACTGCCTCATTGAGGCGTTTTCTAACCAATACCCACAACCTATGTCTTGGAGCAGAAATAAGGAAAATAATGTTTACCCCCGTAAACCCCAGTTTTCTCTATAAAGTGTGGTTTATGGGGGGTCTTTATTTCACGGACTTGTTCACATGATAATATGTCCGATCTGGTCAAACTAAAACGTCCCGGATAATGAATGAGGAGATATCAGTTAAACTTCCTTCTACTACACAAAGCGCCATCTCCGTTGAGGCGATTCTAACAAATATCCATAACATTTGCTTCATGGAGTATTAAATAATTACAATATTCTTGAATATTACTATTAATCCGTATCAACTTTGGCTAAGGATTCGTTTCATTGAAATTGTCGTCATAACGAGGTTTTGTCGTTATATCTATTGTCGGTATAAAGAGGGTTGACTGTAGCTGAAGAATATCATGTAAGATTATCAGCTACATGTACTTACAGTCCCATTCACCATATGAGTAGGGCTGGCTAATCAGAGCTGAAAAGATAATCGATTATCAGTCCTGTCATTGCGATCTATAATCGATTTGTAATCGCTAAGGTTTTTGTCGTAATTTTACCAGTCTGGCTTTCTGTCTGAGCACGACTCTTACCATAAGTTGCACTTTACCATATGTATATTTGAACAGACATGCCTGAGCAAACAGTGAAGACCCAGATGAGATGCCGCAGAATGCGGCGTCTCATCAGGGTCTGCACTGTTTGCCACTCATCCAGCTATTTTAGGCATAACTTTGGGTAGTAAATTGTGCCTATCAAGTAATTGATTAAAAGCAAATCAGAAATGATAATCATTTTTGTGGAATTTATCGATCGAATAATCGATTAATCGTGTCAGCCTTACATATGAGTTTCTCTTAAAATTCTGTATGTCTTGACCACAGGGCTCTAAAAGAGCTAGAGGAGGACGGGGAAGGGCTGGCAGAGCTGCTCCGGTGGAAGAAGAGGAAAACACAGGGTCCATGTTTGAGATTGTGAAAGTTGGAAGGGCTGCTTTACAGGTAACATATCGTCTGCTGAGTGCAATAACGATGTAAGTGCAAAATGGCAACTTTTCAGGAGAGACAAAAAACTGTTTTAGTAAAGAATGGCATAGAAAACCATACTATAAGCTGGTTTCTTAACTTCATGGCAACTTCTTTCATTTGTGTGTGGTGTTTATTGTTGAATAAATGACATTTGAAAAGAAATATTTAGCATTTAAGGGTTGATACACCATTTCTGCGCCAAGTGTTTTTTCAACTTTTATGGTGCAAAAACGGTGTAAGTGCATCCAGCGCTAAAACGATGTAAATGCACAAACCTTATTTCTTTGCCTTTTACATGGTAAAGCAGTAAATTAAAGGCACTTGGTAGGTAATAGGTCACATTTTATACATTCTGCATGGTACTTACATGCTTATTCTGAAATATCAAGCAGCAGGATTCAATATTTTTGAGGTATTAAAAAACTTGGCGCAAAAATGGGGTAAGTGCACTTACACTGTTTTTGCGCCAACTTTTTTTCTAAAAGTCAGCGCAAAAACGGTGTAACTGACAAAAAAAAATCCAAAATGCTGAAATAAATCATGATTGAGGCAGAATCCAGCTGTAGAACTTATTTACCAAGTGTGTCAAGTCCTAAGGCACCCATTTATGCAAAAAAACTATTTTGGCCAAAATGTCAGTTACACCGTTATTGCACTCAGCAGACGATATATTAACTAAATCATGGTTCATTATGGTTTTGGATATAACCTGTTTAAAGATCTCAGAATATTATATATAGATTATATAGACAGATGTCCATTACATGTTCGTTTTTATAAGCTTGCCTGTTCGAAGTACAGGGAGATGTATTGTTGTCACCCCGGTTGTGCGTGTTTGCATTTCCAATCCCGTCACACCGGGTTTTAATCTTGGTAGTCACTTATCTCAAAACATGCATATTTAGAACTTGGGTACCTGGGAGGGTCTTCTGTGATTCCAGAAGAACATATCCCTGGGTTCAAATCTTGGACACCATTGTAACATGTAATATGCATTTCCATTACACTTACAAGTTATATATACAGTGGGTTATGCATCAGCCAACTATGTGACATTGGTTCAAGTGTAAAAGAGTGAAGGTAATGGTAACCCTTCTCTTGCTGAATATTCAGTTTAGCCACACCCATCTCTGACTTTGAACCAATCAGATTACTTGATGAAATTTATTGCTACAAATTCATAAACTAAATGCCAAACAGTGTTGATCCTGATCAGATGGCTTCTGAAGAAGCCGTCTGATCTGGATCTACACTGTTTGCAAAGAAATGGGTTGTCGTGAACAGCAAGATAAGAGGTAAACTACATCTCACGGTCCAGTGAGTTTTCCTTGATTGTTGAAGACTATTTGTAGATATGTCCTACTTGGGATATTAGTTCCATTTGACCTGATAATTGTCAGTTTGACATCAAAATATATGTAGGTCATTGTATTAAACCTTGATTTCATACTGACATAACAATACATCTAGATCAGTGTGACTACATGTATATTTCATGATTCAATGATTCAAAGACTATTTGATAGAGAAAAGTCATAACTATTGAGCTCAAAATATATCTAAGTCAGTTTGACCTATATTTCATGTTTTAACTTGTAGTGTTTTTGATTATTGATTATATCTTAAATACTACAATGTATTCATATAATATGCAAGGAAGTGTGCAAAACAGTGTAAAACATTAACTGCTCAATGGCAGGGCCCTCACACCATTTCATAACAGGGCCTTTAGTTTTGGAATATAAGGGACATTTTATATAAAATTGGGAAAAATATAATGTTTTATCTATGAAGTTATCTTGTAAGATTTAGTGCTTTGGTCATTGCCAAATTGTCATTGATGAACAGGAAAGAGAAAGCTAGATGGAACAATTTCAATTTTCACAGACAAGTAGATTTGGTCAGTTTGGGAATTTTTCATCTGGAATTGGAAAAAGAAAACATTGGGAATGGGACCAACTTTCGGCCCCAAATTTCAGTTATTTAGAGCCCTGCAATGACATATTATTTCAAATGGAGCAAGATGTGTTTAACAATATACATGGAAAGTAAACCTTGGTCTATAATTTCTTGAAGAAATAGACGGGCTGCATGATGCTTCCACGCAGAGCTGAAACTGACCCGCACACGAGTACTGGTAACCCGCTTGGAGGATCAAAGCCTGCCCAGGCAAAGCGGTGCTAGTCGGCCCGTCCATGCTTATAAACCCTATCGGTTTCATTGGACGGCAGGGCTTGAGATGTCATTTCATCTCAATGTCAGGTAAAAGTCCCATAAAATTGGAAGCAAAGTCTCCAAACTGACCTATATAGTGTTGACGGGGATGTTAAACCTCAAATCCAACAAACAAACTATAATTTCTGAATGATAAAAATGGTGCACTACACAATGTACCCAGCAGGCAAATAAGATTTGGGATTTCCTGTCCCTACTGAATAACAATGACAGTCTTTTTTGTCGCGCCTGCTATTAGCATGGCGCGATATAGGCGCCTGGTTTTCCGTCCGTTTGTTCGTTTGTCCGTCCGTCCGTTTGTCAAGGTTTCAACATTTGCGACCACCCTAGCGTTCACCCTAAGGTTCAAGTTTATTTCTCAAGAACTATAAGAGCTTCATTTTTGATACTTGGTACAAACTTGTATAACGGGATGACAACTTACATGCAAGCAACCATGTTTGACCTTGACCTACATTTCATGGGTCACTGACTTCGTAAAATATTGCGACCACCCTAGCGTTCACCCGAAGGTTCAAGTTTATTTCTCACAACTATAAGAGCTTCATTTATGATACGTGTACTTGGTACAAACTTGGATCACAGGATGACAACTTACATGCAAGCAACCATATTTGACCTTGACCTACATTTCATGGTTCACTGACTTTGTAAAATAATGGGACCACCCTAGCATTCACCCTAATGGTCACGTTTATATCTCAAGAACTATAAGAGGTTCATTAATGATATTTGGTACAAGCTTGAATCTGGGGATGGTTACAAAATTGTATCTGGGGATGGTTACTTAAATGCAAGCATCCACATTTGACCTTGACCTAAATTTCATTGTTCACTGACTTTGTAAAATATTGCGACCACCCTAGCGTTCACCCTAATGGTCAAGTTAATTTTTCAAGAACTGGAAGAGCTTCATTAATGATACTTGGTAGAAACTTGTATCTGGAGATGGAAACTTAGATGCAAGCATCCATATTTGACCATGACCTACATTTTATGGTTCACTATCTTTGTTAAATATTGCAACCATCCTAGCGTTCACCCTAATGGTTAAGATAATTTCTCAAGAATTATTAGAGATTCATAAGTGATACTTAGTACAAGCTTTCATTTAAGAATGGCAACTTTTATGCAAGCATCTATGTTTGACCTTGGCCTAGATATCATGGTTCGATGACTTTGCACCCCCACAGGTGCGACAAAGCCTTTGGCGGAATTCTTGTTTGTAATCTATGTGATTTAGAAAAAATTAAAAAAAACATTATCCAATAATTTGGACTGTCATGTCAAGTTGCGTGTTAGTTGTCTGGTATGGGTGCCCATGTGGGACAGATTTCTCCTTTGCCATGCAAATTAGTGTGTCGGTATCCTATGTGAGAAATTTCTTTACATTTCAGAGTGTAGTGGATGATTGGATTGAAAATTATAAATCAGACAGAGACTCATCTCTCCTAGAGCTGATACAGTTCTTTATCCAGTGCTCTGGTTGTAAGGGAAAGATCACTCCACATATGTATGCTAACATGGAACATGCTGAAATTATCAGAAAAATGACAGAAGAATTTGATGAGGTTAGTATAAAGGGGGGGGGGATTACAAATCATGGAAGAAGCCTCCCTGATGTAGTGGTTACGCTACTCGCCTTGTAAACCAGGGGTAGCAGGATCGATCACAGGCTTCTCCAGACTTTCGGATGAGTCTTTAAACCGAGGTCCCGTCTCCTTATGACCTTAGCTATTGGTGGGATGTAAAACTCAAAATGCTCACCCTTACAAACCATGGAGCCCTGCTCGAAGCTAAGCAAATTGTTTTCATAGATAGTCTAAATATGCATTGTTTGACAAGTTTGTTTTGTTTATCTGAAAGAAAGGACCAGATTCTTTTCTTCAAAACTACGCTTTTTTTTCGGGGAGGGCAAAGTTCTTGGAAAAAACCGACCAGGACTCTTAACAGGAATAAGCACATACGTAAGAATGTAAATGGTGAGAGCGATCCCTATCAGTAATCAAAGCACTGACGACCCTGATTGGGTGATTTTTATAGAGTGTAGACTGGTAAAATGGTGTAGAATATGGACCTAGAGACCTTAAGTACTGTACTTTGTTTTAAACAGTGTATAGCTTGATCAGGTGCCCCATTCTGAGTCTTCTCTGTTTGCCTACTCAGAACAAAAGTTCAGTCCAGGTTTTACAGTTAACCTACTTTACACAACACTCTGACGCCACAGATGCAAGACTAGCAGGGATATAAATAACCATTTACTGCATTTTGTACGAATGCTATTTGTGTGATTTAGCTTTTTCGGTCAGAGATAGTCCCGTGGACGTCAGCAATATTTTATAACTTAGCTTTTAGATATATAGCTTTAGGTGGATTGATAAACAGTCAGTCAAAGAATGTTGAAGTTCTAATTTTTTAGCTCGCCTGTACGAAGTACAAGGAGAGCTATTGTTGTCACCTCGGATGGCGTGTGCGTTTGCATTTGCGTTTGCGTTTGCGTTCCCGTCACACTGCGTTAAAGTTTTTCAAATGCTTATATCTCAACAGTCACTCATCACAGACCACTCATATTTGGAACTTAATCACCTGGGAGGGTCCTCTGATGTTCAAAGAGAACAGACCCCTGGGTTCATGCCCCAGGGTGGGGCTAGGGGTCAAAATCTAGAATACCTTTGTAATTCTGTGTTAAAGTTTTTGAAATGCTTATATCTCAACAGTCACTCAATACAAAGCATTCATATTTACAACTTGGATACCTGGGAGTGTCTTCTGAGATTCCAAGACAACACACCCCTGGGTTCATGCCTGGGATTGGGGATGGGGTGGGGATGGGGGTCAAAATCTAGGACACCTTTGCAATTTGTTGTGTACCTTTCCATTATACTAACGAGTTATAGACAAAATTGGTTATACATCAGCCAATCAAGTGACATTGGTTCAAGTGTAAAAGGGTGAAGGTCATGGTGACCTACATTTCACAGTCCAGTGATTTTGCCTTATATCTTGAAGTCTATTTGTTGGAGAAATGTCATACCTGGGATATTAGTTCCATGTGACTCCACGATTGACCTCAAAATATATCTAGGTCACTGTGACCTATATTTCATGGTTCAGCGATTTTGCCTATTATCTCGAATACTATTTGATGGAGAAATGTCATACCTGGATTATTAATTCCATGTGACCCACTAATTGACCGCAAAATATATCTAGGTCATGGTGACCTACATTTCACGGTCCAGTGTTTTTGTCTATTATCTTGAATACTATTTGATGGAGAAATGTTATACCTGGGTTATTAAATGCATGTGACCCCATTATTGACCTCAAAATAAATCTAGGTCACTGTGACCTATATATGATGGTTCAGTGATTTTGCCTATTATCTAGAATACTATTTGATGGAGAAATGTCATACCTGGATTATTAGTTCCATATGACCCAATAATTGACCGCAAAATATATATAGGTCATGGTGACCTACATTTCACGGTCCAGTGATTTTGTCTATTATCTTGAATACTATTTGATGGAGAAATGTTATACCTGGGTTATTAGTTGCATGCATGTGCCCCCATTATTGACCTCAAAATATATCTTGGTCAGTATGACCTAAATTTCATGGTTCAGTGATTTTGCCTATTATCTTGAATACTATTTGATAGAGAAATGTCATACCTGGAACCTGGATTATTAGTTCCATGAGACTCTATAATTGACCGCAAAATATATCCAGGTCAGTGTGACCTATATTTCATGGTTCAGTGATTTTGCCTATTATCTTGAACACTTTTTGATGGAGAAATGTCATACCTGGATTATTTATTCCATGTGACCCCATGATTGAGCTTGAATTATATCTAGGTCAGTGTGTCCTATATTTCATGGTTCAGTGATTTTTCCTATTATCTTGAATACTATTTGATGGATAAATGTCTCACCTGGATAATTTGTTCCATGTGACCCGATGATTGACATGGAAATTTTATCTAGGTCCTTGTGACCTATTTTCATGGTTCAATGATTTTGCCTTATAATTCAGATACAATTTGATCCTGAAATGTAATATCTGGAATATATGTTCCATGTGACCTGATTATTGATTTCAAATATATCAAGGTGTGACCTATATTTCATGGTTCATAAATTTTTCCTTATATCTTGAAGTCGCGAAACAGGCGAGCTATGCTGTCTGGCGACAGCTCTTGTTCCAATATTGTCTTAACCATTATCCCGCTGATCACAACAAGCCCTACTTTTCCAAACAGTGTAGAAGCCATCTGATCAGGATCTACATTGTTTGACATTAGGTATTTATTAAGGATGCTCACTCATACAACAAAATATATATAGATACAACTACTTTTATTTATCTCCTTTTTCACATAGTTAATAAAACATTATTTCAATAATGTGTTTTAGTCTCTACAATATATGGCAGTATATGGACACCGAGTAGATTCAGGTCAAAGGGGGGACGCAGTGACAGCATATAACCTTGCTCGCACGAAAACGGGCACCAAATTATTAATTTGTTTGCACTCAAAATATTGTGCAGTCCAATTTTGAATTTTGAGTATTCCAAAATATGCGCACACTCCAAATGTGTGCTCCAAGATTTTGTAACTTTCCCAAAATTGCGCACTTCCTATAGTACGCTCCAAATTTTGTAACAGAGTATTCCAAATATTGCGTACATCCTGTTTGTACGCTCCACAATTTTTTAACATTCCAAATATTGCGCACATCCTGTTTGTACGCTCCAAATTTTGTAACAATCCAAATATTGCGCACATCCTATTTGTACGCTCCAAGTATTCCAAATATTGCATACATCTTGTTTGTATGCTTTACAATTTTTAGCATTCTAAATATTGCGCACATCCTGACTGTACGCTCCAAATTATGTAACAATCCAGATATTGCGCACATCCTATTTGTACGCTCCATTCTATCCCAACTCTTGTGCACTCCAATTTATGCACTCCAACTAATCTTGACAGTGAGCACTCCGTAATGTGCACTCCAAAATGCATTCCATGACACGCATTCCATACCATCTTCTGCATTATGCAATGCATACCATGTAATCCATCCCATATTACATATATTCAAATAGCCCCGGCTGCACGTGCGAACCTTACTTATGACTTGCAATTTAGAAATTTTTAGTATGACCCTGGGGGGAACACATCCTCAGGCTATGGCAAACCATTTCCATGAAGGAGACGCCACCCAGTTCAAGAAGTTCTGAAAGAAACAAGCCTCAGCTCTGCTCCCAGCAACCAGTACCCGGAATCTAGGCTCAAGAACAAATCTTCAGGCTATGGCGAACCACTTCCATGAAGGAGATGCCACCCAGTCCAAGTAGAAGTCCTGAAAGAAACAAACTTCAGCCTTGCCCCCAGCAACCAGTATTTGGAATCTAGGCTCAAGGTGTAAAGTTTCATTACAACCAAACAGCTGTCTAAGCAAAGCGTCCCCCCTATCGAATGCTGAATTCCGCATTGCACCTCGAAGCTCAGCTGATCAAAAGTCAGCAGAATCTCTCGGTGAAGAAATTAGGTGGCCATAAACAACAGATCCGGAGTCTACATTATAGTGTAGAGTATATTTTCTTGTCCTTTGGGATCATTGATTCCATTATGGAAATTTGAAAATATCTGATGGTCACTGATGAGGCCTAATTGGCCAAAACTAGCTAGTCTAGATTTATCTGTGATCTTTGTTATAACTTTATACTTGTATAGTCTTAATATGTGTTTGTCGACAAAATAGCCCTAGGCTAATGTTAAATTGTTGTAAATTATGAATGTCGACTTTAAATAAAGCTTCTTATATCTTGTATCTTGTATCTAGTCTGGCCCAGAAAACATGCACACTCCATATTTTTCACTTCTGTAGTGTATTCCTTGCTTCCAAAGGCCATCTTTAATTAGGACATGCCAGCCTCAGCACCAGGAGGCACCAAACAAGCCTGAAATGAAAAGAACTTAAGACAGTATCAGGTATTAAACTTCCTGGACTGCCAATAAGATCACAACGACAGCGGCGGGTGGGTGGGTTTTAGATTCCTCTTAAAAATACAACTTTCTTTTGCTGGATTTGAAAACAGAAAAGGAAGGTTTCCCTGAGCATGCGCAAGACGCCAAACCATAGTTTGGCCCTTAAGACGCTTGACTGCTGAATAACAAACACGGTGCAAGCGTCCAGTAACCTGGACCAACTGTCATGGTGGATGACGAGATCGAAATTGCGATCAGACATTGTTTAAACCTAAATAATGAGAGGTCAAGCCACCCTGAAGCTGCAATCATGACACATTAATGACAGTCCATTCAATTTGTTCGCACCAAATAAATGGGATTATCATTTAGTTGATAATCCCTATTATTAAGGATGCTCACTCATACAACAAAATATATATAGATACAACTACTTTTATTTATCTCCTTTTTCACATAGTTAATAAAACATTATTTCAATAATGTGTTTTAGTCTCTACAATATATGGCAGTATATGGACACCGAGTAGATTCAGGTCAAAGGGGGGACGCAGTGACAGCATATAACCTTGCTCGCACGAAAACGGGCACCAAATTATTAATTTGTTTGCACTCAAAATATTGTGCAGTCCAATTTTGAATTTTGAGTATTCCAAAATATGCGCACACTCCAAATGTGTGCTCCAAGATTTTGTAACTTTCCCAAAATTGCGCACTTCCTATAGTACGCTCCAAATTTTGTAACAGAGTATTCCAAATATTGCGTACATCCTGTTTGTACGCTCCACAATTTTTTAACATTCCAAATATTGCGCACATCCTGTTTGTACGCTCCAAATTTTGTAACAATCCAAATATTGCGCACATCCTATTTGTACGCTCCAAGTATTCCAAATATTGCATACATCTTGTTTGTATGCTTTACAATTTTTAGCATTCTAAATATTGCGCACATCCTGACTGTACGCTCCAAATTATGTAACAATCCAGATATTGCGCACATCCTATTTGTACGCTCCACTCTATCCCAACTCTTGTGCACTCCAATTTATGCACTCCAACTAATCTTGACAGTGAGCACTCCGTAATGTGCACTCCAAAATGCATTCCATGACACGCATTCCATACCATCTTCTGCATTATGCAATGCATACCATGTAATCCATCCCATATTACATATATTCAAATAGCCCCGGCTGCACGTGCAAACCGTACTTATGACTTGCAATTTAGAAATTTTTTAGTATGACCCTGGGGGAACACATCCTCAGGCTATGGCGAACCATTTCCATGAAGGAGAGGCCACCCAGTTCAAGAAGTTCTGAAAGAAACAAGCCTCAGCTCTGCTCCCAGCAACCAGTACCCGGAATCTAGGCTCAAGAACAAATCTTCAGGCTATGGCGAACCACTTCCATGAAGGAGATGCCACCCAGTCCAAGTAGAAGTCCTGAAAGAAACAAACTTCAGCCTTGCCCCCAGCAACCAGTATTTGGAATCTAGGCTCAAGGCGTAAAGTTTCATTACAACCAAACAGCTGTCTAAGCAAAGCGTCCCCCCTATCGAATGCTGAATTCCGCCACAGCAAATTTTTGATGCCCCACATAAATTTGTCCCCCAATTCAGCAAGTCAACATTTTTATGAATATAGCCTTTTTATCCTTGTCCTGTTATTCTAAGTACATATTAGGATTTTACATTTGGGAAGAAGGGTCTGTAACAAATTGATTGAGTACTTCCTCAAATGTATTTAAAAATATGATATTGCCCACAGCAGTGAGATGAACCCTATCCGTCTTAAATAGCCCTGTTGTATTGAAATCGAGCACATGCTTGATTGTTCGGTCACTACATTTAAAGCAGGCTGTCTACCCGATTGGTTTATACGCCTCCTTTGATCCAGCTTTTTAAGCCCTTCATGAGTGTTGTCCGCCCCCAGCCACGACTGACAATTAGGGAGGATGTCTGATCATACCGTTTGGGCTCCGGGATAGATAGAAGCCATGTATGCAAATTAGCTTTTAAAAGTCTTTAAGAAGTTTGCTTTGGGACCACTCAACAAGGTTGTTGCCCCCGAGGTGAATAATTATCATCACAAGGGTTGAATGAAGCTGCAGCAACCATTGGAGCTCTGTGTCGTAGTGATACCAGTGCACCGCTTTACCCTAATAAAAATTTTAGCTAACAATCACTGCATTAGCTGGAGGTCTGAGAGCTGATAGATACACTGTCAGCAAGGTGTGAAACCAGGGAATCACCGATAAGCAATATATCTGTAACAGACAATTTAAAAACGTATGTACCATGTTACCGCCCCAGTTTTCCATCAACCAAGTTCTTTTATGGCTATACTAGAATACCCTTAGCTGTCAAATTAATAGCCCTTCCAATCCTAAAGGAATGTGCAGCATAAAGTTGCTTTGGAAGTCCTAATTTATTTTCTACAGCTGTCACAAGAATGCCACTGAGCTGACAGTGCTTTAATGAATAGCCATTCCGGAGGCAAAAGATGTTTAGACTACCATCAGGCTTCCACATCATATATTGTTTGACAACCAAGGCAACATATAGATGCATTGATTGCAAGTGGGATGCACGATATTGTTGGAGGGCAGTTATGTCTCAACTAATTCTAAAGATGAAGTATATATTTATGCAGTTTATTTATCTGATTAGAACTATCTCATCCAACATTACCCTGCGTGAGTGGGTATGTGTGATTAGAATGTGGTGTACTGCAAGGTGCAGTGCTCAGTACTCTACATTTTAATAAATGCATAAATTAAAATAAATAAATAAATACATAAATGGAAATATCTCATTAAACATTACCCTCCGAGAGTGGTAAGGTTGATCCGTAGATTTGAAAAGATTGTTGTGTACTGCAAGGTTCAGTGCTCGGCACTCTACATTTAATATGTCATGGAAATATCTCGATTAACATTGCCTTCCGTGACTTGGTAAGGTTGGTCTGTAATTTTGAATAGAATGTGGTGTACTGCAGGGTGCAGTTCCCAGTACACTACTGTTTTTTTTTTTTTTTTTTTTTTTTTTTTTTTATAAATCAAAAATAAATAACAGAAGATGCTCCAAAGATGGAAAAATTATCCACTGGACCACTGGTCTTATCTCATTACCTACAAAGTAGGCACCAAAACCGAGTTCAAACCCCTTGCACGAATGGTGCAGTGCTGTAAGTCCTCATTTGACATCCAGAACCGGTCATGAGAAACGGAAATACCATAATTTTTTTTTTTTTTTTTTTTTTGAAAAATTGTACCCAAAGTTCAAATTCCTTCATATCTGCTGTGATGCAAAGGTGACAGTGTATCTTTGATAAACCACATGTAGCATTCATAAATTGCCCACAAAATGGACTCCCCAGTACCAAGCAGGAAACTGTCAAGATAACACATGAATCGTCCCTCAGAAACATGTCTTGTTACCCAGAATTCCAAAAAAGTAGCGACAGTCTCGAAAGTCTGGCGTGCAATGCTGCAACCAAATGGCATTGCTTAAACAAAATAAAACTTCCCGTCAAGCTTGAATCTGAGCTGATCAGAGTCTAAAGGAGAGACGAGTAATAGCCCAAATTTTCCTTTTATATCGGAATTTACCAAAAGGCAACCACAGCCTTAAGCTTGTACCATTTGCACAATATAATATACAAGACCTAATGGTGATATGTGCAGAGTTCATAGCGGACAAGAGTCAAAAGGTCCAGCCACTCTGTCTGCTTTAACTTTTTTTTTTTTTTTTTTTTTTTTTTTACAATGTCTGGCTTGATATTGGCAGACTCATATCGAATCAGATGAGGTTTGTGGCTTCAAATATGTTTTGAAAGTCAATAAAATTACCTAGAAATTATATATTGTTTGTGGTCATTGAATTCCCAATATATGTTTAATTGACAGGTTACTATCGATAATACCGGTATATCACACCTGTGATTCAAGCGGCTATGTCCGGCTCAAAAGTAGGTCGGGTGTTCATAAATAAACTAACATTCGACAACACATGGTCATTTGCATATTTAAAATTAACATAGCTGGTCGGCCGAGACGTCAAGCTATCCCGCAAAGCCTGCGCTGTTTAACTCTGACAACCCAAACTGACGCTATTATACCCGAAAGTCGAGGCATAATCCCTTAAAAAATATAAAGAAAATTCTAAAAGCGCATTTACTTAAATATGGTATTTTAAGTTAATTTAGCGTTACACAATGAGTGCCAAAGGTCATGACCCCTGTGGAAATTCCCCAGTCAGTTTGTAAATATCGGCCACCATCTTGTCTACAATCTATCTACAGATAAATTCCCAAGATTTGCACTCAAAATAAACAGATACCGGGCGTCCCTGTGGTACAAAATATATAAGGACGATCGGCGTGAAGTCACTTCCACTGAGGTCCGCCGTTTTCGGAGGTTCAAACAAAGGTATTCTGCTATATGACCTTACCAAATGTACACAAGAAATATTTTCAATCTGTCCCACACCTCTGGCAAAGATTTTGCTTTTAAAACTGTTCATAAATGATCAAATTTTAGCAATAAAAACCGAAGCTTTCACCTCCACCAAATGAGAAACTGGCAGGAAAGATATCCATTCTTTGTTTCTTTTTACTGAAGAGTTCCCTGCCGACCGTCCTTATATCAGAAATCATATTTAGCCCTTTAATTTCTTCGCTGCATACTATTTATCTTCCATAATAACATTTTTTCCCAAGCTTTATAAGGTACCAAAAACTCGCAGGGTCACCATTGTCACCCATGTATATTTTGCAATTAAAATGGCGATTTTTATGCCGCCGTAGTGTCACTTTTCCTAATATTTTCGTAACGGTGAACTGTCTTAGTTGTTCCTTTTTCCCTATTTAGTTGTACCTCGTCACTAACGCATTTTATCATTTCCGGTTGCAAAACAAAAGTACCGATAATATTATTGTTGTTCGAGGTCAACCAATGGAAATTCTTATATTATAGCTAAAGGACACCCTCTTCTTCTTTTATTATGAAACATATCTCAACCGAGTCCCGACAACTTTCTCTTGCTGGATTTTTAGTTTTAGATTCCTCTTAAAAATACAACTTTCTTTTGCTGGATTTGAAAACGGAAAAGGAAGGTTTCCCTGAGCATGCGCAAGACGCCAAACCATAGTTTGGCCCTTAAGACGCTTGACTGCTGAATAACAAACACGGTGCAAGCGTCCAGTAACCTGGACCAACTGTCATGGTGGATGACGAGATCGAAATTGCGATCAGACAAATCAGGTGCTGTGTGGACATTCAATCTTAAATGATCACCAGGCAAAAGTTAACAAAGATCAGTCAAGTTTGTGCGAGACATGCAACATGAAAGAGAATGTGGATCATTTTCTTTTTCACTGTCAGAGATTTTAATCAGAAAGGGATACTTTAGAGTATAATGTAGAAGAGATTCTGGCCAGGGAGGAGGTGAAATTGGTAACAGACATTAACTTGAAAGTGTTGACAGGCATGATTGAAGACATTAGTAAGCAAGGAAGGAAGGAACTGACAGATGCACTGATGGAATACATCAGGAGCACTAAAAGATTTTGAAGGTCATTGTATTATGAGCATCATGTGTTTTTCACATAGGGAAATGCACAAGTGACTTACTTAAGTACCATGAGTTTATAGGCAGCGAAAAAATGCCTTATAGATATACAACAACAACAACAACAGACATTGTTTAAACCTAAATAATGAGAGGTCAAGCCACCCTGAAGCTGCAATCATGACACATTAATGACAGTCCATTCAATTTGTTCGCACCAAATAAATGGGATTATCATTTAGTTGATAATCCCTATTATTATCCCGCTGATCACGACAAGCCCTACTTTTGCAAACAGTGTAGATCCAGATCAGTTGACTTCTGAAGAAGCCATCTGATCAGGATCTACACTGTTTGACATTCTGTCATCTGATCAGGATCTACACTGTATTGCTTCTGAAGAAGCCATCTGATCAGGATCTACACTGTTTGACATTCGATTTATAAATTTGTAGGAATAAAATGCATCAAGTAATCTGATTGGTTTATGGAGTTGGATGGGGAGGAGGAGCCGACAAAAAAAAGTAATCTGATTGGTTCAGAGTCAGAAATGGGTGTGTCTAAATTAGATATTTAGCGGGATAAGAATTAAACTTACCTCATGTTGGACGGGTTTTTAGCTCACCTGACCGAAGGTCATGGTGAGCTTTTGTGACAGTAAGATGTCCGGCGTCGTCGTGCGTCGTCCGTCGTCCGTCGTGCGTCGTCCGTGCGTAAACTTTTTCTTGTGAACACACTAGAGGCCACAGTTTTGGTCCAATTATCATCAAACTTGCTCAGAATGATAATCATGACAATATCTCGGTCAAGTTCGAATTTGGGTCATGTCGGGTAAAAAAGTAGGTCAGTAGGTCAAATCATAGAAAAACCTTGTGAACACTCGAGAGGCCACAATTTTGGTCCAATCATCATCAAACTTGCTCAGAATGATCATTGTGACAATATTTTAGTGAAGTTTGAATATGGATCATGTCGGCTTAAAAAGTAGGTCAGCGGGTCAAATCATAGAAAAACCTTGTGAACACCCTAGAGGCCACAATTTTGGTCCAATCATAATCAAACTTGCTCAGAATGATCATCATGACAATATCTTGGTCAAGTTCGAATATGGGTCATGTCCGGTCAAAAAGTAGGTCAGTAGGTCAAATCATAGAAAAACCTTGTGAACACTCTGAAGGCCACTGTTTTGGTCCAATTATCATGAAACTTGCTCAGAATGACCATTGTGGCAATATTTCAGTCCAGTTCGAATATGGGTCATATCGGGTTAAAAAGTAGGTCAGCGGGTCAAATCATATAAAAACCTTGTGAACACCCTAGGGGCCACAATTTTGGTCCAATCATAATCAAACTTGCTCAGAATGATCATCATGACAATATCTCGGTCAAGTTTGAATATGGGTCATGTCCGGTTGAAAAGTAGGTCAGTAGGTCAAATCATAGAAAAACCTTGTGAATACTCAGGAGGCCACAAGTTTGGTTAAATCATTAATCTTGCTCAGAATGGTCATTGTGACAATATCTTGGCTAAGTTTGAATAAAGGTCTTTTCGGGTCAAAAAGTAGGTCAGTAGGTCAAATTAAAGAAAAAACTTGTGAACACTCTAGTTTTACATAGACTTATATAGGGAAAATCTTTAAAAATCCTTTTCTCTGAAACCACAAGGCCTAGGTCTTTTATATTTGGTATGAAGCTTCATCTAAAAGACCCCTAACAAGATTATTCAAATGATAGTGCTGAGGCCAAAAATGTCCCCGCCCCCGGGCCCTTTGGTTTTACATAGGCTTATATAGGGAAAATCTTTAAAAATCTTCTGCTCTGAAGCTGCAAGGCCCAGGACTTTGATATTTGGTATTAAGCTTTATCTAGTGGACCCCTACCAAGATTGTTCAAATTATAGTGCTGGGGCAAAAAATGCCCCCGTTCCGGGGCCCTTTGGTTTTACATGGCCTTATATAGGGAAAATCTTTAAAAATCTTCTTCTCTGAAACCGCAAGGTCCAGGACTTTGATATTTAGAATGAAGCTTCATCCATTGGACCTCTACCAAGATTGTTCAAATTATCGCCCTTGGGCCAAAAATGCCCCCGCTCAGGGGCCCTTTGTTTTTACATAGACTTATATAGGGAAAATCTTTAAAAATCCTTTTCTCTGAAACCACAAGGCCTAGGTCTTTTATATTTGGTATGAAGCTTCATCTAAAAGACCCCTAACAAGATTATTCAAATGATAGTGCTGAGGCCAAAAATGTCCCCACCCCCGGGCCCTTTGGTTTTACATAGGCTTATATAGGGAAAATCTTTAAAAATCTTCTGCTCTGAAACTGCAAGGCCCAGGACTTTGATATTTGGTATTAAGCTTTATCTAGTGGACCCCTACCAAGATTGTTCAAATTATAGTGCTGGGGCAAAAAAAGCCTCCACCTGGGGCCCTTTGGTTTTACATAGGCTTATATAGGGAAAATCTTTAAAAATCTTCTTCTCTGAAACCGCAAGGCCCAGGACTTTGATATTTTGTATGAAGCTTCATCTAGTGGACCCCTACCAAGATTGTTCAAATTATAGCCCTTGGGCCAAAAATCCCCCTGCTCAGGGGCCCTTTGGTTTTACATAGACTTATATAGGGAAAATCTTTAAAAATCTTCTTCTCTGAAACCGCAAGGTCCAGGACTTTGATATTTAGAATGAAGCTTCATCCAATGGACCTCTACCAAGATTGTTCAAACTATCGCCCTTGGGCCAAAAATGCCCCCGCTCAGGGGCCCTTTGTTTTTACATAGACTTATATAGGGAAAATCTTTAAAAATCCTTTTCTCTGAAACCACAAGGCCTAGGTCTTTTATATTTGGTATGAAGCTTCATCTAAAAGACCCCTAACAAGATTATTCAAATGATAGTGCTGAGGCCAAAAATGTCCCCGCCGCCGGGCCCTTTGGTTTTACATAGGCTTATATAGGGAAAATCTTTAAAAATCTTCTGCTCTGAAACTGCAAGGCCCAGGACTTTGATATTTGGAATTAAGCTTTATCTAGTGGACCCCTACCAAGATTGTTCAAATTATAGTGCTGGGGCAAAAAAAGCCTCCGACTGGGACCCTTTGGTTTTACATGGCCTTATATAGGGAAAATCTTTAAAAATCTTCTTCTCTGAAACCGCAAGGCCCAGGACTTTGATATTTTGTATGAAGCTTCATCTAGTGGACCCCTACCAAGATTGTTCAAATTATAGCCCTTGGGCCAAAAATGCCCCCGCTCAGGGGCCCTTTGGTTTTACATAGACTTATATAGGGAAAATCTTTAAAAATCTTCTTCTCTGAAACCACAAGGCCTAGGTCTTTTATATTTGGTATGAAGCTTCTTCTAAAGGACCCCTACCAAGATGATTCAAATTATAGTGCTGGGGCCAAAAGTGGCCCCGTCCCGGGGCCCTTTGGTTTTACATAGACTTATATAGGGATAATCTTTAAAAATCTTCTCTGAAACCACAAGGCCCAGGACTTTGAAATTTGGTATGAAGTTGCATCTAATGGACCTCTACCAAGATTGTTAAAATTATAGCCCTGGGGCCAAAAATGCCCCCACTCTGGGGCCCTATGGTTTTACATAGACTTACATGGGGAAAATCTTCAAAAATCTTCTTCTCTGAAACCACAAGGCCTGGGTCTTTGATATTTGGTATGAAGCTGCATCTAGTGGACCTCTATCAAAATTATTCAAATTATAGCCCTGGTACCAAAAATGTCCCCGCTCCGGGGCCCTTTGGTTTTGCATAGACTTATATAGGGAAATCTTTAAAAATCTTCTCTGAAACTGCAAGGCCAAGGCCTTTGATATTTAGTATGGAGCTTTATCTAGTGGACCTCTACCAAGATTGTTCAAATTATAGCCCTGGGGCCACAAATGCCCCCACCCCGGGCCGGGGCCCTTTGTTTTTACATAGATTTATATAGCCCTGGGGCCATTTGGTTTTGCATAGGCTTATGTAGGGAATATCTTTAAAAAAAATCTTCTTCTCTGAAACTGCAAGGCCCAGGTCTTTGAAATTTGATGTGTAGCTTTATCTAGTGGACCTTTGCCAAGATTGTTCTAATTATAGCCTTTGTTGATGTTTGGTATGAAGCTTCACCTTTAAGACCTCCCTCAACATTATGCACATTAAAACCCTGGGGCCAATAATGGCCCTCTCTGGGGCCCACTTGTTACACTATGGATCAGGTGAGCGATCCAGGGCCATCATGGCCCTCTTGTTTAAGGAAGAATTCGTCCTTTAGAATAGCGATGTCCGTGCGGGCAGGCGGCCAGCCAGGCGTCCGCATCCCGGTTTACCTTTTGGTTAACCCTGAAAAACCCGCCCATAATGCCATTTGGCGTTTTTCTTGTTAACCCATAAAATGCCAATCACGACAATTGTTGTCTGCTTTGCTGTCTGCTGGTTACCTTTAAAAGTAATTATTTTGCAAACAGTGTGTACCCAGATCAGACTGCTCGATCTGGGCCCACACTGTTTGCCTGTATGCAAAAATATTTTTCAAAAAGTTAGAAAAAGAATCAGCAGCCGACATAAGCAGACGGCATTTTAAGATGTAGTTTTTCTAGGCGTCTTAAAGGTTTACATCTTTTGTTCTTGCACTGTAGGAAAGTGGCGACTACCCACTGATTATGACGGGCCCAGCGTGGAAGAAGTTCAAGACAAACTACTGCGAGTTTGTCCAGGTGTTGGTACGACAGTGTCAATACAGTATCATCTATGACCAGTATATGATGGACAATGTTATCTCACTGTTGACTGGTCTCACCGACTCACAGGTCAGGGCGTTTAGACACACTAGCACACTGGCTTGTAAGTATATAGAGTCACACTTAATAACTCGACGCCTCTGGGAGTGTAAACATTTTTTCGAGATAGGGGAAGTTTGAATTATTGAGTTTTACATTAGGCATAATTAGGATCACTTTAGGATATTGTTACGATCGTCTATAAAATAAAGGTATCGTTTGTGTAATCATTAGAATCGCGTCATTGAGGCGATTCTAATGAGTACAAACATCGTATCTTTTCAAGATAAATTGAGAAAAAATCTGCATATTATCCAAAATATCAGGGCTGATTGTGCTAGATCAGGTGATTAAGGCGGATGCTCAATCAATTTAAAGTCACAATCGTGAATGGCAGCCATAGCAGTGACAGACTTGTGAACAGGAGCATTTTCCTTAGGGAACAATACACCTTTAGTGAGCTTTCCGCGGCGCTTAAACTTAATATTTTCCCGTAACTACGTCAGAAATGAAGCATAGTTTGTGCCATTGATTGTTTGTCCCTTTTGGAGATAAGAACTGCCTCACCGAGGTGGTTCTAATGAGTACCAACAACATAGGTTATTATGGAGCAATAAGGAAAACTATCCTTCAGTTATCACAAAATACTTACCTTAGCTGTTGCCATGCCTGGTTCTAACCCCCTGATGTCAGGTTCATATGACAACATCGCTGAAATAATGTTAACTTGTTTGGCGGACAAAACTCTTTTTGAAAGAGTCAAAATCTCCCATTTGTGGCCATTTTAAACAAAATTTTGGAAACAGCATGACAGAGGCTCCTCTCATGAATTTCAGATAGAAACAGATAAGATTGGTGATAATTGAAGGATAATATTTACTAATTCTGCATAAAAAACTATGTTGTGGGTATTCATTAGATCTGCCTCAAGGTTTATATGGAGAAATAAGGAAAACCAACCTTCAATTATCACACCATACCCACCTTATTTGAAGGATAATTTTTGTCAATTCTCAAAAAAAACCTATGTTGTGGGTATTCATTAGAACCGCCTCATGAATAGCCACAACATAGGTTTATATGGAGAAATAATGAAAACTATCCTTCTTTTATCACAAAATACCCACAGTATTTGAAGGATAATTTTTGTCAATTCCCCCCAAAAAACCTATGTTGTGGGTATTCATTAGAACCACCTCACAGAGGTGGTTCTAATGAATACCCACAACATAGGTTTATATGGAGAAATAAGGAAAACTGTCTTCATTTATCACAAAATACCAACCTTATTTGAAAGTTTTTGTCAATTCTCCATAAAAAATGATGTTTTGGGTATTCATTAGAACCACCTGTTCTGGCACTATGAGTAAAACAAAGTGGCTCAAAGTACCACTATCTCAAACAAATTTTCATGGTTCTCCAGTGCTTGAAAAATCCAGTTGTCTGCTTGCCACAGCAAGTGCCCAAGGCCAGCAGAGGAAAAGTAAAAATTTTGTCTAATTCTTATGAAATTTACCAACATCTACATGGCCCTGGTCATGCAGGACGAGTGAAATTTTGAAGCCCTTATAAATTGATGTTCGGCTATGTATCACTAATTCCTTATTTCCAGCTATGAAGCTTATGACGGCATTAGTGGATGTAGCTCTAAATTTGAGTATAAACCTCGACAACACACAGCGACAGTATGAAGCTGAACGACAGAAGAATCAAAACAAGAGAGCAACAGATCGTCTTAATCTGCTCCTCATGAAGCGTCAAGAACTCGAGGAAAACCAGGCAGAGATTCGCAACATGTTGACCTACATCTTTAAAGGTGTCTTTGTCCATAGATACAGGTACATCTACAGTCCTTTCAAACGGGCCCCGCCCATTGGCGCTAGAAGAAATAGACTGGGCTGCACGATGCTTTCAAGCAGAGCTGAAACCAACCGCACATGAGTACTGGTAACCCACATTTAGGTTCTAAGCATGCCCAGGAGTGCTGCGGGTTAGACCGTCCATGCATTTAAATTGTATTGATTTATTTGGATGGCAGGGCTTGGGTGGGATGTTATTTCATCTCCTTGTCGGGTAAAAGTCCCACAAAATTGGAAGCAACATCTCCAAAATGACCTATAAAGTGTTGACGGGGACGTTAAACCTAAAAACAAACAAAAATAGTCATTTCAAAGAGATCAGTTTGAAAGGAAGTGAAATAATGCTCTCTTTTTGGGTTGATTGTCAATCGGCCCAAAGTTATAAACTGTATAAGGGTTTTCACGGCTTAAGTCCATGTGACTATGATATCATTAATTTGTAGGAAGTCCAGGTAGCAGTTATTTATAGAAAATAACTGTGTTAAGGAATCATGTGTAAATGGGTTATCTATAGAATCTCGACTGGAATCATGTTTTGGGTTTGGCAAATTGTGTAGAAATGGTCAGTTTTCTATATACCATAATGATCCAAGTATTGGGACAGATGCGCCTTAGCAAACAGTGCAGATCCAGTTCAGACTGCTCCTGAAGGAGCAGTCTGATCAGGGTCTACACTGTTTGCCATTCCGTCTGCAACTTTTGGGCTCCTTGCTGGATCATAAAACAAGTTAAAATTTTAGAGGAGAACACGGCAAGTCCTTAAGGTGTCTGAATTTTTTTTGGATTTTTACGGTAATCTATACATTTTTGTTTGGATATAACATGGTTGTTTAACTTACACAGTTTCTGCTTTGGACCCAATTAAGTGTTATAAAGAGTTGTGCTGTATTAGGCACATTCTGTTGCATCCTGGATGAAAAAATATTACATCTTAACCCTTAAGATGCAAACGAAAAAATGCATCTGAAGATGTCATCTGATAATCTTGTCTGCTGAATCTTTTGCAAACTTTTAAAACATTTTTGCATTCAGGCAGTGTGGAACCTGATCGTAATTGAGCAGTCTGATCTGGATTCACACTGTTTGCAACAATGACTTTTTGAAGTAACCAGCAGACAACAAAGCAGACGACAGCCGTTGTGATTTGAAGCTTAACCCTTAAGACGCCGAGAAAATCTGCATCTGAAAATGTCGTCCGCTTATTTCATCTGCTGAATCTTTTTGCAAACTTTTTAGAATTTTTTACATGCAGGCAAACAGTGTGGACCCAGATCAGACTGCTCCTAGAGGAACTGTCTGATCTTGGTCCACACTGTTTGCATAATTTTAAAGTACTTGGCAGACGACAAAGCAGGCGACAATTGTCTAGTTGGCATTTTTAGCTCACCTGTCACGTAGTGACAAGGTGAGCTTTTGGGATCACTTTTTGTCCGTCGTCCGTCGTGCGTCCGTGCGTGCGTCCGTAAACTTTTCTTCAAACGACATCTCCTCCTAAACCACTGATCGTATTTTGACCAAACTTCACAGGAATGATCCTTAGGTGGTCCCCTTTCAAAGTTGTTCAAATGGTTCTGGTCCGTTGCACATATAGGTCACAGTAGCCAAAAATAGATTTTTTTCACCGCAAACTTAAAAAATCTTCTTCTCTGAAACCGCAAGGCCCAGGTCTTTGATATTTGGTATGAAGCTTCATCTAGTGGACCTCTACCAAGATTGTTCAAATTATAGTGCTGGGGCCAAAAATGCCCCCGCACGGGGGCCCTTTGGTTTTACATGGGCTTATATAGGGAAAATCTTTAAAAATCTTCTTCTCTGTAACCGCAAGGCCCAGGTCTTTGATATTTGGTATGAAACTTCATCTAGTGGACCCCTACCAAGATTGTTCAAATTATAGTGTTGGGGCCAAAAATGCCCCCGCATGGGGGGCCCTTTGGTTTTACATGGGCTTATATAGGGAAAATCTTTAAAAATCTTCTTCTCTGAAACCGCAAGGCCCAGGTCTTTGATATTTGGTATGAAGCTTTATCTAGTGGACCCCTACCAAGATTGTTCAAATTATAGTGCTGGGGCCAAAAATGCCCCCGCACAGGGGCCCTTTGGTTTTACATGGGCTTATATAGGGAAAATCTTTAAAAATCTTCTTCTCTGTAACCGCAAGGCCCAGGTCTTTGATATTTGGTAGGAAGCTTCATCTAGTGGACCCCTACCAAGATTGTTCAAATTATAGTGCTGGAGCTAAAAATGCCCCCGCACGGGGGCCCTTTGGTTTTACATAGGCTTATATAGGGAAAATCTTTAAAAATCTTCTTCTCTGAAACCGCAAGGCCCAGGTCTTTGATATTTGGTACGAAGCTTCATCTAGTGGACCCCTACCAAGATTGTTCAAATTATAGTGCTGGAGCCAAAAATGCCCCCGCACGGGGGCCCTTTGGTTTTACATGGGCTTATATAGGGAAAATCTTTAAAAATCTTCTTCTCTGAAACCGCAAGGCCCAGGTCTTTGATATTTGGTATGAAGCTTCATCTAGTTGACCCCTACCAAGATTGTTCAAATTATAGTGCTGGGGCCAAAAATGCCTCCGCACCAGGGCCCTTTTTTTGTTTTACATAGGCTTATATAGGGAAAATCTTGAAAAATCTTCTTCTCTGAAACCGCAAGGCCCAGGTCTTTGATATTTGGTATGAAGCTTCATCTAGTGGACCCCTACCAAGATTGTTCAAATTATAGTGCTGGAGCTAAAAATGCCCCCCACACGGGGGCCCTTTGGTTTTACATAGGCTTATATAGGGAAAATCTTGAAAAATCTTCTTCTCTGAAACTGCAAGGCCCAGGTCTTTGATATTTGGTATGAAGCTTCATCTAGTGGACCCCTACCAAGATTATTCAAATTATAGTGCTGGGGCCAAAAATGCTCCCGCACCAGGGCCCTTTTATTTTACATAGGCTTATATAGGGAAAATCTTGAAAAATCTTCTTCTCTGAAACTGCAAGGCCCAGGTCTTTGATATTTGGTATGAAGCTTCATCTTGTGGACCTCTACCAAGATTGTTCAAATTATAGCCCTGGGGCCAAAAATGCCCCCGCTCCGGGGCGCTTTGGTTTTACATAGACGTATATAGGGAAAATCTTGAAAAATCTTCTTCTTTGAAACCACAAGGCTTAGGTCTTCGATATTTGTTATGAAGCTTCAGCTAGTGGACCTCTATAAAGATTGTTCAAATTATAGCCCTGCGACCAAAAATGCCTCCGCCATGTGGCCCTTTGGTTTTACATAGACTTATATAGGGAAAATCTTTAAAAATCATCTTCACTGAAACACAAGTCTTAGGTCTTTGATATTTGTTATGAAGCTTCAGCTAGTGGACCTCTACCAAGATTGTTCAAATTATAGCCCTGGGGCCAAAAATGCCCCTGCTCCGGGGCCCTTTGGTTTAACATAGACTTATATAGGGAAAATCTTGTTTTACATAGACTTCTATATGCAGGGTAATCCTTTAAAATCTTCTTCTCTGAAACCAGAAAGCCCAGGTCTTTCATATTCGATATGAAGCTTCATCTTGTGGACCTCTACCAAGATTGTTCAAATTATAGCCCTGGGGCCAAAATTGACCCTGCCCAGGGCCCACTTGTTATACATTGGATCAGGTGAGCGAACCAGGGCCCTCTGGGCCCTCTTGTATGGGTTAAGAGTTAAATTAGAAATTTACCAAGTTGTAACATTTCCATGTTTGACTATTAAAGCCATTACATATTTTCTTGGTTCCAGAGACACACAGGCTGAGATAAGATCTATCTGTATGAAGGAGATTGGGGTCTGGATGAAAAAATACCCCAATATGTTCCTAGATGATGGCTACCTCAAATATGTGGGCTGGACTTTATATGATAAGGTTTGTATTAAACAGGATAAGAACTAACAAGAATGATATGGGGATATTTTTTCTTATTTTTAGCTCACCTTTCATGTAATGACGAGGTGAGCTTTTGGGATCACTTTTCGTCCGTCGTCCGTCGTCAGTCCATGCGTGTGTGCGTGCGTCCGTCCGTAAACAATTTCTTCAAAAGACATCTCCTCCTAAACCACTGATCGGATTTTGACCAAACTTCACAGGAATGATCCTTAGGTGGTCCCCTTTCAAAGTTGTTCAAATGGTTCCGGTCCGTTGCACATCTAGGTCACAGGAGCCAAAAATAGAATTTTTTCACCGAAAACTTAAAAAATCTTCTTCTCTGAAACCACAAGGCCCAGGTCTATGATATTTAGTATGAAGCTTCATCTAGTGGACCCCTACCAAGATTGTTCAAATTATAGTGCTGGGGCAAAAAATGCCCCCGCCCCGGGGCCCTTTGGTTTTACATGGGCTTATATAGGGAAAATCTTTAAAAATCTTCTTCTCTGAAACCGCAAGGCCCAGGTCTTTGATATTTGGTATGAAGCTTCACCTAGTGGACCCCTACCAAGATTGTTCAAATTATAGTGCTGGGGCCAAAAATGTCCCCGCCCCAGGCCCCTAATGTTTTACATGGGCTTATATAGGGAAAATCTTTAAAAATCTTCTTCTCTGAAACTGCAAGGCCCAGGTCTTTGCTATTTGGTATGAAGCTTCATCTAGTGGACCCCTACCAAGATTGTTCAAATTATAGTGCTGGGGCCAAAAATGCCCCCGCCCCAGGGCCCTTTGGTTTTTAGCTCACCTGAGCCGAAGGCTCATTGGTGAGCTGATAGTATGGCCAGGCAAAAATTCTGTGTGTGTGTGTGTGTGTTCACATTTTTAAACGTCTTCTCCTCCGGAACCGCTGGGCCGATTGTAGTCAAATTTCATGTGGAGGCTCCATGGGGTGGGGGAACGAAAGTTTGCATTTTTGGTCTAGGTCACATGACCAAGATGGCCACCATGCCCATATATGGTAAAAACCCTTCGAAAATCTTCTCCTCCGGAACCACTGGGCCGATTTGCATGAAACTTGGCATGTAGCACCTGGGACATGGGCCCATCATAAATTGCATAAATGGTGTCCCTGGGATGACCTTGACCTATTTTACGCCAAGGTTAAATTTGGTAACATGGGCATTTGTATGGGAAAAAGTAGAAATGTCTGATATCTTGCAAACTGTTACAAATAATGCCACTAAACCATATATATTCTTATTCCTTATGATGAGGCGCATTTAGTGACGTGGATTTTGGAACCCTGGGCCCCCCCGGGGGGGGAATGCCCCACCCCCTTTTTGGCACAAAATGCTTAATATCTCCAAAACAGCTAAGATCCCGACCCATAAACCATATATATTCTTGTTCCTTATGATAAGGCGCATTCAGTGACATGGACCTTTGGGTACCGGGGTTCCCCGGGGGGGGGGGGGGGGCATGCCCCACCCCTATTTTGCACAAAATGCTTAATATCTCGGAAACGGTTAAGATCCCGACCCATAAACCATATATACTCTTGTTCCTTATGATGAGGCCCATTCAGTGACATGGACTTTTGGACCATGGGGTACCAGGGGTCCGGGGGGGGGGGGGGGGTGGGGCATGCCCCACCCCTTTTTTTGCACAAAATGCTTAATATCTCGGAAACGGTTAAGATCTCTATCCATGAACCATATATATTCTTGTTCCTGATCATAAGGCGCATTAAGTGACATGAACCTTTGGACCCGGGGGTCCCAGGGGGGCATGCCCCACCCCCTTTTTTGCATTAAATGCTTAATATCTCGGAAACGGTTAAGATCCCCACCCATAAACCATATATACTCTTGTTCTTTATGATGAGGCGCATTCAGTGACATGGACCTTTGGACCCTGGGGTACCAGGGGTCCGGGGGGGGGGGGGGGGGGGGGGGGGGGGCATGCCCCTCCCCCTTTTTTGCTCAAAATGCTTAATATCTCGGAAAAGGTTAAGATCCCCACCCACAAACCCCATATATATTCTTGTTCCTTATGATAAGGCGCATTCAGTGACATGGACCTTTGGACCCGGGGGGTCCCTGGGTGAGGGAGGGGGGCATGCCTAACCCCCTTTTTTCCACAAAATGCTTAATATCTCGGAAACGGTTAAGATCCCCACCCATAAACCATATATATTCTTGTCGCATTCAGTGTAATGGACCGTTGGACCTACGGTTCCAGTGGGGGGGGGGGGGGGGGCTGGGGGCCAACTCCCTTTATTGCATTGAATGCTTAATATCTCGGAAACAGTTGAGATCCCCACCCAGTTACACAGACCTTCGGTCCCTCTTGGCCAAAGATCACATATTAAAGTCTTTGAGGACTTCCTCAGAAAAGTCAGGTGAGCGATTCAGGACCAATGGTCCTCTGGTTATATAGGCTTACATCGGGAAAATCTTTAAAAATCTTCTTCTCTGAAACTGCAAGGCCCAGGTCTTTGATATTTGGTATGAAGCTTCATCTTGTGGACCTCTACCAAGATTGTTAAAGTTATAGCCCTTTGGCCAAAAATGCCCCCGCTCCAGGGCCCTTGGTTTTACATAGACTTTTATAGGGAAAATCTTGAAAAATCTTCTCTGAAACCACAAGGCCTAGGTCTTTGATATTTGGTATGAAGCTTCATCTAGTGGACCCCTACCAAGATTGTTAAAATTATAGTGCTGGGGCAAAAAATGCCCCCACCCCGGGGCCCTTTGGTTTTACATGGGCTTATATAGGGAAAATCTTTAAAAATCTTCTTCTCTGAAACCGCAAGGCCCAGGTCTTTGATATTTGGTATGAAGCTTCATCTAGTGGACCCCTACCAAGATTGTTCAAATTATAGTACCCCCGCCCTTTGGTTTTACATGGGCTTATATAGGGAAAATCTTTAAAAATCTTCTTCTCTGAAACCGCAAGGCCCAGGTCTTTGCTATTTGGTATGAAGCTTCATCTAGTGGACCCCTACCAAGATTGTTCAAATTATAGTGCTGGGGCCAAAAATGCCCCCGCTCCAGGGCCCTTTGGTTTTATATAGGCTTACATCGGGAAAATCTTTAAAAATCTTCTTCTCTGAAACTGCAAGGCCCAGGTCTTTGATATTTGGTATGAAGCTTCATCTTGTGGACCTCTACCAAGATTTTCAAATTATAGCCCCGGGGCCAAAAATGCCCCCGCTCCAGGGCCCTTGGTTTACATAGACTTTTATTGGGAAAATCTTGAAAAATCTTCTTCTCTGAAACCACAAGGCCTAGGTCTTTGATATTTGGTATGAAGCTTCAGCTAGTGGACCTCTACCAAGATTGTTCAAATTATAGCCCTGAGACCAAAAATGCCCCCGCCTTGTGGCCGTTTGGTTTTACATAGACATATAGGGAAAATCTTCTTCTATGAAACCACATGGCCTAGGTCTTTGATATTTGGTGTGACATTTCATCTAGTGGACCTCTATCAAGATTGTTCGAATTATAGCCCTGGGGCCAAAAATGCCCCCGCCCCGAGACCCTTTGGTTTTACATAGACTTATATAGGGAAATCTTTAAAAATCTTCTCTGAAACCGCAAGGCCCATGTCTTTGATATTTTGTATGGAGCTTCATCTAGTGGACCCCTACCAAGATTGTTCAAATTATAGCCCTCGGGCCACAAATGCCCCCGCCCCAGGGCTTTTGGTATTACATAGACTTATATAGAGATAATCTTTGAAAATCTTCTCTGAAACAGCAAGGCCCAGGTCTTTGATATTTGGTGTGAAGCTTCATCTAGTGGACCTCTATCAAGATTGTATAAATTATAGCCCTGAGGCCAAAAATGCCCCCGCCCCGTGGCCATTTGGTTTTACATAGGCTTATGTAGTGCTGGGGCCAAAAATGCCCCAGCCCTGGGGCCCTTTGGTTTTACTTAGGCTTATATAGGGAAAATCTTTAAAAAAAAATCTTCTTCTCTGAAACCGCAAGGCCAAGGTCTTTGATATTTGGTGTGTAGCTTCATCTAGTGGACCTTTGCAAAGATTGTTCAAATTATAGCCTTTGTTTATATTTGGTATGAAGCTTCACCTTTTTAGACCTCCCTCAACATTATGCACATTATAACCCTGGGGTCAATAATGGCCCTCCCTGAGGCCCACTTGTTACTCTATCGATCAGGTGAGCGATCCAGGGCCATGATGGCCCTCTTGTTATTTATTTAGGGGAATGGCTACACCTTCAGGGGAGGCAAATCCTGCAAAAGTATTTTTTTATTCCTCAGAATTGACCCCAAGTCATTAGGGGTCAATTCTGAGGAGCAAATTCTCTCCTTTAAGAATAGACCCCTTTTTCTGAGGGAAGGTCTCATAGAAAAGTGAACAGGAAGTCCCAAAAGTTATCTCCCTCTGAAAAATGGCAGAAAAATTGGCCAGGTGTTCCCATTCCCCTTAAACATAATGGACCTTTCAGTCATTGTGATAAGTTTATGCAAGATGTTGTCGCTGTTACTTTAATAGTGGAAATGATACGTCCATGCATGTAAAAACACATGGTCACTGGCAGGTAGTGTCATCAAGCCATCCATGACAACGCTATGTTTCTGTTGAAATTCTTTTCTTTGTCAGCAATAGAAACTGATATAAAATCGTTATATGATAAACAGAATCTTACACTCATGATCATTTCAATGAACAATATGAAACTCGCCAGAGGTTCATTCCATAAATTTTTTATGAAATGCCCATGAGTGTAAGATCTTCTATATGGGCCCCGTCAAGCGATTTTGGTACTTATCGCCTATGCAAGCAGCGAAGGTTCAGGCGAGCCTGTGCATCCTCGCAGTCTCTAGAGGTGTAACGATACACCTACCTCACGATACGATACGTATCGTGATACTTTTAATCAGACAGACTGACACACACACAGCCTGTCCATACTAAAAGCTCATCAATGAGCCTACTATATTTGTTGCATAGTTTTGGTAACACGTTGCAAAGCTGTGCCATCCTTTGCAAATAAACTGTGATTCTGTTAATGTCCAAGTTGCCGCCGTCTTCTAGCCTATAATGTGTAAAAAGAAAGCTTAAAATATATTAGAACAATGAGCAAATTTAATTGCAGCTAAGATAATCCTAAGATAATAGAAACCTTCACTGAACATCCCAGATAAGAGGAGAAATTGATGATAAACTGAGGATCTCAAACAAAACATATGTTGTGGTCTAATATAGAACCATTTTATGGAAGATATAATCATTAAAACAATATTTCTTTCACGAAAATTGAGATATTTTTAGGGGGCCGAACAGTCTATTGTTGCGAGTGTTTTTAGCCGAACGGAATACGGTAGTTGTCATAAGGCGAAAGAAGACGCTTACATCGATAATTTATGCATCAATAAAGCAAAATTAAGTAGGATTCAACATAAAAATAACATTTAAGCAGTTTCTCTGTTATTTTTTTTTTTAATTTTGTCTTTTGAAGAAATTTTTTGGGTGAACCGAACCGAAGCGAAATTACCAAAAATGGATTGTGAACCGAACCGCTAGCTTCGTACCGCGGAGAACCGTACTTTCGGTGAATTGTTACCCCTCTAGCAGTCTCGCCAGAACCTTCGCTGCTCGCTCATACAAGCAGTGAATCAAGAGGAACCTTCAGACAGAAAGCCATATCCCTGGCCCCTCTGAATGCGCAGTAAAAATTTGTCATGACGGAATGCTCGAAGACACAAATTCGCTTGGCGGGGCTCATATGCAGGTTGGATAGTCTTACTGACCTTCTGCTTGACCCATTGCATGTGGGAAACCCCTAAAGGGGTACCTTGGCAAACATTACAGATCAAGATCAGACGTTCTGCGGCGTCTGATCAGGGCCTGCACTATTTGCTAACAGAATGTCAGTAATAGAATAAAAACGATAAAATAGGCCTGACACCCCTTATATGACAAATGGACTTGTCCAACATATAGCAGCCAGCCTCGGTAGCTCAGTCAGATGCCCGTCCGATTGGTGACCAGGAGGACATGGGTTTGATACTTGCCAGGGTGGGCAACTTTCTTTCGTGGAAATTGATCATGAAATCTTTTCTACTGTCATTTTCTCCCTTCTGCTGATTCAAGAAGGGCAGTTGTCAGTTTCTGGTGAAAGAATGTGCAATGTACTGGTTAACCGCTTACGTATAAGCCTGCCCAGGAAAAGGTTGGATAGGTAAACTGACTGGGCTGTTAAATACCAAAACAAACAAAAACCAAGATATAGCAATGGAAGAATCCAATAGTATACAATGGGTTATGACATGATAAAAATAAATAAACATTTTTATCAGCCCATGAGAAAAGATTTCTTGTTGCAAAGTGACCAGCAATAGTTCTGCCAAGCTTGCGCTTTTGCACAGTCTTGCTAGAGCTTTTGCAGATCACAGACTTGTAGTGTTGATGCTGGGATAGGTCTGTGCAAGAAGTTGTGTACCTAGCACTAAAAATTGGCTGTGCACATGCATTTGAAGACCAAGTTTGGGTGTTGTGTATCTTGTGTCACTGGGGTGTCCAACTGATATTGGTTTACAGTTGGGCAAGGCCTGCTGTCATTGCAGCAGCTAAGGGTAGCGGGGGGAATGTTGTTATTTGTTTATTCTACACGTCCATTCATTTTCCTTGAACTCTGTCTATCCTGTCCCTTACTTTCATTTCCTCGACTATCTGTTCTCTGTTCTCTCTTTCTCTGGGAGACGACATTAAAAGACCCACAAGGGTTGACCTGTCTATAAGTGCCAACACAATCAAACTATGCACTTGAAGAACATAAATAGGAGAACATTAAAGGTCCTTTCCAAAGTGTCAGCTCATTTTATATATGCAGGTTGGAGATGTGAGGTCATGCTGCCTGAGAGCCCTCTATCCTCTTTATGAAACACCAGACCTGTGCCATAAACTGGAGTATTTCACAAACAGATTTAAGGTAAATTTTACTTATTATCACTTGTCCTGCTGAAAAAAATCATTTAGCCATTAACTGGAATACTTTATAGATTCAAGGTAAATTTCATTTATTATAGCCCGGCTTTGAAAAAGTGGAGCTATACTGGATCCGTGATACAGTCATTCCCTGTCTTCAGAATGCATTTTGCCTTTTAAAGGTGCATTATTGAGCTACCGGGTCTCAAATTCTTTTTTCTGGTTTTTATCTTCAATGCATACTCCTTTGTCATGTGTACACTTTTGGAGCCAAATAAAGCTTCAGAACTTTGTGAAAATGGTCGTTTTCATTCGTGTTTACCCTTCGCTCTGAACATGTGTTCGGAATTTCTGTTCTAAAAATAAATCTGTCACTTTACACATACAGGGCGACAGTATTGTCTCTGAGTGTCGTTACTTATGGCATGGTATTCAGCGTCATATTTTTTTCTGATTCAGGCATGGCCTAAGCAAACAAGGCCAAAAATGAACGTCGCATAACGTCATATATGGGGATTCAATTTTCGTCACGAACTAAAAATAGATCTAACTAGTGTTCGAAACCTAGTTAGGGACTCCCTCTCAAACTCGTTTACCTTTCATCATAATTGTTCGCATTTTTGCATATTGTACTGTTTTAAAGAAAAATACCGGCTATATGTATTTTATTTTTGGAAGCATTTTTTCCAGATAGCTCAATAATGCACCTTTAACTTGTATGTTTGTGGTCCTTCTTCAATGACTTGGTCTCTGAGGTAAGTAAGGTGTAATCACAGAAAAGTGGCCAAGGGCCCATAACTCAGTGCTGTTGACAATTTTCTGCATGTTTAGAGTGGTTTCCCTTTGTTTTTGCTCTTATCCAGCTGGATAAATTGATTTTGTCACACCCATTTGAATTCTGACTAGCAGTCAATCAAATAATTTGATATAATGTAATTGTTCAAAGTCACAAACTATACGACAAATAGTGTAGATCCTGATCAGATGGCTTCTTCAGAAGCCATGAAGAAGCCAACTGATCTGGTTCTGCACTGTTTGCAAAGGTGGGGGTTGTCATGTTTAGCAAGATAAGGACTAAGTTTGTTGAACATACACAACCTCCTTATAACATGGTCCATTATAACATGGTTTGGATAAAACATGGTTTCAAGATGGATCCCGAACATGTGTACATTATATAGAAAAATGACCATAAATGGTCATTTTTATGTCCCCGGTAGCGATAGCGGGGACATATTGTTTTTGCCCTGTCTGTTTGTTTGTTGGTTTGTTTGTTTGTTTGTAAGTGGACAACTTTAACGTTTGTCATAACTTTTGATCCGTTTGAGATAGAGCATTTTTATTTGGCATGTAGGTTCCTTGTGACAAGAGCTTCCCATTCATGCAAAACATTTTGACCTGTGACCTTGACCTTGATGTGTGACCAACTTTGAAAAAAGGCCTTGCCCGGGGACATGTTCGTGTTTCACAGACACATCTTTTTTGTTCTATATAATATACACATTTTTGTTAGGATATTAACACGGTTGTTTAAGTAACACAGTTTCTGCTTTGGACCCCATTAATAGTGTTATAAAGAGGTTGTGGTGTATTGCAGGGGCTGACAAATCCATTGCCCAGCCGCCCGGGACAAGTCCGAAATCGCACCGGGCAGGTGCACTTTGACCTTTCGACGCCCGGTCGGGCAAGTGCAAAAAATTGTCTACAGTCGTCAGTCTTTTGAGTCCTTAAATACAGTAAAACTAGACCAGTAAGTAAATCACAATAATTCCCGCTTTGTCGGCAATTCAGAAACCATCCATGTTTTTATAACGGTACATTTATGACACTATTGTTAATCCCTGTCATATAAATACCAATTAAACATGATTGCCCGGCAGTGCATGTCTTTCATTTCTGGTGTAGTGAGTACCGCCAGCACTATCGACAAGCGTGACAAGGTGTGAAAATAAGATTGTCTCTTATTTGCATTTATCCCTGCCATAAAATTTAATCCACAATCAATGTGAAAATGATTTAATAGCTCCTAAGACGATTTGCTACATCTTACGGTAGTAAAAACGGACTATTCTACTATCTCGTGAATGGTTATGTTTTGGCGCCAAATAGCAGACGCTGGCGGAAAAAGTCGAATGTTTTAATGTTGGTAACCGCGGATTAGTCGCGCCTCTATCCACAACCGTTTAGCTATCGAGAAAATATTTTTTTACCGGTTCCAAACATTTTTTATGAAAGAGATACGCCCCATTAAAATAAAACAATGACGATAAACACGTGTGGTGTTGCTGGGGTCAGATGACGTCATTTACCGATCGCGTGCAGAAAAATGGGAGTGGTGGTTTGTGGACGACGATCTGGATGGCGGAAATGATGATCGCATTCAACTTGCTTGTAGGGTGTGTGAACGTTTGGGTTCGTTTGTGATAGAGTGGGTTCTCGTCTTCTGGTTGGAACATTAAATTGCAAGCTAAATAAACTGCATTCTTTTAATCTTTTATCTCGCTGCACTGACACTTCTGATCTTTTGAGTAGATCTATATCAGCTGCAGCTCGTGTCTATCGTGCGTGTCAAGCTAAATGAGTTTATATGCAGGCTTTCAAGTAGTCCTACTTTTTCCTACTTTTTCCTACTTTTCCTACTTTTTTGTTCTCTTCCTACTTTGTTCCTACTTTTTCCAGAAAAACTCCTACTTCTCCTACTTTTTTGATTTGTTCAAAAACTAAGATCCCAAATAAATAAATAAACAAATAAAGCATTTAAAAATATAACATGTATCTCAAACTATTTGTAGAATGCATCTTGTTATATGACATATGTACTGATGATCCTCGACATTCATCTGCTGTTTTTAGCTGTACCACTGATTGGAATATGTTGATGTAAAGCAAAACTGCAATGACCATTCTACAGTTTTGTCTTGTTGAACATGACAAGAATTTTTGCAGTCATTAGTGTAGTGATGCTTTAACTAAATGACCAACTGTAGCTCTGTCTTGTTGAGAATGGTAGAAAATTCACTACAGCAATGCTTTGATGCCCTTTAGAACTGCTGTGACAAACTGTTCTGTCTTGTTTAGCATTACAGAAATTCATTGTAGCAGTCCAGTGATGCCTTAACTTGCAGTGACCGGCTATAACCCTGTCTTATTAGCATGACAAACATTCACTTCAGCAGTGCAGTGATTCCTTAACTGCCAGCTTGAGCTTTGTCTTGTTTAGCATGACAAAAATTCATTGCAGCAATGCTTTGATGCCTCAACTGCATTGCCCAGCTAGAGCTCTGTCTTGTTAAGCATGGCAGGAGTTCATAGTAGCAATGCTTTGATACCATGGCTTGGATGCCTTACTAGAGCTCTGTCTTGTTTTGTTGCTTTGACACCTTAACTGCAGTGATCAACTAGATCTCTGTCTTCAGCACAAGAGGAATTCATTTCCTTAGTGCTGTGGTGCCTTAACTGCAGTGACAAATTAGAGTTCTGTCTTGTTTAGCTTGATAGAAATTCATTGTAGCAGCCATGCTCTGATGCCTTAACTGTGGTTACCATCTAGAGCTATGTCTTGTTGAGTATGACAGAAATACATTACAGCAGTGCTCTGTCAGTTGAATAAACTGCAGAGACCCACTGGAGCTCAGTCTTGTTGAGCAAGACAGAAATTCATTGCAGCAATGCTGGGATGCCTTGACTGCAGTGATCAACTAGAGTTCTGTCTTGAGCATGAAAGGGATACACTGCAGCAGTACTGTGATGTCTTAACTGCAGTTACCCACTAGGGTTCTGTCTTGTTGAGCATGGCAGCAATTTATTGCAGCACTTCTGTGGTGCCTTAACTGAGTTACCAACTAGAGCTCTGACTTTTTGAGCATGGCAGAAATTCATTGAAGCAGTGGTGCTTAAATTTGCCTTAAATGTAGTGACCAACTAGAATTATTGTCTTGATAAGTATGAAAGTAATTCATTGTTGCCATGCTTTGATGCATTTAACTGCAATGACCATTTAGAGTTCTGTCTTGTTGAGTAAGACTGGAATTCATTGCAGCAGTGCTGTGTTGCCTTAATTGAAGTTACCAACTAGAGGTCTGTCTTATTGAGCATGACAGGAATTCATTGCAGCCGTGCTGTGTTGCCTTAATTGAAGTGACCAACTAGAGTTCCGTCTTGTTGAGCATGAAAGGAATTCATTGCAACAGTGCTGTGTTGCCTTAATTGAAGTGATCAGCTAGAGCTGTGTCTTGTTTAGCATGACAGAAAACCATTGAAGCAGTGCTAGGATGCCTTAACTACAGTGAAATATCTGAGATCTGTCTTATGGAGGATGACAGGAATTCAAAGCAGCAGTAATGCAATGTCTTAACTGCAGTGATATGCCAGCAGATCTTCCTTGTCTGGCATGACAGAAATTCATTGCAGTAGTGCTGTGATGACTGGAGTGACCAACTAAGAGTCCTGTCTGGTTTAGCATGACAGAAATTCATTGCAGCAATGCTGTGATGACTGGAGTGACCAACTAAGAGTCCTGTCTGGTTTAGCATGACAGAAATTCATTGCAGCAATGCTGTGATGACTGAAGTGACCAACTAGAGCTCTGTCTGGTTTAGCATGACAGAAATTCATTGCAGCAATGTTGTGATGACTGGTGACCAACTAGAGATTTGTCTTGTTTAGCATGATTGAGTTTCATTGCAGCAATGCTGTGATGACTGAAGTGACTAACTAGTGCCCTGTCTTGTTTAGCATGACAGAAATTCATTGCAGCAATGCTGTGATGACTAGAGTGACCAACTAGAGTTCTGACAGAAATTCATTGCAGCAATGCTGTGATGACTGTAGTGACCAACTAGAGCTCTTGTCTTGTTTTGGCATGACAGAAATTCATTGCAACAATGCTGTGATGACTGGAGTGACCAACTAGAGCTCTGACAGAAATTCATTGCAGCAATGCTGTGATGACTGGAGTGACCAACCAGAGCTTTGACAGAAATTCATTGCAGCAATGCTGTGATGACTGAAGTGACCAACTAGAGCTCTCGTCTTGTTTTGGCATGACAGAAATTCATTGCAACAATGCTGTGATGACTGAAGTGACCAACTAGAGCTCTGTCTTGTTTAGCATGACAGAAATTCATTGCAGCAATGCTGTGATGACTGAATTGACCAACTAGAGCTCTGTCTTGTTTTGGCATGACAGAAATTCATTGCAGCAATGCTGTGATGACTGAAGTGACCAACTAGAGCTCTGTCTTGTTTAGCATGACAGAAATGCATTGTAGCAATGCTTTAAAGCCTTGACTTCAGTGAGCAACTAAAATGCTGTCTTATTTTGCATGACAGGAATTCATTGTAGCAGTGCTATGATGCCTTCACCTGGACATCTTGTAGCTGATGCTTCTCACAAATTTAAGTTTTCAAAATTCATCAATTCTTTTGAATTAATATTTTGACATATGTCAATATCTAGGTATATATATATCTGCCAGTGGCAATCTATTGACAAAAGCATTGGAAGTTCAGGCTGCAGGCATGCATAACTGTACTAGATGGGTTAGCCACTAACATTTTACAGGTGCCTGCTAACTTTGATGTAAAAACTTTAGACTCTAATGCACAAATAAAACTGCCAAAATGAAAAACTAATGAAATGTGAGACATATAGAGGTATATTCGTGTCCATTAGCTCCTACTTTTTATATCTGGTTCCTACTTTTTTCCTACTTTTCTCCTACTTTTTGATATCTCAGGCTCCTACTTTTCTCCTACTTTTTCACCAGGAGTCACTTGAAAGCCTGTATATGTCATAGGGTATAGGTATATAGGTAGATACAATTCTAAGCATTATATAAACTGTTATATATACAGAGCCCGTGTGATATTTAACTGTATCTTAAATTGCTAATCGGTTAAGGTATTATGTCAGCAATTAACTTGAAAGGTACCGTTATTGACTGTGACAACAACAGTATTTTCTACCGTATTACCGCACAGAGGGAAATAAATAGAAGTGAATGCAATGATCAGGAATCGATACAATTAACCATGAGCTCCCATCAGAGACACCAAAGGGAAATAAACACTTACATGAAATAACTAGACCCTAATGTAAAGTGGTTGTGCTTGAAACTTGACAGAAACCTTGGATTATATTTATAAATGTTGGTCGTCATCATCGTCATGATTACCCCCCCCACACACACACACACACACACACACATCCAACCCCACTTTGAGTTCCAAAATCCTGGGCAAGTAGGATTTTGAGCTGGGGAAGTGCAAAAATATTTTACTTGCCCGGTGGGCAAGTGGAAAATATTTGGATTTGTCAGGCCCTGGTATTGCTATTTTTTCCTGGAATATTGTTTTTCAGGATCGTATTGTTGAGATGACACTAGACAAAGAAACAGAAGTGGCTGTTCAAGCCGTTAAACTGGTCATCAGCATCTTAAAGTGAGTCTTTTAAGTTAGGTTATTAACCCATAAAATGCCAATCACGACAATTGCAGTCTGCTTTGTCGTCTGCCGGTTACTTTTAAAGTCATTTTTGCAAACAGCGTGGGCCTAGATCAGAGCAGTCTGATCTGGGTCCACACTGTTTACCTGTATGCAAAATATTTTTTAAAAAGTTTGCAAAAAGATTCAGCAGACGACATAAGCAGATGGTGTTTTCAAATGTAGTTTTTCTCACCATCATAAGGGTTAAGTTAATCATTCAGTTTTGGTTGACCAGTTAACCTTCTTCATTTGAGAGTTTGAGGTCCTTGTAAACAATGAAGTCAAGTCATTTCATATGAAATTTGTGAAAGAGCCTGCAAGAACGTCCAGAAAATTCATATGAATTTATCACAAATTTAAAATCATATTTATCATAAAACTATTTTAAATGGGATTTTTTGCTGAAGAATTTCAAAAGAATTTCAATAGAATGCATGATTGTCAAGGACATCATCATAGTGTTATTAGCTGTTCTCGGTAGCTCATTCAGATGTGCGTCTGACTGGTGATTAGGGGACGCAGGTTCGATACCTACCGGGTCTGCAACATTCTTTCATGGAGATTGATCATGAAATCTTTTCTGCGGTCATTCTCTCCCTTTCGCTGATTCAAGAAGGATAGTTGTCAGTTTCTGGCGAAAGAATGTGCACTGTACTGGTTAACCGCTTATGTATAAGCCTGCTCAGGAAAAGTGTGGATAGGTAAACTGCCCAGCTGAAAAATGACCTAAAAAGTGTTGACTGGGCCATTAAACTCCAATACAAACAAACAAACTGTCAACTGATTAGAGCCATTGCTGGCTTTATATGCCATATTCATAGGATTTTCATAATTAGGGTAAATAAACTAGTGTGAAAAAAAAAAAGAGAAATAGGGTCAAGTTTACTTGATCCATACAGACTGATCTTCAGTTTTTAATGATTTTACAAAATGGCAACAAGAGTTGTATGGCCTTGGTTTCTAAACTAGAATGAAACATATTGTATAATTATTGAAATGGAGCTTGTAAATTACCAATTGACTTGTTCCATTTAAGAGGCTGACTCCTTTTAAGAGGCTGACTCTTATTCATTAAGTCTCTCACCACTGTGGGTTTGAGACTTGCTCGGGTCACATGTGAGGCACCGAATTCTGCAACAGAAGGTCAGGTTGTTTTTCTCCGGGTACTTCTGGTCTGGCCCAACTTTGATTAAGGATCAACTCGAAATAAGAGAAATAATCTTGAAAGGGCCATAAAATAAAAAAATTGGGGTGTTTGTGTCGTCCCCCCCCCCCCCCCCCACACACCCTCTTGAAATGTATTGGTGGTCACAATGTATCCACATTCTACAGATGCTACATGCCTACTACAGCAGAACTTCGATGGCTCGAACACCGATGGCTCGTTTACCATGGATGAGTCGAACCCATTCTTGGGCCCCTTGCGAAATCCTCTTCATAAGAAATAATGGGGGATAATTAAGAAGATTTTAGTCTTTTATCTTGCAAATGTATGCTGTGTGTACTCATTAGAATAGCCTCGATGAGGCGATTCTTATGGGTACACACAGCATACATTTTCATTATAGAACACCGAAAAGATGACTAAAAGTATCTCATTATGCCTCCTGACAGTAACCTCAGTGGCTGGAACTACCCCTGTCTCGAACAGATTTTCGAGGTCCCAAAGGTGTTCGAGCCATTGAAGTTAGACTGTATTGATTCAGATTCAGTGTATTATTGTACTTTTCAGTTTTGGTGACGTCGTTCTCAGTGACAAAGACTGTGAAAACGTGTATGAGTTAGTCTACTCCTCCCACAGACAGGTGGCACAGGCCGCCGGAGAATTCTTAAATGCCAAGTTGTTCAAACATGACGAGGAGAACTCACAAGTGGTCAAGACAGCTAAGGGTAAAAAGAGAGGAATTAACACACCACTGATCAGAGATCTTGTACAGTTCTTCATTGAAAGTGAGGTAAGGACTATTATCATACGACGTTGCGTCTGAGAGTGTAATAACGCCATGTATTATTTTCGTTAATCCACTAGTGGATTAAATATGCAAATTAACTAGATATGTCCCGTAACGTTACATGTACGATGTCCTTGACGACATCGCGTTTACTAATGGCGGAATATTGACATGTTTGTAAAACAATCGTGAATAAAATGGGTTTTAAATGCCATATGATAAATAGAATCTTGCATTTGTGCTCATGTATTATTGAGTTTATTAAACTCATTGAGGAAAAGGGACAAAATGCTCGGCAAAGGCTCCCATTTTATCCCTTTTCCTCAACTCGTTTAATAAATTCAATAATACATGAACACTCACGTAAGATCCTCTATTTATTATATGGTTATATCCTGAGAGGATTTGCACCTATGCATTCTTTAACCCTCAGCCTGCTGAATAAATTAATTTAGCCACACCCATTTCTGACTAGCATCCAATTAAATACTTGATACGATGTATTTGTTCAATTCACAAACTGCATGTTCGCCCTCGCCCTTCAGGGCTTTGTGAAATAGATTGGCTGCATGGTGCTTCCATGCAGAGCTGAAACTGACCACACATAAGTGCTGGTAAACTGCTTAGAAGGACTAAGCCACCCCAGGCAAAGTGTTGTGAATCAGACCGTCCAATGCATATAAACATTTTGGTTTCATTGAGCGGTAGGGCTTGAGAAGTCATTTCATCTCAGTGTCGGGTAAAAGTCCCACAAAATTGGAAGCAACGTCTCAAAAATGACTTAAGTAGTGTTGACCTGATATCTTAAACTATTGCTCAAGTCAAACTTAATTTTGGCTAGCGTTGTTTAAATCTAGCAGTAATTGGGTGATAAATCACTGTTTGGAGGTCAGTTGTGAATTAAATCAAATTATGAGTGCGTAGCATGTGTGATTTGTCTACTTACACCTGACCAGCCTTAACCCTTTTTGTACCAAATGGAATCTTCCTCTTTATATACAGTCGAACCTGTGCTTACGGTCACCTCCGAATAACGGTCCCCTTATTACAACGGTCATTTTCAACCCTTCCCATCGAAATTCCCTAATAAATTAACTGGGAATAGCGGTCCACTGTGCACTACGGTCAACGGTCACGTTATTCAGTCCCAAACTGAGTTGCTGTCCTTGAATAACGGTCCATAATTGAATCCATCACGCTCATGATTTCAGCTTTGAGGTAATTATCGCCATTGATTGGCATATAATTGGCCTGCTTGATTGGTGTTGCAGTCCTTAATCCTGGCGATCTGGTCAAACATGTTACGGTTTGTGAGTGAGTTGAACTGAATAAATCCATTGCATTCTGTTTTACACAAGAACTGAAGATAGTTTATTAGAAAAGTGAAGAAAAATTGACTAAACATTTTTTTTTTAATTGGCGGACAATCCTAAAGACGGTAAAACTAGCCCAGTAAGTAAATCACAATAATTGCGGCACTGTCAATTCAGAGACAAACCATCTGTGTATTTATTAAGGTTCAAGTATGACACTATTGTTAATCCCTGTCATATAATTGCCACCCTGCGGTGCGTGTCGATAAGGTGTGAAAATATGGTCAAGTCATGTCTCTAATTTGCGTTTATCCTCAAGTCATAAAATTTAATCCAAGATCAATGTGAAAATGATTTAATCCTCCTCAGACAATTAGCTATATCTAACGGTATATGTTTGCATAATAAAAACGGACTACTCTACGATCTCATGAATGGTTATGTTTTGGCGCCAAATAGCAGACGCTCGGCAGGAAAAGTCGGACGCTGTTGTTGGTTATTGACACGGAGGGATAATTTGGGAGCTATACAGCGCTGTTTTCTTTCCACCTCTATTCACAACCATTTAGCTATCGAGAAAATATTTTTTACCAGTTCCAAACATTTTTTATGAAAGATTTAAACATGTGTGGGGTTGCTGGCGTCGGATGACGCAACAAATAAACATGTAAATTAAATGGAAAACAATATGCTTCTTCATCCAGTGACAGCTTTTTACTTAATCAATAAATGTAAGAATTTTTGGACACTGTCGGCCTGCTGGTAATTGTCAAACCTCCGAATAAAGGTCACCTGTGAATAACGGCCAAATTTGTCCTGTCCCATAGATGGCCTTTGTTCACAGGTTTGACTGTATAGCAGGAGTCCAAAATTTAGGGCTGTCAGGTTGTGTTTTCTTCAAAGTTTATTTGGAAAATGGCTGGACTTTTTGCAAACAGTGTAGGCCCTGATCATTCTGCGGCGTCTGATCTGGGCCTGCACTGTTTGCCAGGGTACCCGTTCTGGGGTTTCCGGTACAAAATAGTGTTAATGAGGCCATTGAAAGAAAGGAAAAATGTGAAACTGACGAGTGATAACTGTTACTTATTTCAGTTACATGAACATGGGGCTTACCTGGTAGACAGTCTCTGGGATATCAATGAAATGATGAAGGACTGGGAGTGTATGACTGATCTCTTACTGGAAGAACCAGGCAAAGGAGAGGAAGGTAAAATCTATTTTTTGTTCACCTGTACAGTGAGTGAGTGTTTGAGTTTTACGTCCCACCAACAGCTAAGGTCATATGGAGACGGGACCTCAGTTTAAAGACTCATCCGAAAGTCTGGAGAAGCCAGTTTACTAGGCAAGTAGGGTAACCACTACACCACGGAGGCTTCTAGTTCACCTGTACAAATGTAACAAAACGATATTGGTGGTGGCAGTCATGTTGTCATGAATGCCCAAAGAAGTTACAAGTTCTTACATCTTGTATTCATTTATGATGATAGATATGGGTCTAAAGTTTTATTTAGCCCTAATGCCACCCCTGCCAATGACCTCAAGGTCAAGGTCATGGACTTTGAAATTTTATGTACACGCTTAGTTTAAGGCCTCATGTTCTACAAACTCATAGGTGAATTAAGATTATACCAATCATGATGTTAGATACTGGTCCAGAGTTCCTCACTGCTGCTGGTAACCTTAAGTTAAGATCTTATTTTTTTGTCTATATATTCTTATAAGAATACTGCATTAACATTTAGTTGATTTATATTTTTGCTTTCAAGACTAGCAGTAGTATCATAAGAAATAGTTGTAAGAAGTTCACTGGATGTTTGATATTTTCAGCTCTGGATGACAGACAGGAGACAAGTCTCATAGAAATCATGGTATGTTGTGTAAAACAGGCAGCTACTGGAGAATCACCTATAGGAAGAGGACCAACCAACAAAAAGGTATGAACCAGTGAGACAACATCATGAAAGTAACATGTGAAATCTAATAACATTTGCATGTCACAAATCTCTATAACACTTCATTAAATGCCGGCCTTGGTAGCTCTCTCAGATGCGCATCTGATCGGTGATCAGGTCTCTGGTTCGATACCTGCCGGGTCGGCAACATTCTTTCGTGGAGACTGATCATGAAATCTTTCTACAGTTTTCTACAGTCATTCTCTTCCTTTCACTGATTCAAGAATGGCAGTTGAAAAGTTCCTGCGGAGAGAATGTGCATTGTACTTGTTAACGGCTTACGTTGCCGGCCTCGGTAGCTCAGTCTGATGCGCGTCTGACTGGTGATCAGGAGGAGGCGGGTTCAATACCTGCCGGGGTCGGCAACATTCTTTCTTGGAGATTGATCATGAAATCTTTTCTACAGTCATTCTCTCCCTTTTGCTGATTCCAGAAGGGCATTTGTCTGTTTCTGGTGAAAGAATGTGTGCTGTACTGGCTAACTGCTTACGTATAAGCCTGCCCAGGTAAAGTGTGGATAGGTAAACTGATCCGGCTCAAAAATGACCTAAATTAGTGTTTACTGTGCCATTAAACTTCTATACAAACAAACAAAGTTAACGGCTTGCGTATAAGCCTGCCCAGGAAAGTGTGGTTAGGTAAACTGACTGACTCGATATAACCTAGATAGTGTTGACTGGATTGTTAAACTCAAAACAAAACAAACAAACAAACACTTCCTTATAAAACAGTTTGAGCTATAACAAGATTTAAAGATGGATTCCAAAATGTATAGGTTATTTAGAAAAATGACCATTTATGATATATACATTTTTGTTCAGATGGTTGTTTTAAAAGCCTTTTTGGTGTATCAGTTATGCAAATGCAAAAGCAGCTCTGACATTTTTTCCTGAGAGCAAAACTACCACTGTTTTAGATATTAAACATTTAACTTTTTGACAGCCCCGGCCCATCTGGGCTTGAAGAACTGGATGGGCTGCATGATGCTTCCACCCAGAGCTGAATCCGACTGCACACGAGTACTGGTAAACTGCTTAGAGAATCTAAGCCTACCCAGGCAAAGCGGTGCATGTTGGACTGTCCATGCTTAAAAACCCAATTGGTTTCATTGGTTGACAGGGCTTGAGATGTCATGTCATCTCAATGTCTGGTAAAAGTCCCACAAAATTGGAAGCAACGTCTCCAAAATGACCTATAGTGTTGACAGGGACGTTAAACCTCAAATCAAACAAACAAACAACATTTTGACCATATCCTGTCATTACCTTTGCAAACAGTGTAGATCCAGATCAGATGGCTTCTAAAGAAGCAGAAGCCATCTGATCAGGATCTACACTGTTTGTCATGAAGTTTGTGAATTGAATGAATAGAGCATATCAAGTAATTTGATTGGTTGATAGTCAGAAATGGCTAAATGAATTTATTCAGCAGGATAAGGGTTGATGTAGCTCTGCTCTGGTCTGAAGTTCTTCATTTGATTATTTTATAATTTCAGTTAACAGCCAAAGAAAACAAAGCAGTATCTGAAGACAAGGCAAAACTTACAGAACACTTTATTCAAGCACTTCCACAGTTACTTCTAAAGGTAAGACATTTATGACGTAACTTGTCGTAGAGCATGAGCCAAAGATCAGGAGCTGACTCGGGTAGTGGTAGGTCACATGAGGCATTGCAACGAAAGGTCGGGTAGTTTTTCTCCAAGTACTCTGGTGTTTTACCGTATCCGATTAACAATTGGCTTGAAAAGATATATCAGGATTTGCGTCTGTTCTTGGCACGGACAATATTTTCAGCATAATGTATCGTTGGGGAAAGTCAAAAATTACAAAAAAAAGAGAGAGAGAGAAGAAACAGACTATCAGTCAGCTGAAGCTGAGACAGCTTACCAAGCTTGTGGTTTTGGAAGAGTTGGATGGATACACCTTTAAGGAAGGCAGCTTTTTTGCCTGTGCTTAGGGAAACAAATTGGTTTCTTGGTGGCATATTGTTTCCTCTTAAGGTATACATCACACACCTTTTAAGATCAAATAGGATTTCATAAAAATATGTCTCCCATGTAAGAAAAATGGCAAAAACAATTACAAGGAAGGCAGCTTTTTTGTAAGTTCCTGGCACCGCACTGGTTAACCCATTTTGTACCGGAAACTGCCAAACGGATACCCTGGCAAACAGTGCAGGCCCAGATCAGATGCTGCAGATTGCGGCTTCTGATCAGGGCCTACACTATTTGCAAAAAGTTCAGCTATTTTCCAAATAAATGTTGAAGTAAACACAACTTTTCACACCTAAATTTTGAAATGGACTCCTGCTAAGGAGGAAGATTCCATTTGGTACAAAAAGAGTTAACTGCCTAAGTCATGCCAGCCCAAGAAAGGTGTGGTAAGGCAAAACAAATGGCTTGATATGGCCTAAAATGGTGTTTACTAGGCGGTAAAACTCCAAAACAGTCAATCAGTGGTTTATCGGACAATAATGTACAACCATATGCTTTTTATAGAAAGGCTTGAGCAAACATAGTAAACCCAGATGATTTTGTTTGATTTGAAGTTTAACGTCCCCGTCAACATTGTAAAGGTCATTTTTGAGCAAGCCCTTATGCGCGGGAGCTAATAAACCCAGATGAGATGCTACAGAATGTGGTTTATCGGCCCCCGTCCATCGGGGCTTGAAGAAATAGATATGCTGCATGTTGTTTCCACGCAAAGCTGAAACCAACCACACACAAGTACTGGTAAACTGCTTAGAGGATCTAAGCCTGCCCAGGCAAAGCGGTGTGAGGATCGTCCATGCTTATAATTTCATTGGGTGACAGGGCTTGAGATGTCATTTCGTCCCAATGTCGGGTAAAAGTCTTACAGAATTAGAAGCAATGTCTCCAAAATGACCTATACAGTGTTGACAGGGACGTTCAACCTCAAACAAAAGAATGTTGTTTTTCAGTTACCCCCTATATTAATTGCATTGTAACACCTTGACCTGAGAAAGATATGCTTTCTCAGGACAAGTAAGCTTTATCAGGTCAGCCTGACTTTGCACTTCTATAAACTGGACTGCTGGGAAAATGGACAAAAATGTAAGAATGTACAATAGGATTAACTGATAAAAAGCAGACCAGATTTGTGTCATTTGATATCAAGTTTATCAAGCTTGGCTTCGAGAATGCATGAAGAATTGCTCGGCAAGCCTTGCAATTGTACAAGCGTTCTTGAAGTCTTGCCTGATAAACTTGATATCAGAAGACACGAACTGAATTCTCTATATCTCACAGGGTTAACACTCATCTAGCTATTTTTTGACACATCAGGCAGTGTCTTGTACTTGTTCAAATTTTAGAACAAGTATGGTTGTCAGGATATTTAGGCTGAATCTGGTAATAAACTGTTTTACTGTAAATGTTTTCAGTATCTGATGGACCCAGAGAAAGTGGCTAATTTGTTGTCAATACCACAGTACTTTGATCTTGAAATCTACACCTCCGGTAGACAGGAAAAGGTAAATATTTAAGGGAAATGGATAGCCCTTCATGGGAGGCAACTCCTGCAGAAGTATTTTTGTCTCCCATGCCAGTAGGAGCCAACCCTTAAATGAAAGAATTCGCTCCTCAGGAGCAAATTCTTTCCTTTAAGAGTAAACCCTTTTTTCTGTGGGACAGGAAGCAAACAGGAAGTCCCGAAAGTTGTCTCCCTTTAAAAAAATGGCAGGGGTTCCGATTCTCCTTAAAAATTTGTTAATTCTATAAGATAAAAAACCAATAAGTGGTGAATGCACTTAAACCCTTTTCCTGCTGCACCAGGATAAGCTGCACCTCTGCAAAGTAATTATAGCCCAGCTTTGAAAAAGTGGGGGCTATATTGGATTTGGCTTGTCCGGAATTCCGTCTGTCTTTCTGTCTGTCTGTAATCTTGTCCGGAATTCCGTCTGTAATATTTGATAGTGGGTACCTTGTTACCGCAACTCCTCTTACAGTTCTAGGTCAATCCTTTTGAAACTTTACAGGTGTTTTCATATAGGTCTGAAGATGTGCATATTCTTTTTTCATTATCCTTAAATAATGTTTTTCACTTATTTCACCTTTTTTAACTTAGACAATTTTTGAGATATACTAATGTTAAAATGTATAGGGAGTAGCTACCTTGTTACCGCAACTCCTCTTACAGTTCTAGGTCAATCCTTTTGAAACTTTATAGGTGTTTTCATATAGGTCTGAAGATGTGCATATTCTTTTTTCATTATCCTTAAATAATTTTTTTCACTTATTTCACCTTTTTTAACTTAGACAATTTTTGAGATCTACTAATGTTAAAATGTATAGGGAGTAGCTACCTTGTTACCGCAACTCCTCTTACAGTTCTAGGTCAATCCTTTTGAAACTTTACAGGTGTTTTCATATAGGTCTGAAGATGTGCATATTCTTTTTTCATTATCCTTAAATAATTTTTTTCACTTATTTCACCTTTTTTAACTTAGACAATTTTTGAGATCTACTAATGTTAAAATGTATAGGGAGTAGCTACCTTGTGATCGCAACTCCACTTACAGTTCTAGGTCAATCCTTTTGAAACTTAACAGGTGTTTTCATATAGGTCTGAAGATGTGCATATGCTTTTTTCATTATCCAAAACTTATTTTTTAACTTAGACAAGGCGTAGGTACCTTGTTAGGGATTTAACCCTCTCACAAGTCTTTACCTTTAATTCATGAGTCTTTCTCCTCTGACAGGGCTATAGCGGGGCTATAGTCAGATCCTCTGACAGCTCTAGTTTGATCTGGATCTTCACTGTCATTCAGTTGTTGAATTTATAGGGAATAGATAACATAGTTATTCAATAGATGCTGTTGGACGGAATGTGTACGAGCTTATACTGCATCCCGCCTATTTTCCGGACTTAGCTCCTAGTGACTATTTCCTATTCCCAAACTTGAAAAAGGATATCTGTGGACGTCATTTCCGGTCCAACGAAGAAGTTGCTGGTTGAGGATTGAGTCGGAGACAAGGTCCTTGGCTTCTTCAGTTCTGGGCTGGTGGCACTGGAACAGAGTTGGTCCAAGTGTATCATTCTAGAGGGCAATTACATCGAAAAGGAAGAGATCGATCTCACCCAGAAATAAGTTAGGCTTGTTTTTTATTGACCCGCCGTCGTAGTCAAGTCATTATTCCAGATGTCAAGCCTAATACCGTACTGTTTAAGATTTGCACAAATCAGTAATTCTTGTGGACAATATCATATAAGTTAAAATTATTTTTTTCAGAATCTGGAAGGCTTATTGAGATACCTACAAGAAATAGTAGAGAAACACACAGACCAAGAGGTAAATTTCACATAGCAACAGATAAGGTTCGTATTTTGTGAAAACTGAAGAATAGTTTTTGTCGTTTCCCCATAAAAACCTATGTTGTGGGTATTCATTAGAACCACCTCAACGAGGCGGTTCTAGTGAATACCCACAACATAGGTTTATATGCAGAAATAAGGAAAACTATCCTTCAATTATCACAAAATATGCACCTTATCTGTTGCTTTGTCTCACAAGGTTGGTTTAAAATTAAGGGGAATGGATACACCTTCAGGGGAGGCAACTCCTGCAAAAGTGTTTTTGTCTCCCATGTCAATAGGAGTGAACTCTTAAAGGAAATAATTTGCACCTGAGGAGCAAATTCTTTCCTTTAAGAGTAAACCCCTTTTTCAATGGAACAGGCAGTATAGAAAAGGGAACGGGAAGTCCCGAAAGTTGTCTCCCTTTGAAAAATGGCAGAAAAATATGCCATCTGAATGCATTCCCCTTAACAGATAGATATTCAAGAGAGGCCAGCCTTTAGTAATATTTTATCTTCCATATATGTGTCTATCGATAAAGAGAAAAGTTGAAGGAGCAAATTCTACCCTTTATGTGTAGACTTTTTTTGGAGGGACTAAGATTACAAAAAAAAATTCTAATGCACATGTGAATTTATCATATGACGTCGCGTCTGAGAGTGAAATAACGTCATGTATTATTTTCGATAATCCACTAGTGGATTAAATATGCAAATTAGCTAGATACGTCCCGTAACGTTACATGTACGGCGTCCTTAACGACGTCGCGTTTACTAACGGCGGAATATTAACATTTTTGTAAACAAATCGTGAATAAAATGCATTTTAAATGTCATATGATAAATAGAATCTTACATTCGAGCTCATGTATAATTGAATTTATTAAACTGGTTGAGGAAAAGGGATAAAATGCTCGGCATAGCCTCGCATTTTATCCCTTTTCGTCAACTCGTTTAATAAATTCAATAATACATGAACACTCATGTAAGATCCTGTATGTAACACAACGTCAAATTGGATCACAACAAAAGTTTATGACAGTATATCCTGCAATATGCTGTCTCAAACTGGACGTTATTATGTATTGTTGCTTTTCATTGGTTAGTATTTCATTTTAAGCAGCTCACTTTGCTTGCCGTTAGGTCAAATAGAACATTTTTTAGCTCACCAGAGCCGAGCTTATTGGATAGGCAGTTGTCCGTCGTATGTCATCTGCGTCAACTCTTTCAAACCACATCTCCTCTGAAGCCACTTGTCTGATTGGGCCCAAATTTCATTTGTAGGATCCCTGGGCTGGGGGGGATTGAAAGTTTGTGTGTCTTATGATAATCGGCTCTTTAATTATTATAAGACGCATTTAGTGATACTAACCAGGGCTCCATTGGACCCATGCCCTACCCCCTCTACTTCATAAAAGGCCTAACATTTCAGATACTGAGTCCACATGGGTGGGTACTAGGATGTGGGGGTTCATTTGGGAGACTTTATAGTTGGTAGATTAAAATGACATCATGTTAAAATACATGGCTGCCATATGGCAGTGCCCACCTGAGCTCTGGTGAGCATAGTGGCCCATGGACCTCTTGTTTTAACAATGCAAGTGAATAAGTGCATTAGAAAGGGGATAACTATATTGAAAATTGTCATTTGGGGAGGTAAATTACAGTCGCTTAATCATTTTTACAGAAAGGCTGACATGCCGCCGTTAAAACGAAATTTCCAACAATAAAACCATTCATTTACCTCTCCAAATGATAATTTTGAATACAGTTCTCCTCTAAGAGAGCAAACCGGAAATTAATGAAAATTTTCTCCCTTCTGAAAGATGCGTATCCATTCTTTTAACCCTTTTTGTACCAAATGGAAATTTCCTCCTTATGTAAAGCAGGAGTCCAATTCAAAATTTAGAGGTGCCAGGTTGTGTTTTCTTCAAAATCTATTTGGAAACTGGCTGAATGTTTTGCAAACAGTGTAGGCCCTAATCAGACGCCTGGGTCAGCACTGCCAACTACCCATTTTGGGGTTTCCGGTACAGAATTGGTTAAGACACAGGACATAGTCATTTCATGTTAAAATCTTCATTATATTTTTGGGTTGATAATCAGTCAACCCAAAGTTACTATTAAAGCACAGAAGCTGCTGTTTGGTTTGGCAAACTGTGTAGACCCTGATCAGATGCTGCTTTCTGTGGCATCTGATCAGGTCTTTACTGTTTGCTTAACCCTTCTCTTGCTGAATATTCAGTTTAGCCCCACCCATTTCGTTGTATCAACCAATCAAATTACTTGATGTAATTTATTGCTACAAATTCATAAACTGAATGCCAAACAGTGTAGATCCTGATCAGATGGCTTCTTCAGAAGCCATCTGATCTGGATCTACACTGTTTGCAAAGATAGGGGTTGTCGTGAACAGCAAGATAAGGGTTAATATACACACAGGAATTTAAAGCTTAAACAAAATAGTCTTAAGGGGAATGAGTACACCTTCTGGGGAGGCAACTCCTGTAAAAGTATTTTTGTTTCCCATGTCAATAGGGGTCAACTCTTAAAGGAATGGCTCAATATGACCTTAATAGTCTTGACTGGGCCATTAAACTGCAAAACAGAACAAACAAGCATAGCAAGATACCAGTCCACATGAACTTACGAGGAATGAGTACACCTTCGAGGGAGGCAACTCCTGTAAAAGTATTTTTGTTTCCCATGTCAATAGGGGTCAAGTCTTAAAGGAAAGTATATGCTCCCAAGGAGCACATTCTTTCCTTTAAGAGTAGACCCCATTTCGGACCATTTTCCAATGGGCCTGCACTGTTTGCCAAGGTACCCCTTTAAAGGTGCATTATTGAGCTACCGGGTCTCAAATTTTTTTTTCTGGTTTTTATCTTCAATGCATATTCCTTTGTCATGTGTACACTTTTGGAGCCAAATACAGCTTCAGAACTTTGTGAAAATGGTCATTTTCATTCGTGTTTACCTTTCGCTCTGAACATGTGTCTGCCAACTTCGGAATTTCTGTTCTAAAAATAAATCTGTCACTTTACACATACATGGCGACAGTATCGTCTCTGAGTGTCGTTACTTATGGCATGGTATTCAGCGTCATATTTTTTTCTGATTCAGGCATGGCCTAAGCAAACAAGGCCAAAAATGAACGTCGCATAGCGTCATATATGGGGATTCTATTTTGTCACGAACTAAAAATAGATCTAACTTGTGTTTGAAACCTAGTTAGGGAATCCCTCTCAAACTCGTATACCTGTCATCAAAATTGTTTGCATTTTTGCATAAAATGCATTCATTTGTATTGTTTTAAAGAAGAATACCGGCTATATGTATTTTATTTTTGGAAGCATTTTATCCAGATAGCTCAATAATGCACCTTTAAGGAGTTTCCCACATACAATGGGTTAAAGTATACATTTCCTTTCAGGTACTGGAGTGTTGTTCTAAGTGCTTCGAATGTTTGTGTAGTGAAGAGTACGCTATTGCTGGTAAATGTGATGTGGCTAAGAAGACGCTAATTGATGGACTGGTCACCAAATTCAAAGAGGCTATGATGGATTATTTTGCTGAGGTAAGATAACATTAGTTTGGATTCAGTTTTAACCCTTATTCTGCTGCATAAATTAATTTAGCCAATTCAGACAATCAAATTTCTTGATGTAATTTATTCATTCAAAATACAAACTGAATAACAAACAGTGTAGATCCTGCTCAGATGGCTTCTTCAGAAGCCATCTGATCTGGATCTACACTGTTTATAAAGGTAGGGGTGGTAGTGAACTGCAGGATAAGGGTCCTTCAGAAGCCATCTGATCTAGATCTACACTGTTTGCAAAGGTAGGGGTTGTCGTAAACTGCAGGATATTGGTTCTTGAGAAGCCATCTGATCTGGATCTACACTGTTTGCAAAGGTAGGGATGGTAGTGAACTGCATGATAAGGGTTCTTCAGAAGCCATCTGATCTAGATCTACACTGTTTATAAAGGTAGAGGTGGTGGTGAACTGCATGATAAGGGTTCTTCAGAAGCCATCTGATCTAGATCTACACTGTTTATAAAGGTAGGGGTGGTAGTGAACTGCAGGATAAGGGTTCTTCAGAAGCCATCTGATCTGGATCTACACTGTTTGCAAAGGTAGGGGTTGTCGTGAACTGCAGGATAAGGGTTCTTCAGAAGCCATCTGATCTAGATCTACACTGTTTATAAAGGTAGGGGTTGTAGTGAACTGCAGGATAAGGGTTCTTCAGAAGCCATCTGATCTGGCTCTACACTGTTTGTAAAGGTAGGGGTTGTAGTAAACTGCAGGATAAGGGTTCTTCAGAAGCCATCTGATCTGGCTCTACACTGTTAAAAAAGGCAGGGGTTGTAGTGAACTGCAGGAAAAGGGTTCTTCAGAAGCCATCTGATCTGGATCTACACTGTTTGCGAAGGTAGGGGTTGTCGCAGGAGATGTGTTTATGGCACATGAACATGTCCTTGGGCCAAGAACAATATTTCTTTAAAATAAGTCACAGGTCAAGGTCACAGCTCAATTTTTTTATATAAGTGGGAAGCCCTTGTCACAAGGAACCTACATGCCAGATATGAAGGCTCTGTCTGAAACGGTTCAAAAGTTATTACCAATGTAACAACAAAGAAAGAAACATACAGCAAAAACAATATGTTGAAGTCTTTGAAACAATGAAAATATCAGGCTTCCAGGCTAATATTATATAAATATTACATTCCTGAGAGGGTGATGGTGAAAAATGTCACCCTGACAAATACTAATATCAAACAAGGCACACCCAAGGTTGATATTCATATTCCGAAGGGTGACATTTTTCACTATCACCCTCTCAAGAATGTAATATTAATCTTATTATACCGAACAAAACTAGTAATATCCTTTTACTGAGTTTAACTTTCTAAGGAAAAATACTGGAGAGCTCACACACGACTTTCGATGTTCCAAATTATCGGATAATGTCGGCTTTATACTTTAGGGACATAAGTTGGTGAAACAGAAATTCAAAAGTTCAAACAACTATAACTGCTTTATTTCTTTGTTGTAAATTGAAAGAAATGATCATCATTTAAAAAGCAAAATTTTATAATTTGAAGGAGTTATCAATCCTTTAAAAGCAAAAAGGGTTTAGCATCATTTAAAAGCAAATCTTTGTAATTTGAAAGAGTTTTCCATCCGTTGAAAGCATAATTTTGTCATTCGAAAGAGTTTATCATCATTTAAAAGTAAACTTTCTGAATTTGAAAGAGTTTACCTCCATTTAACAGCAAAATTTTATGATTTTAATGACTTGTAGTGCAGTGAGTTATAACTGATCTGGAAGTATTGTATCTAATCAAATACTATAGAAATAAAACAAAACAAATATGTTTCTACAGGAATGATTTTTAACTGAACATTGCAGGGTGAACAGCCGGACGAAGATGAAGTTTATGCCCTCATTGCAGCATTGAAAAGACTGTATGCTTTCTCATGGTAAGTTTAGTAACTAAGACATATTGTATAAATGTGAAAACTGTAAAAAAAAATGTATAATGTTTATTAGTTTGAAAGGACAGGAAGAGTAGTGGTGGCAATATCCACTGCATTATCAGGGCTTGAAGAAAGTAGATTTTGGTAAATTTCGCATGAACTTGACAATTTTTAGTTTACCAGAGCCGGGGGAACTTATAGGATAGGCAGTTGTCCGCCGTCTGCATCGTCGTCTATGTTGTCTGTCTGGTGTCAACACTTTCATCTGCTCTGAAGTCACTGGGCCTATTGGGCTCAAATTCCATCCTTGGCTGGGAGATTGAAAGTTTGTGTTTTTATGGAGCTCGGCTCATTAGTTTGGTTGCTATGGCAACTTAGAGTTTCCATAGACTTACAATTGGGAAAATTGGTAAATGGCAGTTACTGCCAAGCCATTCCTCTCCTCTCCTCTCCACTTCATAAAAGGGCCTCTTATCTCAGAAACCGTTCAGATTTCCACCCTTAAACCATATATAGCCTTGGTCCTTATGATAAGACACATTTAGGGACAACAATCTTGGACTTTAATTTCCTGGGATCAACAGGGCATGTCCCAACCCCTCCACCCCTTAAGAGGTCATATATCTCCGGCCATACACATCCCCACTGCTAAACCATATATATTCTTGTTCCATATGATAAGACACAATTAGTGATACCAACCAGGGCTCCATTGGGTCCATGCCCTACCCCCTCTACTTCATAAAAGGCCTAATGTTTCATCACTTGGAAAGTAGAAGTAAAACAAAGATCAGGAATTGATACAATTAACTTACTCCACCCATAAAAGACACCAAAGGGAAAGAAATACAAACATTAAGCGACCAGACCATAATGGAAACCTAAACAAAGGAAGGCCATAAGGACAGTTACTTTCCCACAAATTGGCCATATGGCCATCCAAAATTAAAAGACACAAGTGATACACACAGTAAGTAACAAACAACAACATAAATAAATCGCCACAGAAGAGCCGCCTTGGAACGGTCAGTGGAAGATTTCCACTGGGGGGCTTAAATCGATTTTACGTGGCCACAATCCTCGCCCTTACTTCCGTCGCGATTTAGACAAATAATTTGCTCAGTCCGCATGAAGGCTTCCTAACTCATCAGTGCCCTCTCCATGAACACAAAAATCAAAGAACCACAGAGGTGAGACAACGGAGAGGACTCGACAGCAAGAAACCACTGAAATGCTGGAGCAAAAGTAAACCAACAGTTAGACTCCGATGAGCCCGACCAGAGACAGAGCATCAGGCACCAACCGACATTATCTCTCTAATTCTCAATAAGCCTTTACGTTGGAGCCGTCATAGAATCTGAGGCCTGACCCACCGGCGTGCAATTAAAGAGGGAAGCAAAGTTGCCAACCGTGATTGGGTTAACTACCATGCATGCAGTCTGTCGTATAAAATCCATGTTGTACCCAATCTTTTTGTATCGAAGAATGATTTTACGAAATTGGGTGCTGAAGTCATTGCGGTTATATATTTTTCTGAATTTATATACTAAGTCACCATAAAATTCGGGTTCCGATAGACCTTGTAGCAGAAGAGATTTAAGTCCAATATTGAATTTTGAAATTAAATCAGAATGGCGTCTATAAAATTTTGAAAAGGCTTTGCGTAGTTTATGGTACCGATAACCCTGATTAAGGAGTTTAGCCGTTAATAATTTATTGCGAGTGTTGAAGTCAGTTACATGACTACACACTCTAGCAAATCGAATTAATTGCAAAATATAAACGCCATAGGATGGCGCACGAGGAACATCACCATCCATAAAAGGAAAATTTACAATCTCAAAATCAAAGTCATCGGGTTTATCATAAATTTTGCACGAAACAAATCCATCTACAATAGATAGATGTAAATCCAAAAAAGGGGCCTCGGTATCAGAAGAATTTGCTTTATTTAACTGAAGTTCTAGGGGGTAAATCCGACTGATCAAACCATCAAAATAGGTATTATCAATATTTAATAAATCATCTAAATATCTAGAAGTAGAGCTAAAAGCTTCAATAATTTCAGATTGGTTATCAATGGAAAGCGACAAAATGAAGTCTCTTTCATAACAATACAAGAACAGATCAGCCACAAGAGGTGCGCAATTAGTACCCATCGGAATACCCACAATTTGTCTAAATAACTTAGTACTGAATCTAATATAAATATTGTCAAGTAGAAAGGTGTGGGCATCACAAACTTTCTGACATGACCAAAGTGTATAATTCTTATACTCTTTAGAAGTGAAAAATGCATTTCTGACATTACATGCAAGATAGAGAGAATCTTCTCTGTGAAAAGCCCATTCAATTAAATCATTAAGCTTTTCTTTTATAAGATTATGAGGAAGTGTAGTGTAAAGAGTGGAAAAATCGTAGGTAGACAGACTAGAAGCACGAAAATATCTAGATTTCAATTTATTTAAAACCTCATTCAAATTTTTTATAGACCAAAACAGATTTCTTCCTGATCTTTCAAAGACTTTATCACAATATTTAATTACATGCGTTTTAATAGCAGTAAGACAGGAAGTTAATAATTTAGAAAGTTCAGTGTAGTGCAAGAGCTAGAATTTGCAATAAACCGTGCTTTGTAAGGTTTTTTATGAAGTTTTGGTAACCAGTATAGCGTAGGAAGCTTTTCTTGGCCTTCGTTAACACACAGCAAACTTGGTGGCTGAAAGACAAACATGTTTATCTACTATAGCTCTCTCTTCAGCTAAAGGCTGAAGTTCATAGGCCTTAGTACCACCAAGCTCCTGCTTAAGCGTGTTAACATAGTGGAGCAGTCACACAACGACGACGTTGTTAGCGGCCTTGTCTGCAGGGGCCAAAACAAACTTCTTATGAAATTCTTGAATACCTAGTTTAAGATGACGTAAAGACGTCTTGGGCTTAGGAGGTAATAAGGTAGTATTTTGAGAATAGAAAGAAATGCGTTTATTCACTAGTTTTAAAATGCTAAGTTTCCAGTCCTTAAGGGCTTTATGCTCAACATACTCTCGCTTACACCATCGATTACCGAATTCATTCAAGGAAGCAGCGATTTCATCTCTACATTTACTGAAATCAATTTTAGAAGGAAACCGATATTTCGGTCCTTTAGAAATTATATTCCTTATCCTAGAATCAGGAATAATTTTCAAATTGCCAGTAATTACATGACCAGCAGCAGGATAGCAATACTTTGAGTTTTTACAATCACATGAATCAGGAGTATTAGTATCAATATCAAGATCTGAAACAAGTTTATTGAAATTAAAAATGATAGATCTAACAGGTTTGTTATATTTATAGCAAATTATAGGTGTTTCAGTATTTTGAAAATAAGCAGGAATGGAAGAAAGTACCGATCTCTCACGGAAGATACTGGGCAAATCTATAAAATCCATACCCTTATTAATGAAGGATATTTTGAAGAAATGGCGTTTATGATTAATTTCAGAATCAATGTAAGGACGGAGAGTATGCTGAGTATAGCCTCTAGTTAAGAGAGCCGCATCATATAACTGATGAGAACTATCGTAGAATTTATTCGCCTCGGTGTCCAGAAGAAGTAAAACAGAAACGGGTAATGAACTTAAAAATGAAAGCATAGAGTGGCGTCCATGGAAGACTATAATTGGTAGATTAAAATGATATCATGTTGAAATACATGGCTGCCATTTGGCAGTGCCCACTTGAGCTCTGGTGAACATAGTGGCCCATGGGCCTCTTGTTTTTCTCATCCTCCAAAGTTTTATGATAGTTATCAGTCCAAAATTTTCTTCCTTGACCTTGACCATGAGGTCAAGGTCACAGACATAGAAATTTGGAGGTCAGGGTAGAGACTTTAAAATTCTGTTCTATAGAGACAAGGTAACAATTATAATTATTCTTATACTTTCTATTTTAGTTGTCACGATCTCAGTTCCTGGGAACTCTGGGAAGATTTATTACACATTGTGAAACAGGCAGCTGATAATGTGGAATTGCCAGAAGAGGTATGAATGAGAACAAATTTTTGCTGATATTAGCATGGCCCGATATAGGAGTTTGATTTTCCATCATTTTTTCAAGCCGTCAACATTTGTGACCACCCCAACGATTACCCAAATGGTCAAGTTTGTTTCTCAAGAACTATTTAAGCTTCATTACTAATACTTGGTAGAAACTTGTATCTAGGGATGACAACTTTAATGCAAGCATCCATATTTGACCTTGACCTATATTTCATGTTTCACTGACTTCATTAACTATTGCATCAAACCCAGCATTCACTTGAATATTTAAGTTAATTTCTCAAAAATTGTAAGAGCTTTATTAATGATGATTTATACATGCTTGCATATTGGAATGACAACCAGAATGCAAGCGTACATATTGGACTATGACTTACATTTTATGGTTCATTGATTTAATGATGAACTATAAGAGATTCATTAATGATACTTGGTAGAAGCTTGCATCTAGGAATGGCAAGTTTTATGCAAGCATCCATGTTTGACCTTGACCTAGATTTCATGGTTTCAGAGTCATTGCGCCCCCACAGGGGCGACATAGTGTTTCGGCAGAATTCTTGTTAGCTCACCTATACAAATGTACCGAGAGCTGTTATTGTGATCCCAGTGTTGGTATTCTCATTCCTCCGGTCTCCAGTTTTAATTAGTACAACCCCTACCATGCCCATTACATTTAGTCAAGGTTGTGGTCTTTTTTTTTTTTTTAAGATCAAAGGTCGATATCTACCCTGTCTCACAGCAAGACTTGTCAAACTCTGCTTCAACAAGACTGTATAAGCTGTGTGTGAGAAAATCCGTTTCATGGCATTTGCAAGCACAGAGGAGCAGATCAGCCTGTGCATTCACGTATTCTGCATGGAAAGTACAGTTTGTTTGTTTGTTAACACCCCCATCAACACTGTATAGGTCATTTTGGAGACATTGCTTCCAATTTTGTGGGACTTTTACGTGACATTGAGATGAAATGACATCTCAAGCCCTGTCTCCCAATGAAGCCAATAGAGTTTATAAGCATGGACGGTCCGACTCGCACCGCTTTGCCTGGGCAGGCTTAAATCCCCTATGTAATTTACCAGTACTCGTATGCGGTCAGATTCAGCTCTGCGTGGAAGCATCATGCAGCCCATGTATTTCTTCAAGCCCCGATGGGTGGGGACCGAGGAAAGTACAGTACATGTACCTCTAATTTCTTTATCTAAAATTCCAAGACAGTTGCTACTTTGCGTCTTACCTGGTTAAAAACCCCAATGACAGGTTTTCTCAGGACAGACACATATACAGTAAAATTCGTATATTAAGACCACCTTTGGGACTGTTCAAAAGTGGTCTTTTAGACCACTTTTGAACAGTCCCACTAGAGGCGACCAGGTGTAGAACACACAAAGAGGGAATAACTGAAATGTTTCAAATGATTTTTGGGAAGAATTAGTCTTAATTTTAGGTGGTCTTATTAGCAGCATTTTACTGTATGTTGTAAAGAAAGGCCTGAAATTGAAATGAAAGCTTCTGTTCTAGAATTTACGCATATATGAGTTTATCATATGACGTCATTGATAAGCAGTGGATAACGTCATGTAATAAAAATTGTATGACCACACGTGTAATAACACTTTGGCGGGATTAAGTAACATCATGACAACGTCCATGCCAACAATGCATTTTTATGAAAAAAAAAAATCAGATTTAAAGGCGATAAAATCCAATTTAAAGTGGTCATATGATAAACAGAATCTTACTCTCGGTGTCATTTCATATGAAATTTATGAAACTCGCTGAAGGCTCGTTTCATAAATTTCATTTGAAATGACCACTCATGTCATTTAGCAGATAAAGTCATGACATATATGTGATAAGTCCACACATGTAACTGTCACAGTCAGTGACAATCCAAAATTTTTTGGAAATTTTTCGGCTGTAAAAAAAGCGATTTGGGCAAGTAAAAGGCTGCATATTGCATAAAGATTCTTCACTAAATTTAGCAAAAACATGTGGAAACATGCACTTTTTAACCCATTATATATCCATTGCTATATGTTGGACAAGTCTATTTGCCATATAAGGGATGTCAGGTCTATTTATTTTCATTTTTAATCAATTTTTGAAAGAAAATTCTGTTAGCAAATAGTGCAGGCCCTGATCAGATACCGTGTTCTGCGGCATCTAATCTGGGCCTGCACTGTTTGCCAAGGTACCCCTTATGGGTTTCCCGCATGCAGTGGGTTAACAGGCTGACTGCAGGAAGCGGAGTCTACAGATAAAGGGCCATCACATCAAGAGTATGACTTTGCAAGGATTTTTGTCACTAAATGCACTAAAAGTATGCTATAAAGCACTATTCGTTTTGTTGTGAGATAAGATTGTTGTGTAAAGTGGTTACCTGGGGCCATTTGTTCAAAGCTAAACACATCATCAGTTAACATATTATTAAAACTCTGATCATTGAATATGGCAAATATGCTAATTTTTTTGCTGAAAAAATGTGAGCAGCTTTTGCAAATAGCTCACATTTTTTTTCAGCAAAAATACCACTGTATTACATATTTTACTTACTAGAACAGTTAACAATTTTATCACTAACGAGCTCGTTAAGCTAAATTGGCCCCTTTAGGATTGACCTGGACTATACTAGTGTTTTAGGGTTGACAAAAATTAGACCCAGATCCGACGCCACAAAAAGTGGCGTCAGATCAGGATTTACACTGCTTAACCCATTGTCTGCGGGAAACCCCTAAGGGGGTACCTTGGCAAACAGTGCAGGCCCAGATCAGATGCCGCAGAACGGGGTATCTGATCAGGGCCTGCACTATTTGCTAACAGAATTTTCCATCAAAAATAGAATAAAAATGAAAAAAAAAATAGGCCTGACACCCCTTATATGACAAGTGGACTTGTCCAACATATAGCAATGGAAGAATCCACTAGTATACAATGGGTTAAAGTACAGGAATTTAAGGCTTAAATGAAACAGTCTAAGTCCAGTTCAGGACCTTTATCCCAGCCTACACTCAGAGACAATCTATTTTATCCTTACCCAATAGTGCTGTCAGTACTTCCTAATATTTTCACTCACACTTAGGTAATCAGGAGGATGCGGGTTGGATACCTGCCGGGGTCGGCAACATTCTTTCGTAGAGATTGATCTTGAAATCTTTTCTGCGTCCATTCTCTCCCTTCCACTGATTCAAGAAGGGCAGTTGTCACTTTCTTAGACAAATTTGGTGCCTGCAATATATCGAAAAGCAATCTTTACCAGTACCCTCAACTCGGGTTTATAAAGAATTTGGCAAAATCGTTATCTAACACAGGTGAAAGTCCTGGAATTTGACCTTGGTCCTGGAAAACTGGAATTCTAAAAAAGTGCAATTTGTCCTGGAATTTTCAAAAATTCTCCATCAGAATTACAATAGGAGCTTGATTTTTGGAAAATTCTCCTTGAAAATTATTATAGGTATTTGAAAACAATTCTAGAGGATTCGGTGCACAAAAAAATGGAAGAATCGCTAAATTATTAAAAAAAAAAAAACGCATTGCGGCACTGTATTCAGATTCAGTCAGAGGTAGTCCCATCCTGGCAGTTATCACTACCGCCCACAGTGTCCGGGAGTATGAATCAAGTGTAACCGGAAGCGAACCACTTGCAAAGCAGAAAATACTGAAAAGCAAAAACTGCTCAAAACGAAAGTTTAGTGGGGTGTTGAAAACAACCAAGAATGAGCTTGAAGGGGAAATGTACTTACAAAAAGGAATGGAAAAGGAATCCTGCATATGGTAAATGAATTCAGCCCCTTTAAGGGTGACAAGCTGAAAGCACTCTGTTCAGTCTGTGTTTGAATAATAGACATAACTAATATGGGGGAATTGGCCATTCAGTACCAGAAACCCCTAAAGGGGTACCTTAGCAAAAAGTGCAGGCCCAGATCAGACGCCACAGAACGCGGCGTCTGATCAGGGCCTACACTGTTTGCTAAAAGTTCAGCCATTTTCCCAATCAATTTTGATGAAAACACAACCTGACACCCCTAAATTTTGAAACAGACTCCTGTTATATATAAGGAGAAAGATTCCATTTGGTACAAAAAGGGCTAAGTCACAAACATCTTTCCAATGCGTCCCAAAAAGAGAAGTTTGAGTCTTCCCATAAAATAACAGCCTTCTTTGGCTCACCAAAGATGAAAGGTGAGTAAATCGCCAATGAAATAGAATCCTGGAACAATTAACCCTTATCTTGCTGTTCACGACAACCCCTATCTTTGCAAACAGTGTAGATCCAGATCAGATGGCTTCTGAAGAAGCCATCTGATCAGGATCTACACTGTTTGAAATTCAGTTTATGAATTTGTAGCAATAAATTACATCAAGTAATTTGATTGGTTGATAGACAGAAATGGGTGTGGCTTAAATGAATATTCAGCAAGATAAGGGTTAAGAAAATCCTTGAAAAGTCCTGGAAAAGTTGTGGAATTCAGTTTTCCTATTTATCTATGAACCCTGTAACAGAGTCTTTTCTCTGTTCTTGCGATTTATATAAAGTTACATGTCTGAGCCGTGTATTTCAGATTGTAAATAAAGCCCAGACAACGTGCCATACCTTGTTATTGTGGAACTTACAACAGATGGGAGATCATCCGAATGAGGTAAATGATCATCACAACGTTAACCAGTCTTTGTAGTGAATAGACTTGTAAACCCCGCTTTATATAGAGAAAACTAGGTTTTTACAGGGGTATACAGTAATTTTCTTACTTCTGCTCCAAGACATAAACTCGTTAGAACCGCCTCAATGAGTCTAACCCATTCTTGAGTCCCTAGGACTCCAGATAAGAAATAGTGTGGGATAATTTAGGGAGATTTTCTTCTTTAACTTTGCAAATTATGTTTACTACTGTGTGTACTCATTAGAATTGCTTCGCTGAGGCAATACTAATAAGTACACACAATAGACATGTATATTATAAAACACCAAACAGATATCCCAGAATTATCCCCCATATACTTCCTGGCATGTTGCTATTAGTAACCCTCAGTAGCTCAAACTACCCCTGCCTCAAACAAATTTTCATGGTCCCAAAGGTGTTCAAACCGTTGAAGTTTGACTGTATTCCATACTGACTCTGGCAGAAGTTAAACGTGACCCCCTGTCAACCTTAGGAGCATGGCAACAGATAAGTATTTTGTGATAATTGAAGGATAGTTTTCCTTTTTCCTCCATATAGACCTATGTTGTGGGTACTCATTAGAACCGCCTCACCAAGGCGGTTCTAATTACTACCCACAGCATAGGTTTTTATGGAGAATTGACAAAAACTATCCTTCAACCCATTCAGTACCAGAAACTTCAAAACGGGTAGTTGGCAAACATTGCAGGCCCAGATCAGACACGGCAGAACACGGCGTCTGTCAGGGCCTACACTGTTTGCAAAATTTTCAGCCAGTTTCCAAATAGTTTTTGAAGAAAACACAACCTGACACCCCTAAATTTTGAAATGGACTCCTGCTATATATATGGTGGAAGATTCCATTTGGTACAAAAAGGGTTAATTATCACCAAATACTTACCTTACCTGTTGCTATGCTTAGGAGCAAATCCTTTCCTTTAAGAGAGGACCCCTGTTGAAATGAGAGACGCAAATGTTTTTGACAGCGTTGGCTGTCATTCACATGGGAGCTTGGAGCCCATCAGGCTTGGAGAAATAGATTTTTCACGCAGAACTGAAATCAACCACATTTTTTAGTAGTGGTAATCCTCTAAGAATGCTAAATGTACCCAGGAGAAGTGGCACAAGTCGGCCTTTCCTTGAACTTTAGCGGTTTCTTTGAGCAGTAGGCCTTGAGATGTCATTTCATCTCAACCTCGGGGAAAAAATTGCACAAAATGGGAAGCAGCATCTTCAAAATGACCTAAATAGTGTTGACGGAGACGTAAAACATCAACACAATCATGCACATGGGTGTATCCAATATTTCTCTTTATTCATTTTCAGTCAACACTTGAAAAGTTCAAGAAATGCCAGGAAGACTTTATGCGCTTCTGCAGCCAGTTGTTAAAACATGGCCAGCCGAAGATTGCAGAGGAAGCGTACATCACGATTTGCGACTCCTTGATCGTTTACAGCAAGAATCTGGCGGAGAAGGAGGGATTGAAGTATTTGGTTTACGAGCCTGATAAGGCCTTACAGAAGCAGCTGAGTAATTTCCTAGAGGAGAAAGTCTTCTTAGATGATGAAGAAGGTATTAACAAAACTTTTTATTTGTCATTAATTTTTATCATATGACATGGGGTCTGAGAATTTAATAAAGCCATGTAATAAATATGCAAATTAGTTATCTACACCCTGTAACATTATATGTACGACATAACAATCTGACCACTAACGAGCTTGTTAAGCTAACAGCACTTGGAATAACTGGATTCTGATTGGATAACGTTAAAAATTTGCAGCAGCTTAACCAAACACAGTCGCATAACATCACTTTTCATTGGATGACATGATTTTATGCAGCTTATAATGATTATTGTTTTGGGCAAAAAGGACAATGTTTAAATTGTCTTGGGGCGGTAATTTATTGTTTTTACCGTCGCAAATTACATTTTATGGCTCTGCTGACATGTCACCGTAAAACTAAATTTTTGATCGCAAATCTACTTATTTACCTCTACAAATGATAATTATAATTATATTATCCCTTTAGGGGAATGGGAACACCTGGCAGATTTGTCCGCCAGTTTTCAAAGAGAGACAACTTTCGGGTCTTTCTGTTCGCTTTTCTACAAGCCCTGTCCCACTGAAAAAGGGGTCTACTTTTAAAGGAAAGAATTTGCTCCTTAGGAACAAATTCTTTCCTTTAGGAGTTGACCCTTATTGACACGGGAGACAAAAATAATTTTGCAGGAGTTGCCTCACCTGAAGATTTTCCCACATCACTTAAATGATTCCTGAAGTACTGTATTAAATTCTTCTGTCCCCGCCCATCGGGGGCTTGAAGAAAAAGATGTGCTGTATGATGCTTCCACGCAGAGCTGAAACCGACTACACAGGAATACTGGTAAACCGCTTAGCAAAGCGGTGCGATTCCGACTGTCCATGCTTATAAACCCTATTGGTCTCATTGGGCGGCAGGGCTTGAGATGTCATTTCATCTCAATGTCGGGTAAAAGTCCCACAAAATTGGAAGCAATGTCTCCAAAATGACCTTACAGTGTTGACTGGGATGTTAAACCTCAAATCAAACAAACAAATGATTACCGACATACTGTAATAAATTCTGTCCTGTTTTCTGTTACAGAAGAGGTTGATGAGAATGTGAAGATTGAAGAGCTGCATAAAAAGCGTAACTTTCTGGCTTGCTTCTGTAAACTGATTGTCTATAATGTCATCGGAATAAGAGTGGCGGCCCCAATGTTCAAGCATTATATGAAGGTAAACTATTTTTTATTGCAATTGCACATGGAAATACTGTGAAATTCCGCTATTAAGACCACCTAAAATTAAGAATAATTCTGGTTTAAAAAGCTTATTCAGCAGGTTGCAGTTATTAATCCTTGTGTTTTCTGCGTAGAGTGTCCTTTGGTTATGGAGCATCTTTGAGACTGTACAAAAGTGGTCTGACAGACCACTTTTGTACAGTCCCAAAGGTGGTCTTTATATAGGAATTTTACTGTATATGCGATAGTATATTCTGTGATATACTGTAGGAAACCCAGCATCACTAAGAACATCGCTTTTCATTGGCTTGCATTTGGTTTTACACAGCTTACAGCGTCTGTCGCTTTGTGCAAAATAGTATGATTTTTAACAAAACAACCGAATAAGTGTATTTGAATGGGGATAACTGTATTGAAAAGTTGTCATTTGGGAAGGTAAAGCATCCGTTTGAATGTTGCAAATTGTGTTTAACAATTCGGCTAACATGTCGCCGTAAAACGAAATTTCCGACTGTAAAATCACAGATTTACCTCCCCAAATTACAATTTTGAATACACTTAACTCCTAAGTAGCTACATGGTCTAAAAGAGATGAGTTTGAAGACAGCTACGCCTGTGCAGGACAAAACCTACAAGACATTAGTGACTACGACGACTTGGATCAGACTGTGCAGGGTATATATTGTTTAAGTACAGGAATTAAAAGGTTCAAGTCCCCCATTCAGATAAAATTTTCCAGTGCTGTTAGTGCTTTGATTTTAACATCCTGCACTTTGCATCAGCTTGGAAATACTTTTCACAAAAGTTACACAGCACAAACTGAATATCCTGCTCGCATCCTGCCCAACTTGTGCTGTGCAGTTTTGTATGCACCACAAAGACTCAGATCAGCCTGTGTTGCCAATGCTTCTGATCAGGTCATCGGTGTGTGTTGCATGGATGGTTGTTGTTGGCCTAAAGCCTCTGCATGCAGGAAGCCTCCATGGTTTAGTGGTTGAGCTAGTCACCTCATCAACCAGGGGGTTGTGGGTTCCTTCTTCGCTCGGTCCCATCTCCATGACCTTTGCTGTTGGTAGGATGGTCCCAAAGGTGTTCGAGCCATTGAAGTTGGAATATTATACTGAATGAACAGTACAGTTGAATGTCATTATTTGAAACTCAAAGGGACTAGAATTTTATTGGTGTAGGGATACCAATAGTTTGAGATGAAAAGAGTTAAAATATAAGGAACTTTAAACTAGAACTAGAGTGTACAGTCAGTAGCATGCCGTCACAAATCCCCATGCTTTATAATGCTGCTCTTGCACGCCCTCATCATGAAAGGAAACCGTGTACCAAGTTCGATTTTATACCAGCCAGTGGTTAACCCATTTTGTACCGATAACCCCAAAACAGGTACCCTGACAAACAGTGTAGGCCCAGATCAGATGCTGCAGAATGCGGCGTCTGATCAGGGCCCACACTGTTTGCGAAAAGTTAAGCCATTTTTCCAAATAAATTTTGAAGAAAACACAACCTGACACCCCTTAATTTTGAAATAAACTCCTGGTATATATAAGGAGGAAGATTTCATTTGGTACAGAAAAGGTTAAATAGCAGCGTGACAGACTGACAGAGGCATTCATAATATCACCAAACACTAAAGCATCGTGATAACAACATTGCCAAAATTTTGTTTGACTTAAGCAGTAGTTTGAGATACCATTGTCTGAGACTTATATGAAAAACTATATATGTATATTACAGTTTTACAATGACTACGGAGATATAATCAAGGCCACACTAAGTAAAGCGAGAGAAATCAATAAAGTTGCTACAGCCAAGACACTCGCCAGCAGTTTAATGCAGGTAAGTTTGAAAATCATGACCAAGGTGACTGGACCTTACATGAGTAGGTCATGTATTATTGAATTTATCAGAAGAGTTGGCCCACATTTTATCCCTTTTCCTGAATGAGTTCATTAAATTCAATAAGATTTTTTGTGACTTGCTTGTTTGCGACCTATACACTCGCTACCCTGCAGGCTACCTACACCTTTTTGATACCTAGTTATTTCGCTACCTGTTGTTTTTTTTTCGCTATCTGGAATGTTCACTACCTTATTACATGTAAAAACAAAGATGAAAACAGTATTTATTTTTATTTATATGTGCTTATGTTATATACTATACAATTATCACAAAGGTGCTCAGCAACTATACTACTCAAAGTTTGATAGGGATCACTTTTTATATACCAAATTTTGCACTGAAAATTTAAAATTTCTTGACAGAATTTGTACTCGGTATATTGGTAATATCTGAAACAGAAACTCATGTTCAGTTCAGTTCTCATAAAAGTGCACACTTCTCACACTTCGCAAATGAATTCATGCACCCCCAAAATCTTGCGTAGCACTGCTTTCAAACAGAACAATCAAACTTGTCAGTGTTCCGTCAAAGGGGTCTGTCATGGTTTGGGCTGGGATAAGCGTGAACGGTAAAACTGACCTGTACGTCGTTGAAAACGGAACCTTTATGGCAGTGAGGTACTGTAATGATATTCTTGATGAGTTTGTGAGACAATATGCAGATGCTATCGGCACGGACTTTATTCTGATGGACGATACTGCCCGTCAAAACCGTGCCAACGTCACTGATTCCTATCTTGAACGTGAGACAATCGTTCGTATGGACTGGCCTACTCGGTCACCGGACTTAAATCCGATTGAGCATGCGCAGGACATGTTTCAGCGTGCTGTTTCAGCCCGACCTGTGCATCCGGGGACTTTACAGGAGCTCAAAGATGCATTGGTTGCTGAATGAAAGCTGATTCAACAAAACCGGATACAGACTCGGATTACGAGCATGCGCAGGCGATGTCGTACTGTAATTGATGCCCGTGGACGCCATACACGTTATTAGGCACGTTTTTCTAAACAAATTTGGAAATTTGTGAAAAATCAGTTGTCGAAATTCCTTCGTGTTACGGCAAATTTTGGGGGTGCCAAGACGGTTGCTGTTGTCACGCTTGAATGCAGTACCAGTTGACAAAATTAATCACTAGGTTTTGTGAAGGATACGTGTTCTATCATTATGTATCAAATTTGGATTCAGCTTATTAATTCATCCAAAAATTATTCTGCATTAAAAAAGCGATCCCTATCAAACTTTGTGTAGTATATTTAAGATACACCTCAACCGCGTTATAACATGGAACTCCGGGTCCAACCAACAGACCGTGTTAGTTAACCGAATCGTGTTATAAACACCGACCGTATTTGTCACAGATCAACCATTGACACTATGGTGATCAATAGTTTTCCAAACAAGATGATGTGCGGTCCGGTTAATAACTGTATTTATGTCCCCCCACCCGAAAGGGAGGGGGACATTGGTTTTGGTGCGGATCCTGTCGGCGTTGGCGTTGGCGTTGCCTCTTGTCTGCACTCTATCTCCTGAATGGATGGATGGATTTTGATTAAACTTACTTAGATACACCATTGGGAGGGGGAAAAGTACTGATTAGATTTTGGTGACCTTGACCTAATTTTCAAGGTCACAGGGCTGAAACCATTGTCAAATTTTAGACCAAAAAAGCTTGTCTGCACTCTAACTCCTGAACCAATGGAAGGATTTGGTTCATACTTGATACATTATATCAGTGGGATGGTCTTAAGAACTGATTAGCTTTTGGTGACCTTGACCTAATTTTCAAGGTCACAACGGGAGTTAGACTTAAAAATTGGCTTGTCTGCACTCTTTCTCCTGAACCAGTGGATGAATTTTGATCAAACTTGGTACATTATATCAGTGGGCTGGTCTTAAGAACTGATTAGATGTTGGTGACCTTGACCTAATTTTCAAGGTCACCACAGGACTTAGACTGTTGAAAATTGCCTTGTCTGCACTCTATCTCCTGAACCAGTGGATGGATTTGGTTCAAACTAGATGCATTATATCAGTGGGCTGATCTTAAGAACTGATTACATTTTGGTGACCTTGACCTAATTTTCAAGGTCACAGGGCTGAAACCATTGTCAAATTTTAGACCAAAAAAGCTTGTCTGCACTCTAACTCCTGAACCAATGGAAGGATTTGGTTCATACTTGATACATTATATCAGTGGGATGGTCTTAAGAACTGATTAGCTTTTGGTGACCTTGACCTAATTTTCAAGGTCACAGCGGGAGCTAGACTTAAAAATTGGCTTGTCTGCACTCTTTCTCCTGAACCAGTGGATGAATTTTGATCAAACTTGGTACATTATATCAGTGGGCTGGTCTTAAGAACTGATTAGATGTTGGTGACCTTGACCTAATTTTCAAGGTCACCACAGGACTTAGACTGTTGAAAATTGCCTTGTCTGCACTCTATCTCCTGAACCAGTGGATGGATTTGGTTCAAACTAGATGCATTATATCAGTGGGCTGATCTTAAGAACTGATTACATTTTGGTGACCTTGACCTAATTTTCAAGGTCACAGGGCTGAAATAATGATTGTGGTGGGGGGACATCTGTTTTTAGCTCACCTGAGCCTAAGGCTCATTGGTGAGCTGATAGTATGGCCAGGCAAAAATTCTCTGTGTGTGTGTGTGTGTTCACATTTTCAAACGTCTTCTCCTCCGGAACCGCTGGGCTGATTGTAGTCAAATTTCATGTGGAGGCTCCATGGGGTGGGGGAACGAAAGTTTGCATTTTTGGTCTAGGTCACATGACCAAGATGGCCGCCATGCCCATATATGGTAAAAACCCTTCGAAAATCTTCTCCTCCGGAACCACTGGGCCGATTTGCATGAAACTTGGCATGTAGCACCTGGGACATGGGCCCATCATAAATTGCATAAATGGTGTCCCTGGGATGACCTTGACCTATTTTACGCCAAGGTTAAATTTGGTAACATGGGCATTTGTATGGGAAAAAGTAGAAATGTCTGATATCTTGCAAACTGTTACAAATAATGCCAGTAAACCATATATATTCTTATTCCTTATGATGAGGCGCATTTAGTGACGTGGATTTTGGAACAAAATGCTTAATATCTCCAAAACAGCTAAGATCCCGACCCATAAACCATATATATTCTTGTTCCTTATGATAAGGCGCATTCAGTGACATGGACCTTTGGGTACCGGGGTTCCCCGGGGGGGGCATGCCCCACCCCTATTTTGCACAAAATGCTTAATATCTCGGAAACGGTTAAGATCCCGACCCATAAACCATATATACTCTTGTTCCTTATGATGAGGCCCATTCAGTGACATGGACTTTTGGACCATGGGGTACCAGGGGTCCGGGGGGGGGGGGGGGGGGGGGGGGGCATGCCCCACCCCTTTTTATACCCCCGGCATACGAAGTATGTCAGGGGGTATATAGTTTTCGTCTTTCCGTCCGTTCGTTTGTTTGTTCGTTTGTTTGTTCGTTCGTTCGTTTGTTAGTTCGTTCGTACGTTCGTTCGTCAACCTTTACGTCAAAGTTTTGCGTTAAACCTTTTTGATTGCTCATATCTCTGTAACCACAGGTTGGATTCTCTTCATATTTGGTACAGGATATCTCTATAGCATTACCTTTCATATGGAATATCTAAGCCCCTGGGTGGGTTGTCTGTCTGTCCGTCTGTCTGTTCATCTACTTTTACGTCAAAGTTTTGTGTTAAACCTTTTTCATTGCTGATATCTCTGTAACCACATGTTAGATTCTCTTCATATTTGGTATAGGATATCTCTATAGCATTACCTTTCATATGGAATATCTAAGCCCCTGGGTCAAGCCCCTGGGTGGGCTGTCTGTCTGTCTGTTCATCTAATTTTACGTCAAAGTTTTGTGTTAAACCTTTTTCATTGCTGATATCTCTGTAACCACATGTTAGATTCTCTTCATATTTGGTATAGGATATCTCTATAGCATTACCTTTCATATGGAATATCTAAGCCCCTGGGTCAAGCCCCTGGGTGGGCTGTCTGTCTGTCTGTCTGTTCATCTAATTTTATGTCAAAGTTTTGTGTTAAACCTTTTTCATTGCTGATATCTCCGTAACCACATGTTAGATTCTCTTCATGTTTGGTAAAGGATATCTCTATAGCATTACCTTTCATATGGAATATCTAAGCCCCTGGGTCAAGCCCCTGGGTGGGCTGTCTGTCTGTCTGTTCATCTAATTTTACGTCAAAGTTTTGTGTTAAACCTTTTTCATGGCTGATATCTCTGTAACCACATCTTAGATTCTCTTCATGTTTGATAAATGATTTCATGATGCATGTCCATTCCCCCACCCATGGTGACCTTGACCTCAAGGTCACGGACTTAGAAATTTTACATTTGGTTAAAGTTTTATGTCAAAATTTATAGATGCCTGTGTGTTCTATTTGATGCCCTCACTCCCTTGGTCCATTTAGAAATTTTATGTTTGGTTTAGCTTTTACAAGCACATTTATAGATTCTTATAGCTTCTTGACTTCATTCATATTACATACAAGCTCGAAAGATATATCAGAGGGTGATGCTGGCCGGGGGTATACGTGACCCACTGGTCACTTTCTCTAGTTTTTGCACAAAATGCTTAATAACTCGGAAACGGTTAAGATCTCTATCCATGAACCATATATATCCTTGTTCCTGATCATAAGGCGCATTAAGTGACATGAACCTTTGGACCCGGGGGTCCCAGGGGGGCATGCCCCACCCCCTTTTTTGCATTAAATGCTTAATATCTCGGAAACGGTCAAGATCCCCACCCATAAACCATATATACTCTTGTTCTTTATGATGAGGCGCATTCAGTGACATGGACCTTTGAACCCTGGGGTACCAGGGATCCGGGGGGGGGGGGGGGGGGGGGGGGGGCATGGCCCTCCCCCTTTTTTGCTCAAAATGCTTAATATCTCGGAAAAGGTTAAGATCCCCACCCACAAACCATATATATTCTTGTTCCTTATGATAAGGCGCATTCAGTGACATGGACCTTTGGACCCGGGGGGTCCCTGGGTGAGGGAGTGGGGCATGCCTAACCCCCTTTTTTCCACAAAATGCTTAATATCTCGGAAACGGTTAAGATCCCCACCCATAAACCATATATATTCTTGTCGCATTCAGTGTAATGGACCGTTGGACCTACAGCCCATCTATTTCTTTAAGCCCCGGTGGGCAGGGCAGTCAAAAAGTTAAAATGTTTGATATCAAGCCCTGCTGCCTAATGAAACCAAAATGGTTTTTAATGACAGATTCTATCTGTCATTTCTAGCTATCCTGCTTGTTGTAAAGTAGTTCTGGCTTTCTTACGACTTTCTTCCGGCTTTGACCGCCAAAGAAATATGAGTCCGCCAAAATGTAGTCCTGTTTGGCGCAGTTATCAAAATTGTACATCCTATAATCGCAATACAAACTTTTGAAGCAGACGACTTGACGATTTTATCTTACTTTTCAGAGAATAGATTCAGCATTTCATATAAATCAGCTGCATCATGCGAGATCAATGCGGCGTCTGCTCAGACGTCTGTTCAGGTTTTACACTGTTTTCTAACAGTGCTGTCAATATTTAATCATTAAAGACCAGCCGGTCAGCTGCAGACCAGAATATTAATGGTTTTTCCGACATTCGAGGTCAAGTCTAGGTAAGTTACAACTAGGTGTATATCAGTCTTTGCGAGAGGCTGTCCCTTTCAACCCTGGAATATGGTACAGATACCTATGCAAACAGTGTAGGTCCTGTGATATATTTCTAGGTGCCATATTTAGCAGAATGGACGAGCCCAACTTCAGTGATGGAAGTGTACACTCCAGAAACTCAAGGCAGTGAATAAATCAAAGCACTGACAACACTCATGCCGTTTGTCTCTAAATGCAGGCTGGTCATGGACGAGGACTTTGACTGACCTGTTTAAACTTAAGATGTTAGTAACTCATGCAAAAAAATGTAGAACAAGATCAGCACCGTGTTTTATGGCGTTTGATCTTAGTCTACATTGTTTGCCCAGATCGAACAGTTTATTCAAACTTGTGCATATTTTACATATAACACTTACATGCACCCAAGACTGACAAACGACCCGGCTATGTTTGGGTTGATTGTTTGGCATTCGACCCGAAGTTACTAATAAAAAAGCGGTTCAACGTCTACGTGACTATCCCTGACTTCTCAGAATAACCTTTTTCTTGCAGAAAATAGCCGCAGTGAGATAAGGGTATTCCATAAGACTGAAGAGGGTCATCCTGGAATCATAGGGTGAGCTTGGCAAACAGTGTAGACCAAGTTCGGACGCTGCAGGACGCGCTTCTTATCAAAATCTTCACTATTTGTTTGGAATTTCAGAGTTAAATTAAACAGTTTTATCTCAGTCCAGGGCTTTCACCCAAACCTACATCCCCCCAACACTTTCGGTGCTTTGATTCTGAAACCAAACAATTTCAAGCCCTGCCGCCCAATGAAACCAATAGGGTTTATATGCATGGACGGTCCGACTCGCACCGCTTTGCCTTGGCAGGCTTAGATCCTCTAAGCAGATTACCAGTACTCGTGTGCGGGTCGGTTTAAGCTCTGCGTGGAAGCATCATGCAGCCCATCTATTTCTTTAAGCCCCGATGGGCTGGGGCCAACGATCCTGTGTACCACCTTCACACCAGCACTGATAGAAACCACATGTTCAGGATCAAACTTTTGATGTGTGATGTAAGGTCATGCCTAGAAAAGAAGAAATTGTATTTTGTTCTCAAAAAGCATCAAGTGAGAACGTATTGCAACATTTTCATTAAACCCTGGACAGTTAGAGTGAGTGAGTGTTTGAGTTTTACGTCCCACCAACAGCTAAGATCATACGGAGACGATACCTCGGTTTAAAGACACATCCGAAAGTCTGAAGAAGTCCGGGATCGATCCTGCGATCCCTGGTTTACAAGGCGAGTAGCATAAACATTACACCACGGAGGCTTCTAATGGACAGTAAGAAGCTGGTCGGAAAGCGGATGGCGTTGACTCTGATTTTGGGTGCCACATGTGTGTGATCTATTTGTCTGCTGGAGCGACATCTTACTATCAACAGAAGACGCTAGTGGACGTAGACGTAGTGGAAGACCGACGTCAGTACGTCAAGATCGATTCATCCGACAGACGCATATGTGAAGCAGATTTCCGCCGGCATCTGCTACACTGTACCTGTAGATAAACAAAGGGTTTCGACTACCGACTACCGGCCCCGATAGCTCAGTTGGTAGAGTGTCCGCTCCGGGGAACGGGAGGTCACGGGTTCGATCCCGGGCCGCGACATACCAAAGTCGTTAAAAATGGTACTAGCTGCTCCTCGCTTGGCACTCAGATTTACTGGGAAGAGCTAGGACTGGTCGACCCAGTGTCAGGATAATGTGACTGGGTGTCGTATCATGTAATGTGTCTGGGACATGATACTTCAGTGAGGCAGCAATATAAAACTGAGCACTGAGCTCCCTGTCGCAACCAGAGAGCGTCGTGATATGACTGAAAAATTGTTGAAAGCGACGTGAAACCCGAACTCACACACACACACACACATACACACACACACACACACACACACAACTACCGACTAATAAGCACTGACACTGTTCGTCGCCCTTGTGCGATGCACTTTTGAGAGCTAGACGTCCCTGTCGTGACCAAAATTAAGACGTCGACACAGTACGGAACACTTACGCTGGTGCATGAAATACGTACATGTATATTGGCATCCGAGCGACTCGCGTGATATGCGTTTCAGTGACACATCACACTTCAGCGTGAATCACGCCGATTGTCGTTTCGGGATGTTTCGACATATAGGCTGAAGGTATGCCGAGGCGACGCGTTCGTAATAGAGCATGGCATATCGGATGGAATTTAAGCGAAATGGTATGTCGAGCTATTGCATGTAGCTAGCGACATTAAGAACATTCAAGATCATGGCTGAGACGTTAACTGAACAGCGAGACGTTACATCAATCAAGAGCGTCGGCCTCACGTGGTTCCATTTATTTGTTTACGCTCAGAATCTGCGATATCTAATCCAGCAGGATTACGCGCGGGTTTATAGTGCTGTTCTAACTCAAAAATGTCTTCAAGCCCATGGAATTCATGTACTGGACTGACCAGCCTTTCTCCTCCGATCTCTTTGTGAAAAATCGAGTACCTTTTGTGGGGAGGTATCCACAACCGACCAGACAAAAATGTTAGTAATTGACAGTAGCATTGTTAAAACTTGAATTTTAATGTTTGGTTTTGAAAACGTAAATAGTTCTTTCCAAAATTTGAAACATCGAATGGCATTTCATGATACCACCGGTGTATAGACATCTGCAAACATATCATACAATGGAATTTGCAGAACTACTTTTCTAAATTTTAAGAGCTTTTTAGAAAGGTTGTCTGTAAGTTTTCACAGTTTTTTTTTTCATTTTCTCATAGAATCTGTCATTTCAGTGCCTTTGGCGCTTTGATTAAGCATAAAGGGGGGGGGGGGGGGGGGGGTCATACGCGCTGCTTTGTCTGGCAGGCTTAGATCCTTTAAGTGGTTTACCAGTTATCGTGTGCGGTTGGTTTCAGCTCTGCGTGGAAGCATCATGCAGCCCATCTATTTCTTCAAGCCCCGATGGGCAGGGGCCATCTGTGTAGCTGAGCAACCTGTTTCTGTTTAGCTGAGTAAGCCAGTTTGCGTCTTACCTAGTATCGAACCCATATGCTCATATTGTTTCTTTTTCTCATCCTAGTTGTACAAGGAACTTTATGCAGAGACAAATGGTGTGCTTGACAGGTCTTCAGATGCTTTCCAGTCTATCAAGGTAAGTTTCAAATATACAGTCGAACTTCAATGGCTCGAATACCTTTGGGACCACGAAAACTTTGGGACCACAAATATCTGTTCTAGACTTGGGTAGATCGAGCCACTGAGGCTAAACGGGATAGTTTTGGGACTGTTTAGTGTTCTATGATATAAATGTATGCTGTGTGTACTCATTAGAATTGCTATCGAGGTAAGTTTCATTTTACACTCGAACTTCAATGGCTCAAACACCTTTGAGACCACAAAACTCTGTTCGAGACGGGGGGTAGTTCGAGCCACTGAGGTCTTAACCGTATAATTTTGTGACTTCTTTTGGTATTCTTTAATATAAATGTAAGCTGTGTGTATTCATTAGAATGAGGCGATTCCAATTAGTACACACAGAATACATACGAAAATCTGTTCAAGACGGGGGTAGTTTAACCACTGAGAGCTTAACAGGATAATTTTGGGACTTCTTTTCGGTGTACTCTGATATAAATGTATGCAGTGTGTACGCATTAGAATCGCCTCATTGAGGCGAATCTAATGAGTACCCACACCGTACATATGCAAGATAAAAGACGAAAATATCTGTAATTTTCCTCACTATATCTTATGTAGAGAAATTCCCTGGGGACTCAAGACAGGTTCCACTCAGCCATAATAAATGAGCCATAGGTGTTCGAGACATCCAAGTTCTGCTGTACCCATGTAATTGTACCGTCAGCAAGAGCGGAAACGTGATCCTTGGACATGAGAGCATAGCACTTTCATTTCATGTGCCATTGTCAACTTTATCAGAATATACAAGTTCCCAAAATATACAAAATTCCGTAGTATTACGAGTGGTTTTCTGATGTAAATTTCGTGTGCATAGATGCCAACCATTATGACTTCTGACACTATTACGAGTTTTAGGTCAAATCAGTTACAGTTACATTACATTTCACAATTAAAGGCATCCAAGTTTTGGCAAATTAAATAAAAAATTCAGATAGAATTTTATAGTGGCATGTTTTGGTTAAACACTGTTTTGTTAGATAGAGACATGTATACCAATGCACCAACTGGTTCTAATTCAAGATCAAATAATATTACATCTTCTGTATGCACCTTTAAAATGTGCAAATAAAGATCTGTCTAAAATCTTGACTGGTGTTCAAAAATTGCTCAACAGCATGTATATTGTCTCTGCTAAAAAGGGTGGGGAAAAAAACACTTTGAAAATGCCGTCTGCTAGTTATCATTAGCAGTCGAAGGGTTAAGGGTTGGTGAATTCTTTGACAAGGCCTTCTCTTTATACCTATATTCACTTTAACACAAAACTCGTTATGACAGCAGTTTTTAACAGTCTGCATGCTGGGTATTTTTAGCAGCAGACGACATTTTGAAATAGTTTTCGAATTTTCCTAGAAAACAGGATTTGACATCTCATGCAAATTGTCTCCTATGGAGACAATTTCCATGAGATGTCAAGTCCTGTTTTCCGGGAAAAATATCAACAATTTGTCGTCTGCTGAATTAGCCTAGCGAGTGGTAAAGGTTAATGAAACAAATCCTATGCTCAAGATGACAAAGATAGAATGAGATTCTCAAGAATATTATTTTTAATACTTCAAGAAACAGATATTGTGGATATTTGAGGCAATTCTACAAATTTCCGCAACATCTGTTTCTGAGAATAATTATTGTACTACTCGTGTTTGGTGGCCCCCACCCATCAGGGCTTGAGCTGTCATTTAATCTCAAGGTTGAGTATCTCAATGTCGGATAAAAGTCCCAAAAAATTGGGAGCAACGTCTCCAAAATGACCTATGCAGTGTTGACGGGGACGTTAAACCTCAAATCAAACAAACAAAACTACTTGTATTTGGATTCTTTATAAGGACAAGATATTTATAACAGCAAACTGTAAAGTTAGTAAAAAATGTTGGCATTGTAATGATTGTTCCTTGTATGTTCCACAAGGGTATTTGTCAGGTTTTCTGTTGATATATTACAGGAGTTGGCGAGAAGATTTTCTCTCTCATTTGGTCTTGATCAGGTCAAAAACAGAGATGCTGTGGCAGCACTGCATAGGTAATGTTTCATGTTTTATGAAAAAATCAAAGCTCTTGACACACCGGCCCCGATAGCTCAGTTGGTAGAGTGTCCCCTCCGGGGAATGGGAGGTCACAGGTTCGATCCCGGGCCGCGACATACCAAAGTCGTTAAGAATGGTACTAGTTGCTCCTCACTTGGCACTCAGATTTATGGGGTAGAGCTCGGACTGGTCGACCCAGTGTCAGGATAATGTGACTGGGTGTGGTATCATGTAATGTGTCTGGGACATGATACTTCATTGAGGCAGCACTATAAAAGTGAGCATTGAGCTCCCTGTCGCAACCAGACACCGTCGTGATATGACTGAAAAATTGTTGAAAGCGACGTTAAACCCGATTTCACACACACTCAAAGCTCTGACAGCACTGGTGGGTCTTACATGCTTTTCAATGAAATATAGATTTCTCAGTGAAATGAAAATTGATCCTGTCACTGTTTGAAACAGTGACAATACAATTTTTATTTTTCATTGTTTGTGAATTCAATGTATCATCAATAAATAACATATATTCTCTGTTTGTTTAAAGTCAATTTGCTAAACCTTATTAATGTTTGTCAGAAATTTCATCACACCTGTTTTCACATCATTCAGACGTTATGGCGTCACTTTTAGCACCTACGAAATGTATATAATGCATGCGATGCCAGATGAGCTTATCAACTGCAGACATTATTTGAATGCAAATTGCAAATGGACCATTTGATAAAATAACATTTCAAGGTATTTTTGAGATGCAAATGTTCAGTTTACCCCCTATATTATACCCTCTAAACCCGCTGATCACCTCTGAATCGACGTGAAATCGCCATGGAAAAAGTTTGTTCTTCGTGGTGACTACTGACGCTGTGAAATTGTATTAAATTAAAAAGTCCAGTTTAAAGCCTGAAATAAACAGAAAATTTGCAGCCTCCACCCATCAGGGTTTGGAGAAATAGATAGGACTGTTTGTTTGTTTGCTTGCTTTGAGGTTTAACATCAACACTATATAGGTCATTTATGAGACGTTACTTCCAATTTTGTAGGACTTTTACCCAACATCTCAAGCCCTGCCAACCAATGAAACCAATTGGGTTTATATGCATGGATGGTCCGACTCAAACCACATTTCCTGGGCAGGGTCAGTACCTCTTAGTGGTTTTCCAGTACTCGTGCGGTTGATTTTAGCTCTTCGTGGAAGCCCAATCTATTTTTTCAAGCCCCAACGGGCAGGGGGCTGCTGTTTGCAACGGAAGGGTTTGTTGTGATTAGCTGGATAAGGATTAATCTCTGGTGAAAATGCATGTTGTATGTACTCATTGGAATTGCCTCAGCGAGGCAGTTCGGAATTGCCTCAGCAAGGCAATTCCAATGAGTACACACAACATACCTTTATGTCAAAGAAAATTGAAAAGATATGCCTATTTAGCCTCCTATGAATGCTCTGTGGCTGGAATGTCCCCTGTTTGGAACACTTTTTCATGGTCCACAAGGTGTTCAACCTATTGAAGTTTTAATATATTCCTTAGAATTCATCTGCAGTCATCTCATGATTCTGTTATCTCAAAGCTTAATTCCAGCCCCATGAAGTTTGAGATAGCGAGAGTCATGTGAATGGTGCACGGCCCCGCCCATCGGGGCTTGAAGAAATAGATGGCTGCATGATGCTTCCACGCAGAGCTGAAATCCGACTGCAAATGTGTACCTGTAAACCGCTTAGAGGATCTAAGCCTGCCCAGGCAAAGCGGTGCATATTGGACCATCCATGCTTATAAACCCTATTGGTTTCATTGGGTGACAGGGCTTGAGATGTCATTTCATCTCAATATCGATTAAAAGTCCCATAAAATTCGAAGCAACATCTCCAATATGACCTATACAGTGTTGACGGGACATTAAACCTCAAATCAAACAAACACTGTACAGGCTTTGAACTCCTCTGTGATCTTGGCATTCACCGCAGAAGAGGGAAGACCATTCCACTGAGGAATAGTTCTGGGAAAGAAAGAGTTTTTCAGGGCATGGCTATAAGACTTTTCAAGTGTGTTGAAATGATGTAACATTATTTTTTAGGGAAGGAATATTGTTCAGTATGACTGAAACTGACACAGTGGAGGCTGGCCAACCCCCACCCAACTTGGCATTCCTGGAAGTTCTGTGTGAGTTCACCAACAAACTGATGAAACAGGATAAAAAGACTGTGTATGTATGCAGCTTTATCAGTTACCCCCTATATATATTGTATTGTAATGCATTGATCTGATAAAGATATGCTATCTCAAGTCAAGTGAGCTTTATCACGTCGACGTGACATTTTATGAATGAACCGGACTATTGGCAACATGACAAAAATATTATTGTTACTGGGAAAAATGGAAAAATTACTTGAAAAAAATATCATCGGAAAAATATGGTCAGCTGATACTAAATATATTGAGCGCCAGAATGCTGGGACGCACTGAGGACCATCAATAACTGATCGTAAATTGCTAGTTTTAGAGTGTACAAAGAGATAAACGGGTAAATAGAATTCCAGATTTGTATCATTTGATATCAAGTTTATCAGGCTTGGCAAGCCTCGCGATTCTACAAGGGTTCTCGAAGCCTTGCCTGATAAACTTGATATCAAAAGACACGAACCTGGTATTCTCTATTTGTTATGCATTCTCCAAAATAAACAATATATAATTAATGAGCTGAGAGCCCAGAGAAGACACAGTAACATTTTTATGACACTTAAGGGGAATGGGAACACCTTCAGGGGAGGCAACTCCTGCAAAAGTATTTTGTCTCCCATGTCAATAGGGGACAACTCTTAAAGGAAAGAATTTGCTCCTGAGGAGCAAATTCTTTCCTTTAAGAGTAAACCCCTTTTTAGCTCACCTGTCACGTAGTGACGAGGTGAGCTTTTGGGATCACTTTTTGTCCGTCGTGCGTGCGTGCGTGCGTGTGTGCGTGCGTAAACTTTTTCTTCAAACAACATCTCCTGCTAAACCACTAATCGGATTTTTACCAAACTTCACAGGAATGATCCTTAGGTGGTCCCCTTTCAAAGTTGTTCAAATGGTTCCAGTCTGTTGCACATCTAGGTCACAGGAGCTAAAAATAGATCTTTTAAATGAAAACTTTAAAAATCTTCTTCTCTGAAACCACAAGGCCCAGGTCTTGGATATTTGGTATGAAGCTTCATCTAGTGGACCTCTACCAAGATTGTTCAAATTATAGCCCTGGGGCCAAAAATGGCCCCGCCCCTGGGCCCACTGGTTTTACATAGGCTTATATAGGGAAAATCTTAAAAAATCTTCTTCTCTGAAACCACAAGGCCCAGGTCTTGGATATTTGGTATGAAGCTTCATCCAGTGGACCTCTACCAAGATTGTTCAAATTATAGCCCTGGGGCCAAAAATGACCCCGCCCCGGGGCCCACCAGTTTTATATAGGGAAAATCTTCAAAAATCTTCTTCTCTGAAACCACAAGGCCCAGGTCTTTGATATTTGGTATGAAGCTTCATCTAGTGGACCTCTACCAAGATTGTTCAAATTATAGCCCTGGGGCCAAAAATGGCCCCGCCCTGGGCCCACCAGTTTTACATGGGCTTATACAGGGAAAATCTTTAAAAATCTTCTTCTCTGAAACCGCAAGGCCCAGATCTTTGATATTTGGTGTGAAGCTTCATCTAGTGGACCTCTACCAAGATTGTTCAAGTTATAGCCCTGGGGGCCAAAATGCCCCTGCCCCGGGGGCCTATGGTTTTACATAGGCTTATATAGGGAAAATCATTAAAAAATCTTCTTCTCTGAAACCACAAGGCGCACGTCTTTAATATTTTGTGTGAAGCTTTACCTGGTGGACCTCTACTGAGATTGTTCAAATTATAGCCTTGGGGCCAAAAATGCCCCCGCCCTGGGGGCCTTTGTATTTACATAGGCTTATACAGGGAAAATCTTAAATATCTTCTTCTCTGAAACCGCAAGGCCCAGATCTTTGATGTTTGGTGTGAAGCTTCATCTAGTGGACCTCTACCAAGATTGTTCAAGTTATAGTCCTGGGGGCCAAAATGCCCCCTGCCCCGGGGGCCTTTGGTTTTACATAAGCTTATATAGGGAAAATCATTAAAAAATCTTCTTCTCTGAAACCACCAGGCCCACGTCTTTAATATTTTGTGTGAAGCTTAACCTGGTGGACCTCTACTAAGATTGTTCAAATTATAGCCATGGGGCCAAAAATGCCCCCGCCCCGGGGGACTTTGTATTTGCATAGGCTTATACAGGGAAAATCTTAAATATTTTCTTCTCTGAAACCGCAAGGCCCAGATCTTTTATGTTTGGTGTGAAGCTTCATCTGAGGACCTCTACCAAGATCGTTCAAATTATAGCCCTGGGGGCCAAAATGCCCCCTCCCCAGGGGCCTATGGTTTTACATAGGCTCATATAGGGAAAATCATTAAAAAATCTTCTTCTCTGAAACAACAAGGCCCAGGTCTTTAATATTTGGTGTGAAGCTTTACCTGGTGGACCTTCACTAAGATTGTTCAAATTATAGCCTTGGGGCCAAAAATGCCCCTGCCCCGGGGGCCTTTGGTTTTACATAGGCTTATACAGGGAAAATCATTAAAAATCTTCTTCTCTGAAACCACAAGGCCCAGGTCTTTGATATTTGGTATGAAGCTTCATCTAGTGGACCTCTACCAAGATTGTACAAATTATAGCCCTGGGGCTGAAAATGGCCCCACCCTTGGACCCTTTGGTTTTTCATAGGGTTATATAGGGAAACCTTTAAAAATCTTCTTCTCTGAAACCACAAGGCCCAGGTCTTTGATATTTGGTATGAAGCTTCACCTAGTGGACCTATACCAAGATTGTTCAAATTATAGCCCTAGGGCCAAAAATGCCCCCACCCAGGGGGGCCTTTGGTTTTACCTAAGCTTATGTAGGGGAAATCTTTAAAACTTTTCTTCTCTGAAACCGCAAGGCCCAGGTCATTGATATCTGGTGTGAAACTTAATCTAATAGACCTCTACCAAGGTTGTTCAAATTATAGCCCTGGGGCCAAAAATCTCCCCGCCCGGGGGCCTTTGGTTTTACATAGGCTTATATAGGGAAAATCTTTAAAGAAACTTCTCAGAAACTGCAAGGTCAAGGTCTAAGATATTTGGTGTGAAGCTTCATCTATTGGACCTCTACCAAGATTGTTCAAATTATAGCCCAAGGACCAAAAATGCCCCCACCCTCGGACCCTTTGGTTTTTCATAGGCTGAATTAGGGAAGTTATTTAAAATTCTTCTCTGATACCACAAGGCCCTGCTCTATGCTATTTGATATGAAGCTTCAACTAGTAGACCTCTACCAAGATTGTTAAAATTATAGCCCTGGGGCCAAAAATGCCCCCACCCCTGGGGCCTTTGGTTTAACGTAGGCTTATACATGGAAAATCTTTAAAAATCTTCTTCTCCGAATCCGCAAGGCCCAGATCTTTGGTATTTGGTGTGAAGCTTCATCTAGTGGACCTCTTTCAAGATTGTTCAAATTATAGCCCTGGGGCCAAAAATGCCCCCGCTCTGGGACCCTTTGGGTTTTCATTGGCTTATATAGGGAAAACCTTTAAAAATCTTCTTGTCTGAAACCAGAAGGCCCAGGTTTTTGAGTTTGGTATGAAGCTTCATCTAGTGGACCATTACCAAGTTTGTTCAAATTATAGCCCTTGGGCCTAGAATGTACTGGAGACACTAATTCTCAGGTGAGCGATTCAGGGCCCTCTGGGCCCTCTTGTTCAGTGACACAGGGCTAATAGAAAAGGGAACAAGAGGTCCCAAAAGTTGTCTCCCTTTGAAAAATGGCGGCAAAATCTGCCAGGTGTTCCCATTCCCCTTAAGACTTGGATATTTATCTCCATGAATAATGAACAATGAGTGTATTTATACCTCCCCGCATAAGAAGTATGGGGGTGTATACTGTTTTCACATCTGTCCATCCATCCATCTGTCCTTTCGTCCGTCATTTCCCCTCAATATCTTGAAAATGAATTGATGTATTTTGATCAAATTTTGCATATGAATTGATATTGACAAGCTCTAGCTGGGGATTGTTACACAGCATTTAGCGTCAATCTGTAGCAGAGTTATGGCCCTTGAATTATGTCAAGTTTGTTTCCACTCAATATCTTGAGAAAGAATTGATGGATTTTGATCAATTTTGGCATGTGAATTTATGTTGACAAGATGTAACTTGGGATTGTTACGCGGCATTTTGCGCCTATTTTCAGCAGAGTTATGGCCCTTGAATGACATCAAAAATTAGTTTCCGCTCAATATCTTGAGAAAGAATTGATCAGTTTTCATCAAATTTGCCATGTGAATTTATGTTAACAAGATATAGCTTGGGATTGTTACATGGTATTTTGTGTCAGTTTTCAGCAGAGTTATAGCCCTCGAATGCAGTCAAAAAATTGTTTCCGCTCAATATCTTGAGAAAGCATTGATGGGTTTTGTTCAAATTTGGCATGTGAATTTATGTTGACAATATCTACCTAGGGATTGTTAGCGGTATTTTGCATATATTTTCAGCAGAGTTGTGGCCCTTGAATGCTGTTGAAAATTTATTTTTTGCTCAATATCTTGAGAAAGAATTGATGGATGTTGATCAAATTTGGTATGTGAATTTATGTTGGCAAGATATAGCTTGGGACTGTTACACGGCCTATTTGCATCATTTTTCAGCAGAATTTAGGCTCTTGAATGACCTAAAAAAATTTTTTTTAGGCTGTTGCAGGAGGGAGGTATTTAGTAAGCCCTGCTCTAGTTGAAAGCATATAGTATTTATGCCCCCAACTTTAAAAAAGTTGGGGGGCATATTGCTTCTGGCTTGTCCGTCCGTTCGTCCGTTAGTCCGTTCGTACGTCACGCTTTCTTGTGCATAGCATATCTTTAGAACCGTGTATGCTAGTGTTTTGAAATTTCATATATGGGTTCCTCATGAAAAAATAGTTGACCCGTATTTTTTTTCTTGTCCAAATTATCTCCCCTTCTTGAATTATTTCCCCTTTAATTAAATAACATAGAATTCTCGTTAGCAAGATATCTCAAAAAGTATTTGAGCTACAGCCTTGATATTTGGTATAGTGATTGGGACTAAGGAGGAGATTACCTGATTAAATTTTCAACCAATTCTATAAAATTTTGTTAGAGTTATGGCCCTTTGTAATTTTTTGCCACTCAATTGTGTTGCTTTCTGGTGCATAGCATATCTTTAGAACCGTGTATGCTAGTGTTTTGAAATTTCATATATGGGTTCCTCATGAAAAAATAGTTGACCCGTATTTTTTTTCTTGTCCAAATTATCTCCCCTTCTTGAATTATTTCCCCTTTAATTAAATAACATAGAATTCTCGTTAGCAAGATATCTCAAAAAGTATTTGAGCTACAGCCTTGATATTTGGTATAGTGATTGGGACTAAGGAGGAGACTACCTGATTAAATTTTCAACCAATTCGATAAAATTTTGTTAGAGTTATGGCCCTTTGTAATTTTTTGCTACTCAATTGTGTTGCTTTCTGGTGCATAGCATATCTTCAGAACCGTGTATGCTAGTGTTTTGAAATTTCATATATGAGTTCCTCATGAAAAAATAGTTGACCCGTATTTTTTTTCTTGTCCAAATTATCTCCCCTTCTTGAATTATTTCCCCTTTAATTAAAAAACATAGAATTCTCGTTAAGAGTTTCATTGATGATACTTGGTACATGCTTGGAACTAGGAGTGAAATTTTTATGCAGGCATCCATGTTTGACCTTGACCTAGATTTCATGGTTTGGTGACTTTGCGCCTCCACAGGCGCGACATAGCCTTCGGGGGAATTCTTGTTGTATGTTTTTGAGTCTTTAACAATATTTGTTGAATATTTTGCCATCTAAGGACAAGCAAAGGTTGGGGGCATTGTGTTTTACAAACACCATTTCTAGTTGGAAAGGGACATGATTTTCTTGTAAAGAACCTTTTAATCCTTAATATGCCAGGAAAAACTGCATCTGCAAATGCTGTATGCTCATGTGGTCTGCTTCATCTTCTTGCAAACTTGTGCATACAGGCCAACAGTGTAGACCCAGATCAGTCTGCTCCTCTGGGTCCACACTGCTTGCAAAACTGACTTTTAAAAGTTACGAGCAGAGGACAAAGCAGACAACAATTGTTGTGATTGGCATCTTTGGGGTCAAAGAAAGATTAAAAAAAAAATACTTCTGATTACAAAGAAAGTTCAAAGAAATTATTTACACCAAAACCTCATTATAAGACAGTTCATTATAACAAGGTTTGGAATATAACAAGGTTTCAAAGAAACTCATTTTTGATTTTTATTCAAGATGGATCCCAAAAATGTATAGATGGATCCCAAAAATGTATAGATTATATAGAAAATGATGGGTCCCAAAAATGTACAGATGGATCCCAAAAATGTATAGATTATATAGAAAAATGACCATAAATGGTCATTTTTCTAAATAATCTATACATTTTTGTTTGGATATAACACGGTTGTTTAACTAACACGGTTTCTGTTTTGGACCCTATTAATAGTGTTATACAGAGGTTGTGGTGTACATGTTCTTATACATGTTCTTAAAGGCGAATGTGTTGGTATATTGTCAAAAAGGTGGAGGAATTTGGAATACCTGAAAAACACAGTCCTTGAATGGGCAACCACTGCCAGGCCACTTCAGTACTGGGAATCAATTTGGGCTACAGTAGTGACAGGTTATGGACATCCTGGACACTGTTCATGTCCAAAAGTTTATTCAGGAAATTTAAGTCAGTAGTTTCATTCCTTACGGTTGAATAATTTGACATAGCTTCCATATGCGTTTCAGATTGAACTACCTAGATAAACAGGTGGGCAATGTGGCACCACTCCCAAGACATACGGAGGAGTATCAAGCATTACTGACATACAGGAACAGTTTGGTACAGGGAGAACATGAGATACATCCAATAACATTGAAACAGGCTTCACAAAGAAGATATGGCAAAAGAAAACAAGCTGCTGCACAAGAAGGTAATGCAGATGTGTCTAGTACAGTCAGACTTGTTGGGTCCCCACCCAGCGGGGCTTGAAGAAATAGATGGGCTGCATGATGCTTCCACGCAGAGCTGAAACCGACTGCACACGAGTACTGGTAAACCACTTAGAGGATTTAAGCCTGCCCAGGCAAGTGCTGCGAGTCGGACTGTCCATGCTTATAAACCCTATTGGTTTCATTGGGCGACAGGGCTTGAGATGTCATTTCATCTCAATGCCGGGTAAAAGTCCCACAAAATTGGAAGCAATGTCTCCAAAATGACCTACACAGTGTTGACGGGGATGTTTAATCAAACAAAAAAAATTAAAGAGAAGCGATCAGGAACTGATACAATCAGATCCCAAATTCTTCCCACAATATCACTAGGGAAAGAAGTGGAAACACGGAGTGACGACAGTAAACAAAACGGACAACAGACAAACCGAGTCAGCAGCTCTTTCCCAAACAGGTGGTGACTCAGAATATCCAAACGTAACTAAAAAGCAGCCATATACATAATTGGGGAAAGAATCAGAATCACCAACATGACAAACATTAAACTGGAAGGACAAACATAACTAAAAATAAACAATGCTCATCTAGCCAATGTGGCCATATTCTTGGCTTGCTGCTATTTGAATATTGCAGTAGCCATAGAAGGCCATGCAAACAGCAATTGCTCTGAAGAGACTGTGCAGGCTGGTCTTAGTCTTCCCCCATCACACAACCCATGTTCTGTGTTCCCTGAAATTATTTTCTGTTTCCTTCATGTTGCATGCAACACATGTAACTCAATGATCAAAAAAAAAAATGGGCTTTTAACTTTTCTACAGTTGGTTGTCTGTACCTGGATTTAATTACTGACAACATATCAATGAGAAACTGTTGGTCCACCAGCCTAATTTTTTCTCGTAGGATGACCATTTTCCTTAGAAGTCTATGTGGTCTCTAACGATAAACCAGATCGTAGTTTTTGTGTACGCTCATCACAAACTGACAGTTCATGCTTCAGCGGTAGCAATCTAATCAAGTAATTAATGTGGGCGGCTTTCCCTTTGATAAAATATACCATTATGGTATCACACATTAATCATCGGTTTTCTAATTAATCCGGTTGACAGTTGTCAGAATTTGTGGGTGATTAAAGGTAAGAGGGTCACTATTCAATATATGAGCGCTAAAAGGTTGAAGTGTATTGACATAATTACAACAAATGTCATCATCCATTAATTATTCCAAAATGGATTAATTTCGAAGTATTTACTGAACATTGAAACAGTTCGTGATTATGAGCTTTGTTTACTGGCAAAATCCAGTACGCACCGGAAATTCCCGCATTCGTAAACAGCAATTTCAATTGCTTAGTTACGCAGAACATACTTTTTTCATTGCTTTTTTTTTTTGGACTTTTTAATTGCTTATTTTCACAAATATGCATGCTAATTAAGATTCTGTATATGTTGCAAAATATATTGATATCTGGAGCTAAATATATGGATATCTGGATGAATATATTGATATCTGGAGCTGAATATATGGATATCTGGAGCTAAATATATGGATATCTGCAGCTAAATATGGATATCTGGAGCTAAATATATGGATATCGGAAGCTACATATATGGATATGTGGAGCTTTTTTTTTTTTTTTTGGTTTGGGTTTTACGGCCCTTTCAAGATTATTTCACTCATATTGAGCCGATCGTTAATGAGAGGTGGGCGAAAACCGGAGTACCCGGAGAAAAACCACCTGACCTTCCGTTGCAGAACTTAGCGTCTCACACGTGGCCCGAGCGAGGCTCGAACCTACGGCGGTGAGAGACCTAATGACTAAGAGTCAGCGCTCTTATCCACTAGGCCACGGAGGCCCGTGGATATGTGAAGCTAAATATATGGCTATCTGGAGCTAAATATTTGGATATCTAGACCTAAATATATGGAAAGCTGGAGCTAAATATATGGATATCTGGAGCTAAATATATGGATATCTGGATAAATATATGGATATCTGCAGCTAAAGATATGGATATCTGGAACTTAATATATGGATATCGGAAGCTACATATATGGATATCTGGAGCTAAATATATGGATATCGGAAGCTACATATATGGATATCTGGAGCTAAATATAGTGATATCGGAAGCTACATATATGGATATCTGGAGCTAAATATATGGATATCAGAAGCTACATATATGGATATCTGAAGCTAAATATATGGATATCGGAAGCTACATATATGGATATCTGGAGCTACATATATTGATATCGGAAGCTACATATATGGATATATGGAGCCAAATATATGGATATCTGGAGCTACATATATGGAAATCGGAAGCTACATATATGGATATCTGAAGCTAAATATATGGATATCTGGAGCTAAATATATGGATATCTAGAGCTAAATATATGGATATCTGGAGTTACATATATGGATATCTGGAGCTACATATATGGATATCTGAAGCTAAATATATGGATATCTGGAGCTAAATATATGGATATCTGGAGCTACATATATGGATATCTGAAGCTAAATATATGGATATCTGGAGCTAAATATATGGATATCTGGAGCTAAATATATGGATATCTGCAGCTAAATATATGGATATCTGGAGCAACATATATGGATATCTGGAGCTAAATATATGGATATCGGAAGCTACATATATGGATATCAGGAGTTAAATAAATGGATATCGGAAGTTACATATATGGATATCTGGAGCTACATATATGGATGTTGGAAGCTACATATATGGATATCTGAAGCTACATATATGGATATCTGGAGCTAAATATATGGAAATCTGGAGCTACATATATGGATATCTGGAACTAAATATATGGATATCGGAAGCTAATATATGGATATCTTGAGCTAAATATATGGATATCGGAAGATACATATATGGACATCTGGAGCTAAATATATGGATATCTTGAGCTACATATATGGATATCTGCAGCTTAACGTTTGGGTATCTGCAGCTAAATATATGGATATCAGGACCTAAATAGATGGATATCGGAAGCTACATATATGGATATCTGGAGCTAAATATATGGATATCTGCAGCTAAATATATGGATATCTGGAGCTTAATATATGGATATCAGGAGCTAAATATATGGATATCTGAAGCTTAATATATGGACATCTGAAGCTAAATATATGGATATCTGGAGCTAAATATATGGAAATCTGGAGCTACATATATGGATATCTGGAACTAAATATATGGATATCGGAAGCTACATATATGGATATCTTGAGCTAAATATATGGATATCTGAAGATACATATATGGACATCTGGAGCTAAATATATGGATATCTTGAGCTACATATATGGATATCTGCAGCTTAACGTTTGGGTATCTGCAGCTAAATATATGGATATCTGGAGCTAAATAGATGGATATCAGAAGCTACATATATGGATATCTGGAGCTAAATATATTGATATCTGCAGCTAAATATATGGATATCTGGAGCTTAATATATGCATATCAGGAGCTAAATATATGGATATCTGGAGCTTAATATATGGATATCTGAAGCTTAATATATGGATATCTGAAGCTAAATATATGGATATCTTGAGCTAAATATATGGATATCTGGAGCTTAATATATGGATATCTGAAGCTAAATATATGGATATCTGAAGCTCATCTATAAAATTTTGATCCCCGTAAACCACACTTTCATATAGTAAAACTGGGGATTTGAGGGGTTATCATAATTTTACTTCTTTCTGCTCAAACGCATAGATTCTGGATACTCGTTAGATGCGCCTCGATGAGGTGGTTCTAACAAGTATCAACAGTCTACGTTTTGAGCAGAAATATGAAAATTTTTGGAAGTTTTATATAAAAATTATCACTTTCTTTAGTAGTAAAATTTCCAATACATTTTGTATAGGGGTGTTTTCATAATGTTTAGGAAGAATTTTCTCATGACTCAAGAACGAGTTCGAATTTCGTGCGGTAAATGAGTCATCAGTGTTTGAACCTTTGAAGATTTACTGTACAAAGATATCTCATTTTCTGTTACTAGGTGAGGAGTCAGCTACCAGTGACATGTCCCACTGGTCAGAGGCCCCGACCCCAGCCCCTGCAGTTGGCTACCCTCAGCATCAGTCAACGGCTGTCAAGAGACGAAGGGCTGACGAGGAAAGTAATCCCTCAGAGGTTGGATCTGAACAGGATTTCCAAGACTCGTAAGTTCTTATATGCTAAGTGAGAGGCTGTTTTTTTATTTTGTTGTTCTGAAGTTATATATTTACATAGCAACAGATCAGGTGGGTATTTGGTGGTAATTGAAGGATAGTTTTCCTTATTTCTCTATATAAACCTATGTTGTGGGTATTCATTGGAACCGCCTTGCCGAGGCGGTTCTAATGAATACCCACAACATAGGTTTTTAAAGAGTTCTCATTAAAAACCTATCTTTCAACTACCACAAAATACGAACCTTAACTGCTGCTATGCGTTTAGTTCCAGTTTAAAATATGTCATAAGTACATGGGATGATTTAAGTTTCCTTTGCAAAAAATAAGATATTGCCTGCAATTTTTTCACAAATTGGAACTAATAAGATTTTTTTTTGATAAATTGTGTGTGGTCTTAGATTAAGAGTCAGAAATTTAAAAAGAAAAATAACCCAAAAAAAAAAAAATAATAATAAACCATATAAAAAAACAAACACAAATGGAATTTTGTTCTTAAAAAAAAATTTTGTTCATAAGTATACGCTTGTTTGCCAAAGTTATGAAGCTCAGAAGCTCTTCAGTGCTGATGTCCACTTGACTATCACGGATTAGTAGAAAATTCAGACAACGGTTATTTGTAGAAAATAACTACGCTATTCTTATTGTATGAGGTGTAAAGAGGGTTATCTATAGAATCTGGACAGGAATTATGTGTTGGGGTTGACAAACATTGTAGACCCAGATCAGATGCCGCATTCTGCGGCATCTGATCAGGGTCTACACTGTTTGCTAACAGTACAGGAATGTAAGTGTTAAATGATATGTCACCATTCAGGATCATTTTTGAAGCTGGCATCATTTGACAATGAATGTCATGAAGAGCACCGTCCTTCGGATCGTGGACGTTAACTGGAGGCCCCCTGTGCAGGGAGAACCATCCCCTGTGCAGGTTAAAGAACCCTACCGTAATTACATGATTACTGTGTAGGCTTCCATCCTGCAAAACTGGAGTGTATGTAATATACACTGTCTGTGTCCCCTCCTGGGGTTAAGGCGAAACCGGAAGAAAGAAAGAAAAAAAGACAATCAGACAATGATCCACCAGTGCTGTCGGTGCTCTGAGTTTGTTTATTTGTACAACAGTCAACATTTGTGTAATGTTCAAGTCAGATTTGGCCCTCACATAATGCGACATAACGTTTGGCAGAATTCTTGTATGAAGAAGAGAAAGAAAAACATACGAAGAAAAATCTTCTCTGAATTATTGTCGATGATTATATCCTTTATTGCCCTGGTGGCTTAGTTAGATGCATGATCAGGTAGTTACAGGCTTGATCCCCGCTGGATCTGACTACATTGTTTTGTGGAGTTTTCTATGGTCATTCTCTCTCTTGTTCTGAGTCAAAAAGGACAACTTATCAGTTACTAGCTAAAGAATGTGCACTGTAATTGTTAGCAGCTTTAATATAAGGACTAAGCCCATCCAGGAAACGGTGTGGGTCGATTAACTGACCCCCCTGACATTTCCTAAATACTGTTAACTGGGCCATAGGCCCCAAAACAGTTCAAATTCACCATAACTTCTTATAACACTATTGACCAAATTCAAAGCCAGAACCGTGTTAGTTGAACACCCATGTTATATCTAAACAAAAAGTATAGATTATATAGAAAAATGACCATTTATTTTCATTTTTCTATCTACTCTATATATTTTGTGGATTCACCTTAAAAACCTTGTTTCATTATTAGCTTTGAACTCATGTTAATTGGACAACCACATATCTAAAGAAAAAAGTATAAATTATGTAGAAAAAATTTCTATATAATCAAAAATATTTTTGAGATTCACCTTAAAACCTTGTTTCTAAACAGTCATGTTATATCCAAAAAAAGTCTCCAAAATGACCTATACAGTGTTAACAGGGATGTTAAACCTCATATCAAACAAACAAAATATATCCTTTGTAGGTCATAAAGAAAAATGACCATGTAAGGTTATTTTTCTTTGTAATCTATACATGTATATGTTTGGGGTCCATGTTTAAACTGTGTTATATCCAAAACTATATTGCTTGACTATTTGGGAATATTATATAATTTTGTTTTTGAGAAGTAATGTGGTTGTTCATATTTTTGTGAAGGTTATCGGGCGACTGGTATTCCTAGCTTACCCTGCATGTTTATTTACTGTTTATTAAGTTTTTCATTTTCATTACAGTTTTCTGTTTTTTGTTTGGATTTTAGTTTTAAGTTTTGTTTCCGTTTTGTTTCTTTCATTTAGTGTGGCTTTAGGTGACATGTTGTGATATGGTTGCTGCATGAAGAGAGACGGCACATGTAAGAGAATCTTCAAAGACTCGTGAATCATAAGAGACTCGTGAATCTTGAGAGACTCGTGAATCATGAGAGACACTTTAAGCTGCTGGACAGAACTGATCGGATTGCAGAGGAACAGCTTCTGATAATGAAAAACGCCTGGGCCCAGTTGTTCAAAGCACTGTTAGCTTAACCCATTCTATACTAGTGGACTCTTCCATTGCTATATGTTGGATAAGTCCATTTGACATAGATTTTGTGGATCTGCACTGTTTGCCAAGGTACTCCTTTAGGGGTTTTCCCGCATGCAATGGGTTAATGAGCTCATGTTCAATCATGTATCAAGTAGGATATCTAATATATGAATATTTTAGTTGAAAAATGTGCCAAAGCTACTCACATTTTTTCAGCAGAAATATTAGCGTGTAAGCCATATTAAATGATCAAAGTTTAACTAACTATATGTTTCCCGATGTCTTTGTAAGCTTGGAGCTGCTGGCCCAGTTTTTCAAAGCCTGTAAAATCATTAGCTTACATTTTGTGTGGCAAAACCTTGTATTTTTGCTGAAAAATAGTGCTAGTACTGAGTAGCAAATAATATGAGTAGCTTTTTGCATTGCAATGCAAAAGCTACACACTTTTGTTTTCAGCAAAAATACAACTGGATTAGATAATGGTTAACATTTAACCTTTGACCACTAATTTCGAATAGTTAATGAGGTTTCAAACATCTAAGCCCAGTTGTTTAAAGTATTGTTAGCTTAACGAGGTCATTAATTAGTTTCCAAAATCTTCCAGCAAGCATAATATCTAATATACAGATATTTTACTTGAAAAATATGTGAGTAACATTTGCATCTAACCCTTTACCAAACGCAAACTTTTTGACGCATCCATTTTGAAAACAGCTGTATACAACAAATTTGAAATTTATTCAGATGGCCTGCCTTGGTAGCTCAGTCGGATGCACGTTCTACTGGGGATCAGGAGGATGCGGGTTCGATACCTGCCGGGACGGCAACATTCTTTCATGGAGATTCATCATGAAATCTTTTCTATGGTCGTTCTCTCCCTTCCTCTCATTCGAGAAGGGCAGTTGTAAGTTTCTGACGAACGAATGTGCACTGTACTGGTTAACCGCTTACTTATAAGTCTGCCCAGGAAAAGTGTGGATAGGTAAACTAACCGGCTCAAAATGACCTAAATAGTGTTGACTGGGCTGTTAAACTCCAATACAAACAAACAAGCAATTATTCAGTAGAGCTGAAGTTCTGACTGTTCTCTGATATGGCAGAAAACATTGTAGGACAAAGAGAAAATGCTGGTTACCAGAACGCGGCGTCTGATCAGGGCCTCCCCTGTTTGCTAAAAGTTCAGTCGTTTTCCAAATAGATTTTGATGAAAACACAACCTGACACCCCTTAATTTTGAAATGGATTCCTGCTGTATATAAGGTGGAAGATTCCATTTGGTACAAAAAGGGTTAAGAACATGGCAGAGAGAGATTTCAGTGCTCAAGAATCAAATAGTGTTACAAATTAAAACCGGTATGGCTTTTATGCTTCTTTTGAAGCTTAACAGAAGCCATAGCTGCCATGTCCTTGTCATTGAGAGTGCTGTCTGTTAAACATAGACCTGACAGTCCTGTGGGTTTTGAGTCTTGCTTAACCCATTTGGTACCAGAAACCCCAAAACGGTACCCTGGCAAATAGTGCAGGCCAAGATCATAGTTCTGCAGCGTCGGATCAGGGTCTCCACTGATTGCTAAAAGTTCAGTCATAAATTTTTATGAAAACCACCTGACACCCCTAAATTTTGAAATGGACTCCTGCCATATATAAGGAGGAAGATTCCATTTGGTACAAAAAGGGTTAAGGGTCTGCCATGGAAGATAGGTGTTTTTGTTCACCAGGTATTCTGGGGTTTTTGCTTACCTGTGATTAACAATATACTCATCTTTAAAGGGCTGTAAAACCATATTGATCATAAAAAGCATCCAGTGTTTTTAGGCTAAATTAGCTGTGAGCATCCTTTTAGGCTAAATTAGCTGTGAGCAGACTCAGTGCATCTGTTTGTCTGTCTGTTCATCTAGTCCTCCATAACTTCAAACTTTGTCACCAGGGTTCATTTGTTGAAAACAACAGTGGCGTTAGTTCACGTTTTAAAATTTTGATAATTATTAAACATCACGTATACACTGATATTTTTGTTGAAGCTACTCACATGTTTTCAGCAAAAATATCACTGTATAAGATATTTTACTTAATAGAACACAACGGCACCCGCCCATCAGGGCTTGCATGATGCTTCCGCGCAGAACTGATACCGACCGCACACGAGAACGGGTAAACTGCTAAGAGGATCTCAGCCTGCCCAGGCAAAGTGGGTGACAGGGCTTGAGATGTCATTTCATCTCAATGTCAGGTAAAAGTCCCACAAATTGGAAGCAATGTGTCCAAAATGACCTATACAGTGTTGAAGGGAATGTTTAACCTCAAACAAAAGAACACAACATTTTAACCACACTAATGAGCTCTTTATGGAAATTAAGCTTTGATCAACTGGGCCCAGATCGCCTTTCACAATGCATAGACGAGTCGCAACACTTCATTGAAAACAATAAACATAAGACAGAAACATCTCTGTTAGTATGGGCATTCCTACTAGTGGTTATGTTCAGTTTGGTTTGGAGTTTAACCCAATTTGTATCAGAAACCCCAAAAGGGGTAGTCGGCAAACAGTGCAAGCCAAGTTCAGACGCTGCAGAATGCAGTGTCTGATCAGGGCCTACACTGTTTGCAAAACGTTAGGCCATTTTCCTAAGTAATTTTGAAGAAAACACAACCTGACACCCCTAGATTTCGAAATGGGCTCCTGCTATATATAAGGAGGAAGATTCCATTTGGTACAAAAAGGGTTAACAGCCCAGTCAACACTATTTAGACCATGATGAGCCAGTCGGTCTTCCTAACCACACATATTACTTGGGCGGGCTTATACATAAGCGATTAACAACTACTGTGCACAATCTTTCACCAGTAGTGGTTAAGAGAGCTGACTTTTAACCATTACAATAAAAATTCTAAAAATTCAGACACCTTGAGGACTTGCTGTAATTCTCAAAAATTTTAACAAATTTGTTTCATGATCCAGCAAGGAGTCCAAAAGGTGCAGACGAAATGACAAACAGTGAAGACCCTGATCAGACTGCTCCCAAAGGAGCAGTCTGATCAAGGTTTGCACTGTTCCTAAGGCTTGTCTGTCCCAATACTTAGAATCATTACAGTATGGCTTTAACCACCGTGGGCTCTAGTCTCACTCTGGTCACATGTGAGATGCCGAATTCTCCAATGGAAAGTCAGATGGTTTTTCTCCAGGTACTCTGGTTCTCGTCCACTTCTGGAAATCGATCAGCTCGATATCAGTGATACTACCTTGAAAGGGCCTCACTTGCGTCACATGTGAGATGCTGAATTCTTTAACAGAAGGTCAGATGGTTTTTCTCCAGCTACTCCGGTTCTTGCCCATTTCTGATTATCCATCAGCTCGATATCAGTGATACTATCTTGAAGGTCCATAAAACCACAAAAATACACATCTCAGTATTGCTGAGAAATACTCATAATTCATTAAGGTTCCGTATCATTAATATAAATATTGTCCTCGGGGTATTCTTCATTTCAAACTATCATTATACATTTAATTTCTTTCCTTCGTTTAACCCATTTATTAGGGGAAACAACAACATTGGACAGTAGCAAACAGTGCAGACAATGATCAGAATGTGGTGTCTGATTTTGGCCTTCACTGTTTGCAAAGTACGATGTACCCAAATGATACCACCTTGTTTTACTTTTGTCATGTCAGATGATCACTTCATGTAAATCACGGTGTAATGTGAATTTTAAACAGGCCTCCGTGGCCTAATGGATAAGAGCGCCAACTCTTAATCATTAGGTCTCCCACCACTGTGGTTCGAGCCTGGCTTGGGTCACTTCATGTAAACCACGGTGTGATGTGAATTTTAAACAGGCCTCCGTGGCCTAGCGGATAAGAGCGCTGACTCTTAATCATTAGGTCTCTCAGCACTGTGGTTTGAACCTGGCTCAGTTCACATGTGAGATGCCAAGTTCTGCAACGGAAGGTCAGGTGGTTTTTCTGCGGGTACTCTGGTTTTCACCCACCTGGTTAACGGTCAGCTCGATATGAGTTAAATAATCTTGAAAGGTCCGTAAAACCAAAACAAAACCAAAAAAATTGTGAATTTTAAGTTAACAGGTACAATGAAATTTCAATGGCTTGAACACCTTTGGGACCATGAAAATTTGTTCAAGGTGGGTAGTTCGAGCGCAACTCTGGGTTATTCATAAAGCCATTTCAGGAGGCATAATGCTTATATACAGTAAAGGTATGCTGTGTGTACTCATTAGAATCGCCTCATTGAGGCGATTCTAATGAGTATGCACAACATACCTTTTTCATATTGAAATATCTTCCTAAATACAGTAAAACCTGTCTTAGTGGCCACCTCTATTAAGCAAGCAACCTGTCTTAGGCAAACAGGCATTCAGTTCCCAAAAAAGGAAAATGTATTGAAATTCACCTGTATTAAGCAAGCACCTGTCTTTAGCAAGCGCTTTTTGAATATCCCATAGGTGGTTGCTTAATACAGGTTGGACTGTATACTTAGCTATGTTGTCTTATCAGAAGCTTCAGAAAGAATTCCCTAGGGACTCAAAAATGAGTTCGAATCAGCCATGGTAAATGAGCCATCGGTGTGTGAGCCATCAAAGTTTCACTTTATTAGGAGCAGACTTACTTTTAAATCATTTGACAGAATGTGCAATGATACATGTGTGCTTCATTTACAAAATAGGCCACGCTAAGTGAAGAGGTCTTCAAGCATTAATGCCCAGCGAAGACTCAGATCAGCCTGCACATTTGTGCAGGCTGATCCAAGTCTTCGCTGTGCGCTATTTGGATAACCATTGACACGCAGAGGCTGCACACCAGATAAGGAAATGTGTGGTTTTAGCCTGGGATAGAAATTGTTCTTAACCTGGTGTTCTTACCCAGGTAAACTACATAAGTATAGAGCGCGAAAAATAAAACGTTAAATAAAGTAAAATGAAAATATTTGGTGGTATTATGCAAGAAAAAGAATCTAATATTTGTGTTCTGTTGTAGATGGGCATTTCCCACCCTCAGGATGACCGTGCTGAGCGGAACCTCGACATAGCCTCGGTTCCGCCCCGCATGGTCATCCCTGGGGTTGGAAACGCCCATTTATCATATGACATCGTGTCTGAGAATGAAATAAATTCAATAATCCACTAGTGGATTAAATATGCTTATAATTAGTTAGATATGCCCCTTAATGTTACATCTATGACGTCTGTAACAGCGTCGCGTTTACTAATGGAGGAATATTGACATATTTGTTGAGAAATAGTGCATTATAAATGCCTTTAATGTCATATGATTATTAGAATCTTGCATTCGTGTTCGAGACTTTCTGATAAGTATTTAAACTGAGGTCCCATCTCCGTATGACCTTAGCTGTTGGTGGGACGTAGAACTCGAACACACTCACGCATTCATGCTCATGTATCATTAGATTAATTAAACTTGTTGAGAAAAATGGCTTAAATGCTTGGCTTGCTGAATATTTTATCCCTTTTCCTCAACGAGTTTAATAAATTTAATAATACATGGACACTCATATAAGATCCTCTATGTACAACAGAACACCATATCAGATTCTTCTTATATTTGTGTGGCTTCATTGATTGCACATGACCGAACCAACCTCGGGATGATACTGCTGAGCCTCAGTTCTGCTCAGCACGGTCGTCCCTCGGGTTGGAAATGCCAATGTACAACAGAACACCATATCAGATTCTTATATTCGTGTACAGACTGATTACAGACTTCACTTATTGCACGTTCTCGAAGATCTCTTTTTGCTTGTCACGGCTCAAATGAAAGGAATGTATATTTGTATAGATCTGATCATGTTGTAGAATAAATTATCCTGATATTGTGTGCTTGGTTTTGCTTGTATTTCTGTTCCTGCATTTTATTTATCTTTCCATCTACCATAAAAAATCCTAAAAAGTGGGACACCTTGAGGACTTTCTGTAATTCTCCTAAAATTTTAACAAATTTGTTTCACGATCCTGCAAGGAGTCCAAAAGGAGCAAACGGAATGGCAAACAGTGTAGACTCTGATCAGACTGCTCCTTCAGGAGCAGTCTGATCTGGGTCTGCACTGTTTGTTTAGGCCTGTCTGACCCAATACTAAGGATCATTACGGTATATTCTGATACTGAGTGGGTCATATCTGGCCATTGCTTCAGGTGGGTGGCTAAATTTAGAATTCAACAGAGTTTAGCAAATGTAAAAAAAGAAATCACTGGACGAGTCCATAAAACTATTTACATCTATTTAACAGATGTACGCTAAAATACATACATCCGAGTCTGAATCTTATACAATTCAGGCTTTGAACTCTTCTGCAGTCTTGGCATCTACCACAAAAGAGGAAAGTCTTTTCCACTGACTGAGTCTGAGGAATAGTTCTCTGAACAATAAAAAAATCTTCAGGGCATCACTTTAGGACTGATACCTACAGTATTGTGTGGTGTTTGATATTTATATGCACTTTTTTTAACTATTCAGGGATCTACCAGAGTCTATCTTATAAAAGAAGGCTAAGGTGGACTGCTCACGTCATGTAGACCGGCCCCGATAGCTCAGTTGGTAGAGTGTCCGCTCCGGGGAACGGGAGGTCACGGGTTCGATCCCGGGCCGCGACATACCAAAGTCGTTAAGAATGGTACTAGCTGCTCCTCGCTTGGCACTCAGATTTACAGGGTAGAGCTAGGATTGGTCAACCCAGTGTCAGGATAATGGGACTGGGTGTGGTATCATGTAATGTGTCTGGGACATGATACTATAGTGAGGCAGCACAATAAAAGTGAGCATTGAGCTCCCTGTCGCAACCAGACACCGTCGTGATATGACTGAAAAATTGTTGAAAGCGACGTCAAACCCGAATTCACAATTCACGACATGTAGAAACAAGATATTGTAGTATCCAAGTAGTGAACATGGAAGGTGCTGATCAGACTATGAATGCATGGGCCAGTTGTTTAAAACTAACAATGTCGTTAGTTAATGTATTGTTAAAAAATGATCATTAAATATGGCAAATATACTAGTATTTTTGCAGAAAAAATGTGAGCAGCTTTTGCAAATGCAAAAGCTGCTCAAATTTTTTCAGCAAAAATATCAAAATTTAAGATATGGTACTTGCTAGAACAGTTAACAAATTGACCACTAACGAGCTTGTTAAGCTAACGGGGCTTTGAACAACTGGACCCAGATGCGCAGGCTGATCTGCGCCTTTGTTGATTGGAAATGGACATACAGGTTTTATCATGACATGGCTCATTTATTCAGGTCACATATTTTTCTGGCATTTGCAGGATTTCGGGCTTTTAGATTTAAGTCTTAGGTTTTGATTTTTTTCCTATATTTCTGTTTAAATTTTTTTACTCTTATCCTGCTGAAAAAATTATTTAGCCACACCCAATTCTGACTGTTCACCAATCAAATTACTTGATATAATGTATTTGTTCAATTTACAAACTGCATTACTAATAATGTAGATCGTGATCAGATGGCTTCTTCTGATCTGGATCTACACTGTTTGCAAAGGTAATGGTTGTCGTGTTCAGCAGGATAAGAGCTAAGGCTGCAAAATCGGGCCTAGCTTGGTCAGCATGAAGCCTGTTTATTAGTTGTGGTCGGATTTGCCAAAACATTTGTGATTGACATAGAGGATCTTACATGCGTGTTCATGTATTAATAAAATCATTAAACAAGTTGGGGGAACGGGATAAAATGTGAGGTTTTGCCGAGTATTTTATCCCTTTCCTCAACGAGTTAAATAAATTTCATAGTACAGGAGCAAGAATGCAAGATTCTATTTATCATAAAACATTTAAAAGGCATTGCATTCACGATTGTTTATTAAAAAACGCCAATATTCTGCCTTTAGTATACGCGACATGAAGAAAAGTGTAGATCCTGATCAGATGGCTTCTACTTCTACAGAAACCATCTTATCTGGTTCTACACTGTAAGCAAAGGTAGGAGTTATAGTGGTTCAGTGGAATAAGGGTTAAAGTTACTGTGAGTGTGAGTGTTTGAGTTTTACGTCTCACCAATAGCTAAGGTACAGAACCTCAGTTTAAAGACTCATCCGAAAGTCTGGAGAAGCATGGGATCGATCCTAGGACCCCTGGTTTACAAGGCAAGTAGCATAACCACTACACCACGGAGGCTTCTTTAAAGTTACTGTACAAAGTGATCAATGGCTGGTTACTGTAGTTTATATTTATGCACTGCTTGTTTAGTGGAGTAGCTGCCCAGCCTCAGTGGAGCAAACAACAGCAAGAAATGATGCAGAGGAACCAGCAGGAATACAGCAGAGGAATGCCCATGGAAATGTGAGTATTCATGACCATGGAAATGTAAGTACCGGTATTCATGTTGATGGAAATGTGAGAGTCTCTGGGAATGTGAGAATTCATGATCATAGAAATTTAGGTATTTTGACCATGGAAATACAAGATTGCATGCAAGGTTTTGGCCATGGAAATGTGAGTATCCATGTCCATGGAAATGCAAGAATTCATAACCATGGAAATTACAGTTTTCCTGACCATGAAAATGTAAGAATTCATGTGAGGTATTTTGACCATGGTAATGTGTGTATCCATGGTATGGAAATGTGAGAATTCATGATCAAGGAAATGGGGGTATTCTTGACCATGGAAATGGTAGTTTTCATGACCATGAAAATGCAAGAATTCATTATCCCTGTCAACACTATTTAGGTCATTTTGGAGACACGATTTTGTGGGACTTTTACCTGACACTGAGATGAAATGACATCTCAAGCCCTACCACACAGAATTTAAGAAACTGCTAGGGTTTAAGGAGCAGTCAGACTTACATCACTTTTCCTTGGCAGGCTTAGACCTAATCGGTTTACCAGTACTCGAGTTCAGTGGGTTTCAGCTCTGCACGGAAGCACCATGCAGCCCAATCTCTTTCTCCCATCCCTGATGGGCGGGAGTGCTGCAAGAATTCATGCAAGGTATTTTTGACATCGGACAACTCATGAACAATGATAGGTTCTGAACCTTAGCTTTTAAGGGCCACCGTGGCCTAGTGGTTAAGAGGGCTGACTCTTGATCATTAGGTCTCTCACCGCTGTGGTTCGAGCCTCGCTCGGGTCTTATGCGAGGCGCCAAGTTCTGCAACGGAAGGTCAGGTGGTTTTTCTCCAGGTACTCCGGTTTTCGCCCATCTGATTAACGATCGGCTCATGTTATGAGTGAAATAATCTTGAAAGGGCCGTAAAACCAAAAAAAAATTAACCTTAGCTTTTAGTTTCTCTTGCAATGTCCTTGCCAAGAAATTTAACAAGAATGAGAATCAAAAATCAGGAATGGACTGGCTTGAAGTTGACGGAACAGTTTCAATTTACTCATCCAGGGAATTCCAATGAATACATATACAAGCATATATTTTAAAGATAATAGAAGAAAATTATCCCAAATACATATATATTGGTATATGCAGTTATGGGGAATTTTTCCTAGTGACTCGAGAACAAGTTACCCCCTTGGGGCTTAGAGAAATAGATTGGGCTGCTTGGTGCTTTTGCACAGAGCTGAAACCAACCAAACATTTGAGTACTGGTAACTGCATAGAAGGTCTAAACTTACCTAGGAAAAGGCTACGAGTCAGTTTTTTCCCTTAAACCCTGGTGTTTTCTTCAAGGGGTAGGGCTTGAGATGTCATTTCGCCTCCATGACAGGTAAAAGTTCCACAAAATTGGAAGCAATGTCTCAAAAATTAAAAAAAAAATACCTAAATAGTGAAAACAACACAAGAACAAGTTTTAAAGAGCTGTGGTAAAGGAACCAATGATGTTCAAGACACCGAAGTTCCACTTAAGTTACTTAACCCTTGAGACTTCATGTAAATTAAACCTGTATGATGGCGTTCACAAAAACAGTCATCTGTTTTTGTCCCACCTGCTTGTAGCATGTAGCAGGGTGCGACATAGCATCTAATTTTCTCTCCGTTCATCCATCTGTTAACATTTATGTCGAAGCTGTACATTTATGTCATAAATTGTATTGTAATCAACTAGAAGACTAATCAACCATCAGTCCTTGCATGAAACATCTCCCTGGCCTTCTGACTCGGCAGGCACCTTGACCCGGTGACCTTGACCTATATTTTGTGCTCCAGTGACGTTGACCATCATGTTGAAGTTCGACATTTATGTCAGTTAGAATGGTAATCAACTACAAGACTAATCAACCATCGAACCTTGCATGAAACTTCCTGACCTCATGACTAGGCAGGCACCTAGAACCATTGATGACCTGTATTTGCACTCCAGTGACTTTGACACAATTTACGTCAATGTTCCAGATCTCCTCAAATAAAAGGTCTGCAACCATCAAATCTTGCATAGTGCTTCTCCTAGATGTACTGACTCTGCAGGTACCTTGACCCGGTGACCTTGACCTATATTTTGCTTTATTTTATGTCGGCGCTAGGTATCTCCCCAACTATAAGGCCTACAACCACCATACCTTGCATTGTGCTTCTTCTCAGTGTACAGACTTGGCATGTACTTAAACCCTGTGACCTTGACATATTTTTCGCACTCCAGTGACTTTTACGCATTTTACGTTAACATTCCATATCTTTTCAACTATAAGGCCTACAACCACCAAACCTTGCATAGTGCTTCTCCTCAATGTACTGACTTGGTGACCCGCTGACCTTGCATAGTGCTTCTCAATGTACTGACTCGGCAGGTTCTTTCACCTGGTGACCTTGACCTATTTTTCACACTCCAGTGACACATTTTACATCAACATTCCATATCTTCTCAACTATAAGTCCTACAACCATCAAACCTTAGATAGTGCATCTCCTCGATGTACTGATGCAGCAGGTACCTCGCCCTGGTAACCATGACCTATATTTTGCGGTCCAGTGACTTTGACACATTTTACATCATCTATCAACTGCCAAGAATGAAATAAACTTATTCAATAACCACATTCTGATTGTGGCTCGTGACTGTTGCCCCAGCAGGTGCGACGCCACCTGCGAAATTCTAGTGTTGTCTGCTGATTACTTTTAAAGTCATTGTTTCAAATAGTGCAGACCCATATCCGACTGTTCCTCAAGGAGCATTCTGATCAGGGTCCATACTTTTGCAAAAATGTGTTTGTTTTTGAGGTTTATGTCCCTATCAACTCTATTAAGGTTATTTTGGTAACTTTGTTTCCGATTTTGTGCGATTTTTACCCGACATTGAGATGACAGCATAAGCTCTACCACCCAAAGTAACTGCTAGGGATTGAGGGACTTGCCACACTTTTCCTGTGCAAGCTTTGACCATTTAAGGGGAATGGGTACACCTTCAGGGGAGGCAACTCCTTCAAAAGTATGTTTTGTCTCCCATGTCAATAAGGGTCAACTCTTAAAGGAAAGAATTTGCTCTTGTGGAGCAAATTCTTTCCTTAAAGAGTAGACCCCTTTTTCAGCAAGACTGAGCCTATAGAAAAGCAAACAGCAAGTCCTGAAAGTTGTCTCCCTTTGAGAAATGACAGATTCCCATTCTCTTTAAGTGGAAGATTTGCAAGAAGATTCAGCAGACGACACCAACAAACAACATTTTCAGATGCAGTTTTTCTTGAATGTTCACGACAACCCCTATCTTTGTAAACAGTGTAGATCCAGATCAGATGGCTTCTGAAGAAGCCATCTGATCAGGATCTGCACTGTTTGGCATTCAGTTTATAAATTTGTAGCAACAAATTACATCAAGTAATTTGATTGGTTTTTGGACAGAAATGGGTGTGGCTTAAATGAATATTCAGCAAGATAAGGGTTAAGAGTCATAAAAAACATCAGAAAAATGTTTTTTTCTGAATTCTATATCTCATAACAGGCCACGTCTGGAACCGGAGACAAGTGAACCGAGCATTGGAGAATTTGAAAGTCCACAGCAACAGTACAGCAGACAACGGGGCTACGAGGACAGTTCACAGAGTATTGACGATGCTTCGGTGAGATTTTAACTTTCTTAAGGGACATGGGAACACCTGGCAGATTTTTCAGCCATTTTTAAAGGGAGACAACTTTGGGGACTTCCTGTTCGCTTTTCTATAAGCCCTGTCCCACAGAAAATAAGGGTCTACTCTTAAAGGAAAGAATTTGCTCCTTAGGAGCAAATTATTTCCTTTAAGAGTTGACCCCTTTTGACATGGGAAACAAAAATTCTTTTGCAGGAGTTGCCTCCCCTGAAGGTGTATCCATTTCCCTTATATGATCCAGCACATAACTAAAGCTTCAACAAGATTTGTGTGATCTGTGAAAACTCAGATAAGCTTGCACATCCTTGCAGTCTGATCAGAGCCTTTGACTGGATGGGTCTTCCAAAGCCTGTGGGCTATCCAAAGAGATAAGGGGAGTTACTCCTGTCATTCTGGGAGGATATTCTGGCTGATCCGAGTCTTTGTTGATAATACAGATCTTACGGCCCCCGCCCATCGGGGCTTGAAGAAATAGATGGGCTGCATGATGCTTCCACGCAGAGCTGAAACTGACCCGCACACGAGTACTGGTAAACCACTTAGAGGATCTAAGCCTGCGCAGGCAAAGCGGTGCGAGTCGGCCCGTCCATGCTTATAAAACCTATTGGTTCCATTGGGTGGCAGGGCTTGAGATGCCATTTCATCTCAATGTCAGTAAAAGTCCCACAAAATTGGAAGCAACGTCTCCAAAATGACCTTAACAGTGTTGACGGGGGACGTTAAACTTTAAATCAAACAAACACTGACTCCAATCCTTTCATTACAAAAGAAACTGAAGAATTTACAGTCTCCAGAATTTGTCTGACAAATCAGTAAAATGTACTTGAATATCAATATTTTTTGTCCTGTTCACCAACAAATTTTTTATCTGATCTGTCTGATAGTTTTTGTGGAGACGGCTTTTATTGTAAGCCAATTTTTCAAAAAGTGCTGAAACTAGTAGCAGACATTTTAAGCTTAACCTCTTGATATAATAGGATTTTCAGACTAGAAGAGGGCATTTTCAAAGTTTTTTGTTGATTTTTTTTTTTTTCATATTTTTCAGAGAAAATAAGGCTGGCATTTCATGTGAATCGTCTAGATGCTAGACAGAGAGTTCACATGAAATGTTGCCTTATTTAGCAGACACCTCACTTGAAATGTCAAGCCTTATTTTCTCTGAAACATAAAACAAAAATGTTTAAAATTTAGTATCTGCTCTAGAATTCTTCTTTGTACTTCTTGTATTTCTTTGTGCGAGGATATTAGTCATAATGCCATTGAAGGCAAAATAATAAAGTTTAAAGCCTTATTACATTCAATTCCAATTTCATCAGATACAGAGAACCCATGTTATAACAACAGTTTTTGTTCCCTATCATTTTGCCCTAATAAACAGTTTGTCGCAATAAAGAATTCCAAAATGGAATATTCTAATGGGTAATAAAAGGCCTTTTACATAGAGGATCTTACATGAGTGTTCAAGTATTATTGAATTTATTAAATGAGTTGAGAAAAATGGATAAAATGCAAGGCTTTGCCGAGCATTTTATCCCTTTTCTTCAACGAGTTTAATAACTTTTATACCGGTAATACATGAGCACGAATGCAAGATTCTATTTATCATATGACATTTAAAACGCATTTTATTCACGATTGTTTACAATAATGTCAATATTCCGCCAATAGTAAACGCGACGTCATTAAGGGCGTCTTACATGTAACGTTACGGGAGGTATCTACCTAATTTGCACATTTAATCCACTAGTGGATTATCGAAAATATTACATGGGGTTATTACACTCTCAGACACGACATCATATGATAAACTTAATTATTCCATATATAAATGTTACATAAATTGTTCCAATCCTCTCTCCGAGGAGATTCTAACAAATATCCACAGCATTGTGTCTTGGGGTGCAAACTTAACCCTTATCTTGCTGTTCACGACAACCCCTATCTTTGCAAACAGTGTAGATCCAGATCAGATGGCTTCTGTAGAAGCCATCTGATCAGGATCTACACTGTTCGGCATTCAGTTTATGAATTTGTAGCAATAAATTACATCAAGTTATTTGATTGGTTGATAGGCAGAAATGGGTGTGGCTTAAATGAATATTCAGCAAGATAAGGGTTAAATATTCTTGAAAATCTTCATTTATTCTTCCCATCTTGAGCAAAGGATTTGTTCCATGAATTGACGTTATAACAAGCTTTGTCGTTATATCGAAAGTCGGTATAAAGCGGGTTGACTGTATCTGATAAACTTTGACTGCACAGGAAAAAAATCATTGGAATGAATGATTAATTTATCACTTATTGAAACATTAAGCCTTGTCCTGCTGAGCCCGGATATGTCTTACCTTTCAAACAATGTAGATTCAGATCAGAAAGCCATCTGATCAGGATCTTCATTGTTTGACTTTCAGTTAATGAATTTGTTGCAATGATTTGCATCAAGAAATCTGATTGGTTGATAATCAGTGGTGGGTGTGGCATGTTTGAATAGTCAGTGAGTCAAGGTTTAAGAATACCAGGGATTTTTACTTTCATGTTTGTTTTTTACGCTCTCTGCAGCATTCTGGAATGATTCGGTCTCCAGTTCAGCACCCACCCCCTGCCCTGACCCCTCATCCTCCAGGCCCCCTCACACCACACCCTCCAGGACCCTTGACACCCCACCCACAAACTCCTATGACACCCCACCCACAACCCATGACACCCCATCCTCCGACCCCGTTGACACCCCACCCTCCACAGACCCCTATGACACCCCACCCACAAACTCCTATGACACCCCACCCACCCCACACTCCAATGACAACCCATCCCATGATGCAACCCAACATGGGTCAAGGACATGGTGTAAGTATTGACCTTATTTGCATTATCTTGCAGGTTCCTAGTCTGAAGGTAATCAGTGTTGGAAAAACAGGTAACCAGACCCTCCTGACCTTTAAAGGTCAGGGGGGTCTGGTTACCTGTTTTTTCCAATATTGGCAATGTGCAAGCTGGGAGTCAGCAAATAATGCAAATACATGTATGGTGAATGAGCATGATAAAATAGTGTCATGGCTTATGGTTTCCTTTTGCTACAATGTACATGTACACCACAGCCTCTTTATAACACTGTTCATTATAACACACTTTTGGATATAACACAGTTTAAACATGGATCCCAAAAAAGTATTCTTATGTAGGGTAATTTTTAGCAGACCTGGGGCCCGTTTCACTAAACTTCGTAACTTTACGAAATTCGTAGACTTAAGAACTCGACTTACGAAATTCTTAAGAAAATCACGGGTGCGTTTCACTAACGTCTTCCTAAGTTAAATGACTTACGAATTTCGTAGCTAAGAATTCGTAGCTACTCTCTAATGCTGAAGATAAATATTTTACGCACGGAGGTTGAGATTGCGGGAATTTATTGTAATAAAAACACGTTTTAGACATGAGGACCCACATGTTTTGTTGGTTTAGATTTACTTTGACCGATTGCGAGGAGCAAAAAACGAAACATTTTGAATGGGGAAAAATAAATATCTAGTAAACCTGTTTGCATCAAAGTTGTTTCATTCCATCGGCGCTGTGAAGAAGTCACAGAGGGAACGGACAGGCCCAAGTTAAATGACGAAAGCTGGCAAATATCTGTCATACCTGCACACTGTGTTGTCATTATTTATGTGTTACGTAGTTATCCATGACGTCATCAGTTTAAATACGCAAGGGAGTTTACTCCGACTCATGTCTTATGGTCGGGTAAAACCTAGGCATAGGCCTAGCCTGCATCGGTAGCCGATTCATCTAAGTTGCTTGTTTGAATTGACGTTTAACGTCCCCGTCAACACTTTTTAGGTCAATTTGGAGACGTTGCTTCCAATTTTGTGGGACTTTACCCAATGAAACCAATACTCCGAGTAGGGTTTTATAAATATGCATGGATTGTCCGACTCGCATTACTTTGCGGTTACCAGTAGCCTACTCTGACCTGTGCGGTCGGTTTCAGCTCTGTGCGGAAGCACCATGCTGTCAAATCTATTTCTCATAGCCCGACAAAGTTGAAAACAATAGTTCTTCGCTAAACTTTCGGAATATTTCGAATATCTAGCACCGACCGAAGAGTCAGTACTGTTTGTTGGTAGTTAAAACTTCAACACAATCTTATTTTTTTTCCTATCTTCTCGCCTCATAACCATACATAGCCTATCTCTTATGGTCATTTAATAAGCATATCAGGACGTCTCTTTTTCAATTACGGATTTTTTCCCCTTTTCTCTGGTAAATCTGTAGACCTAAACATGTACCTTACATTGGACCCCCCCCCCCCCCCCATTGATGGTTTCCTGCTTGGGCTCCCGCCCATCGTGGCGTGAAGAAATAGATTAGGCTGCATGGTGCTTCCATGCAGAGCTGAATCTACTGGTAAACTGCTTCAAGAATCTATGTCTGCGTATCGGACCGTCCTATTGGTTTCATTGCGGGCGGCGGCATGGATTTTCAGTTCATCCCAATATCGGATAAAAATCCCACAAAGTTGGAAGCAACGTCACCAAAATGACCTATGTAGTGTTGACAGAGACGTTAAACCTCACATCAAACAAATGATTTCCTGGTGGTTGACATGGACTATGATGGTGCTAGTTAGCTTACAAGGCCCGATCGTCCTAATGCATTTGGAGCATAGTGGGGCATGTGTCTAAGTTCTGTGCTTGCAACAGGTGTGGAATGTTTATTTTTTTATTTATTTATCAAATCTCAGTTCCATAACACACACGGTTTCGAATTAAGTGTACCTTATTTCATTGTTTAATTACAAACACCAACTGTTCTAGTCACTTCCTGCTGATATGAATTTTTAAAATTTTAAAACATTTGTTTTAAATCATTTAAGAAACAGTGGCATGCGTGCGTGCGTGTTTTTATTTATTTATTACTATTTTTTTTGGAGGGGGTGGGGTGTGGGGGGATGAGGAGGAGCGGGTCTATTAAAGGAGCCTTTGGATTTTTTCGTTATTCTCATCAAAATAGTGTCTTGGTATTTACGAGATACTGGATACTGGTCCTAGAGAATTCATTGCCCATTTCTCTTCTAGGTAGTCTAATGGGGAGACCGGGGCTAGTTGGTCCGCGGGGCAAGTTGGTCCGCGGGGCAAGTTGGTCGAAGGCCAATTACTCTGAACTAAGAAAAGCTCTGTAGACTTTCAGCTTTGTGTCAAGCCGTATTCCTCTTCGATTCCAAACACTTTCACCTAGTCGGCCAGATGATGCACTAGCTTGCAGTTATATTTGCAATCCTGGCATTGACTTCATTATCAACTCTTGAAGGTCCCCGCCCATCGCGGCTTGAAGAAATAGATGGGCTGCATGATGCTTCCATGCAGAGCTGAAACCGACCCGCACACGAGTAGGTCTACTGGTAAACCGCTTAGAGGATCTAAGCCTGCCCAGGCAAAGCAGTGCGAGTCGGACTGTCCATGCTTATAAACCCTATTGGTTTCATTGGGCGGCAGGGCTTGAGATGTCATTTTATCTCGATGTCGGGTAGAAGTCCCCCAAAATTGGAAGCAACGTCTCCAGAATGACCTTTACATTTTTGCCGGGACGTTGAACCTCAAATCAAACAAAACACGATCTTGACAAAGTGCTTCCAAGGTAGGTGAACTTGTCTACCACTTGCAATCTTTGACCTTTTCACTGTAATGGTGGGCTCCTTATAAGGTTTGCCAAGTTCTGGTTAATAAACCACCTCGGATATTTTAATGCTGATTGTGAATTCATAACTGTCAGATACGCCATCTATACTTTTTTGCATCTTCTCTTCTGCTGGAGCACCCTTTGACATGTCGTCAGCAAAGGGGAACTCGTCTTCTGGATCACTTGCAACCTTCTTAGGTTGATAAAGCTTCCCATCAAACCATACCAAACAGGTATACCATTGTCACCATCCCGGAAAGCATTTGTGAGCATGACAGCGAACATTATGCTGAGCAGCTTGACTCCATTGTCACAGGGAATGGATCAGAAAACTCATCATCATTTTTATGCGGTGCCGTTTTACTATTTAACCCATATAGATATCTATAATTCGATTTATGGACATCCATAATTCAGATTGATTTATAGATACCCATAATTCGATTTATGGATATCTATAATTCTAATTATGGATATCCATTATTCAGCTGATCTATGGATATCCATAATTCTGAATTATGGATATCCATAATTCGACTGATTTATGGATATCCAGAATTTGAATTACAGATATCCATAAATCGAATAATGGATATCCACAATTCAATTTAATTGATGTCCATAATTCAGATCGATTTATAGATAGCCATAATTCGAATTATAATTAGAATTATAATTCGAATTATGGATATACAAATTAAATCGAATTATGGATATCCATCAATAATTATTGATATCCATAAATAATTATGGATATCCATAATTCGGATTGTGGTTATCCATAAATAATTATGGATATCTATTAATAGGGAATAAATAGGAAAAGGGCGTCCCATACGTTTTGGAAACCGTGCAAGCATGCCATCGCGAAACGGCCTCCAGTTGCTATACTGATCTTGGTCGGACAACCAAACTTCGCAATAATTTTCCAAAGACCCTCACGACCGACTTCGTCATATGATTTGGTGAGTTCAAGTAATGTCAGAGATATTACAAAATGTCCAAGTTTTTGCACGACGACGACGACGCAGATGACGCCAGTTCTATGACAATACCTCGTCGTTTTCTTCGAAAACAGCCGAGCTAAAAATGATTAATACAATTTTCGGACCAACTATTTCCGGTCTCATCTATGTCCAGAGCAGATGAAGCCCTCAAAGCCCTGGCAATATATAGGCCTATATATGGCTTTGCCTCCCAGTCAGCAATGAATGACGGGCCAACGGCGGGCCGAGCCGCCTCGGTAGCTCAGTCGGATGCGCGTTTGACTGGTGATCGGGAGGACGTAGGTTCGATACCTGCTGGGGTCAGCAACATTCTTTCGTGGAGATTGATCATGAAATCTTTTCTATGGTCATTCTCTCCCTTCCGCTGATTCAAGAAGGGCAGTTGTCAATTTCTGGCGAAAGAATGTGCACTGTACTGGATAACATGCTAACGTACAAGCCTGCCCAGGAAAAGTGTGGATAGGTCAACTGACCGGCTCATAAATGACATAAAACAGTGTTGACTGGGCCGTTAAACTCCAATAGGCTACAAACAAACAAACAAACGGTGGGCCGATAGCGATGCTACGTTGCAACGTTGTATCGCTGTCGGTCCGACGTTGGTCCGTTGTTGAGTGCTGAAGGGGCTGTTCCAGCTATGTTAAGTGAGAAGGGTGAGTGGGAGAGGGAGGCAGAGAGGTGGTGAGAGGGAGAAATACAGGGAGACAGGGGAGAGCGGGGGGAGATCGGGAGAGAAGGAGAGTGTGAGAGTTTTGTTTGTTTGATTTGAGGTTTAACGTCCCCGTCAACACTGTACAGGTCACTTTGGAAACGTTACTTCCAATTGTGTGGGACTTTTACCCGACATTGAGATGAAATGACATCTCAAGCCCTGCCGTCCAATGAAACCAATAGGGTTTATAAGCATGGACGGGCCGACTCGCGCCGCTTTGCCTGGGCAGGCTCAGATCCTCTAAGCGGTTTACCAGTACTCGTGTGCGGGTTAGTTTCAGCTCAGTGTGGATAGCCCCCGCCCATAGGGGCTTAAAGAAATAGATGGGCTGAAATAGATGGGCTGCATGATGCTTCCACGCGGAGCTGAAACCGACCCGCACACGAGTACTGGTAAACCCCTTAGACGCTCTAAGCCTGCCCAAGCAATGCGGTGCGAGTCGGCCCGTCCATGTTAATGAACCCTATTGGTTTCATTGGGCGGCAGAGTTTGAGATGTCATTTTTTCCCATTTCGGATAAAAGTCCCAAAAAATTGGAAGCAGCATCTCCAACGTGGATGGGGACGTTAAACTTCAAATCAAACAAACAAACAAAAGCTCTGCGTGGAAGCATCATGCAGCCCATCTATTTCTTCAAGCCCCGATGGGCGGGGCCGTGAGTGTGAGAGTAGGGGAAAGAGAGAGAGAGAGAGAGAGAGAGAGAGAGAGAGAGAGAGAGAGAGAGAGAGAGAGAGAGAGAGAGGGCTGACTGATACTTTGTACCCTAAGGCACACGGGGGCTATCTATCAATCTTCTCATACTGAGTCGGTCATATTTGGCCATTACCTCTGTCTAAAGAAAGAACTCCATGTTTTACCCTGAGTATTCAGCAATATAATATGACGTCATGATGACGTGTGATTTCTTTTCTACTCGCGCACAAATGTCAACAAAACTTATGGCGAAGTAAAAAAAAAAACATAAGCATTCATGACGACTGACACAGGCAAACACCATTTAATGAGTTGCAAGAGTCTTCAACAGGTGCTTTATGCTTCTGTTTCATCCTGAAGTCTCGAAATGATGTGTTTATCAAAGAAAACAGTAAACTGGGTCACTGACAATGTCGGTGCTGCTAAGGATTAGTGAAAACAGGTAAGATTTTCTTTATTTCAAGCTTCACCAAGCTTGGAAATTGCGATTTATTGCTCTAATTGGGCGCGAATCTATACCGCCGCCATGACACTTACGAAATTCTTAAAGTTACGACTGCCTACCCCCTATCGTAAAGTTACGAACAAACTTACGCAAAAACTTAAGAATTTGACGTTAGTGAAACGCAAATTTTGAGTTAAGAATTCTTAAGATCGAACTTAAGAAGATCTTAGAGTTACGAAGTTTAGTGAAACGGCCGCCTGTACAAAATCCAGGAAGCGTTATTGCACTGTCCCATCGTCGGAATTTGCATTGGCATTGGAATTGGCTTCGGCTTCCCTCATTTACGTTAAAAGTTTCTTTGAGGCTCATAATTTCCTAACAGTGTAATGGATATGGTTCATATTTGGTATAATCATGACAATTGATTTGGTATGATGATAGATATACCCCCAACCATGCCTATGACCTCAAGGTCAAGGTCACAGACTGAGAAATTTTATTTTTAAGTTTTTTGAGAAAAGGTTTTAAGAGCTCATATTTTTCGAAACCATGTGAAGGATTTGGTTCATATTTGGTATGATGATAGGTAAAGATCCAAAGGTTAATTCAGCAATATCCCCACCTATGCCTATGACCTCATGACAGCTATTGTTCTTTATAATCTATTATAACCTTTACCACTCTCTAGGCTAATTCAGCAGACGACCAATTGTTGATATTTTTCTTATTTTTCCCAGAAAACGGGATTTGACATCTCATGGGAATTGTCTCCATAGGAGACAATTTGCATGAGATGTCAAATTCTGTTTTCTGGGAAAAATTAGAAAAATATTTCAAAATGCTGTCTGCTGTGGAAAAATACCAAGCATGCAGAATGTTATCTAACACAATTTCAGTTTTGGAACAAAAGAAAAACGGTGTAATTACGAGGCTGTGGTGTGCTTCTGGACTGTCTTCCATCGAAATGATATTTAAGTCAGTATAAAAACTTTTTTTCATTTTCAAAAAAAAAAACAAAAAACAATAAAAACTTCTAGTGGAGGAGAAGTACCAGTAGATTACAGAAGCTAAATCAAGGTGTTTTTCTTGCATGACAAAAGTATCATGTAACAGGTAATTTTTACATGGTAGCAACTTAAACTTGCCTGAATTGTATTTCTAGAGGAATAAATGTGTGTGTGAATTCGGGTTTAACGTTGCTTTCAACAATTTTTCAGTCATATCACGACGGTGTCTGGTTGCGACAGGGAGCTCAATGCTCACTTTTATAGTGCGGCCTCACTGAAGTATCATGTCCCAGACACATTACATGATACCACACCCAGTCACATTATCCTGACACTGGGTCGACCAGTCCTAGCTCTACCCCGTAAATCTGAATGCCAAGCGAGGAGCAGCTAGTACCATTTTTAACGACTTTGGTATGTCGCGGCCCGGGATCGAACCCGTGACCTCCGTTCCCCGGAGCGGACACTCTACCATCTGAGCTATCGGGGCCGGTTCCTAGAGGAACAAATAAATAAAAATGCGTATAGATTTCCTTTGCTCGAATACATTATCAGCTGCTTTATTTAACAATACAAGAGTACACAAATGTTAAACAAGAGGGCCCTGAATCGCTCACCTGAGTATCAGTGTCTCTTTTGTTTGTTTGTTTGATTTGAGGTTTAATGTCCCCATCAACACTGTATTGGTCATTTTGGAGACGTTGCTTCCAATTTGGTGGGACTTTTACCCGACATTGAGAAGCAATGACATCTCAAGCCCTGTCGTCCAATGAAACCTATAGGGTTTATAAGCATGGAGGGTCGGACACGCACTGCTTTGCCTGAGCAGGCTTAGATCGTCAAAGCGGTTTACCAGTACTCGTGTGCGGTTGGTTTCAGCTCTGCATGGAAGCATCATGCAACCCATCTATTTCTTTAAGCCCCGATGGGCAGGGGTTGATCAGTGTCTCTAGTACATTCTTGGCCCAAGGGCTATAATTTGAACAAACTTTGTAGCGGTCCACTAGATGAAGTTCATGCCAAATTCAAAGACCTGGGCCTTCTGGTTTCAGAAAAGAAGATTTTTAAAGGTTTTTCCTATATAAGCCTATGTAAAACCAGCAGGCCTTGGTGCGGGGACTTTTTTGGCGCCAGGGCTATAATTTGAACAATCTCAGTAGAGGTCCACTAGATGAGGCTTCAGGCCAAATATCAAAGACCTGGGCCTTCTGGTTTCAGACAAGAAGATTTTTAAAGGTTTTTTCCTATATAAGCCTTTGTAAATCTAGTGGGTCCTGGCACGGGGACATTTTTGGCCCCAAGGCTATAATTTCAACAGTCTTGGTAGAGGTCCATTAGATGAAGCTTCATACCAAATATCAAAGACCTGGGCCTTCTGGTTTCAAACAAGAAGATTTTTTAAAGGTTTTCCCTATATAAGCCTATGTAAAACCAGTGGGCCCTGGCCTGGGGTCATTTTTTGGCGTCAGGGCTATAATTACAACAATCTCAGTAGAGGTCCACTAAATGAAGCTTCATGCCAAATATCAAAGACCTGGGCCTTCTGGTTTCAGACAATAAGATTTTTAAAGGTTTTTTCCTATATAAGCCTATGTAAAACTAGTGGGTCCCGGCGCAGAGATATTTTTGGCCCAAAGGCTATTATTTGAATAATCTTGGTAGAGGTCCATTTGATGAAGCTTCATACCAAATATCAAAGACCTGAGCCTTCTGGTTTCAGACAGAAGATGTTTAAAGGTTTTCTCTGTATACGCCTATGTGAAACCAGTGGGCCCGGGGCGCCGGGGCATTTTTAGCCCCAGGACTATATTTTGAACAATCTTGGTAGAGGTCCACTAGATGAAGCTTCATGGCAAATATCAAAGACCTGGGCCTTCTGGTTTCAGACAAGAAGATTTTTAAAGGTTTTCCTTATTTACGCCTCTGTGAAACTAGTGGGCCCCGGCGAGGGGGCATTTTTGGCCCCAGAACTATATTTTGAACAATCTTGGTAGAGGTCCACTTGATGAGCTTCATATCAAATATCAAAGACCTGGGCCTTCTGGTTTCAGACAAGAAGATTTTTTAAGGTTTTTCCCTATATAAGTCTATGTAAAACTGGTGGGCCCGAAGCGGGGGCATTTTTGGCCCCAGGGCTATAATTTGAACAATCTTGGTAGAGGTCCACTAGATGAAGCTTCATACCAAATATCAAAGACGTGGACCATGCGGTTTCAGAGAAGATAAAAAAATTTAAGTTTTCAGTAAAAAAAAATCTATTTTTAGCTCCTGTGACCTAGATGTGCAATGGACCAGAACCATTTGAACAACTTTGAAAGGGGACCACCGAAGGATCATTCCTGTTAAGTTTGGTCAAAATCCGGATGGTGGTTTAGGTGTAGATGTTGTTTGAAGAAATTGTTACGCACACACGGACGACGGACAAAAAGTGATCCCAAAAGCTCACCTCGAGCAGATAAAAAAAATATTTTCTGACATTTAACACCCAGTTTAACTCATTTTGTACTGGAAACCCCAAATGGGGTAATTGGAAAACAGTGCAGGCCCAGATCAGACGCCGTATCTGATCAGGGCCTACTCTGTTTGCAAATAGTGTTTTAGAGTTTTAAGGACCTGTTTAAATACTTTTCAAATACATATTGGGACATATTTTTGTTTATAAGTTTATATATACAGTCCAACCTGTATTAAGCAGGCACCTCTGGGATATTCAAAAAGTGCTTGCTTAAGGCAGGTGCTTGCTTAACACAGATGCATTTTAATGCATTTTCCGTTTTCGGGAACTGAATGCCTGCTTTCTTAAGACAGGATGCTTGCTTAATAGAGGTGGCCACTAAGACAGGTTTGACTGTATGTTTAAGGGTTCATGTACATTGTAGCATGAAGGTTGTTGGTGATTAAATGACTTAATAAAAGCTTCACTATTCCAGCTGCAAAAATACCATAATTACACTTAATATTGAGACATGTACCAGAGCAAACCGTGTAGACCTTGATCAGATTGATTCTGTTGGAACAGTGTGATCAAGGTTTACACTGTTTGCAGCACATTTAGAGCTGGAGGGCAAAGTCAGTTATGTGTAAAGCTAGGATCTAACTATTTTTGTACCAAATGGAATCTTCCTCCCTATATTTCAAAATTTAGAGGTGTCAGAATGCGTTTTTCTTCAAAATTTATTTGGAAAATGGCTGAACTTTTTGCAAACTGTGTAAGCCCTGATCAGACCCCACATTCTGTGACGTCTGATCTGGGCCTGCACTGTTTGCCAATTACCCGTTTTGGGGTTTCCGGTACAAAATGGGTTAATTGTACACTGCTGTATTTTGTTTGACCTTTAACATGCCAATCACAACAATTGTCAACTGCTTTGTCGTCTGCTGGTAACTTTAAAAAGTTATTTTTTCAAACAGTATAGACCCAGATCAGACTGCTCCTTTAGGAGCAGTCTGATCTGGGTCCACACTGTTTGCCTGTATACAAAAATATGTTTGAAAAGTTTAAAATAAGATTCAGCAGACAAAATAAACAGACGACATTTTCTGATGCAGTTTTTCGCGGCATTTTAAGGGTTAAGCGTCTAGACCAGTGTAGATATCTATGCAAACAGTGAAGATCCAGATTAGATGGCTCCTAATGAGCCGTCTCATCAGGAACTACACTGTTTGCCATACTTTAATGATTTTAACTTAATCCCCTATTTACAAAAATGGATGTGTCCACATTCAAATTTGGAAGAGCCGACTTCAGAAACTCAGGGGTGAAAGGGTGAAGTTCCCAAATATTTTGAGTAATTATGGTAATAATAAAACTAGCCATTTAAGTTCTATGATGCTTTCCATGTACTTATTTTGCAATTTTTAGCGTAAATACGTGTTTTTCTCAGATTGGTGTATTTATGTATTATTCATTTAATGATTAATTATGGTCATCAGACCTGTTACCGTATTTACTGTATGTATTTGGACACACAGGCCTTAGCAAAACGTGTAAATCCAGATGAGGTGCTGCAGAATGCAACATCTCATCAGGATTACAGTATTTGGCACTCATCCAGTTATTTTTAGACATAACATCAGGCAGTTTATTGTACATGATCAAATTATGGTAAGGAGCTGACCCAGCAGGCACACGTCGCTAGGGCAACGTCAAATCAACATCGGTGCAACATCATGATGTTGCACCGACGTAGATTAGACGTTGCATAAAGGTCATGACGTCGCACCGACATTGATGGGACGTCACAATTTCGTCATGTGCCTGCTGGGGAGATGTCCGAATATTTAGGGTAAATATGGTGGCTTGTGTTACTAGGCTTTTTTCAGGCCTCTTAACTGTTGAACTGCTGATCACAACATTTGCAGATGTCATTTTTTAAGAGAAAATAAGTTTTGTCATTACATGTGAATTGTCAGCTGGGCAGACAATAGGCCTACTCCTGAAAATGCAAAATGTGTAACCTTTATAAATTTGGCTTTCAGTCTGTAATCACTTAAAAGTATTTAACATGTTTAGAAAATCCTGAAAATTAGAATAAAATATCTACATGGGTATTGGAGATATGACGGTTTAAAGTTGGATATTTCCAAATAAGGTCATCTGAGAGAAAAATGTTAGTATTTTCATAAACAACAATAAAATTATAAATGTAACAGCATCATTGTACATGTAAATTATCAAGGTGTATTATCAAGGTACTTGTCTACAAAATGTCAACACATTTAGGTTAGAAATATGAATGTTATGCAATTTTAATTCAGGGATCCCATTAGGATCAGGTATGATAAAATTGCTCATTTGAACCTGCCTAGGTACAAACTATCCATTTGTTATATATTCAATATATATTTTGAGTGGCTCAAAATTTGTAAAGATATCAACTTCAAATTTTCAGTATTTAATTTTATAGAGGTCACAAAATGTATGGAATTTCAGAGGAATAGGTGAACAAGTTCTCAAGTTGGCATTTTCTGGATAAGCCCTATTCACATGAAATGTCATACCTTATTTACTAAAAAATAATTTAGAAATTTTAAAGAAAACAAAATTGTCATTTACATGTGAATCATCTGCTGAGGCAGACAATTCACTTGAAATGCCAAGCCATATTTTATCTAAAATATAATTAAGACATAACTTCATATTACATGTGGTTAAATATTCCATGTTCTTAAATATTCTTGAAGGGACATAAAACCCAACAAAAAAAAGAACCGGTCAAACTTTAATGTCGGGACCATGAAAATGTGTTCGAGACGGGTAGTTAGAATCAGAATTGTAACTGGTGACACATCAAATAGCATTCATTCACCAGGACCTGAGGGCCTCTGCCCACCAGGGCTAGGAGACATAGATTGGGCTGCATGGTGCTTCCACGCAGAGCTGAAACGGATGGCACATGAGTGCTGATAAACGGCTTAGAAGCTCTAAGCCTGCCCAGGCACGGACCGTCCATGCATATAAACTCTGTCGGTTTAATTTGGCTGCAGGGCTTGGGATGTCATTTGCAGGATTTCAGGAGTTGAGAGCTTGATTTTTTTTCTTGATTTCAGGCTTTTAGATTTTGATTTTTCCTCCTAAACATGTATTCTGTTTTAAAGCTGCTAAATCAGGCCTTTCAGGCATGGAAAAGCTTGATCAGCATAAGGCCTGTTTAAATTATCCTTCGCACCTTCAGCAGATGAAATGCAGAATCTGGGAGGGCATTCCAATCTCTAATGGTCTGAGGGAAGAAGGATCCCTTGTAAATATCAGTTTTTGCAGTGGGGGTAGTTTGAGCCACTGAGGGTTCATCTTAGCTCCAGGCCAGGAGGCATAATAGGGATGACTTAAGGATATTTTGTTTTATGGGGTGGTTGGGTAAGGGTATAAGAATCTTATATGGGTGTAAGGGATGGATGGAAAAATCTGTCCCGAGGGTCACTGTCCGGGATCACTCGGCTTGCCGAGTGATGCCGGACAGTGATCCTGAGGGAGGGATTTTTCCAACACCCTCCCCCCCACCCCTCACACCCATATAGGATTCTTTTTCTTGCATACCTTCCATTTCTTAGCAAGGATTTTTAACGCTGCAGACACATTACCTCAGCCGTGTTCAGTACATCCCTGTCCATCAGGGCTTGAAGAAATAGATTGGGCTGCATGATGCTTCCACGCAGAGCTGAAACCAACCAGACATGAGTACTGGTAAACCACTTAGAGGATCTAAGCCTGCCCAGGCAAAGCGGTGCGAGTCCGGCTGTTCTTGCATATAAACCATGTTGGCTTCATTGGGCGGCAGGGCTATGGATGTCATTTCGTCTCAATGTCGGTAAAAACCCCACAAAATTGGAAGCAACGTCTCCAAAATGACCTAAATTGTGTTAACGGGGATGTTAAACCTCAAATCAATCAATCAATCAATGTCATGTTCAGCAGAATAAGGGTTAAATTGCAAGTGGGTGCTTTTTCTTTTCAAAGGGTAATAACTGTAACAAAAGGAGATATTATTACATCTTAAAACTCTTTATTTCTTTTTATCCCCCGACCGAATAGGTTCGGGCCTCGGGGGATATAGCAATCAGCCTGGCGTCCGTCTGTCCGTCCGTCCGTCTGTAGATGCAACCTTGTGATAGCCATAACTCCTATACCCTTTGAGATTCATTGATGGTTCTTGGCACAATTGTTCACAAGGCTGAGACGTGTGTCATGCGCAAGAACCAGAACTCTGGATGCCATACTTTTTGAGCTATCTTCCCTTTTTATAAAATAGAATGACTGCTTTGTGATGGCCATAACTCCAATACCCTTAGAGAAATATTGATGGTACCTGGCACAGTGGTTCACAAGGCTGAGACGGTGTGTCACGCACAAGAACCACAACTCTGGTTGCCATGGTTTTTTAGTTATCTCCCCTTCGAATAAAATAGAGTGACAGCCTTGTGATGGCCATAACTCCAATACCCTTTAAGATATATTGATTATACCTTTCACAGTTGTTCACAAGGCCAAGACGGTGTGTCATGCACAAGAACCACAACCCTGGGTGCCATGGTTTTTGAGTTATCTCCCCTTCCAATAGAATCACTACCTTGTGATGGCCAGATCTCCAATACTCTTTGAGATATATTGATGGTACTTGGTACAGTTGTACATGAGGTTAAACAGGTGTGTCACGTGCAAGAACCACTACTCTGGATGCCCTGGTTTTTTAATTATCTCCCCTGACAATATAACCTTGTGATGGCCATAACTCCAATACCCTTTGAGATATATTGAGGGTACTTGGCACAACTGTATACAAGGTTGAGACGGCACTTCATGCCTAAGAATCCCAACTCTGGGTGCTATGGTATTTGAGTTATCTCCCCTTCCAATATAACAGTATGACCACCTTGCAATCACCATACCTCCGATACCCTTTGAGACATATTGGTGGTACATGATGCAGATGTACATGAGGTTAAGCAGGTGTGTCGTGCTAAAGAATTACAACTCTGGGTGCTCTGGTTTTTTAGTTATCTCCCCTGACAATATAACCTTGTGATGGCCATAACTCCAACACCCTTTGAGATATATTGAAGGAACTTGGCACAATTGTATACAAGGTACAGAAGGGGTGTCATGTGCAAGAACCACAACTGTTGGTGCTGTGGTATTTGAGTTATCTACCCTTCCAATATAACAGTATGACCAGCTTGTGATCACCATGTCTCCAATACCCTTTGAGACATATTAATGGTACTTCGTACATGAGCTTAAGCAGGCATGTCGTGCGCAAGAACCACAATTCTGAGTGCTCTTGTTTTTTAGTTTTCTCCCCTGACAGTATAATCTTGTGATGGCCATAACTGCAATACTTTTGTGATATATTGCTGGTTTAATTCTGGTGCACTATCTATTAGTGAACAATCTTCTGAAGGCCATATTGGCTTTTGGTCGGGGGATTCGCCATCTCTTCCGATGGCTATTTTTAAGACTTTAGAATTGTTAAAAATTAACATTGACATATAATTTGGCATCTACTCAATCTATTTTGGATAAATTTCTAGCAAAAATCCATAGCCCACATTAGGATCAATGATAATGGATGCTTCTTGGAAACACTTCCCAAAAAAATCCTGATTTTTGGTTACACAAAACATTCTGTATTACCCCAACACTGATGAATAACTAACAATTGCACCGCAGCAATGCTTGGCCTATTTTACAAGGAAGGCACTATTCTGAACGTATGTTCTTGCAAACCGGATAAGGAAACCCATAGTTTTAGGCTGGGATAGAAATTCTTTTCTTATCCTGGTGTTCTTACTCAGGGACAGGGTGAAAACCTAATATTCTCACGTGTTTGATATGCTCTGGTTGAATAAGACCTCATATGCACCGTCGTTAAGGTTGTCGTCACAGCAGGTTAAGTGACGTCACTCGACATCAAACTTTTGTGATCACAATATGGCGGATGACGGCAACTGAACTGACTGATTATTAAAAATCCAGAACTGAAAAGTATGCAAGAAAAGAATCTTACATGATGTGACGGGTGGATAGAAAGTCTGTCCCTCAGGATCACAGTCTGGTATCACTGGGCAAGTCTCATGATGCTGGACTTTGACCCTCAGAACGGATTTTCCTATCAACCCCTCACACCCATGTTAGATTCTTATTATTCTGGGATCAGATGACCCCTGTCATTTTGATCCCCGTCACAAGAAAACCTGTCTTTGGGCTTTGCAGTCAGGTAAAATACAAAGGGGCCTGTTAAATAAACGCTCTGCATGCTGGGTATTTTTTTTTACAAAGGGGCCTGTTTAATAAACGCTCTGCATGCTGGGTATTTTTTTTTTTTTTCGCAGCAGACAACATTTTGAAATATTATTCTAATTTTCACAGAAAACAGGATTTGACATCTCATTCAAATTGTCTCATTTGGAGACAATTTGCGTGAGATGTCAAGTCCTGTTTTCCTTGGAAAAATAATAAAAATATCAACAATTTGACGTCTGCTGAATTAGCCTAGAGAGTGGTAAAGGTTAAATATAGAAACCAGTCCAGTTGTTCAAAGCTAAAATTGACATTAGTTAATGTATTGTTAAAACTTTGATTATTTAATATGGCAAATATGCTAATGGTTTGCTGAAAAAATGTGCGTAGCTTTTGCAAATGCAAAATCTACTCACATTTTTTCAGAAAAAAAAAAAAACAGATTTAGATATTGTACTTTTGCTAGAACAGTTGACATTTTGATCACTTATGATCTCATTACGCTAACAATGCTTTGAACAACTGGGCCCTGGTGTTTCATACTGTCTATGCATTCCTGATTTGATCTACTTTACAACTCCAAACTGTGATTTATTGCCGTAAAAATCCTAAAATTTCGGACACCTTGAGGACTTGCTGTAATTCTCCTAACATGTTAACAAAGTTGTTTCAAGATCCAGTAAGGAGTCCAAAAAGGGCAGACGGAATGGCAAACATTGTAGACACTGATCAGACTGCTCCTTCGGAAGCTGTCCCAATACTTAGGATCATTACGGCGGAATTTACGGTATTACCCAGCAAATCACACACTGGAGCTGTCAGATCTAATTTGTATCTAACACACTAAAATCAACAATAATTTTGTTTCCTTCAAATTCTCCCAACCTTTGCCCAGTATTAGAAGAAATCCAGCCAACATTGTTGACTATATGGAGGTCCGCCGTTCATAGTGTATCCATATGTTTGTCGACTACGGTCAACCTTATTGAAAGTTAACATTGAATTGTTGACTATATCGCACAAACATGCAGTAAAACCTGTCTTAGTGGCCACCTCTATTAAGCAAGCAACCTGTCTTAAGCAAGCAGGCATTCAGTTCCCAAATAAGGAAAATGCATTAAAATTAACCTGTGTTCATGCAAGCACCTGTCTAAAGCAAGCACTTTTTGAATATCCCAAAGGTGCTTGCTTAATCCAGGTTGGACTGTATGAGTAGTTGGAGCTGATCTATTTCTTAAATAAACTGTATCTATTTCTTAAATAAACTGTGAACTTTCAGATTTTATTTTCTGTTTTGCAGGATTACAGCCAGCCAGGATATTAAAGAGATGGGTTTGAGGTGAACGAGCAAAAATCTATTCTTTATCCCTTGTCCTGCTGAACAACTTAATTTGGACACACCATTTCTGTCTATCAACTAATCAAATTACTTTGCATTATATTTTCATTCAAAATTGCATGACAGATAGTGTTGAGCCTTTTCATATCTGATCTGGATCTACACAGTTTGCAAAAGTAGGAATTATTGTGATGTTAACGCTTAAGTGCTGAGAAAAACTGCATCTGATAATGTCGTCTGTTTATGTTGTCTTTTGGTAAATTTTTTAAAAATATTTTTGCATACAGGCAAACAGTGTGGACCCAGATCAGACTGCTCCTCCAGGAGCAGTCTGATCTGGGTCCACACTGTTTGCAACATTGACTTTTAAAGTAACCGGCAGACGGCAAAGCAGACTGCAATTGTCTTGATTGGCATTTTATGGGTTAATAGTAGCTCACCCAGTTTCAAGAAGGGATTTAACGCTCTGCATGCTGGGTATTTTTTTCACAGCTGACGAAATTTTGAAATATTTTTCTAATTTTCCTAGAAAACAGGATTTGACATCTCATGCAAATTGTCTCCTATGGAGACAATTTGCATGAGATGTCAAGTCCTGTTTTCTGGGAAAAATAAGAAAAATATCAACATTTTGTCGTCTGCTGAATTAGCCTAGAGAGTGGTAAAGGTTAAATACCAGGAAGGCAAGTTTTTAAGAGTGATTTCTCTTTGAAAAGGGGGTTGTATCTGTTCACCTTAAAACATCTTGTGTCCCAAGAGAACCAGCTACTTGTACAAGAGATGCAGAATTTTCATCATCATCATCATTAATCCTTGACCTGCTGAATATTTAAATATACCACACCCACCACTGATTATCAACCAATCAGATTTCTTGATGCAAATCATTGCAACAAATTCATAAACTGAATGACAAAGAATGAATGATTTTGTTTCTAAGGTAAACGGGCACCAAGAGCACATAGGGGCTAACAATCCTTGACCTGCTAAATATACCACACCACCACTGATTATCCACCAATCAGATTTCTTGATGCAAATCATTGCAACAAATTCATAAACTAATTGCCAAACAATGAAGATCCTGATCAGATGGCTTCTTCAGAAGCCATCTGATCTGGATCTACATTGTTTGAAACATAAGACATATCCGGGCTCAGCAGGACAAGAGTTAATTATTTAAGGATGCATCATCATCATTTAATTATGAAATATTTAAAAATTAAGGCAGCTCATGGACAATTTTGCAGAGTTATGAATTAGACCACAATCTCATTTTAAGGGGAATGGGAACACCTTCAGGGGAGGCAACTCTTGCAAAAAGATTTTTGTCTCCCATGTCAATAGGGGTCAACTCTTAAAGAAAAGAATTTGCTCCTGAGGAGCAAATTCTTTCCTTTAAGAGTTGACCCCTTTTTTCCCAGGACAGAGCTTATAGGAAAGCGAACAGGAAGTCCCGAACGTTGTCTACCTTTGAAAAATGGTGTAAAAATCTGCCAGGTATTCCCATTCCATCTTAACATGGTTCATTATGACATGATTTTGGATATAACAGTTGGAAGATGGATCCTAAAAGAGAATAAATTATATCTATAGAAAGGTCATTTTTGGATGTTAAGCTCACCTGAGCACAACATGTTCAAGGTGAGCTATTGTGATTGCCCTTTTTCTGCCATGCCTCTTCTAAATCTCCTCCTAAACCAGTGAACGGATTTTGAAATAATTTCATAGGAATGTTCCTTGGGTGACCCTCTACCAAAATTTATAAAATGATTCCATTCCACTCAACAAAATGGCCACCAGTGTCAAAAAATAGAAAACCTTTAAATGACATCTCATAGGAGAATGGCCCAATTTAAAAATGATTTCACAGAAACGTTTCTTGGGTGACCCTCTAACAAAATTGCTAATATTGTTCCGCTCCGCTGAACTAAATGGCTGCCAGAGCTAAAATAGATAAACATTTAAATGATATCTCCTAGGCCAATGGCCTAATTTCAAAATAATTTGACCGAAATGGTCCGAGGAGACCCTCTACCGAAATGGCTTAAATTGTTCTGCCTGCTGAACAAAATGGCCACCAGAGCTAAAAATAGGAAAACCATCAATCAACATCTTGTAGGCCAATGAATGGCCCAATTTCAAAATAAATTTCACAGAAATGGTCTTTGGGTAACCCTCTACTAAAATTGCTAAAATTGTTCCACTCTGGTCATTTTTCTATATAATCTGTACATCTTGAAACCGTGTTATACCCAATACCATGGTATAAAGAACTGTGTTATAGCAAGGTTATGGTGTATTATCTTGATTCATACGATTTTTTTTCTGTTTTTTTTTTTTTTTTTATTATTATTATTGTTGTTTAAACCTATTTTTTCTCATTTTTGACATGAAAAATCAATTTATACAGTAGCCTAAAATGGAACTGGAATGAAAGCAACTTGCTTACCGGTATGTATTTTTTTTTTCCTTCCAAAATAGTAAAATGGTGTAGTAATTGCTTAGAATGCTTGTTGTGACCAGCAAATAGATATAAATGGCTTGCATTACGATAACACTACATGCGAATTGGTGCATTTTTACACATCTCCAAAATGACAATTTTTCTAATGAAAATTTGTGATATTTTTCTTATTAATACTGCAAACATAGGTTGTGGGTGCTCGTTGGAGCAAGATTAAGAAAAATAATGTATACCCCTATAAACCCCAGTTTTCTCTATATAAAGTGGGGTATATGGGGGTCTTCATTTCACGGACTTGTTCATGTGATGTTAGTTTGTCAGTTGACCCAAAGTTACTAAGCACTGCAGCTTCACGATGTTGATGTCCACTTGACTATCACTGATTTGTATGAAATGCAGATAATGGTTATTTACAGAAAATAGCCACACAAGTTTTATCATTGTGAGCCCTGTGTAAAGAGAGCTGTAGATCTGAAAAATATTGACTGGCTCATGTGCTCGGATATTATTCAATAGTGTAGACTCAGATCAAATGCTGTTTACAGTAGCATCTGATCAGGGTCAGCACTGTTCACTGAAAGTACATGTACAGGGGACAGTTGTTCAAAATTTTCAATGTGGTTAGTTAACATATCGTTAAAACTTTGATCATTAAATATGGCAAATATAGTAATATTTTTGCTGAAAAAATGTGAGTAGCTTTTGCAGATGCAAAAGCTACTCACATTTTTTTCAGCAAAAATACCAAAGTATTAGATATTGTACTTACTATAACAGTTAACAGTTTGACTAAAAACAAGTTCTTTCTACCGTCATTCTCTCTCGTTGATCAAGAACGGCAGTTGTTAGTTTCTGGCCAAAGAATGTGCACTGTACTGGTATAAGCCTGCCCAGGAAAAGTGTGGATAGGTAAAATGACTGCTCAAAAATGGCCTAAATAGTGTTAAACTCCAATACAAACAAACAAACAAAAAATAATTGCTGGTTATGCTAACAATGCTCCAGGGTGTCAAGGGTTAAATGAAACGGTCTAAGTCCACATTCATCACCAGTTTCCCAGACTCCATTCGAAGACAATCACCCCAACAGTGCTATCGGTGCTTTTATTATTGTATGGCCAGTGTTGTTAACAAAATCCATTTTTCTTGTGTCCAGGATAAAAAATGACATGCAGTTGTTGAATCGTTAGGTTAAAATACCATGTTACATGTTTAAAGTTGAAAGGTAGGCATGGGTTTCGCTCAAACTGTTCAAACTCTGAAGAAGTACCTTACAATGAATGTTAGTTTGACAACCAGATGTCATTCATCAAAGAATTCCAAAAGTGGATCAAGCAATTGATCGCAGTCATTTTAACAAGCACTTATTCCATTTTCAGGTCTGATGTACATTCTTGACATTTAGATATGTTTTGATTGGCTGATGCATGGGTCTGAAGTGAAATGTACAACACCTTATGTTTTGCATTTTTTTACCTGGCTATCAGTTGACTGACAGGACGTTAGGATATATTAGAAAATATGTTATATCAAAATGAAATGAAGCCCATCAATGTTTGTATGGTTTTATGTCCACAGGTATAGCTCGTATGATAACCTGCTTTGATTTTTGTGAATTTTTGCTTGCCCGAAAAAGGATCGATGTTTAAAGGAAAGAGGAGCAAATTCTTTCCTTTAGACTTGTATTAAATGAGTAAAGTTTTGAATACTACCCTAGCTATTGAATACTACCTTAGCTGATGTTCATTTTGAACAACTGGCCCCTGCCGGCCTCAGTGGCTCAGTCGGATGCGCGTCTGACTGGTGATCAGGAGGACGCGGGTTCGACTCCCGCCGGGGTCGGCAACATTCTTTCGTGGATATTGATCATGAAATCTTTTCTACGGTCATTCTCTCCCTTCCGCTGATTCAAGAAGGGCAGTTGTCAGTTTCTGGCGAAAGAATGTGCACTGTACTTGTTAACCGCTTACGTATAAGCCTGCCCAGGAAAGTGTTGATAGGTAAACTGACCGGCTCAAAAATGACCTAAATAGTGTTGACTGGGCCGTTAAACTCCAATACAAAAACAAACAACTGGCCCCTTGTCTCCAGTCTGAGACTCTTTAGCAAAATAGTGAAAGGGGATGGAACACCTTATGGGGAAAGCAACAGTTACTGTTTTACAATTTGATTTCCTGACTGCGCTAAAGGAGCAAATCTTTCTCTTTTTGCATTTGGACCTTTTTCCAATACATGTAGTTTCAGATGGGATTTTGTACACAGACATGAGACATGAAAAAAAAAAAAAAGAAAAATGGTTGAAAAAAAACTGAAACCTGGGTAAACAATCTGTAATACCCCTATCAGAAATTCCAAAATTCATGAACTTTATGAAACAAATTTTGAGACAAAAAAAATTTGAAAAGTCATGCCTGTGTTCAGAAACCAAGGAAACATCTACCGTGTATGAAATATATATAGTGTTGGTCCGATCACAAAATCTTGTAACTTCATTTCACAAAATTTTACAGAATTGGCAAAAAAAAAATAGTTATGTGAATAATAGAAACGCCATTCTTTCCTGGAGCTTTTCTACAGTGATTCTTTCCCAGGTAAAGTGTGGTTACTGTTAGGTAAACTAACCAGCTCGATATCACCTAGTGTTGACTGGGCAGTTGAAGCAAAAATTCAAGTAGAAATATGTCTACTTCATTAAAATAGAAGCCTCCATGGTGCAGTGGTAATGCTACATGCATTATAAACCAGGGGTTGTGGGTTCAATTCCGGGCTTCTCCAGACTTTCGGATGAGTCCCATCTCAGCATGACCTTAGCTGTTGGTGAGATGTAAAACTCTAAACACATTCACACACTTCATCAATGAAGTAGACATACAATGAAGTAGACATATTTCTGCTTGTATTATTTATCTTAGATAAATAATACAAGTAGAAATATGTCTACTTCATTAATATATTAGACCCATTTATAAAGGTGTTCTTTTTAACTGAAAAAATAAACGACAAAAAACACAGTAAAATAAGAATACTTACAACCTTTTATCACAAGAAAATGGCTGAAGCTGTGCCAAATTGTCATATAAGAAACAAGAGGACCATGATGGTCCTAAATTGCTCATCTAAGATACCAGACAGTTGCACACTACCTCCACTACAGGTCACCTCCAATAATCTGCCATACCAAGTTTGACCTTTCATTGATTTGATCATGAGATCAGGTGCAGACAAGCCAAACTTACAGACTTATTTTTTTTTTGGAGGGGGGGGGGGGGGGGGGGGGGGGGGGGGGGCTGTGCCCTTGGAAACAATGTCAAAGTCACCAAAATATAATCAAATCTTTGGTTGGTTGCAATGATATATTTTGCCAAGTTTGACCAAAATTAATCAATTTGTTTGGGAGATAAAGTGCAGACAAGCCATTTTGGGCCCAAAATTGAAGATCCAATCGAAACTGAAGGAGCTACAGTGATGAGAAGGTAAAAAATAGGCATTTTCAACAATCAAGGGGACGTAAATCTATGATAAATTCCAACTTTGCCAGTTTTCGAACTCATCTGTGTTTTAACCCTCAGTCACTTCAGATCGATCCCGGGCTTCTCCAGACTTTCGGATGAGTCTTTAAACCGAGGTCCCGTCTCCGTATGACCTTAACTGTTGGTGGGACGTTAAACTAAAGCTCACTCACTCACTCAGTCACTTCAAGTATAATCAGACTTTCGGATGAGTCTTTAAACCGAGGTCCCGTCTCCGTATGACCTTAGCTGTTGGTGGGACGTAAAACTGAAACACTCACTCACTCACTTCAAGTATAAGTTTCAGAAAGATCCGATCAAAACTGAAGACACTACAAGGTCAAAAGTAAGGATTTTCAGCAATGTAGGTTGACATGACTCCATCAGTAATTGACCGAAATCGTCAGTTTTCAAACTCATCCGAGCTTTTAACCCAGACTTACTTACATGTAAGTTTCAGGAAGATCTGATCAAAACTGAAGGGGCTACAGTGATGACAAGGTCAAAAATCAACACTCAAGGGGACGTAACTATGATCAATGGGCAAACTTAGCCGGTTTTGGAACTTATCTGAATTTTAATCCCCAGCCACCATACATATATAGTTTCAGAAAGATCCAATCAAAACTGAAGGTGCTGCGGTGATGACAAGCATTTTCCCATTGTAAGTCTGGTGAACCTTGTGGTTGCCATAGCAAACCTCGATAACTAGGTTATACATGTATCATCAATGTCCCACCAGAGGCATGCTACAGAGATCAACCTGCAGGTTTCAGAGATATAACTGCTCAAAGTCTGATGGACGGATGATGGACAACCCACTATACTATAAGCTCCCCCAGGTGAGCTAAAAACGGAGCAATCTGGTTGGCTGCACCAAACAAGATTTTGTAAATCATAAGTGGTCTAAAACCTATCTCTACAAACCTCGTATCTTCATACTTTGTGGGCCCAAAACTAACCTTTCTGATTGAGTGAGTGTTTGAGTTTTACGTCCCACCAACAGCTAAGGTCATATGGAGATGGGACCTTGGTTTAAAGCCTCATCCGAAAGTCTGGAGAAGCCTGGGATTGATCCTGCGATCCCTGGTTTACAAGGCGAGTAGCGTAACCACTATGCCACTGATTGGTTGTGAGGTACAACCTTTTGTCACAAGGTGTATTTTGATGAGCATACTGGTAATAATTATTAAATTGAATTGGAAAGCTGTTGTTGTAAAAAGTGTATTTACAAGATTTTGTAACTGGACCAATGATAGGAGTATCCATTCACCTGTAAATGACATTAACTATCAATTAACCCTTAAGATGCCGATGATGATGATGATGATTTCGTGTTTAACGACGCGTCAACCCTCTTGGTGGGTCATAAGCCTTAAGATGCCGAGAAAAACTACATTTGAAAATGTTGTCTGCTTATGTCGTCTGCTGAATCTTCTTGCAAACTTTTTAGACAGGCAAACAGTGTGGACCCAGATCAGACTGCTCCTACAGGAGCAGACTGCTCCTACAGGAGCAGTCTGATCTGAGCCCACACTGTTTGCAAAAATGACTTTAAAGTAACCGGCAGATGATAATTGTCGTGATTCGCATATTATCAATTAATGTAAATTATGGTGCAGATCTAGTCGTTATTTCTGTTGTATTTCAGTGTTGTGATTATTTCTTCATGTATTTATTGTGGAGTAATAAATAGAACTTTCATGTAGTGGTTTGTTTCATTATTTGTGTTGGGGATTTGCATTCCTGTCAACACTATTGAGGTCATTTTGGAGACATTTCTTCCAATTTTGTGGGACTTTACGCGATACTGAGATGAAACAAGATGGCCCTGAATTGCTCACCTGATTTCAAATTGTCACAATCATAGCTACTAAATGTCATGTGGGTAAGTGACAGCTATTCCATAAAGCGTATCTGTAGCACTTTGATAGATGGTCACCTGGGCAATATTCTTGGATTTTTTTTAATAAAACAGGCACACGAATTCCCCTTTTTTTTTTTTTTTTTTTGTTTAAAGCTCTGTCAGCCATTTTGTTCATTGAAACAAACATTTCAGCTATTTTTGTAGAGGATCACCTAAGCAACATTCCTATCAAGTTTGAATGAAATTGGCCAATGGGCATAGGAGCAGCAGCTGCTTGAAGGTTTGTCTATCTTTAGATCTGGTGGCCATTTTGATTATCAGAGCCACACAGATTAAGCTATTTTGGTAAAGGGTAAACAGCAACATTCCAATGAAAATTGATTGAAATGGACCAGGGGGTATAGGAGAATTTTTTGGTTAAAGATTTTTCTATATTACCTCTGACAGCCATTTTAATCATCGCAGCAGAACCGACTTAGGTATTTTAGTTGGGAGCAGACCTTGACATTTTTCTATTTTAGCTCTGGTGGCCATTTTGTTTACCTGAGCAATACCGATTAGCTATTTTGGTAGAGGGTCACCTAAGCAACATTCCTGTGAAGTTTGAATGAAATTGGCCCAAGGGAATAGGAGGATTGTCTTTTTTTTAAAGATTTTTCGATTTTTAGCTCTGGCAGCCATCATATTCATTGGAGCAGAACAATTTTAACTATTTTGGTAGGCAGCCACCTAGGCAACATCCATGTGAAGTTTGAATTAAACTGGGCCCTGATATTTTTATGCCATGAAGTGTCAATACCCGACACTGAGATGAAATGACGCCCTGATGCCCAATGAAACCAGAGCAATAAGCAAGGACCGTCCGACTTGCACTACTTTGCCTGGGCAGGCGTTTGTTTGTTTTATTTGAGATTTAAAGTCCCTGTCAACACTGTATAGGTCATTTTGGAGATGTTGCTTCCAATTTTTCCAATTTTGTGGGACTTTTAAGCCCCATCTCAAGCCCTGTCGCCCAATGAAACCAATAGGGTTTATAAGCATGGACGGGCCGACTTGCAGCGCTTTGCCTAGGCAGGCTTAGATCCTCTGAGCGGTTTACCAGTACTCGTGTACTGTCGGTTTCAGCTCTGTGGGGAAGCATCATGCAGCCCATTTATTTCTTCAAGCCCCAGAGGGCGGGGGCCGTGTTGGCAGGCATAGATCCTCCAAGCAGTTTACCAGTACTCATGTGCGGTCGGTTTCAGCTTTGTGGAAGCATCATGTACTCCATCTATTTCTTCAAGCCCCGATGGACGGTGGCGAACTTGCAGATTAAGTTCGCTTACACTCCATGGCATAAAAATATCAGGTTTCATTTCTCTGAAGGGCATTCCTTATAACTTTTACCACTCTCTAGGCAAATTCAGCAGACAACACAATATTTTTCTTATTTTTCCCAGACAAGAATTCTGCCGAAGGCTATGTTGCGCCTGTGGGGGCACAAAGTCACCAAACTATGACATCTAGATCAAGGTCAAACATAGATGCTTGCATAAAAGTTACCATTCTTAAATGCATGCTTGTACTAAATATCATTAACTAGAGCTGTCAGAGGATCTGACTATAGCCCCGCTATAGCGCTATCAGAGGAGTAAGACACATTGACTCTAAAAGCTTTTAACCTATCAGGGGAGCTTTCTTAGTTCCAGAGAAAACTTTAATATTTTTTTTTTTCTTTGCTGGGGAGATAACCCCAAGAGTAATGTTGTTGGCCATTATTTACTTACATCCACCTAATGTTCATGTTTATACAAAGTTTCAGCTTTCTAGCTTTCTTAGTACCTGAGAAAACTGTATCGAAAATATTTTTCATGGTTTGATGGTTAGAAAAGTGAAATGATTTTTTTACTTGCAGAAAATATCCTATCAGGGGAGATAACTCCAAGAGTTATGGGCCTTTGGCCATTATTTTGGTAAGGGCCATACATCCACCCACTTTTCATGTTCATACAAAGTTTCAGTATTCTAGCTTTCTTAGTTCCTGAGAAAACTGTCACCAAACCTTTTCATTTATTAAAAAAAACTATACTATCAGGGGAGATAACTCCAAAAGTAATGGGCCCTCGGCCATTATTTTGGTTAGCTCCCTATATCCACCCATTGTCCACATTTATGCAAAGTTTGAGGTTTCTAGCTTCTTTAGTTCCTGAGAAAACTGTGACCAAACATTTTCATTTAAAAAAAACCTATATTTTCATTTATTTAAAAAACCTATCAGGAGAGATAACTCCAACAGTTATGGGCCCTTGGCCATTATTTTGGTAAGCTCCCTATATCCACCCATTGTCCACATTTATGCAAAGTTTGAGCTTTCTAGCTTCTTTCGTTCCTGAGAAAACTGTGACCAAACATTTTCATTTAAAAAAACCTATCAGGGGAGATAACTCCAAGAGTTATGGGCCCTTGGTCATAATTTCGGTAAGGTCCGTGGAGGCACCCATTGTCCACGTGTATACAAAGTTTTAGTTTTCTAGCTCTCTTAGTTTCGGGGAAAACTGTGACGAAAAAATAACGGAATAACGGAATTACGGAATTACAGAATTACAGAATTACGGAATTACAGAATTACGGAATGACAGGGCAAATCCAATATAGCCCCACTTTTCAAGCGGGGCTATAATGAAGCTCTAATAATTGTTGAGAAATGAACTTAACCATTTGGGTGAACACTAGGGTGGTTGCAAATTGCAATATTTTACAAAGTCAGTGAACCATAAAATATAGGCCAAGGTCAAATATGGATGCTTGCATTTAAGTCTCCATCTCCAGAACAAGTTTGTACCAAGTATCATTAATGAAGCTCTTAAAGTTCTTGAGAAATTAACTTGACCATTAGGGTGAATGCTAGGGTGGTCACAATATTTAACAAAGTTAGTGAACCATAAAATGCAGGTCCAGATCAAATATGTATGCTTCCATTTAAGTTGCCACCCCCAGATACCAGTTTGTACCAACTATTATTAATGAAGCTGTAATAGTTCTTGAGAAATTAACTTGACCATTCGGGTCAATGCTAGGGTGGTCGCAATATTTTACAAAGTCAGTGAACCATAAAATGTAGGTCAAGGTCAAATAAGGATGCTTGCATTTAAGTTGCCATCCCAAGATACAAGTTTGTACCAAGTATCATTAATGAAGCTTTTATAGATCTTGAAATTAACTTGACCATTAGGGTGAACGCTAGGGTGGTATCAAATGTTGACACCTTGACAGATGGAAAGCCGGACGCCTATATTGTGCCATTATAATAGCAGGCGCTACAGAAATGGGACTGGACATATGCAAATTGTCTCCATAGGATAAATCAGAAAAATATTTCAAAATGTCAGCTTCAAAATACCCAGCATGCAAAGCATTATAGTCTGATATATTGTTTGTATTGGAGTTAAATGGCCAAGTCAACACTATCTAGGTCATTTTTGAGCCAGTCAGTTTACCTATCCACACTTTTCCTCGGCAGGCTTATACGTAAGGGGTTAACCAGTACAGAGCACATTCTTTAGCCAGAAACTGACAACTGCCCTTCTTGAATCAGCAGAAGGGAGAGAATGACCATACGAGGACTGTTCGAATATGAATGCAAGTAGAACGTTTTCTCATGCACCAATGCGAAAATCACCTGGAAATAAGTATCACAGCATAGAAAAACATTTTACCTATACATTGATACCAAACCTGTTAAAATCTGTCCACTTTAGCCATGTATATCGTTCCATAAACACTGTCTACTCTGGTATACTACCGGTAATACAAAACATGGTTGGAAGGAGGTCAGAGTAAGCCGTTGAAATACGGTCCTATATTAAGAATCGTTGTATTCTTGGTATACGGTGCAAAGACATTTTTGATGAAATATGTTCGGTTTATGGGCATAATGAAGTCTTTTCGGACAGTTTTTCGTTGGTGTAAGAAATTCAGCTGTGGGCTAGGCTCAACAGAAGATGCACCATGTGATCGTCGGCCGAAAAGAGCAACATCTGCCAAGATGGTTGCTAGAGTGAAAGAAATAGTTGCTACCGATGCATGATACACCACTAGGCAAATAGCTAGTATGGTTGGCATCTCATTAGGAGCAGCTCATACAATTCTGAAACGGGATTTGAAAATGAGAAAGATCTGTGCTAGGTGGATTCCCCATCTGTTGACAGATAAGCAGAAAAAGACAAGCGTTCAGTGCGCCAAGAAGTTGCTTAAAAAGTTTCCAAATTACAATGCAAGGTCTTTCGCTAATGTCGTCACAGATGACGAGACATGGGTTCACTTTTTTTAGCCAAAACGAAAGATTCAGAACAATATATGGGCAACAAAGTATTGCAAAAGACCATGCATTGCAAAGCGGACCATGAGCGTCAAGAAGGTAATGTATGCCATATTCTTTTCAAATCAGGGCCCTGCTATTCAGGTTGCTGTGCCTAATGGCAAATCTGTAAATGCGAAGTTTTACAAGAATAACGTTCTTCGAAAATTGAAGAAATATTTCAAAGAACTGGTTTGGCCAATGTCAGATTGCTACATGACAATGCGTCATCGCACAAGGCGTTCATTGTGCAAGACTATCTGAAGCAGGAAAAGGTTGTTGAACTACCTTGCCCCGTGTGCCTTAATTTTGTTCCCACGGCTGAAAAAATACCTTTCTGGTCGAAAATTTGTACAGCGCAAACACCTCGGTTCTGCAATATTCCAGTGCCTTCATAGTATACCTCGAAAAGACTACCAAAATGCATTCAATGATTGGATCAGAAGACTGAAAGTTTGTATATCTGTTGAAGGGGAATACCTTGAGGGGACAAAATAAATTTTTCATCGAAATCTATCACGGAATCATTTTTATGTGCTTAGTTGCATTCATATTTGAACAGTCCTCGTAGAAGGATTTCATGATCAATCTCCATGAAAGAATGTTGACAACCCCGGCAGGCATCGAACCAGCATCCTCCTGAGAGTCTGTTATATGTACCTTATGACCTACACTCCAACTTTAGTGACACAAACATCCTTGGGTCTATGAAAATGTGTTTGAGACAGGGTTAGTTGAGCGACTGAGGGTTACCAGGCCTCATACTGACCAAGCTTTTCCACGCCTGAGAGGCCTGATTTTGCATACTTAAATAGTCATTTTAACTCTTATCCTGCTGAATAAATTAATTTAGGCACACCTCTTGCTGACTAGCAATCAATCAAATTACATGATATACTTTATTTCTACAAATTCACAAACTGCATGACAAACAGTGTAGATCCTGATCAGATGGCTTCTAAAGAAGTCATCTGATCTGGATCTACACTGTTTGCAAAGTTCAGCAGGATAAGGATTAAACAGAATATAGGAGGAAAAATCAAAATCTAAAAGCCAGAAATCAAGAAATAATCAAGCTCTAAAAACCTGAAATCCTTCAAATGCCTGAAAAAATATGAGGCCTGGGCTCATAGCTCTTGGTCAGAAGTCATAATGGGGTTCACTTAGGGATATCTTTGTTTTCTTTGACAGAGAAGACAGTTTTGGTACTGATCATATGAGCCGCGACGTAGGAAAAGAACCATTCGGACATTCTTAGGTCAATGTCAGGAAACAGAGTACAAGAATTCCGCCGAAGGCTATGTCTCACCTGTGGGGGCGCAAAGTCACCGAACCATGATATGTAGGTCAAGGTCAAACATAGGTGCTTGCATAAAATTTTCCATTCTTAAATTTACAAAGTCAGTGAACCATGAAATATAGGTCAAGATCAAATATGGATGCTTGCACTTAATTTACCATCCCCAGATACAAGTTTGTACCAAGTATCATTAATGAAGCTCTTATAGTTTTTGAGAAATAAACTTGACCATTAGGGTGAACGCTAGGGTGGTCGCAATATTTAACAAAGTCAGTGAACCATGAAATATAGGTCAAGGTCAAATATGGATGCTTGCATTTAAGTTATCATCCCCAGATACAAGTTTGTACCAAGTACCATTAATGAAGCTCTTATAGTTCTTGAGAAATAAACTTGACCATTTGGGTGAATGCTAGGGTGGTCGGACGAACGAACGGACAGAAAACAGGATGCCTATATCGTGCTATGCTAATAGCAGGCACGACAAAAAGTGAAAAGTGATTTCTTGAACCCTTGTCAAAAAATCTTGCATTTTCAAGTTTGGTTTTATCCTTTGCCAAAAAAATATTTAAAACCATGAAGACATGCTTTGTGTATGCTTAATTGCCAGTCACGTGACACTACCTTCTATTTTTTAGCATATTGCTATTATTTTACAGTCACCAAAGCAAACGCAAAATCACCTGCAAAAACAAAAACGTGCATATGATTTCATAGTAAGAACTGGTTACTTCCATTGAAACCATATTTTCTATTCAGACAGCCAGTTTTTAGTATTTTCAACACTTTGTAAGCCAAAAAATACTATACTTCACTATAACGTCATAATTCTCGAAATGGACTACAATAAGAGTACTTTCGTAAAATATTGAATAACTTGCTTAAAACACGGAGTATCTTAGTAAAATAAAATGTTTTGTGCTTTGTAAAAAACTGGTCTTTCTGGAAATCTAAATAAAGCATACCCATGCAATTTTGTCCGAAAGGACGTTTTTTTTTGCGTCAAGGCCCATGTGATACATGCAAAATCTCATATAAGTGGTCATTTGATATAAAATTAAAGAAACTCGCCTAAGGCTTGTTTCAGTCTCTCCCTTCCGCTGATTCCATAATGGCAGATGTCAGTTTCTCACTAAAGGATGGGCACTGTACTGATTAACCACTAATGTATAAACCTGCCCAGGAAAAATCTAAGGTAAACTGACTTGTTTGATATAACCTAAATAATGTTGACTGGGCCATTAAACTCCAAACAAACAAAAGAACACACAATTAACCCTTCGTATACTAGTGGACTCTTCCATAGCTATATGTTGGACAAGTCCATTTGTCATATAAGGGGTGTCAGGACTATTTTTCTGTTTTTATTCTATTTTTGACGAAAAATTCTGTTAGCAAGTAGTGCAGGCCCTGATCAGATGCGGCATCTGATCTGAGCCTGCAATGTTTGCCAAGGTACCCCTTTAGGGGTTTCCCGCATGCAATGGGTTAATGTAAGAAATTGTAAACAAACAATAGTAGCTAGGAATATTGGGATGCACAGATTTATTTTGAACCTCCTACATTTATGGTATCAAGTGTTTATAGTCTAAAATGGCTGTTGACTGGTATAAAATACATTGAACACTTGAAAAGATTTCAATAATTTACTCTCAACTTTCAATATCAAAGATATTTATCACAAAACATAGCACTTATACAAAGAAAATTCCTTATAACCAGTGCCAATCAAAAATCTACTCTGCCATTTTCGGTAACCGGACAAAATCCCCCCCCCCCCCCCCCCCCCCCCCCCCCCCCCGGACAAAATCCCCCTTTTTGTAAAGGCGGACAAAATCCCCCTTGCTGTATGTCAAGTCAGACAAAATCCCCCTGGACATAATCCCCCCACCCCCGGACAAAATCACCCTTGCTCTTCATTAGTCTAGTTAATTATCCTTCCACTACGTACCCACAATCTATCAGGCATATAAGTGTGCCTGGAACTAGGGTAGGTTAACTGATCATGCCAGATATAATCCTTATGGGTTGAGAGGTCCATAAAACCCCAAAGCACATGTATAATTAATCTCTTGTCTTAACTAAAGAACTGTGTGTTTTGTTTCATTTGTAATGTTCTTACTCATTGTTAGAATTTTTCATTGATGATTTCACTGTTCTATATTTTGTCACCTGTTGTACTTGTGCAGTACTACCTGCTTGTTACAATAATGTCTCGATGAGCACCAATAAAGCTACAATAGTATTGCACCAAATCTGATCTGGATTCTGGATTGCATATGAAAGTGAACCACCCAATTAAACAACAGTCCTAATATGAAAGCAATCCAGTGGATAATAAAGGTATTACATAACTTTGAAAAAAGGTTAACCAAAAGGTAAACCGGGACGCGGATGCCCGGCCGGCCGCCCACCCTCCCACCCACGCGGACATCTCTATTCTAAAGGACAGAATTTTTCCTTGAAAAACCCGTCCGAAAAGGGGTGTCAGACCGATTTTTTCGTTTTTATTCTATTTTGATGGAAAATTCTGTTAGCAAACAGTGCAGGCCCTAATCAGATGCCGCGTTCTGCGGCGTCTGATCTGGGCCTGCACTGTTTGCCAAGGTACGCCTTTAGGGGTTTCGCGCATGCAATGGGTTAAGGAAATCCTGCTTTGAACAACAGAGTCCACTGAAAAATTTTGGGTGTCAAGTTATTTCTAGAAATGGAAGAAAAGACGGCACAAAAACTTTACCCTTGAAAATGGCTAATTATAAGGAATTTTCTCATTTTCACAAAAATGGGCCCCGTCAAGCGATTTTGGTACTTATCGCCTATGCGAGCAGAGAAGGTTCAGGCGAGCCTGCGCATCCGCGCAGTCTCGCCAGAACCTTCGCTGCTCGCTCATACAAGCAGTGAATCAAGAGGAACCTTCAGACAAAGCCATATCCCTGGCCCCTCTGAATGGCTGGGCATGCGCAGTTAAAATTTGTCATGACGGAATGCTCGAAGACACAAATTCGCTTGGCGGGGCTCAAATAATAATGAAATGGGAAACATTGAGACATGCCATTGTATCACACAGGATATGGTGTAGAAATGAATGTACATGTAATACCTTAAAACCATGAGCTCTTGCAATTTCTGGTGCTGTCCAAGCAAATATAGATGATGAAAATTTGCTGATAAAATACTTGAGAATTTTCTCAAACTATCCAAGAAAACTTGGGCCTTTGGGTAAAGGTGGGTACGGTACTTTTAACCCTTTTTTGTATCAAATGGATTCGTCCTCCTTACATATAGCAGATGTCCATTTCAAAATTTAGGGTGTCAGGTTGTGTTTTCTTCAAAATGTTTTGGAAAATGGCTGAACTTTTTGCAAACAGTGGAGGCCCTGATCAGACGCTGCATTCTGCGGCATCTGATCTGGGCCTGCAATGTTTGCCAGGCAACCAGGCACTAAATGGGTCAATAGGGATTTTTATCAGAATTGCCACATTGCTGTGGTAATTATTACCAAAATCCCTATTAAAGATGATTCTGGTAAAAAAATGTGTTTTTATGGAGAAATGCTCCCTCTTTTAAGCATCTATCATTGCATTACCACACACCAAGAGATGGCGGCCCTGATGGAATGGGGCAAGACCAAAGGAACTTGACTGTAGAAAATTTTTTTATGGAAGGCCCAAGATGACCTGGAAGCAGCTGACAGAAAGAGATTGCAGAGAATGGAAGCTCTCTGCTATCGATCCTCATGATAGACAAGCCTGTAGATCTGGTGTAAGATCTGCCATATGTGCAGCAAGCCAGCTACCTGGAAGGGGGGCCACTTATGTGGATGTTGCCCCTATACCTGCATGTTAATCAAAAATCTGTTGATGATGATGATGATGATGATGATGAATTCTCAATAACACTTATCCTGCTGAACACGACAACCCTTACCTTTGAAAACAGTGTAGATCCAGAGCAGATGGCTTCTGATCAGGAAGAAGCCATCTGATCAGGATCTACACTGTTAACATTCAGTTTGTGAATCAAGTATTCTGATTGAGTCAAAGTCAGAAATGGGTGTGGCTAAATTAATTATGTTGTGGAATAAGGATGGAGAGAATTTCACAATGATTTTTCAGAGAAATGGATTTTACATAGACTGTTTATGTACAAAAGAGATGAATGTAAACTGTACTTTTGTAAGTTTTCAAAGGTCAAGCACTTTATAAAAACATTTCAGTCATGTAAAACAGAAAGGAAGATAAATATACATTATGCACCATAATACAGTTTTGACGCATTGGAAGATAGATAATGAGCTCTGGCATGGCAAAAACTAGAACTAAGCAACATCACAGACTAGATCAGCCTGCATGTATGTGGAGTCTGATCAGACTTTGCTGTTCATGTTTGGGCTATCCAGCAAGAGTTCTGGCTTGACAGTGTGCATGAACACTGATCTGCCTATGCCTTTGGTACAGTTCTTAAAGGTTCATCAAGTCCCTGGCCTAAATATAACCTCAGAACCCATAAGATACCAATCACAACAACTGTCCTCTGCTTTTTTGTCTGCTAATTATTTTTTATTGTAGCAAACTGTGGACCCATATCAGATGGCTCCTGTAGGAGCAGTCTGATCAGGGTCCACACTGCTTGTTTGCAAAAGTATGTTTTGAGAAGTTTGCAAGAACATGCAGCAGACTACAAATAGATATTATCCAATTCTTTGTTTTGTTTGATTTGAGGTTTAACGTCCCCGTCAACACTGTAAAGATCATTTTGGTGACGTTGCTTCCAATTTTTTGTGGGAATTTTACCCGACATTGAGATGAAATGACATCTCAGTCCCTGCCGCCCAATGAAACCAATAGGGTTTATAAGCATGGACGGGCCGACTTGCACCACTTTGCCTTGGCAGGCTTAGATCCTCTAAGCGGTTTACCAGTACTCGTGTGCGGGTCGGTAGGAGCAGTCTGATCTGGGTCCATACGGTTTGTCTGTATGAAAAAATATTTAAAAAGTTTGCAAGGTGATTCAGCAGACGACATTTTCAGATGTAATTTTTCTCGGCAGCTTAAGAGATAAGAGGAGACAGCAAATTTATTTTTGAAATTACTTATCAGAGAAAATTAGGCTTCAGTTTTCATGCACATGTAATGTCAATCCTTATTTCCCTGAAAAATAAGAAGAAAAAAAAACTGAAAATGGCGTTTGCAAATGACTTGATTGGCTGTTTAAAGGTTAAAGTTTTGCATCTGCAAATGACTTGAATGGCAATTTAAAGGTTAAAGGTTAATATTACAAGTCAGAAAAGCTACAATGAAGAATGAATTGAAAGACATAAACCCTCCAAGACAACAACAATCTCAGAACAATCATTTTCAGAGAATGAACAAATTCTGACTGAAACATCTTTTAGAAGGAAAAGATACGCCTAATCTATTTTCAGCCATTTTTACAAGGGAGACAACTTTTGTGGCTTTCTCTTTGCTTTTGAATAATCTGAGTCCCTCTGAAAGCTAGGTCTACTCTAAAAAGGAAATAATTTGCTCCTCAGTAGTCCAATAGTCTACTCTTAAAGGAGAGAATTTGCTCCTTTGAGGTGGGAATTGCTCCTCAGGAGTGCACTCTTAAAGGAAAGAATTCGCTCCTCAGGAGTCTACTCTTTAAAAGAAAGAATTTGCTCCTCAAGAGTCTACCCTTTAACCCTTTCCCACTCAGATATGTGTTTTTACTTGTCTGCAGCCCCCCCCCCCCCCATTTTAAGCCCCAGGAGCACCTAAAATCTGCATTTCTACCCCCCCCCCCCCCCACCCAGAACAATGTACTAGGTGTATTTCCACTGACCATATGGCTGACAGATCTCCCCAGCCAATCGGGGCTTGGAGAAGTAGATTTGGCTGCATGGTGCTTCCATGCAGAGCGAAAAACGACACATGAATACTGGTAAACTGCCTAGAAGCTCTAGTCTGCCCAGGCAAAGTGCTGCGAGTCAGACGGTCCATGCATATAAACCTTATTTATTTCATTGGGCGACAGGGCTTGAGATGTCATTTCATCTCAGTGTCGGGTAAAAGTCCCAAAATATTGGAAGAAAAGTCTCCAAAATGACCTATATAGTGTTGACGGGGACATTGAACCTTATCTCAAACAAAATCAAACATGGCTGACAGTGACAGTTGTAGGAAGCCATCAGTGGCAAAAAAAAAAAAAAAAAACACTTGGTTTTGGCACAGGGGCAGTATCTCAAAGGGTGGGAAGACCATTCTTCGAAAATGGATTATTTGCTCGTTTGATAATGTAGCCAGAGAAGGGACAGATGTTTTTTTGTTTCGTTTTGTTTTGTTTTTTATCTTGACAGCACGGAAAAAGTGTGTTTGACAAAAAGAAAAGTTCTGAAAACATCTAAAATGGGTTGTCGTCTATGACTATCCCTATCATCCTTGTTATTTTCCTTATCTTCAACTATGTTTCCGATGACCAGTGCCTGAGATCAGTTTAATGAAATATGAATTGTGATGATTAAAAGTTCTTGTATAATGCTACTGTACTAACAGACACATCTTACTGAAATAAATACATACTTTAAAGTATAATTCCTATTATGTTTACTGTCATGTTAACCCTTGTCCTGCTGAATATATTAATTTTGCCACACCCATTCTGACTCAGCCAATGCAAGAGCTTGATATACTGTATTTGTTCAATTAACAAACTGTATGACAAACAGTGTAGATACTGATCAAATGGCTTCATCAGAAGCCATCTGACCAACAGTGTAGATCCTGATCAGCTGGCTTTACAACAGTGTAGAAGCCATCTGATCTGGATTTTCACTGTTTGCAAAGATAGGGGCTGTGGTGTTCAGTGGGATACAAGTTAAACTACTTTTATTTTGTTTGTCATTTGTAGTTGAATGGCCCAGACACTATTTAGACCATTTTTAGCCAGTTATTTTATGCAACTACAGTTTCCTGGGCAGGCTTATACATAACTTGTTTACCAGTTCAGTGTACATTCTTTTGCCAGAAACTGACAACTGCCCTTCTTGAATCAGTGGAAGGGAGAGGTGAACAGAAAAGATTTGAATCAGTGGAAGGGACAGAATGACCTTTATAAAGATCTCATAATCTCCATGAAAAAATGTTGCAAACCCGGCAGCTATCAAACCCGCCAGTTCCTATCACTAGTTACATCCGCATTTGACTGAGATACTTAGGTCAGCCAATGTTATGGTAATGTACTTAAAATTTGGAGTATTCTGTCTAAAAGGAGATGCAGGTTGTCACGAAAACTTCTGATTTACAGTCAAATAAAAATCAAAAATGAGTTCCTTTAAGAGCAATGAAAACATTCATAAGAAAGAAGATGGGTCATACTACCTAGTTTTGGCTAATAAAGCCTCATCAGTGACCCTGTACTGATCCGGCAAAGAAAGCCAGAAGAAACATACTGCAATTTTGCGAATTTCGAAAAGGCAGTCGATTCAAAGACTAATATAAATCAAAATGGGGTCCAAATAATTAAAAACCTGTCTAGAATGAGTCTAAACCAATAATTTATTTCTGATTTCTCAGAATATTCACACTGATCTCAAAGGACCAAAAGTAAAATATAAACTACACTATGGTTGATGTACGGGGAGACGTGTTACGGCCGCCACACGGCCGCAACCCTCTTTATACCCACATTCTTCAGAATGACAAAACTTGTTATAATGACAAATTCAAAGGAACGAATCCTTAGCTCAAGGCTTAGCCTCTGTTCCAATCAGCGCGGACACTCCTCATGTTGGAAAAGCCTACATTAAATCCATATTCATGAAAATTTTCTTGTAATCGATACTCCAAGAAACAAAAGTTGCGGATATTTGCTAGAATCGCCATTGTGGCCCAGGAAAAGTGATGCGAGTCGGACTGCTCCTTAAACCCTAGCAGTTTCTATGGGTGGTAGGGCTTGAGATGTCATTTCATCTCAGTGTCGGGTAAAAGTCCCACAATATTGGAAGCAACGTCTCCAAAATGACCTAAATAGTGTTGACTGGGACGTAAAACCTCAAACAAACAAAACCTGATCAGATGGCTTCTTCATCTGATCTGGATCTACACTGTTTGCAAAGGTGAGGTGGTCATTTCCTTCTGATCAGTCTCTACTGTATTTGGATACATTATGTCAAGTAATTTGACTGATTGATAGTCAGAATAGGAATGGCTAAATTAATTTATTCAGCAGGACAAGGGTTAATGGAGAATATGGAACAGCAATCAAACTCATCCTCTTTATTCCTCCCTATCTTTGGCTGTGGAAGGGAACTAAATTATCACAATCCGGGGATATTCAGGTATCCGTAGCTCCTGATAACGTTCTTTTTTCATCCGAAAACTATTGATATTTTTCTTATTTCTGCACAAAAACATGTTGTAGGTGCTCATTAGAAGCCCCTCGGTACGGATATTTTTCTTATTTCTACATAAAACCATATGTTGTAGGCATTCATTAGAAGCACCTCATCGAGGCGCTTCTAATGAGTACCTACAACATATATTTTTGTGTAGAAATAAGAAAAATAGTATATGGATACCACCTCTTATCTGGGGCTATGGATCCTATCTTTTTCTTATTTTTATCATTTTTCAATAAATAAATGTAACATATACTGCGTGTGACCGTCAGATTCTCCAAAGTGCAAAGTGATTTCAAACCAGTACATATAAGTCTGTTTTGCAGAGGCTATCCTAAATTTAGATGAAGAGATGAATGGAGACGTGTATGCCTAAATTATGTTATTGTATGTGAAATATGATAAAAATCTAGAACACGCATAAAAATTACATCAAAGTGCTGTGATTACTTAAAATACTAGGAGACCTATGAGTGTTAGAATTTGAATGTGTTATTTTCAACCCATAAGATGCCAATCACAACAACTGTCGTCTGCTGTTTACTTTCAAAGTAATTTCTGCAAACCGTGTGGACCCAGATCAGACTGCTCCTTTAGCAGCAGTCTGATCAGGGTCCACACTGTTTGTCTGTATGCAAGAATAATTTTAAAAAGTTTGCAAGAATATTCAGCAGACGACATTTTCAGATGCAGTTTATCTCATCATGTTAAGGGTTAATATTTAGTGATGTGTGAACAACTAGAGCTGTCGCTGAATAACACAGCCAGCCTGTTCTTGCCTTATCTGTCTGAACGATGTTGGAGATATTTTTATCAAATCTACGAAGTTGAATTCAAGATCATACTGAAGCAACTCGGTCTCAATATTTCATGTAATGGCAGCACACAAGAACACTGTAATGGAAGAATGAGCAAAATGTGTTTAACCCTTTTAGCCCTGTTGACCAAAATACAGTATTTACCCTTATTATTAGGACACCTGAACTCCCTACCATACTTGTTTCAAAATTTGAACAAGTACAATGTGCCACCCGATGTTGTGTCTCGAAATAGCTGGATAAGTGGCAAACAGTGTAGACCCTTATTCTGTGGCATCTTATCTGGATCTACACTGTATGCTCAGGCCTGTCTGTCCTAATACATATGGTATATAGGTTGTGAGCCAACAGTCTAAATCCAGAAAAGAGGACTCATAACAAGCTGTCTCATTTGGATCCTCGCTGTTTGCCAAAATGACGGGATTTAACTTAACACTTTGCATGGTGGGTATTTTTCCGCAGCAGACGACATTTTGAAATACTTTTCTAATTTTCCCAGAAAACAGGATTTGACATCTCATGCAAATTGTCTCCTATGGAGACAATTTGCATGAGATGTCAAGTCCTGTCTTGCAAATTGTCTCCTATGGAGACAATTTGCATGAGATGTCAAGTCCTGTTTTCTGGGAAAAATTTGAAAAATAACAACAATTTGTCGTCTACAGAATTAGCCTAGAGATTTGTAAAGGTTAAACACCTATTCCGAACTGTGGTTTTTATCAAAATAAAAGACAGAAGAATCTATTTTTAGAAACTCAGGGACAAAAGGGTCAAACTCTGATGACGTGTCTAACAATCACATCCAGTCGTTGTCATCTGGTGAAGTTGCCACGGCTGTTTGAGTTCACCTTGGAATGTTTATCGTTCTGTATGAGTGACTGCTCAAACTGTTCCAGCAACTGAATAAGCACTTTCTTTTTAAATCTCCCTGCCTCGTGGATTATTTCCTTAATGAAAGCACGTTTGGTGTCCAATGTCCCCTGAACTTTGTTCATATGAGAAAACAATTTTTCATAATCTGAAACGAGAAAAATCGAGAAACAGTTGAATAAATGCACCTAATTTGACTCCCAAAACTATGTTTAGCCCTTAACCCTTATCTTGCTGTTCACAACAACCCCCATCTTTGCAAACATTATAGATCCAGATCAGATGGCATTCAGTTGATGAATTTGTAGGAATAAATTACATCATGTAATTTGATTGGTTGATAGACTGAAATCGGTGTGGCTTAAATGAATATTCAGCATGATAAGGGTTAAGATACCAGACAAAACAATTGTTGACTGCTGGTTACTTTAAAGTCATTGTTGCATACAGTGTAGACCCAGATCAGGCCGGCCCAGTAGCTCAGTCAGATACGCGTCTGATTGGTGATCAGGAGGTCACGGCCCAGAAAAGTGTGGATAGGTAAACTGACCGGCTCAAAATGACCTAAAATAGTGTTGACTGGGCCATTAAACTCCAATATAAACAAAGACCCAGATCAGACTGCTCCTCGGCAAGCACTCTGATCAGGGTCTACACTGTTTTCCTGTATGTTTGCAAAGTTTGCAAGAAAATGGAGCAGACATTTTAAGATGCAGTTTTTCTTAAAATATATCCTTTCACTAAGATTGAAATATTTTAAGCACTGTGCTGTAAGTAAATATTTTTATCAATATTAAAATACAAAGAAACCACTGTGGTTAGTTCGAACATGCCCTAGAACTCCAGATACCAATATATTTTAATAGGAGAATTCTGGGAGGTTTTTCTTATTTTATCTTGAAAAGGTATGTTATGTACTATCTGTTTATATTATGTCAAGGAGGCGATTCTAATGAGTGCATATAACATACCTTTGTTTGTCTGTTTGTTTGATTTGAGGTTAATGTCCCCCGTCAACACTATAAAGGTCATTTTTGAGATGCTGCTTCCAATATTGTGTGACTTTTACCTGACATAGTGATGAGATGACATCTCAAGCCCTGCCGCCCAATGAAACCAACAGGCTTATATACACTGGTCTGACTTACACCACTTTACTTGGGCAGGCTTAGTCCTTCTAAACGGTTTACCAGTATTCGAGTGAGGTTAGTTTCAGCTCTGCGCGGAAGCACCATGCAGCCCAATCTATTTCTTCAAGCCCCAATGAACGTTGTGTCCCTTTGAAAAATGGCGGAAAAAATCTCCCGGTGTTCCCATTCCCCTTAAAATCTTTTTTCACAGCACTCTTTCACGGCGACAAGAATTGCACAGCTATAAATAACCGTTACCTTGATTTCATACAAACGATATGTGGATGAACCTAATTGGTCAGTGATAGTCACATGGACAACAGCAATATAGCTGGGGTTCATTAGATATTTCGGATCAATTTACAAACAACTGAGCAAAAAATACACATACTTTGATTACAGATAGTAATCTTTTTACCTGATGAAAATGGAAACAGAGGCCTGAGTAAACATTGTAGACCCAGAGGAGACACCACAGAATGTGGCGTCTCATCAGGGTGTACACTGTTTGCCACCCATCCAGCTAATTTTAGAAACAACATCAGGTAGTAAATTTTACTTGTTTAAACTGCAGAACATGTATGTTAAGGAGTTGCCGTGCCCAAAAATTTAGGATAAACACTGTACACTTACTTCTACCAGGTTTCTTTAATTCCCTACAAACTTGATGTCTGAGTCGGATATTACTAGCCCAAGTATTCAAGTTTTGTTCTTTTTTCACACTTATTTTGTTTGATTGACTGGGAATTTCATTATGAGTATCTTCATTGGGTTCAGTTTTTGGACTGATGGGTGGAGACTTTGGACTGAGACGCCCATTTTTCATAGGAGGAATGTGATTGGTTAGTTCATTTTCAGTCTTCACTTCTGATTGGTTAAACTCCTCAGGCTCCTCCTTTATCACAAGAATATCCTCCTCATCCAATGATTCTGAAATTCATAAAAAATAAGTTTGAAGGAAATATTCCTGTATTATGAAATAATTTTCAAGAACATCACGAAAACACACCTATATAATTTTTACCCCCTTGAACTTTTGTTTGTTTGATTTTGGGGTTTAACCTCCCCGTCAACACTGTAAAGGTCATTTTGGAGATGTCACTTCCAATTTTGTGGGACTTTTACCCGACATTGAGATGGAATGACTTCTAAAGCCCTACCACCCAATGAAACTAATAGGGTCTGTAAGCATGACTCGTACCGCTTTGCCTGGGCAGGCTTAGATCCGCTAAGCGGTTTACCAGTTCTCGTGTGCGGGTCGGTTTCAGCTCTGCCTGGAAGCATCATGCAGCCCATCTATTTCTTCAAGCCCCGTTGGGCGGGGGCCACACCCCCTTGAACTCCACTTTTATATAGTAAAACTGGGGTTTATAGGAGAATACCTTATTTTTCATATTTCTACTCTATAATATAGATTTGGGTACTTGATGAGGCAGTTCTACCGAGTATCCACAATCTATATTTTGAGCAGAAATATGAAAAATATCAGGATTTTTATCTGAAAACAAGAAGTGTTTGTGAAAAATATCACAATTTTTCATCTATAAATTTTCAGGGAGGTTTTCGGCAGTAAAGTTTACAATGTATTTGTATAGGCGTGTTTTCGTAATGGTCAATCATTCAGTGATTTTTTTTTACAAATTTTCAACAATGAGTCCGGGGACACACTCAACCAAAAAACTGTGCGTCCCAAATCTGAAAGTCCCAATATTTGAAGGGGAAAAAAAGGAAGCAAAAAAAAAGATCGGTTGAGTAAATGCCATTATTCATAGTTATGACACTATTGTTAATCCCTGTCATATAATTGCCAATTAAACATGATTGCCTTGCGGTGTGTGTCTTTCACTTCTAGTGTATGGTGCTATCGATAAGCCAGCTTGAACAAGGTGTGAAAATGTGGTCAAGTTATGACTCTAATTTGCGTATATCCCCCAATCATAAAATTTAATCCACAATCAATGTGATATGATTTAATCCTCCTTTAACAATTAGCTACATCTAACAGTAGATGTATGCATAATAAAAACGGACTATTCTACTATCTTGTGATTTTTTTTTTTTTGGCGCCAAACAGCAGACGCTTGAATGTAAGTCGAACCCTGTTCTTGGTAATTGACACGGAGCTTATGGGGATAATTCGGAAGCTGTGCAAAGCGCTGTTTTCTATCCACCTCTATTCACAACCGTTTAGCTATCAAGATATTTTTTACCGGTTCAACAATCTTTTATGAAAGAGATACACCCCATTAAAACAAGAATATCGGTGAAACCGATGGATGCTCCCCGAAAATGCAATAGTCGGAACAGGAAACATTATCCCAGTTAAAGAGCAGTATACTGTGTATACTCACTGTACTTCAAAATGGAGTATAACAAAACCTGTCAGTGGACAGATTAGCTTGCCTGATGGCACTGTCATACAAACATCAGCAACACAAAAGTCCGAATAAATGAAAGGAAGAACTGTTTAATACAAATTATTGAAAACTTACTCTCGTACACAGAGGCAATCCTCATAGGACTGTCGCCAGGTATGGTTCGGTATTGGGTGCCTTTACATGCATATAAAATATCAGACAGGTTCGAAAATTATATTAAAATCCATCAGCAAATGTAGATGCTAGAGCGATTACAAAGTTTTTCTAAAAATAGCCGCAGTGACCTTGACCTTGACCACAGGACCCTGAAAGTCAAACTTGCTTGAGATATTATCATACCCAACATTTGTGTGAAGTTATATTAAAATCCATCAGCAAATGACGACGCTAGAGCTATGACAAAGTTTTTTTCTAAAAATAGCCGCAGTGACCTTATCCTTGAGCCCAGGACCCTGAAAGTCAAACTTGCTCGAGATATTATCATACCCAACATTTGTGTGAAATTATATTAAAATCCATCAATAAATGTAGGCACTAGAGTGATGACAAAGTTTTTTCTAAAAATAACCACAGTGACCTTGACCCCAGGATCCTGAAAGTTGTACTTGCTCGAGATATTATTATACCCAACATTTGTGTGAAGTTATATTAAAATCCAGCAGCAAATGACAAGGCTAGAGCGATGACAAAGTTTTTTTCTAAAAATAGCTACAGTGACCTTGACCTTGAAAGTTGAACTTGCTCGAGATATTATCATACTCAACATTTGTGTGAAATTATATTAAAATCCATCAATAAATGTAGGCACTAGAGCAAAAACAAAGTTTTTCTAAAAATAGCCTCAGTGACCTTGACCTTGACCCCAGGACCCTGAAAGTCAAACTTGCTTGAGATATTATCACATCCAACATTTGTGTTAAGTTATATTAAAATCCATCAGCAAATGACAACGCTAGAGCTATGACAAAGTTTTTTCTAAAAATAGCCGCAGTGACCTTGACCTTGAGCCCAGGACCCTGAAAGTCGAACATGCTCAAGATATTATCATACCCAACATTTGTGTGAAGTTATATTAAAATCCATCCATAAATGTAGGCACCAGAGTGATGACAAAGTTTTTTCTAAAAATAGCCACAGTGACCTATCACTGCAGCTTTAAACAAAGTACCATAACTCTGTGACGAATCATCTAACCAGATAGCACGGATAATATGCGCATCCTCTATTGCTGCTTAAGGTTCCATTGAAGTTTCGTTGAATTTCTGCAAGTAGTTGCTGAGAATTCGCGTGGACACGAACAGTACGCTATATATTCATGCAGAATTCATCAAAGGGCCATAACTGTTGGAAAAATCATCGAACCAAAACATGCAGGTGATATGCGCATCCACCTTCGATACTTAATAGTCCCATGAAGTTTCATTGAGATCCGCTCAGTAGTTTCTGAGAATTCGCGTTGACAAGAGCGGGATGGACGCACGGACGCACGAAGCGGCGACTATATGCTCCCCCGAAATTCTTCGGGGAGCTTAATAAAACAATGGCATTAAACACGTGGGGTTGCTGGCATCAAATGACATCATTTGCCGATCACGTGCAGAAAAATGGTAGCGGTGGTTTGTGGGCGGCGATTTGGATGGCGGAAAACTTTGATGTTTGCCTTGAACTAGCTTGTGTGAAAGCTTGGGCTCATTTTGGATGGAGGGATCCTCGTCTTGTGGTTGGATCATTAAATTGTACCTGTATCGATTTTTCGGTGACTCGTTGGGCAGTTGAAGGTTCGGTAAAAGTGCATTATTTTATCACTTCCGCTAGAAGTGAATATTTACAGCAGTGAAAACGAAAGTTGGATTTTTCGCCCATGAAATTTTTGCGTCCAACGGACGCACATATTTTATGATTGTGCGTCCTCAGTCCTATTTGTGCGTCTTAGACGCATGACGCAGGGGTAAAAAAATCACTGATCATTTAAATCACCAAACTGATGAATGTACAAGTTGACTTTCTGTGATAAAACAAGCAACCAAGTACAAAAACTCACCTCCCATCACAATATTTTTTTTTTTTTATTTCATTTCTTTTTTACTTTGGTTTTACGGCTCTTTCAAGATTATTGCACTCATTTCAAGCTGATCGTTAATCAGGTGGGCGAAAACTGGTGTACCGGGAGGAATACCACTAGACCTTCTGTTGCAATGCAGAACCTGATACTCAAATGCATGCTACACAAAAATTAAATACTTGACACGGCAGAAAAATCTTTCTAACATAACTAACTGCAACAATATTTTCTGTTTTCTCCAATAAGTTATTAACCCTTGTCCTGTGGAATATTCATATATGCCACACCGGCTACTGATTATCAACCAATCAGATTACTTGATGCAAATTATTGCAACAAATTCATAAACTGGATGGCAAACAATGAAGATCCTGATCAGATGGCTTCTTCAGAAGCCATCTGATCTGGATCTACATTGTTTCAAAGATATGGCATATCCGAACTCAGCAGGACAAGGGTTAATGTCAAAACATAAAATTATGGAGAAATTTCCGCAAGTTTCTCCTTAAAGCTTCCTTACCTTCATATGTCTGTTTCGGAGTTTTACCACCCAGTCAACATTATTCAGTTTATATCGAGTCTGTCAGGTTACCTAACCACACTTCCTGGGCAGGCTTATACATAAGCAGTTAACCAGTAGTGCAAAGTCTTCGCTGTCCTTCAGCGGAAGGGAGAGATTGACTTGAGAAAAGATTTCATGATGACATTGATCAGTCTCCTCGAAAGAGTGTTGCAGACCCTGGTAGGTATCCAACCTGCAACCTCCTGATTACCAGTCAGACATGTATCTGACAGAGCTACTGTGGCCGGCTTTTCCTTATCTAGAGCACTGTTCAAGTAAACATACACCACAATCTCATTATAACACGGTTTGAATCTAACACGGTTTCAAGATGGATCCCAAAAGTGTATAGATTATATAAACAAGAGGGCCAAATGGCCCTATATTGCTCACCTGTGTACCAGAAAATCATTAATGATGTTTTAAGAATGCCCATCGGGGCTTGAAGAAATAGACTGGGCTACATGGTGCTTCTATGCAGAGCTGGAACCGACAGCACATGAGTACTGGTAAACAGGTTCTAAGCCTGCCCAGCAGGAAAAGTGGTGCAAGTTGGACCATCCATGCATAATGACCCTATTGGTTTCATTGGGCGGAAAGGGCTTAAGATATAATTTCATCTCAATGTCGGGCAAAAGTCCCACAAACTAGAAGCAACGTCTCCAAAATGACCTACACTGTGCTAACAGGGATGTTAAACCTCAAATCAATAAACAAGGGCAGGTAACTCCAAAGCCGTTTGTCCCGTGCAGCCCAAATTCGAACTCGAGGTAGACTGTAAGCCCCTCCTGGTTATCTGCAAGTTTGATGAAGATCGGATCAGAAATGGCAGAGAAAAAGTGGAGACGTCGTTTTCCCCATTATAAGTCTATGGAACATTTTTGTTTCCATGGCAACCAGAATTCCAATCTGATCAGCCCAAAAACCTTATGGAGCCTTTCCCCCTACCTGATGATGCTTCTCATGAAACTTGATCAAGATTGGCCATGGGTATTAGAGATATACTTATTTGAAATTGTTTACAGACGCATGCATGCACGCACGACGGACAAAATGTGATCACAAAAGCTCACCTTGTCACTATGTGACAGGTGAGCTAAAAAAATGACCATAAAATGGTCATTTTTGTATATAATCTATACATTTTGTTTGGATATAACACAGTTGTTTAAGTAACAAGGTTTCTGCTTTGGACCACATTAAAGTGAATGACCACCTTTATAACATAATTACTTCATTTGCAAGAAAAAGTTACTGTAATGATTAATCTCTGACTTTTATTACCAAGTGAAACCTGCTAAGGTAATTAAATCAACATTTAATGGTTTCAGTGAAGCCTTCTGGCAGCGGCCATATTTTCTCCAAGGTAATCCAAATGTATCCCAGAATTCAACAGTTTGTTAAAATCCTGATCTCATGGAGACTGTAGAAGCTCTATGTCTCTCTATGCAGCTACTAAAGGAGAAGTGATTAGGCTCTCTAATCAGGTTGAATTCTCAAAAATCCTTTGAATAGGCTGTCAGTTCAGCATCTTACATAAAGCTTCATTATGTCTTTGGACGAAAATAAAGACTTTGAAGACAGTTTTCCTGTGTTTGGTGCTCTGGGCTATCAGTATGAGCCCAAGTTCACAGAAGAGGAGTTTTTGTAGGTAAAATGGGATTTACAAGGACATATATATATTCTTATAATTTCTCCAAAACTTAAATTATGGGTGCTCAAAGGAATCGCCTCATTGAGACATTTCTAACGAGTACCCACAATCTATGCTTTAAAAATATCACAAAATACCATGTAAAATGCAATGAAATTTTACCTAAACTTGTCAAGGCGTGTTAATGTAATGATTGGTTAAATAATAATGATATGCATTAATTAACCCTTTTTGTACCAAATGGAATCTTCCCCTTTATATAGCAGGAGTTCATTTCAAAATTTAGGGGTGTCAGGTTGTGTTTTCATCAAAATTTATTTGGAAAATGACTGGACTTTTAGCAAACAGTGGAGGCCCTGATCAGACGCCGCATTCTGCGGCATCTGATCTGGGCATGCAATGTTTGCCAGGGTACACGTTTTGGGGTTTCTGGTACTAAATGGGTTATTGAAGAAAAGAAAAGAAATAAGTAATCAAAAAACCTATCTTCAAAATGTTTAGCACAAACAATGTTATGCTTTGCATAAACAAATGTCTTGATGTTGAGATTCTCTGTTCCAAGATTATGAATCCTTTTTTCACATAACTATCTATTTTTCTTAGGGTCAGGGATAGCAAAACAGCTAATTCCTTGTCCTCTTATCACTGTGCAGTATGTGGCCTTACAAGAAGGCATTTTTATTTTAATGTTCATTTTCTTCTCTAAAATCCTCAGCTGCTAAAATACCAAGTTTTGTTAGCTGCAGTTGCCGTGAGGTCACCCCCGGAGATATAATCTGTAAACATGTCTGACACACTATCAGCAACTTTAATGAGCCATTACAGTTAATTAGAGAAACAGTTTAGATGAAGAATGTGATTTTATCATTCCTCAATGGTGTTACTATAAAATGGATCTGAGAAAAAAAAATGGTGGTCATTCACTTTAATAGTGCTTTAAGAAGGTTGTGGTTTACCAATATCAATATCCTCCTCGTATTCCATTTTTACAGTGGGTTCTGGTGGTGGCTCAACTTTTACAGTAACCGGAGGGGTTTTCGGACGTCGGATTGGAGTATCTTTAGGTAACGGACCTGCAAAAGAAAATGCATTTTAATTATCCTATAAGCTGATAAACATAGTGCTAACTTTCCAACTATGTTCAATAAAGTCTTAAAGCATATTTTTCAAGTTTGTCATAATAAAATTCTGTTGTCTACATGGAAATGAGGAATGACACCTCAATGATTTTCATTGCAATATCTTGAGCATTTTCAAATTTTAAAAACTAAAGTATCGTGACCCCAAGATTATAAATATTCTTTTCATGCTCAACTCACTTTATTCTGCTCTTAATGTTTTTAAATGACAACATTGTAGCGGAATTGTAAAATTTATGGGCAGGACAAGTGACATTCCCTTCTGATCTGTGCATGAATATTGCCTCTTTAACCATTATCCTGCTGAACACGACAACCACTACCTTTGCAAACAGTGTAGATCCAGATCAGATGGCTTCTGATCAGGATCTACACTGTGGTCATTCAGTTTGTGAATTTGCAGGAATAAATTAACATCAAGTAATCTGATTGGTTCAAGTGACTAAATTAATTATTCGGCCAGATAAGGATTAATTTATATTTTTATTTCTAAGAGTCTTACAAATTTCATGCTCTTCTGAGTAGAGCATGAAAAAATATCTTAACCCTTGTCCTGCTGATCCCGGATATGCCTTTTCTTTGAAACAATGTAGATCCAGATCAGATGGCTTCTGAAGAAGCCATCTGATCAGGATCTACATTGTTTGTCATTCAGGTTGTGAATTTGTTGTAATAATTTGCATCAAGTAATCTGATTGGTTGATAATCGGTAGTGGGTGTGGCATATATGAATATTCAGCAGGACAAGGGTTAATCCTTGGCCTGGCACATCTTTAGCAATGGTCAGGAGTTTCAGGGCTCTAAAGCATCAAAGCACTGACAGCACTGGTGGGTCGATTGCCTCTGAGCTGGGAAAATAGTCCTGAACTCAACATTAGATAGTTTCATTTAACCCTTAAATTCCTGTATTTAATGCAAACAGTGAAGACCCTGATAAGATATTACATTCTGCGGCATCTGATCTGGATCTACACAGCCTTGCCTAGCCCAACTCATGCCAAGTCTAGGTTTAACAAATAACCAACCACCCTTGTCACAATGACAAGAATTGCATGGTTATAAATAAAACACTGACCCCAACTGATAAACTCACCAGGTTTTCTTTTCCGAGGTCCAGGTGACGATGGTGGACTGTCTTGAGACCTTTTATTGGTTTTGTTAGCTTGTCCCAACATGGAATCTTCTGCCTCATCAACCATTATATTCTGACACAAATAAAACACATTTTTAAGTTAGACATAGCATGTCTGTCAAAAAGACTCAAATATTATCAATTTCATCACCACAACCTGTTGGGTACACCAATGAAGGGAGGCAACTCCTTAAAAAATATTTCTGTCTCCTGTGTCAATAGGGGTCTACTCTTAAAGGGAAGAATTTGCTCCTAAGAGTATACCTCTTTTTCAAAGGGTCTTACTGTCTAGAAACTGGACAGGAAGTTCCAACAAGAATTCTGCCAAAGGCTATTTTGCACTTTTGGATGTTTGCATTGACATTGCCATCCCAGGATGCAAGTTTGTACAGTTTCATTAATGGTAAAAGGGTAAAAGCTAAGGCTGTTGTAATAATTCGCAAAGTCAATGAACCACGCAATGTAGGTTAAGGTCATATATGGATGCTAGCATTAAAGTTGCCATCCTTAGATGCAGGCTGGGCATGCAAAATGACAAGTAACTATTGTTGGTTGATTTTAACTGCCCAGTCAGCACTATTTATGGCATATTACTTTTCCTGGACAGGCTTATACTTAAGCAATTAATCATCAGTACAGTACACATTCTGTCACTCAGTGGAAGAGAGAGAATGACCACAGAAAGTATTTCATTATCAACTAGAATCGTGCAGTGGATGGCAAGCCATCGCATATCCCCACACTTCCCTGCGGGCCCCACCCTCTGGACCATCACCTAGGGGTGTTTGGCCCGAGGGGTAAAATTTTGAATGTAATGTATTCTGCTCATCATGCCGTTCGCTTTGATATGCTACATGACCATGTTCTGAAAATTTTATTTGTTACCCCCAAGGTGCCCCACCCCTGGCCCCACTCCCAGTGGTATGATCAAAATTCCAAAAGTGTCATGCACTCCCCAGACCAAAGATGTATCAGTTCCAAGAGTTTCAAGTTTCTATCTATAACGGTCTAGAGAAGTTATCCCGTAACAGTAATGTATGTTGGTAAATGGGTCAAAATCAGTTTTTGACCTCTGGTGACCTCAAAATTGACCCCAGGGGTCAAATTTTGGTGTAATGTTTTCTACTCATCATACAGTTCGCTTTGATATGTTACACAACCATATTCTGGAATTTTTTATTTTTGACCCCCCGCGGGTCCCACCCCCTGGGCCCACCACTGGGGGTGTGATCAAAATTCCGAAAGTATCATGCACTCCCCAGACCAAAGATCTATCAGTTCGCAAAGTTTCAACTTTCTATCTATAACTGTCTAGGAGGAGTAATCGGGTAAGACGGACGGACGTACGGAGGGACAACGAAGACCATTACAATATCCCCACTTTTTTTTCGAAAAGCATGGGGATAATAACCAAGAAAGACAGCCATCTGATCCAGGAGGGATCAAACCTCCAACCTCCAGATCATCACCTGGTATGCATCCGACTGACCTACTGAGGATGGCAAGTTAAAATTGTATCTGTGCCAGAAAACTTGCAGGTGTGGATTTCAAATGTGTGACAAAGGCTTACCTTGTTGACTTTGAAGGGATTTCCAAACATATGAACCCTGGACGGGGTACTCTCTAACTCCCTGAGAGGTGAGGGTTGTTTCTTCAAATACTCCTGGTAATTACCCATCTGTTGAATAGGAACACTGTGTTGCTCATCTGCAATGATATAAAACAACCCATGATTTTTGTTTTTTGCAGTTTATCTGCCCAGTCAACACTATTTAGGTCATATTAAGCCAGTACCTAACAATGCTTTTCCTAGGTAGGCTTATATATGAGGAGTTAACCAGTAAAGTGCACATTCTTTTGCAAGAAACGGACAACTGCCCTTCTTGAATCAGCAGAAAAAAAATCATGATCAATATCCACAAAGAGTGGCTGACCTGGCAGGCATCCAACCTGCAACCCCTTGACATAGCCCCAGATAAGAAGGGGTACCAAAATATTATTTTTCTTATTTCGGCATTGACACATACATTGTGGGTACTCATTAGAAGCCTCTCACTGAGGTGCTTCTAATCAGTACCCACTACATTTATGGCAAAAGTGGTCAACTCTTAAAGAAAAGAATTTGCTCCTAAGGAGCAAAATTCTTTCCTTTAAGAGTAGACCTCTTTTTCATTGCGACAGAGCTTATAGAAAAGCGAACAGGAAGTTCCGAAACTTGTCTCCCTTTGACAAATGGTATTAAAATCAGCCAGGTGTTCCCATTCCCGTTAAGCTATTTTTGTGAGTGATAGTCACATGGACAACAGCAATATAACCCAGATTCAAATCCACTTGCATATGTAACATGACGTTTGATTGGATAACATCCAAAATTTGCGACTGTATATTCAGCGGTAACGCTTCTTTTTATTGGTTGGTATACTGAGCAAGAGAGAAATTTTGCAAAAAAGCAAGTGAATAACTACTGCATTAGAAAAGGGATAACTGTATTTAAAATTTATATTTGGGGAGGAAAATCGTCGATTTACGTTCGCAAATTCTGTTTTACAGTCGCCATTCATATGACGAAATTTCCGACCGTAAAACCGCTGATTTTCTTCCCCAAATGACAATTTTGAATACAGTTATCCCCAAATTAATTTTTAACTATGTTGATTTTGTTTGAATTCAGGTTAATGTCCCTGTCAACACTAAGCCGTTTTGTCCAATTTTGTGAGACTTCTATCCGACATCGAGATGAACTGACACCTCAAGCCCAGCCGCCCAATGAAATCAATTGGGGTTTATACGCATGGACCGAAAGACTCGCACCACTTTGCCTCCAGTTCTCGTGTGGTTGGTTTCAGCTCTGCATGGAAGCACCATGCAGCCCAATCTATTTCTCCAAGGCCCGATGGGCAGGGGCCCAAACTGTAGGTTGATCATCAATCAACCAAAGAGTGTAGCACTGAAAATCTGGATCTTACCTGTGTCAAGCAGTTTTGTAGTAGTGAAAGACGTTTGTAGAAAGTTTGTTCTCATTCTGGCAATCTGATCAAGTAAGTTCTTCCGAGGGATGTCATATGGATTTCTGAAAATAATTCAAAATTTAGGAAAATACCGTAGTCATCCTTATACATGTATTGGGACAGACAGGCCTAAGCAAACTGAATGAGCAGTCTGATCAGGGTCTACACTGTTTGCCATTCTTTCTGCACTTTTTGGACTCCTTGCTGGACCAGGAAACAAATTTGTTAAAATTTTAGGAGAATTACAGGAAGTCCTCAGGGTGTCTGAATATTTTGGATTTTTACTGTAAATGAACATCTGTAGCCCATTTTGTACCAGAAACCCCAAAATGGGTATCTTAACAAACAGTGCAGGCCCAGAATGCGGCATCTGATCAGGGCCTACACTAATTGCCAAATAAATTTTTAAGATAACACAACCTGTCACCCCTTTATTACGAAATGGACGCCTGGCATACATAAGGCGGAAGATGCCATTTGATACAAAAAGGGTTAGAGTACAGTCTAACTTCAATGGCTTTAGCACCTTTGGGACCGTTAAAAGATGTTCGAGACAGGGTAGTTTGAGCCAGAGAAGCTTTGGGCTTCATGCAGTTTCTGCTTTATTTGCCGGCGGAGGAAAACGAATGGAAGCGAAGAAACAGAAGAAATACAAGAGGGCCAAATGGCCCTATATCGCTCACCTGTGTACCAGAAAATCATGTGATGTTGAGAATGCCCATTGGGGCTTGAAGAAACAGACTGGGCTACATGGTGCTTCCATGCAGAGCTGGAACCAACTGCACATGAGGACTGCTAAACAGCTTAGGGGTTCTAAGCCTGCCCAGGAAAAGTGGTGCCAATTGGACCGTTCATGCATATAAACACTATTGGTTTCATTGGGCAGCAGGGCTTAAGATGTCATTAAAACTCAATGTCGGGTAAAAGTCCCACAAAACTGGAAGCAATGTCTCCAAAATGGCATACACCGTGTTGACGGGGACGTTAAACCTCAAATCAATAAAATAGCTAATCAAAGTTGGAGACATCGTTTTCCCATTGCATGTCTATGGAAAAAATTTTCACCCTCAAGGGGATGTTACTGGAAATCGGGTGGTCAGATTTAAGCCAAAATCGAACTCATTAGAGAACTAGAAATGGTGTTTGTAAAACACAATGCCCCCAACCTTTGCTTGACCTTAGCTGGCAAAATATTCAACAAATATTGTTAAAGACTCAAAAACATACAACAAGAATTCCCCGAAGGCTATGTCGCGCCTGTGGGGGCGCAAAGTCACCAAACCATGAAATCTAGGTCAAGGTCAAACATGGATGCCTGCATAAAAATTTCACTCCTAGTTGCAAGCATGTACCAAGTAACTCTTAAAAACAGACTCTTACATCAGGGTCAAAGTTAGGGTTGTCACACTATTTTACAAAGTCAGTGAACCATAAAATGTAGGTCAAGGTCAGAAATGGATACTTGCATTGAAGTTTCAATTCCTAAATGCAAGCTTGTACCAAATACAATTAATGAAGCTCTAATAGATCTTGAGAAATGGACTCTTACATTAGATAGAAAGTCAGGGTGGTCGCAATAATTCACAAAGTCAGTGAACCATGAAATATGGGTAAAAGTCAAATATGGATGCTTGTGTTGAAGTTGGAATTCCTAGATGCAAGTTTGTACCAATTATAATTTAAAAAGCTTTAATAGTTTTCGAGAAATGGTGAAAGTTAGGGTGGTCGCAATAATTCACGAAGTCAGTGAACCATGAAATATAGGTCAATGTCAGATATGGATGCTTGCGTTGAAGTTGCAATGCCTGGATGCAAGTTTGTACCAAGAATGATTAATGAAGCTCTAATAGTTCTCAAGATATGGACTTGCTGACAAGATTTTATTAAAAAAAACAAGGCATCGCATGCGATACAAATCCCCTCGCACAAGACAACTTCGTGTGTGGAAAACACTGAAATGGCAAAAGTCCAACTTGCTTGAGATATTATCATATGCAACATTTGTGTAAAGTTTGTTTAAAAATCCATCCATAAATGTAGGTTATAGAGTGATGACAATATTTCTCTAAAAATAGTCATAGGGACCTTGAATTGAGGCCATGGCCGCGAAGTAGATCTTGCTCAAGATATTATCATAAGCATCTTTTGTGTGAAGTTAGATTAAAATCATAAATGTAGGCGGTAGAGCAATGACAAAGTTTTTCTAAAAATAGCCATAGTGACCTTGACCTTGAGGTCATGACCAAGCAACTCGAGATATTACCATAAGAAACATTTGTGTGAAGTTCTATTAACATCCATCAATAAATGTAGGCACTAGAGCGATGACAAAGATTTTCTAAAAATAGCCCCAGTGACCTTGACCTTGAAAGTCGAAATAGTTCGAGATATTGTCATAAGGAACATTTGTGTGAAGTTATACTGAAATCGGTGAAGAAATGTAAGCGCTAGAGCCATGTCAAAGTTTTTCTAAAAATAGCTACAGTGACCTTGACCTTGAAAGTCAAACTCACTCGAGGTATTATCATAAGGAACATTTGTGTGAAGTTATATTGAAATCAGTGAAGAAATGTAGTCGCTAGGGCGATGACAGTTTTTTTAAAAAAATAGCCACAGTGACCTTGACCTTGAAAGTCGAAATCGCTCAAGATATTGTCTTAAGGAACATTTGTGTGAAATTATATTGAAATTGGTGAAGAAATGTAAGTGCTAGAGTATTGACAAAGTTTTTCTAAAAATAGTCACAGTGACCTTGACCTTGAAAATGGAACTCGCTACAGATATTGTCATAAGGAACATTTGTGTGAATCGACTTTGAAATTGGTGAAAAAATGTAAGCGCTAGAGCAATGAAAAAGGTTTTCTAAAAATAGCCACAGTGACCTTGACCATGAAAGTCGAACTCTTTCGAGGTATTGTCATCAGGATCATTTGTGTGAAGTTATATTAAAATCGGTGAAGAAATATAGGCGCTGGAGCGATAGCAAAGTTTTTCTAAAAATAGCCATTGTGACCTTGACCTTGAAATGGCTTGAGATATTGTCATAAGGAACATTGTGTGAAGTTATATTGAAATCGGTGAAGAAATGTAAGTGTTAGAGCATTGACAAAGTTTTTCTAAAAATAGCCACAGTGACCTTGACCTTGAAAATGGAACTCCCTAGAGATATTGTCATAAGGAACATTTGTGTGAAGTTATATTGAAATCAGTGAAGAAATGTAGGCGCTAGAGCGATGACAATTTTTTTCTAAAAATAGCTACAGTGACCTTGACCTTGAGGTCATGACCCTGAAAGTCGAACACACTTGAGATATTGTCATAAGGAACATTTGTGTGAAGTTATATTGAAATTGGTGAAGAAATGTAGGCCCTAGAGCGATGACAAAGTTTTTCTAAAAATAGCCACAGTGACCTTGACCTTGAGGTCATGACTTTGAAGTCGAACTCGCTCAAGATGTTTTTATAAGGAACATTTGTGTGAAGTTATATTGAAATTGGTGAAGAAATGTAGGCACTAGAGCGATGACAAAGTTTTTCTAAAAATAGCCACAGTGACCTTGACCTTGAGGTAATGACCTTGAAAGTCGAACTCGCTGAGATATTGTCATAAGAAACATTTGTGTGAAGTTACATTGAAATTGGTGAAGAAATGAAGGCGCTAGAGCGATGACGAAGTTTTTCTAAAAATAGCCACAGTGACCTTGACCTTGAAGTCATGACTTTTGAAGTCGAACTCGCTCGAGATTTTTTTATAAGGAACATTTGCGTGAAGTTATATTGAAATTTGTGAAGAAATGTAGGCGCAAGAGCGATGACAAAGTTTTTCTAAAAATAGCCACAGTGACCTTGACCTTGAGGTCATGACCTTGAAAGTCGAACTCGCTCGAGTTTTTTTTTGTAAGGATCATTTGTGTGAAGTTATATTGAAATTGGTGAAGAAATGTAGGCGCTAGAACGGTGACAAAGTTTTTCACAAATTACCAAAATGACAAAGGGCCATAACTCACAAAGTATTTTTCAGAATTTTGTCATAAGTTAATCAGTTCATCTACTCATCACCACCAATCTATTCACCAACTTTCAAGGCTCTAGCTCCAATAATTTTTGAGATATCTTGCTGACAAGATTTTATTAAAAAAATTTCAAAGGGCAATAACTCTTAAAAGGGGCATAATCCGGACGAGAAAAAAATACGCATCAGCTAATTTTCCATGAGGAATCCATATATGAAATTTCAAAACCCTAGCATACACGGTTCTAAAGATATGCTATGCATCACTTTTAGCATACATTACAATGGGCACAAATTACCAAAATGACAAAGGGCCATAACTCACAAAGTATTTTTCGGAATTGCGTCAAAAGTTAATCAGTTCATCTACTCATCACCACCAATATATTCACCAACTTTCAAGGCTCTAGCTCCAATAATTTTTGAGAAATCTTGCTGACAAAATTTTATTAAAAAAATTTCAAAGGGCAATAACTCTTAAAAGGGGCATAATCCGGACAAGAAAAAAAATACGCGTCAGCTAATTTTCCATGAGGAATTTCATATATGAAATTTCAAAACCCTAGAACACACGGTTCTAAAGTTATGCTATGCATCACTTTTAGCATACATTACAATGGGCACAAATTACCAAAATGACAAAGGGCCATAACTCACAAAGTATTTTTCAGAATTTTGTCAAAAGTTAATCAGTTCATCTACTCATCACCACCAATCTATTCACCAACTTTCAAGGCTCTAGCTCCAATAGTTTTTGAGATATCTTGCTGACAAGATTTTATTAAAAAAATTTCAAAGGGCAATAACTCTTAAAAGGGGCATAATCCGGACGAGAAAAAAAAATACGCATCAGCTAATTTTCCATCAGGAATCCATATATGAAATTTCAAAACCCTAGCATACACGGTTCTAAAGATATGCTTTGCATCATTTTTAGCATACATTACAATGGGCACAAATTACCAAAATGACAAAGGGCCATAACTCACAAAGTATTTTTCAGAATTTTGTCAAAAGTTAATCAGTTCATCTACTCATCACCACCAATATAATCACCAACTTTCAAGGCTCTAGCACCAATAGTTTTTGAGATATCTTGCTGACAAGATTTTATTAAAAAAATTTCAAAGGGCAATAACTCTTGAAGGGGCATAATCCGGACTAGAAAAAAAATACGCGTCAGCTAATTTTCCATGAGGAATCCATATATGAAACTTCAAAACCCTAGCATACACGGTTCTTTAGTAATTCTATGCATCAAAAGAGTAACGGACGGACGAACGGACGAACAGACGAACGGACGAACGAGGCAGAAGCAATATGCCCCTCCAACTTTTTCAAAGTTGGGGGCATAATTATGCTTATCCTCGTTTACCAAAAGTAACAAAAAGATCAGATCAAAAACGGTTGCGGAAAGCTGGATACACCATTTTTTGCTAATATTTATGCTCAAGGGCAGGTAACTCAGAAGTCATTTGACCTGCGTGGCCCAAATTCAAACTCAACATAGACTGTATGCCCCTCCTGGTTATCTGCAAGTTTGATAAAGATCTGACTTGAAATAGTCGAGAAAAGCTGGAGAAGTCGTTTTCCCATTGTAAGTCTATGGGAAAATCTTTCACACCCAAGAAGATGTAACTGGAAAACCACTGGTCAGATTCAAGTCAACTTTGAACTCGCTCGAGATTTAATTGTCCTCTTTACCAAAAGTTACAAAATGATCCAATCAAAGACAGCGGAGAAAAGCTGGAGACACCATTTTTCACTTATATTTATGCTCAAGGGCAGGTAACTCAGACACTGTTTGTCCCGTGCAGCCCAAATGTGAACTCAACAAAGACTGTAAGCCCCTCCTGGTTATCTGCAAGTTTGAAGATCTGATAAGAAATGGCCGAGAAAAAGTGGAGACGTCGTTTTCCCTATTATAAGTCTATGGGAATATTTTTCACGCTCAATAGGGATGTAACTGGAAAACTGCAGGTCAGATTCAAACCAAATTTGAACTCATCCGAGATTTTACGCTTGTCCTCGTTTATGAAAAGTTAAAAAAGATCAGATCATAAACGGCTGAGAAAAGCTGGAGATACCATTTTTCACTTACAGTCAAACCTGTCTTAGCGACCACCTCTATTAAGCAAGCAACCTGTTTTAAGCAAGCAGGCATTCAGTTTTCGAAAAAGGAAAATGCATAAAATTTCACCTGTGTTAAGCAAGCACCTGTCTTAAGCAAGCACTTTTTGACTATCCCATAGGTGCTTGCTTAACACATGTTGGACTGTATATTTATGCTCAAGGGCAGGTAACTCCAAAGCAGTTTGTCCTGTGCAGCCCAAATTCCAACTCGATGTTGACTGTAAGCACCTCCTGGTTATCTGCAAGTTTGATGAAGATCGGATCAGAAATGGCCAAGAAAAAGTGGAGATGTTGTTTTCCCCATTATAAGTCTATGGAACCTTTTTGTTTCCATGGCAACCAGAATTCCGAACTGATCAGCCCAAAAACCTTATGGAGCCTTTCCCCCTACCTGATGATGCTTCTCATGAAATTTGATCAAGATTGGCCATGGGGAATTAGAGAAATACTTATTTGAAATTGTTTACGGAAGCACGCACGACGGACAACGGACAAAATGCGATCACAAAAGCTCATCTTGTCACTACTTGACAGGTGAGCTAAAAAACAGTCACACTCTACCCTTACCTACTGCAAGCACAGCAGGCCCTTCGCCGATAATAAACCAATACTATTTGGACACCTCAGTGACATAACATACACAAAATCTTCCCCCCACCCTTTCACCCCAGATAAGGCCTAGAAACAAGAGGCCCATGGGCCACAATGCTCACCAGAACTCAGGCGGACACTGCCCACTGGCAGCCATGTATGGTTTCAGGTTTTAATTTATTGATTATAAAGTCTCCCAAACAAACCCCCATTTCAAAATGAGCACCCATGTGGACTCTGTATCTGAAATATTAGGCCTTTTATGAGGAGGAAGGATGAGACATGGACCCAACAGAGCCCTGAATGGTATCACTGAATCCATCTTATCATAAGGCACATGAATATATATGGTTTAGGGGTTTGGATGTGTACTGTTCCTGAGATATAAGGCCTTTTAAGCTGCTAAGGGGTTGGAGCATGGCCCTGGCAGACCCCAGGAAAGCCAAGATTGTTGTCGCTGAATGTGTCTTATAATAAGGACCAAGAAAATATATTGTTTAGGGGTGGGGATATGAACAGTTTCCAAGATATGAGGCCCTCTTATGAAACTAGACAAAAGTGCCCAGTGGGGCACGTATACCCCCGGCCAGTGCCATCACCTCAGCTGAAACAAGAACTACAAAGGGAAATAGCTCTAAAAGGCCTGACCCCTTGGCCCTTATTTACTTTCCCACAATACAACTAGTCATACTGATCATGTTTGCAAAATTTCAAGTTTCTATGTACAGTAGTTATTGAGAAATCTTTGACACAAAATAAAAATATACACTATTAAACAGCAAGAACTACAAAGGGAAATAACTCTAAAAGGCCTGACCCCTTGGCCCTTATTTTCTTTCCCACAATACAAGTAGTCATACTGATCATGTGTGCAAAATTTCAAGTGTCTATGTGAAGCAGTTCCTGAGATATCTTTGACACAAAATAATTGTTTACGGACACACAGACAGACAGACAGACAGACGGAAAAGACAAAAACTATATACCCCCAAAAACTATATACCTTCGTATGCCGGGGGTATAATGATGAGGAGAGGAATGGCCCTGTGGACCACCATGTTTGTGTGACTGAATGTGTCTAACCATAAGAAACAAGAAAATATATGATTATGAGGTGGGGATCTTAATGGTGTCTGAGATATATGGCCTTTTATGAAGTAGTGGCGTGGGCCATGTTATCAGCATGTTGCCCTAGCACATAGAGACCGCGCATTGATGTGAGTGAATGAGTCTTATTATAGGGAACACAAATATACATATTTTAGGGGTGGGGATCTGAACAGTTTCTGAGATACATGGCATTTTATGAAGTGGAAGGGTGGGGCATAGCCCCAGCACACCCCCAGAGACCCCTAGGTTGGTATCACTGAATGTGTCTCATCATAAGGAACAAGAATATATATGGTTTAGGGGTGGGGGTTCTGAATGGTTTCTGAGATATTGAGCCTTTTACGAAGTGGAGGGGGTTGGGCATGGACCGGGCACATCCCAGAGGACCCCCAGGTTGGTTTCAATGAATGCGTCTTATCATAAGAAACAAGAATATATATGGCTCTGGGATGGGGATCTGAATGGTTTCCGAGACATATCACCTTTTATGAAGTGAAGTTGTGGGGCACAGCCGACGTGCGGCCCGGGAGACCCTTAGATTGGTATCACTGAATGCGTCTTATCATAAGGAACAAGAATTTATATGCTTTAGGGGTGGGGATCTGAACGGTTTCTGAGATATTGAGCTTTTACTAAGTGCAGGGGGTGGGGCATAGCCCTGGCACATCCTAGGGGTCCCCCAGATTGGTGTCACTGAATGCGTCTTTTCATAAGAAACAAGAATATACATGGTTTTGGGATGGGGATCTGAAGGGTTTCCGAGATATATCACCTTTTATGAAGTGGAAGGTTGGGGCATAGCCCTGGTGCGGCCTGGGAGATCCTTAGGTTGATATCACTGAATGCATCTTAACATAAGGAACAAGAATTTATATGGTTTAGGGGTGGGGATCTGAACGGTTTATGAGATATTGGGCCTTTTATGAAGTGGAGGGGTCGGGCATAGCCCCCGTGCAGCCAGGGAGACCCTAAGGTTGGTATCAATGAATGCGTCTTATCATAAGGAACAAGAATTTAAATGGTTTAGGGGTGGGGATCTGAACAGTTTCTGAGATATTCAGCCTTTTACGAAGTGGAGGGGGTGTGGTATAAGCCCCGCCACATCCTAGGGGACCCTCAGATTGGTGTCACTGAATGCGTCTTATCATTAGAAACAAGAATATATATAGTTTAGGGGTGGGGATCTGAATGGTTTCTGAGATATATGGCATTTATGAAGTGGAAGGGCTGGGCATGGCCCCAGCGCACCCCAGAGAGACCCCAAGGTTGGTATCACTGAATGTGTCTTATCATAAGGAACAAGAATATATATGGTTTAGGGGTGGGGATCTCAATGGTTTCTGAGATAAATGGCATTTTATGAAGTGGAGGGGGTGGGGTATGTCCCCGGCACATCCCGGGGGGGACCCCAAGGTTGGTGTCACTTAATGCATCTTAGCATAAGGAACAAGAATATATATAGTTTAGGGGTGGGGATCTGAATGGTTTCTGAGATAAATGGCATTTTATGAAATAGAGGGGGCAGGGCATGTCCCCGGCACATCCCGGGGGACCCCCAGGTTGCTGTCACTTAATGCATCTTATCATAAGGTACAAGAATATATATGGTTTAGGGGTTGGGATCTGTAAGGTTTCTGAGATATAAGGCATTTTATGAAGTGGAGGGGGCGGGGCATGGCCCCGGCACAACCTAGGGGCCCCCAGGTTGACGTAAAAGCATATGGCTGAGAGAAGTTTACTCAAGGAACATGTTTATGTAAGTTTTGTCAAAATACATGTATCTGCAATGACTTGGCAGTAAATGCCATTTTTCAGTTTTCCCCATTATAAGTCAATGGAAACTCTAAGTTGCCATAGCAACAAAACTAAAAGGCCAAATTTCATAAACAAGAGGGCCCTAAGGGCCCTGAATCGCTCACCTGAAAATTAGTGTCTCAAAGGGCTATAATTTGAACAAACTTGGTAATGGTCCTAAAGATGAAGCTTCATACCAAATATCAAAGACCTGGGCCTTCTAGTTTCAGACAAGAAGATTTTTAAAGGTTTTCCCTATATAAGCCTATGAAAAACCAAAGGGTCCCGGAGTTGGGGCATTTTTGGCCCCAGGGCTATAATTTGAACAATGTTGAAAGAGGTCCACTAGATGAAGCTTCACACCAAATACCAAAGATCTGGGCCTTGCGCATTCAGGGAAGAAGATTTTTAAAGATTTTCCATGTATAAGCCTACGTAAAACCAAAGGCCCCAGGGATGGGGGCATTTTTGGCCCCAGGGCTATAATTTTAACAATCTTGGTAGAGGTCTACTAGTTGAAGCTTCATATCAAATAGCATAGAGCAGGGCCTTGTGGTATCAGAGAAGAAGAATTTTAAATATTTTCCCTAATTAATAGAAATCAAAAATGAGTTCCTTTAAGAGCAATGAAAACATTCATAAGAAAGAAGTTGGGTCATACTACGTAGTTTCGGCTAATAAAGCCTCATCAGTGACTCTGTAATGATCTGGCAAAGAAAGCCAGAGAAAACATACTGCAATTTTGCGATTAAGCCTGTGAAAAACCAAAGGGTCCCAGGGTGTGGGCATTTTTGGTCCTAGGGCTATAATTTGAACAATCTAGATAGAGGTCCAATAGTTCACACCAAATATCTAAGACCTTGGCCTTGCAGTTTCTGAGAAGAAGTTTCTTTAAAGATTTTCCCTATATAAGTCTATGTAAAACCAAAAGCCCCCGGTGCGGGGCCATTTTTGGCCCCAGGGCTATAATTTGAACAATCTTGGTAGAGGTCCATTAGATTAAGCTTCACACCAAAGAAAAGTTTTAAAGATTTCCCCTACATAAGCTTGGGTAAAACCAAAGGCCCCCTGGGCGGGGGCATTTTTGGCCCCAGGGCTATAATTTGAACATTCTTGGTAGAGGTCCACTAGGTGAAGCTTCATACCAAATATCAAAGGCCTGGGCCTTGTGGTTTCAGAGAAGAAGATTTTCCCTATTTAAGCCTATGAAAAACCAAAGGGCCCAAGGGTGGGGCCATTTTCGGCCCCAGGGCTATAATTTGTACAATCTTGAAAGAGGTCCACTAGATGACGCTTCAAACCAAATATCAAAGATCTGGGCCTTGCGGTTTCAGAGAAGATTTTTAAAGATTTTCCCTGTATAAGCCTATGTAAAACCAAAGGCCCCCGGGGCGGGTGCATTTCGGGCCCAAAGCTATAATTTGAACAATCTTAGTAAAGGTCCACCAGGTAAAGCTTCACACCAAATATTAAAGACCTGGGCCTTGCGGTTTCGGGGAAGAAGATTTTTTTTATGATTTTCCCTATACATGTATAAGCCTATGTAAAAACATAGGCCCCCCGGGGTGGGGGCATTTTGGCCCCCAGGGCTATAATTTGAACAATCTTGGTAGAGGTCCACTAGATGAAGCTTCACACCAAATATCAAAGATCTGGGCTTGCGGTTTCAGAGAAGAAGATTTTTAAAGATTTTCCCTGTATAAGCCTATGTAAAACCAAAGGCCCCCAGGGCGGGGGCATTTTTGGCCCCAATGCTTTAATTTGAACAATCTTAGTAGAGGTCCACCAGGTAAAGCTTCATACCAAATCTTAAAGACCTTGGCCTTGTGGTTTCAGAGAAGAAGATTTTTTAATGATTTTCCTTATATAACCCTGTGTAAAACCAAAGGCCCCCCGGGGCAGGGGCATTTTTGCCCCGTGGGCTATCATTTGAACAATCTTGGTAGAGATCCACTAGATGAAGCTTCACAACAAATATCAAAGATCTGGGCCTTGTGGTTTTAAGAGAAGAAGATTTTTAAAGATTTTCCCTGTATAAGCCTATGTAAAACCAAAGGCCCCCGGGGCGGGGGCATTTTTGGCCCCAAGGCTATAATTTGAACAATCTTAGTAGAGGTCCACCAGGTAAAGCTTCACACAAAATATTAAAGACATGGGCCTTGCGGTTTCAGAGAAGAAGATTTTTTAATGATTTTCCCAATATAAGCCTATGTAAAACCATAGGCCCCTGGGGCGGGGGCATTTTGGCCCCCAGGGCTATAATTTGAACAATCTTGGTAGAGGTCCACTAGATGAAGCTTCACACCAAATATCAAAGATCTGGGCCTTGCGGTTTCAGAGAAGAAGACTTTTAAAGATTTTCCCTGTATAAGCCTATCTAAAACCAAAGGCCCCAGGGGCGGGGGCATTTTTGGCCCAATGGCTATAATTTGAACAATCTTAGTAGAGGTCCACTAGGTAAAGCTTCACACCAAATATTAAAGACCTGGGCCTTGTGGTTTCCGAGAAGAAGATTTTTTAATGATTTTCCCTATATAAGCCAATGTAAAACCATAGGCCCCCGGGGCGGGGGCATTTTGGCCCCCAGGGCTATAATTTGAACAATCTTGGTAGAGATCAACTAGATGAAGCTTCACACCAAATATCAAAGATCTGGGCCTTGCTGTTTCAGAGAAGAAGGTATTTAAAGATTTTCCCTGTATAAGCCTATGTAAAACCAAAGGCCCCCCGGGCGGGGGCATTTTTGGCCCCAAGGCTATAATTTGAACAATCTTAGTAGAGGTCCACCAGGTAAAGCTTCACACCAAATCTTAAAGACCTGGGCCTTGTGGTTTCCGAGAAGAAGATTTTTTAATGATTTTCCCTATATAAGCCTATGTAAAACCAAAGGCCCCCAGGGCGGGAGCATTTTGACCCCCAGGGCTATAATATGAACAATCTTGGTAGAGGTCCACTAGATGAAGATTCATACCAAATATCGAAGACCTGGGCCTTGCGGTTTCGGAGAAGAAGATTTTTAAAGTTTTTGTTTAAAAAATCTATTTTTAGCTCCTGTGACCCAGATGTGCAATGGACCAGAACCATTTGAACAATTTTATAAGGGGACCACCTAAGGATCATTGCTGTGAAGTTTGGTCAAAATCCGATCAGTGGTTTAGGAGGAGATGTCATTTGAAGAAAAAGTTTACGCACACACACACACACACACGCACGCACACACGCACGCACACACGCACGCACTGACGACGGACGACGGACGAAAAGTGATCACAAAAGCTCACCTTGTCACTACGTGACAGGTGAGCTAAAAACACAAAACCTGTAAAGGCAAATATGGTGAATATTTTCATATAGTCTCAGCCTCCTAGAGCATATGGTTTCTGAGGAGATGATTTTTTAAGTATTTTTTGTCTATTTTTTTTTATTTTGGTTTCCATGGCAACCAATGAAAATGAGCAGAAGGCCTTAAATCATACGGCAGATAGAAGATCGCCTATGGAACATTTCTTTGAAAGTATTGTCAAAATATCTGCAGAGGCTTGGCAGTAAATGCCATTTTTCTATTTTCCCCATTATAAGTCTATGGGCACTCTAAGTTGCCATAGCAACCAAACTAATGAGCCGATTTTCATTAAAAACACAAACTTTCAATCCCCCTGCCTAAGGATGCTACAGATGAAATTTGGGCTGAATCGGCCCAGTGGCTTCAGAGGAGATGTCGTTTGAAAATGTTGACGAAGAAGACGCAGACGACGACGACGGACAACTGCCTATCCTATAAGCTCCCCCGGAGCCTTCGGCTCTGGTGAGCTAAAAAAAAAATGGTTTGTTTAGGGTAACATCTTCAAAAATGTTAGGTAGGGTAGGATATTTTTTTTTTAAGATTTTTTTTTATTCTGTCGGAGCATGTAAAGGAGCTGTAAGAGCCTAAGATGATGCCTATTTATGTAAATCGTAGGTAAAATACTCTTGAAAAACTACCAAAAATCTGGTACTGTGGTGATATGCAAGGTTAATTTTTTTTTCTGACAAAAGGGTGAAAAAAAATAGGATCACAGCAAGTTTCTAGGTAGGGTCAGGTTACCCTAAACAAACTTTTTTTAGGCCTAAGGAAAAGTAACGAGAATAATCAAGGAATAAAATATTCTTCTTTATTTCTTATAAGAAAAGTAACGGCATGTTGTGGGTACTAGTTAGAATCGCCTGATCGAGGCAAATCTAACAAATCCCCACAATGTATGTTTACTGTAATAAAATATGAAAATATGAAAATTTCCCCAAAAATTATCCACCTTACTCCTTAAGGGGTATGGGAACACCTGTTATATTTGTCTGCCATTTTTCAAAGGGAGACAACTTTCATGACTTCCTGTTAACTATTCTATAAATCCTATCCCACTGAAAAAGGGGTCTACTCTTAAAGGAAAGAATTTGCTCCTCAGGAGCAAATTCTTTCCTTAAAGAATCGACCCCTATTCACATGGGAGACAAAAATACTTTTGCAGGAGTTGCCTCCCCTGAAGCTGTTCCTTTATCCTTATCTGGAGCTATATTACAGAAACCTAGTAAAAACAGTCCACCTACCTAAAATGTTGCGGTTTTATATCTTTGTCCGCAACAGCTACCGTGAAGGTGTTGTAGTCTGTCAACTCCTGTTTTAAACTAGATAGATTTCCTCCCACATTCTTCAACAACTGACTGAAGTCTTTTCTTTGCAGAATGGAGGTCTTCATTCTGAAATGGAGATCGCCAACAAATTTTAATCTTTCTTAAGGGGAATGGGAACACCTAGCAGATTTGTCCGCCATTTTTCAAAGGGAGACAACTTTCTGAACTTCCTGTTTGCTTTTCTGTAATCTCTTTCCCATGAAAAAAGGGGTCAACTCTTAAAGGAAAGAATTTGTTCCTTAGGAGCAAATTCTTTCCTTTAAGAGTTGACCCCTATTGACAAGGGAGAAAAAAATATATTTGAAAGAGTTGCCTCCCCTGAAGGTGTTTCCATTCCCCTTAATGTCCCTATAACAATAATGACTGACTGATTTGGAGTTTAACCCACTGTATACCAGTGAACTCTTCCATTTGTCAAACAAGGGGTGGCAGGCCTATTTTCTTGTTTTTATTCTATTTTTCACAAAAAATTCTGTAAGCAAATAGTGCAAATTCTGCGGGGTCTGATCTGGGCCTGCACTGTTTGCCAAGGTACTGCTTTAAGGGTTTCCCGCATGAAATGTGTTAACTGCCAAGTCAACAGCAATAGGGGTATGTCAACCCAGTCAGTATACTAACCAAACCTTTCCTGGACAGGCTTAGACTTAAAACATTAAACAGTACAGTCCAAATTCTTTCCCCAGAAACTGGCAACTGCCCTATTTAAGAGAATGATCATATATATAGAGAAAAACAGGTTTGTGTCTTTTGATATCAAGTTTATCAGGCAAGGCTTCGAGAATGCTTGTAGAATCGCGAGGCTTGCCGAGCGATTCTACATGCGTTCTCGAAGCCGAGCCTGATAAACTTGATATCAAATGTCACTAATCTGGTATTCTATTTATCAGTTTATCCCCTTGTAAACTCTGTAAATTGGCAGTTTACGCTCAGTTACCTATTGTCCTTAGTGCGTCCCAACATTCCAATGCGGAATATAATCAATCAGTATATTTACTATCAGCTGACCGTTATTTTTTTTTATATTTTTAATGTATTTTTTTCATTTTTCCTAGTTATAATAACATTTTGGCCATTTTCCGGTTGTCCGTTTCATTAAAAAAAGTGCAATGTCATGTTGACGTTATAAAGCTCACTTGACCTGAGATAGCATATCTTTATCAGGTCAATGCGTTACAATGCAATATATATATAGGGGGTAACTGATAAAAATGATTCCATGATCAACCCCAATGAAAGAATGTTGCCGGACCCATTCAGACCTCAAGTCGGAATTTATTCAACTGAGACACTGAGGTTATAAACATCTTGTTGGTACACACCTGACTTGCGGGTATTTGCAAGATATGCAAACCCACATCTCAAGCCGCTACAGCACATACAAACTGCTAGGGTTTAAGGAGTGGTCCGACATGCATCACTGTTTTGCTTGTTTGTTTTGGAGTTTAACGGCCAAGTTACCACTATTTTAGGTCATTTTTGAGCTGGTCAGTTTACCTATCCACACTTTTCCTGGGGAGGCTTATACCTAAGTGGTTAACCAGTACAGTGCACTTCTTTCGCCAGAAACTGGCACAACTGCCTTCTTGAATCAGCGGCAGGGAGAGAATGACCATAGAAAAGATTTCATGATAAATCTCCGCGAAAGAATGTTGCCAACCCCGGCAGATATCGAACCAGCGTCCTGATCACCAGTCAGATGCGCATCCAACTGAGCTACAGTGGCCGGCCTCGCACTACTGACTTCAACACAATTTACAGAATAAAACTTCCAAACCTTCTTTTAAGAAATTCTTTTTTCCAATTTCTGCAGGCATGAGAATGAAATCTAAGTGGCCACAGCGGTGAAAATGACTGGAGATTAATATGTTTCTGCACTTACTAGCTTGAAAGTTAAGTTTGATTCAACTTTTTTTTGCTGACATTAGAATTAGGTGAAAGGTTATAACTACCTTGAACTAACTTTGATCCCTTCATGTGGAGGTACCTTCGTGCCTACCGATGCTATCAGACGGTCCATCTCCATTTTAGCCTGAAAATAATCAGAATATGACAATTGAACCACAACAGCTCAAACACCTTTGGGAGCATGAAAACTTGTTTGAGACAGGAGTAGTTTGAGCCAATGAGGATTTATCATAACGCCAGGTCAGGAGACTTCACGGGAATGACTTAGAATAATTTTCTGATCCTCTTTGTTTGTTTGTATTGGCGTTTAACGCCCAAGTCAACACTATTTAGGTAATTTTTGAGCCGGTCAGTTTACCTATCCATTCTTTTGCCAGAAACTGACAACTGCCCTTCTTGAATCAGTGGTAAGGATTCTGATCTTCTTTAAAATTAATGTATATACTCATTAGAATCGCCTCATCCAGGTGATTCTAATGAGTACACATTACATACATTTTTAAGATACCCATTAATTCTCTTCGCCATATCTTATCTCCAGCTACATGTATGCAAAGAATTCCCTAGCCACTAGTTTCAATCAGCCATGGTAAACAAGCCATCAGTGTTCAAGCCATCAGCCATGGTAAACTAGAGCTGTCAGTGAAACTGACTAGGGCCCCGGCAGCGCTATCAGAAATTTGTGGACGGACAGACGGACAGACAGACAGACAGACGGACGGACAGAGTGATTACTATAGGGCACCCACACTTTCAGTGCGGGGCCCTAACAAGCCATCAGTGAGTTCAAGCCATCAGCCTTGGTAAAGAAGCTATCAGTGAGTTCAAGCCATCAGCCATGGTAAACAAGCCATCAGTGAGTTCAAGCCATCAGCCATGGTAAACAAGCCATCAGTGAGTTCAAGCCATCAGCCATGGTAAACAAGCCATCAGTGAGTTCAAGCCATCAGCCATGGTAATAAGGCAATCAGTGGTAAAACAAGCCATCAGCCATGGTAAACAAGCCATCAGTGGTAAAACAAGCCATCAGCCATGGTAAACAAGCCATCAGCCATGGTAAACAAGCCATCAGCCATGGTAAACAAGCCATCAGCCATGGTAAACAAGCCATCAGTGTTCAAGCCATCAGCCATGGTAAACAAGCCATCAGCCATGGTAATCAAGCCATCAGTTTTCAAGCCATCAGCCATGTTAATAAAGCCATCAGTGTTCAAGCCATCAGCCATGGTAAACAAGCCATCAGTGGTAAACAAGCCATCAGTGGTAAACAAGCCATTGAAGTCTTATGGTATTGGAGTTTAACCCTTAAGATGCTGAGAAAAACTACATCTGAAAATGTCGTCTACTTATGTCGTCTGCTGAATTCTTTTTTGCAAACTCTTTAAAAATATTTTTGCATACAGGCAAACAGTGTGGGCCCAGATCAGACTGCTCCTACAGGAGCAGTCTGATCTGGGTCCACACTGTTTGCAAAAAATTGCTTTTAAGGTAACCAGTAGACAGCAAAGCAGACGACAATGGTGGTGATTGACATTTTAGGGGTTAACAACATACTATTACTGCAAGACCTGGAACACTTCGTCGCTGAAATTTCGTTCACATGATATTCCCTGAACTGTCCTTGCTCATTGGTTTTCAGGCTCATTATTAAAAATGCATTAACATTCAAAGCACTAAAAAAAATTTTTAGAGTAGATGCCAATCTTCTTTTTTTTTTACATTATTTTTAGGGCCGGCTTCGGTAGCTCAGTTGGCAGCAGATCTGACTGGTGATCAGGAGGACGCGGGTTGGATACCTGCCGGGGTCGGCAAAATTCTTTCATGGAGATTGATCATGAAACTTTTTCTACGGTCATTCTCTCCCTTCTGCTGATTCAAGAAGGGCAGCTGTTGCTTTCTGGCGAAAGTAAGTGCACTGTACTGGCTAACCGCTTAAGTATAAGCCAGCCCAGGAAAAGTGTGGATAGGTAAACCGACCGGCTCAAAAATGACCTAAAATAATGTTGACTGGGCCGTTAAAACCCAAAACATACAAACAAACAAAACATTATTTTTTGGAGAAATTCCTGAAAATAAAGCTTGACATTTCATTGTAGAACAGACAGCAATACAGCAATATTTTTTCACATTATTTTTCAGAGAAATGAAGGCTGACATTTCATTTAAGGGAAGACAACAATATCATTTCTTACGTGAGAATCCAGTTTTATGTCAGTTGAAAAACAATGTAGGTGCAGATCAGCATGCACATTTTCACAGTCTGATCAGCATTTCATGTTTGCCACTTGGATAATAAAACACCTCTTGTTTTAGAACTTTCTATATCTAAAATTTCAAGAACTTTGCCCCTTCCTTTACCACACTCTGAGCTGATTTAGCAGACAGCAAATTAATAATATTTTTTTACAAAATGTCTCCAATGGAGATGCTAAATTGATATTTTTCTCAGCTTTCCATGAAAACATGTTTTGACATTGGAGACAATTTGCATGAAATGTCAAAATCTGTTTCTGGGAAAAAGAAGAGAAATATTTTTAAATGCTGTCTGTGGAATTTTTTACCCAGTATGTAAGCACAAAGCAAGTCTTGAAGTTTTAGATTAAGAAACTAACTAATGCAAATATGTGTAGCTGGACAGGCCAGTTTGTGATGAACATGGTTAAAAAAATGTGAAGATAGGTTTACTTGTGCCTCAGCTCTAAGGCTGACGCAAAGAATTGGATAATCGATTAATTGTTTAATAAATTCTGATTATTATTATGGGGAATGGGAACACCTGCAGGGGAAGCAACTCTCGCAAAAGTAATTTTGTCTCCCATGTCAATAGGGGTCAACTCTTAAAGGAAAGAATTTGCTCCTGAGGAACAAATTCTTTCCTTTAAGAGAAGACCCCTTTTTCAGTGAGATACATTTAGGGCTTAAAGAAAAGAGAACAGGAAGTCCTGAAAGTTGTCTCCCTTTGAAAAATGGCGGAAAAATCTGCCAGGTGTTCCCATTCCCCTTAAATTGAATATTTAATTTCTGTGTCTGTCTATACCATATTTACCCTTCTCTTTACCATACTGGTTCCAAAATTTGGAAAACTACAATTTAGTTCCCAATTTTGTGTATATTAATACCTGGATGAGTGGCAAAAAGTGTAGACCCAAAGAAGATGCCACTTTCTGCAATGTCTCATCTGGGTCTACACTGTTTGCTCAGGCCTGTCTAACCAGATACATACAGAAAAGTAAAACCTGAGCCAGCGCATGACAAAAAAGCGAAGACTCGGATCTGATCAGCCTGCGCATTCGTCCAGTCTGATCAGTCTTCGCTGATCGCTTGTACCTACAACAGGCTAATGTTTGTGTGATTTCTGGTTTAACATCGCTTTCAACAATTTTTCAGTCATATCACGACGGTGTCTGGTTGTGACAGGGAGCTCAATGCTCACTTTTATAGTGCTGCCTCACTGAAGTATCATGTCCCAGACACATTACATGATACCACACCCAGTCACATTATCCTGACACTGGGTCGACCAGTCCTAGCTCTTCCTCGTAAATCTGAGTGCCAAGCGAGGTGCAGCTAGTACCATTTTTAACAACTTTGGTATGTCGCGGCCCTGGAACAAACCCATGACCTCCCGTTCACCGGAGCGGACACTCTACCAACTGAGCTATCAGGGCCAGTACAACAGGCTAATACCTATGCAAAGAGACATAAGCATAAGGTCTTGTCATAGTGCATGAGTGCGCAGATTGATATGAGTTTGTGCTGGTCACACATGTCTTATTGTAAGTTTTGTTATGTGCTGGCTCATAGGGTAAAAGAGTCAGTCAGAAAGGTAAAATCATGACTAAATCTTCAGTGATTCACAAACGATTATGGTTCACAATGGCAGGGCTGATAATTGATTATCTTTTCAGCTCCGATAAGTCAGCCCTACAGAGTTCATATAACTATACAGTAGAACTTCGATGGCTCGAACACCGATGGCTCGTTTACCATGGATGTGTCGAACCCATTCTTGAGCCCCTAGCGAAATCCTCTACATAAGAAATAGTGGGGGATAATTAAGGAGAGTTTAGTCTTTTATCTTGCAAATGTATGCTGTGTGTACTCATTAGAATCGCCTCGATGAGGCGATTCTAATGAGTACACACAGCATACATTTTTATAATAGAACACCGAAAAGATGTCTAAAAATATCTTGTTATGCCTCCTGACAGTAATCTCAGTGGCTCGAACTACCCCTGTCTCGAACAGATTTTCGAGGTCCCAAAGGTGTTCGAGCCATTGAAGTTCGACTGTACCTGGAAATGTCCTTACCTGGTTTTTCAGTTTCTTGAGATAAGTTATCACACTGTAGCTGAGACAATTATCCATGCTGTCAGGAACAAGGTTGTGAGCCCCCATTCTCGCCAAGGCTCTCTTCAGGGGCTGTGCATAATATCCTGGCATAGCTTTGATGTAGCTGTCAAACCGCTGTCGCCACTGAGGAGTTGGTTTTAATTTGTGAACTTTGAATAATTCATCTGCAAAATTTTAAGTTTTGAAAAATCAGAACAAATATATGAGTTTTTAGTTTGAACTAGAGCTGTCAGTGAAACTGACTAGGGCCCCGGCAGCGCTATCAGAAATTTGTGGACGGACAGACGGACAGACAGACAGACAGACAGATGGACGGACAGAGTGATTACTATAGGGCACCCACACTTTCAGTGTGGGGCCCTAATTATGAAATATGTCTCATTTTTTTTTTTGGTTTTGGTTTTACGGCCCTTTCAAGATTATTTCACTCATATCGAGCCGATCGTTAATCAGAGGTGGGCGAAAACCGGAGTACCTGGAGAAAAACCACCTGACCTTCCGTTGCAGAACTTGGCGTCTCACATGTGACCGAAATATGTCTCATGAATGTATATTTATCTTACCTCTCAAATGTAACATACAGCCATGTTATTTTTGCACTAAATTTATTAATCATATGACGTCGTGTCTGAGAATGTAATAACGCCATGTAATAAATTTGATAATCCACTAGTCGATTAAATATGCAAATTAGTTAGATATGCTCAGTAACGTTACATATACGATGTCCTTAACGTAGTCGAGTTTACTTATGGCGGAATGTTGACATTTTTGTTAAATATTGTGAATAAAATGCGTTTTAAATATCATATGATAAATAGAATCTTAACATTCGTGTTCATGGATTATTAAATTTATTAAACTCAGTGAGGAAAAGGGATAAAATGCTCTGCAAAGCTTCACATTTTATCCCTTTTCCTCAACTTGTTTAATAAATTTAATAATATATGAGCACTCATGTAAGATCCTCTATATATTTATATAATATTCTCGCGTGTTTGACAAATGCACCGGTTGAATACGACCTCATATGCGCCATTATTAAGGTTGACGTCACAGCACATTATTTGATGTCACAAAACATTCCTGTAGTTCATCACAACATGGCAGACCGTGCTAATAAATGGAATATATGCAAGAAAAAGAATCCAATATGAGTGTGAGGGGTGGATAGAAAACTCAGTTTAACAGCACAAACAACACTATTAAAGGTCATTTTTGGGCCGGTCAGTTTACCTATCCACACTTTACTGGGCAGGCTTATATGTAAGCAGTTAACCAGTACAGTGGACATTCTTTCGCCAGAAACTGACAACTGCCCTTCTTGAATCAGCGGAAGGGAGAGAATGATGATAGAAAAGATGTCATGATCAATCTCTACGAAAGAATGTTGCTAATCCTTTTTGTACCAAATGGAATCTTCCTCCTTATATAAAGCAGGAGTCCATTTCAAAATCTAGGGGTGTCAGGTTGTGTTTTCTTCAAAATCTATTTGGAAATTGGCTAAAAATTTTGCAAACAGTGTAGGCCCTGATCAGATGTCATGTTCTGCGGCATCTGATCTGGGCCTGCACTGTTTGCCAGGGCACCCGTTTTGGGGTCTCTGGTACAAAATGGGTTCAATTATTTCAATTTTTGCTCCTTATCTAGAACACTAAGCCGTTCAGCTGAACAGCCTTAAGCTCTATATACAGAGCAGTAATTGACCATTCAGATTTCATGGCCCCCGCCCATTGGGGCTTGAAGAAATAGATGGGCTGCATGATGCTTCCAGACACGAATACTGGTGAACCGTTTAGAGGATCTAAGCCTGCCCAGGCAAAGCAGTGCGAGTCAGACTGTCCATGCTTATAAACCCTATTTTTGCTCCTTATCTAGAACACCGTGCCATTCAGCTGAGCAGCCTAAAGCTCTATATAGAGAGCAGTAATTGGCCAATCAGACCGTCCATGCTTATAAACCCTATTGGTTTAATCGGGCGACCGGGCTTGAGATGTCATTTCATCTCAATGTCGTGTAAAAGTCGCACAAAATTGGAAGTAACGCCTCCAAAATGACCTATACAGTGTTGACGGGGACGTTAAACCTCAAATCAAACAAAACAAAACCATTCAGATTTCAATTACTACAATTGCAGTCTGCTTTGATAGCTGCTGGTGCTTTTTATAGTTGCAAACAGTGCAGACCAAGATCAGACTGCTCCTCTAGGAGCAGTCTGATCAGAGTCCACACTGTTAACTTTGCCCGTTGCAAAAGTATGTTTGAAAGTTTGCAAAAAGCTCCAGCAGACAACATTAAATGAAGACATTTTTAGATGCAGTTTTTCTTTATTCTTGGCATCTTGCAAAGAAAATGTAGATCTGAAAATGTCATCTGCTGCATCTTCTTGCAAACTTTTCAAACATATTTTTGAAAACAGGCAAATGGTGTGGACCCTGATCCTAGAGGAGCAGTCTGATCATGGTCTACACTGTCTGCAGCAATGACTTTTAAAGTAATGGGCAGACAACTATTGTCCTTAAGGGTTAAGGATATTATTAAAGTTACTACTTACCTAACAATGGCAACAATACAGGGTAGTTATATGGCATCACAAATAAATTCACACAAGTCAAAGCACTACTGGCCTTCAGATAGCCAAAAGGGTGTCCAAGTTCACTATATTTAGCACTATTACTTATAAACACCTGCCAACACACATTGGGCTGCCGACGTTCCAGTATATATTGTGTGAGAGGTGAGGGTTCAAGTTCATATTTGTCGAATGGCAAGTTATCAATAACCATAGGTTCACAAGGATTACAAGAGAACTGGACGACTGGATGGGCTGTTCTTGGTGGCTGAAAATAAAAGACATTTTGTTTCATTTGAGGTTAAGTTTATACTAATTTATTTTAGTTCGATTGCAATGAAAGCTTCAAGCTTATTGAATCGCTCTCGAACACTCATTCCGGGTGTTTTCACCTGCGCCAAAGAGAGGCAGTGACTTTTACACCACTGCTAGTAGTGGCAGCTACCCATTTACACCTGGGTGAAGTGGGGCAGTGTCATAACGTGTCTTGCCCAAGGACACACCTTGATACCGGTGGATGGATTCGAACACACAACCTCTCGATCATGAGTACAACGTGCTATCCACTTCGCTATCGAGGCTGACAATTTGAGATTTAACATCCCAGTCAACACTATTTAGGTCATTTTGAAGATGTTGCTTCCAATTTTGTGGGACTTTTACTGAGATGAAATGACATCTCAATCCCTGCCACCCAATGAAACTAGGCATGGATGGACCAAGTGGCACCAGTTTGTCTGGGCAGGCTTAGATCTTCTAAGCAGTTTACCAGTATGTGTGTGCGGTCGGTTTCAGCTCTGCATGGAAGCATCATGCAGCCCAATCTATTTCTGCAAGCCCTGATGGGTGGGGGCAAAGACATTTCTTAGAGTCTAGAGTCTTAGCTCACACCCGAAGTCGTTTCACGAAGTGAATCCAAAACAGACCCCCAGTGTCATGTCAGTCAGCAGAAGGCCTAGCTCACTGACAATGACACATACAGTATTCGACCTATTTACCACACATGCTCCTATAAGCGCACATCCAAGCTTTTTCTGGAAAAAATACACAAGCGCACACTTTACAGTAACCTCCCAACAAATTCATATCGAGTTTTGCTGCATCTTTGACCCAGACAGTCATATGTATATGTGGTGAACCCCTATGCTGAAATTCAACTCTATTAAATAATCATATCGGAATTATTTTTTTTTGTATTTTTTTCGTATTGAGTGTGGGCTTATTAGGTATATTTTTCACCACAATATTTTCATACAATTTAAAAAAAAAACTAAGCGCACGGTGCGGTAAATAGGTCGAATATGGTATGTATGTCTTTTCGGCGCATTGTAATACATCACAAATAAAAATCCAAGACAATGTAAACTGGAGTTTGACACGACTGCAGAAAAACACCAGTCTAAGGATGATCTTAGAATATTCTCCGTCAGGTCGGAACCAATGTTCATGTATAAAACTGCAGTTTTTCAGCCGCACACATCCGCATTTCCTTTTCCTGCTGAGCCCAGACATGTCTTATCTTTCAAACAATGAAGATCCAGATCAGATGGCTTCTGAAGAAGCCATCTGATCAGGCTCTACATTGTCTGTCATTCAGATAGAGATTTTGTTACAATAAATTGCATCAAGTAATCTGATTGGTTGATAATTGGTAGTGGGTGTGGCATATTTAAATATTCAGCATGTCAAGGGTTAAACACATACGAAATGGAAAATATCCACAGTGGCAAGATTTATTGACTGAATTTGAGTTTAACGACATGTCTTCCCTTGCCAGCCATTAGTGTTGTCTTCCCGAGAAAGAAAGGAGATAGAAGAGACAGAAGAAGAATAAAGGAGTCATCCGAAAGTCTGGAGAAGCCCAGGATTGATCCTGCGACCCCTGGTTTACAAGGCGAGTAGTGTAACCACTGCACCACGGAGGCTTCTAGAAGAATAAAGGAGAGGTTTTGTTTGTTTGTATTGGAGTTTAACAGCCCTGTCAACACCATTTAGGCCATTTTTGAGCCAGTCAGTTTACTAGACACACTTTTCCTGGGCAGGCTTATATGTAAGCGGTTAACCAGTACAGTGCACTTCTTTCGCCAGAAACTGACAACTGTCCTTCTTGAATCCTCGGAAGTGAGAGAATGACCGTAGAAAAGATTTCATGATCTATATCCACGAAAGAATGTTGCCAACCCCGGCAGGTACTGAGCCCACGTCCTCCTGATCGCCAGTCAGACGCGCATCCACCTGAGCTACCGAGGCCGACTGACATTTCTATTTGAATCATCTGCTTTATAATAGCAGGTGCATACACAAAAATGTCAAATCTCAGTTTTACTCCTTTTTTTTTCCAAAGAAATGAAATTTGAAAATTCAACCCTTATTTTCTCCAAAATAAATATATGGAAATGCCATGCCCTCTTGTTGTGTTTAACACTTACAAGTAAACAGACAATTTTCACTTGGGGACAGACTTTGAACAACAGGTACAGTCGAACTTCTATGGCTCGAACTCGCCGGGACCGCCGTAAAAAGTTCGAGCCATCGGTAGTTCGAGCCATTGGAGTCCAACTCTGCAAGATCCATCTTTGTGTGCTATGATTTTTTATCTTAGCTGCGGCGATTTTGGTGACTTCCGGTACATTTATCGGTCATAATTTAAGCCACTTAGTATACCTTTCGCACTTTCACGTAGTATAACTTTCTTATGATACTGATCACGCGCCTGCGTGACTTGATCGATAAAATTGGAATTTTTAAAAAGGTAATTAGTGCGAGCCATCGGTGGGATTTTACATAGAAAATGCACTCTAGGGACCAGGCTTAGAGTTCGAGGGTTCGAGCCATCGTGGTTCGAGCCAAGGGTGGCATGTTTAGTTAAAATGAATAGGGATTTTGCCGGGACTGAAAAGTCAGTTCGACCCAAACGTGGTGTTCGAGCCTACCGAGTTCGACCCATCGAAGTTCGACTGTACCAATAATAATAATCATCAACCTTATTTATAGAGGGTAACACATTTAGTACTAGTACTAATCTTCCATGTGGCCCTCTTTTCCTGGGTTGGAACTAGTACTCACCAATACTCACTATACTCACCAATGATGAATTGCTCACATCTGGCCAGAAGGCCTCGGGAATGGGCCAGTGCCCCACCGAGTAACCTTTCTGAGCAGATTTTGGGACCTGTATCAGTTTTCTCAGGCTGTGCCAGCTGGTGTTGGTGGGTAAGAGAGGGGGTGCTGGGTTTATCACAGGCTTGATGTCTTCACCATTCTGAATGTCCTGTCTGTTTATATCCTGGTTTTCTGGATAAAAAAAGAAGTCTTATATAATAAACCATTTCAACCCTGTAGAAAAGTACAGTAACCTATGCAAACAGTGTACATTTATGGATCCAGGTGAGTCGGCTCAAACTGAGCCATCTCATCAGGATCTACACAACACTGATTTCTGTACTGTAAATGCTTATGACTAAACTTCAAGAATAGACAGGGGTGAAAAGGCTTCATTTGTTTGTTTGTTTTTGAGTTTAACGGCCCAGTCAACACTTATTAGGTTATTTTTGAGCCAGTCAGTTTACCTATCCACATTTTTCCTGGACAGGCTTATATGTAAGCAGCTGACCAGCTCAGAGCACATTCTTTCAAAAGTCAGACGTGCATCCGACTGAGCTACCAAGGCCAGCCTGCACACAAATTGGAGTTTTTTTTTTGTTGTTGTTTTTTTAATGAATGGTTGATCAATTAAGGCCTAACATCTCAAAAATGGGACATTGGCCAACAGGCAGACACAGGTCAGATATTGCAGAAAGTGGCATCTGATCAGGGTCTACTCTGTTTGCTTAAAGTGCTTAACCTTTAAGATACCAAGAAAAACTACTTCTGAAAATGTCCCCTGCTTATGTCATCTGCGGATTTTTTTTTTGGCAAACATTTTAAAAAGTATTTTTTCGTACAGGAAAATGGTGTGGACCCAGATCAAGCTGCTCCTAGAGGTGCAGTCTGATTAGGCTCCACACTATTTGCAAAAATGATTTTAAAGTAATCAGCAGATGACAAAGCAGATGACAACTGTCGTGATTGGCATTTTAGGTTTTAAGGGAATAAAATGGTCTAAGTTCAGCTTCAACCTACACTCTGATAAAAAAAAAATGACCAACCAGTGCTTTTATTTCTTTGATTATATATTTCTCTTTCAAGTCAGTTTATGAGAAAAAGACACTTATCGCAAAGTTTACATTTGTTTGTTTGAATTGAGGTTTTACGTCCCCGTCAACACTATTTAGGTCATTTTGGAGACATTGCTTCCAATATTGTGTGACTTTTACCCGATATTGAGGTGAAATGACCTCTCAGTCCCTGCCGCCCAAACAAACCAAAAGGGTTAATATGTAGGGATGGGCCGACTTGCACGACTTTGCCTGAGCAGGCTTAGACACCTAAGAGGTTTCCAGTACTCATGTGCGGCCGGTTTCAGCTTTGCGTGGAAGCATCATGCAGCCCAATCTATATATTCAGGCAGCGGTGGATTGGGGGGGGGGGACAAAAGTTTACATTTATGCATAATAATGAGAAAAACTTTATTTTTATTCTAACATGACACATAAAAAGTATCATGACAGCGACATTTTCTGAAGGACCACTTTGTCGCAGACATCAACAGACGTAAATGTTTCATCCAATATCATCAAACACACATTTGTGCAAGCACAACATATGCAATATGCGTTACAAGAAATGTTCTCATAATGAATTGTCCTATACCTTCTAAAGGGAAAATACTAACATCAAGTTTCTTTGTCTTTCATCAACCAGGATATACCCTAAGAGGAACCTGACAAGCAAATTCTTGCCTTTTTACGGCAGGTGCCTTTTCCAGAGCAGCTTTAACTCTCAAGATGCCAATCACAACAATTGTCATCTGCTCTGTAGGCTGCTTGTTACCCTAGGAGCAGTCTGATCAGGGTCCACATTGTTCCCTGTATGGAAAAAAAAATGTTTTTTTTTTTTTTAAAAGCAAGGATGCAGCAGAAGACAAAAACAGATGCATTTTTCTTGGCATCTTAAGTGTTAACCCATTTTGTACCAGAAACCCCCCAAACGGGTATCCTGGCAAACAGTGCAGGCACAGATCAGACACAGCAGAACGCAGTGTCTGATCAAGGCCTGCACTGTTTGCTAAAAGTTTAGTCATTTTCAAAAAACACAACCTGACACCCCTAAATTTTTAAATGGACTCCTGCTGTATATAAGGAGGAAGATTCCATTTGGTACTAAAAGGGTTAAGTGACATCTTGATCCTTGACATGGTTAATCAGTGGTGGTAGACTATGTACCTTTCAAGCTATTTATGTCATTTTCTTGTTTCAAAGCCCCATCAGGCACAAGAAGGGGAGGATCCGGCCCTATTTTCTCAAACTGTATCACTACGCCACTTTGAACTTTCTGTACCAAGCTTTCAATTGCAGCATGCAGCATCTTTTGGGTGTACACAGCATAGGATCTCCCTGAAAAACAAAAGTACCACAACAATAATCAACCCACTGTATACTTGTATTTGACATGACAAAACAAATAACCACAATATCAATGGAACAAATCTATGGAGCTATACAAGAATATTGTGTTTAATACCAGGGCTGGATAAAATCCACTCGCAAAAATTTGTCTCATCTCTGGGCAAAAGCATATGTTCCAAAAGCTGCATGTCCTTCATCATGCAGGACAAGTGAAATTTTGAAGAATTTTCAAGCTGTAAATGCTCAAGAAACCTGTCATATTTTCTACCATTTTACAAGGGAAACATCTGTTGGCAATGTTGTAAATTAACCCACTGCCTGTCCACACTGTTTGCCTGTATGAAAATTATCATTAAAATGTTTGCAAGAAGATTCAGCAGACCACATAAGCAGATGACATATTCAGAGTCAGTTATCCAAAGACGGACAAAAATATTTTTGAAAGAACTGACATTTCCGAAAATTGGGTGTCTAATTTGAATATTTCCATACAATGAGTCCCAATTTCAGGTCAGACCCCTAGGAGAACATTACATTTTGTACATATTTTACATATTTTTTTTCTAGAATTTCCTTTGAGGTATCTTTCACCCCACCCCTGTATCAGTTTTCCAAGGGTTGGGATAATTTTGATGTCTAATCCCCAGGTTATAGCAGTTACACCATCAGGGGTTAATTAAACTGTAAAACACTGATACGGGGCATTACATCAAGGGTTCTTGTTGACATGGAAACTATTTTAATAGGTACACCCCAACCTCTTTATAACACTATTGTTGGGGTCCAAAGCAGAAACTGTGTTAGTTAAACAACCGTGTTATATTCAAACAACAAGAGCTCCGCAAGTGGGGCATTATATACCCGTAGCAAGTTAATATTTGTTGGACTGAAACCTCGAAACAATAAGAACTGCTCCATATCATGGTCTAACTACATATCAAGTTTTAGCTTGATCGGATCTAAATTGTAGGAGTTAGCCGGAAAAGAAAAAGTTTACAAAAATTTTCTAAACTCTGTAAATATTTGGTGGACCATAACCTCGAAACAATATGCGCTACACCAGGTCATGGTCTAACTACCTACCAAGTTTCAGCTTGATCGGTTGAAAACTGTAGGAGGAGTTATCCGGAAACAATAAGTTTACGGATGGACAGACGCCAAGCCCATACCATAATACGATCGTTTTTACAAAACGGGCATTAAAAATATATAAATTATATAGAAAAATAACCATTTATGGTCATTTTTCTATATAATCTAAACATTTTTGGGATCCATCTTGAAACCATGTTATATCCAATACCATGTTATAATGAAGTGTTATACTGAGGTTGTGGTGTAATTAGGATTATTTTCTTTGTTAGAGTTTAACAGCCCAGTCAACACCAGTATAGGTCATTTTTGAGCCAGTCAGTTTACCTATTCACCCTTTTCCTGGGCGAACTAACACATACGCGGTTAACCAGTACAGTACACATTCTTTCACCAGAACTCGGCCCCCGCCTATCGGAGCCTAAAGAAATAGATAGGCTGCATGATGCTTCCATGCAGAGCTGATTCCGACCCGTCACACGAGTACTGGTAAATCGCTTAGAGGATCTAAGCCTCCCAGGCAAAGCGTTGCGAGACGTACCGTCCATGCTTATAAACCCTATTGGTTTCATTGGGCGACAGGGATTGAAATGCCATTTCATCTAGATGTCGGGTAAAAGTCCCACAAAATTGGAAGCAACGTCTCCAAAATGACCTACAGTGTTGATGGGGACGTTAAACCTCAAACCAAACAAACAAACAAATCTTTTGCCAGAAACTGACAACTGCCCTTGAATCAGCGGAAGGGAGAGAATGGCCGTAGAAAAGATTTCATGATCAATCTCCACGAAAGAATGTTGCCAACCTCGGCAGGTATTGAAACCAAGTCCTCCTGATTGCCAGTCAGAAACGCCTTTGACTGAGCTACCGAGGCCGGCAGTTATTATTTTCTTTGTGTCAACTATTATTACCTCCAGTAACTTCACACATGGCATCCAGTGGGTGGTTCTCGGCAGAGGGGATGAACATGTTACTATTAATATCTATAGGTACACTGCCTGGCAACTTCAAAACAAGACCAAAGATCCTTTGATCCCAGCGGAATGGCTCCTTTGTCAGTTCATGGCCTGGCACGCAGGTAGTGTTCATTGGAATGTTCAACTGAAATGAAAATTAGTATACTAGTTAGACAGTATGTTGAGCCGGTCAGATAACCTAAACTCATTTTTCTCGGCAGGCTTATAAATGTACATAAGTGATTAATCAGTATTTCGCCAGAAACTGACAACTGACATCCTTGAATCAGCAGAAGGGACAGAACAACAAGACTAGAGAAAGCGACCAGTGGGTCACGCATACCCCCGGCCTGCGCCACCCTCTGATATATCTTTCAAGCTTGTATCTTACATGAATGAAGAAGTCAAGAAGCTATAAGAATCTATAAATGTGCTTGTAAAAGCTAAATCCAACATAAAATTTCTAAAGGGAGTAAGGGAGTGGGGGCATCGAAGATACTGAAGAGTTGGGGGCATCAATCTTACTGAAGCAGCAGAGTGGGGTATGTGCATCAATGAAATTTTTGAACTGGTATGCAACATTGATGCAAGTATCAATTGAATTTGTCGTAGAGGTTAGAACATACTGCCAACTATAAACTTTGTCATAAAACTTTAACCAAATGTAAAATTTCTAAGTCTGTGACCTTGAGGTCAAGGTCAACGTGGGTGGGGGAAGGGAAATACATCACCAAATCTTTGGACTGGTATGCAACATTGATGCAAGTATCAACTTAATTTGTCTTAGAGTTTAGAGCAATCAGGCATCTATAAACTTTGTCATAAAACTTTAACCAAATGTGAAATTTCTAAGTCTGTGACCTTGACCTCAAGGTCACTGTGGGGGGTGGGACATGCATCAATGAAATCTTTAGACCAGTATGTAACTTCAGTGTAAGTACCAACTAAATCTATCAAAGGGTTCAGAAGATACAATCTCTTAGAAACTTTGACGCAAAACTTTACCCAAAATGTTAACGGACGGACGGACGGATGGAAAGACAGACAGACACACAGATGGGCGAACGAAAACTATATACCCCCATAGCATACCTTCGTATGCCATGGGTATAAAAATGTTCATGATCAATATTCAAGTAAGGACCCAGGATCAAACTTGTGACCTCCTGATCATCAGGACAGAGCCACCAGGACCAACCTGAAGTTTCAGGCTATTTGCATCAACAGTGAAAACTCCATGGTTTGTTCCCTGTTAACTAATTAAATTAAACAGTGAGGCAGAGCAACCAATTATGAAAACTTGCACAGTTTTCATGCACATTTTGGTCAATCTGTCTGCTGGGCTTTTTGATGTTGACATGCTCAGCTTGCAAAATGACATGAAATGAAACATGCCCATTTAACCCACAGAAAATTTTCTGCTAAGCACAACATTTACACATACCCAATTTACCATATGTATTCTGAGCAAACTGTAAACCCAACTGAAAAGTGGTGTCTTATCAGGGACAACACTGTTTGCCACTCATCCAGCCAGTTTTGTTCGTTTGTTTGGATGTTTAATGTCCCCGTCAACACTATATAGGTCATTTTGGAGACATCGCTTCCAATTTTGTGGGACTTTTACCAGACACTGAGATGAAATGACATCTCAAGCCCTGTCGCAAAATGAAACCAATAGGGTTTATAAGCATGGACGGTCCAACTCGCACCGCTTTACCTGGGCAGGCTTAGATCCTCTGCGTGGTTTACCAGTACTCATGTGCAGTCGGTTTCAGCTCTGCGTGGAAGCATCATGCAGCCCATTTATTTCTTCAAGCCCCAATGGGCCGGGGCCACCAGCTATTTTTAGAAACAACATTGGGTAATATATTGTACTTGTTCAAAGTTTAGACAAGTATCGTAAGGAGTTGAGGTGTCCGAATATTTGGGGTAAATACAGTAAGCATTTTAAGGGGAATGGATACAGCTAGGCCGCAACAAGTTAAATATTTGTCTCCCTTGTAAGTTGAGTCTAATCTTAACCCTTGACCTGCTGAACCCGGATATGTCTTATATTTCAAACAATGAAGAGCCAGATCAGATGGCTTCTGAAGAAGCCATCTGATCAGGATCTTCATTGTTTGTCATTCAGTTGATGAATTTGTCGCAATAATTTGCATCAATTAATCTGATAGGTTGATAATTGGTAGTCGGTGTGGCAGATTTAAATATTCAGCAGGACAAGGGTTACAAGGAAAAATTTGCTCCTTGAAAGCAAAGTCTTCCTTTAAGTTATGGTCCTCAGTTCACAGTAAAGCGAACAGGACCTCTTTTAAAAAGGTCTTCAATTGGCAATAAAGCAAAAGGGATCTCTTTTTAAAAGTCTCCAGTTCAAAGTAAAGCAGAAGGTGCTCTTTTTGAAGGTGTTCAGTTCACAGTAAAGCAACTTTAACCCTTGTCCTGCTGAATATTCATATATGCCACACCCACTACCGATTATCAACCAATCAGATTAACTGTAGCAAATTATTACAACAAATTCACAATCTGAATGACAATCAATGTAGATCCTGATCAGTGATCAGATGGCTTCTTCAGAAGCCATCTGATCTGGATCTACATTGTTTCAAAGAAAAGGCATATCCGAGCTCAGCAGCACAAGGGTTAAGAATCTCTTTTTGTATGTTTTCAGTTCACAATAAAGCAAAAAGGACCTCTTTTTGAAGGTCTTCAGTTCAAAATAAAGCAAAATGGACCTCTTTCTGATGGTCTTCAGTTCAAAATAAAGCCAAACGGACCTCTTTTTGAAGGTCATCAATGAACTACAAAACAAATTTGAAAGGCAAACACAAAAAGGACTTCATTTCGAAACTGATCATGCTTACCTCCTGTTGCACTCCGGAGGATCCTGTCAATTTACCACCATCTGTTAGTACAATGATAACTGCTGGCTCCAAATAGTGGGGACATCGACCCTGAAACAATACAGTTTACACGTAACCCTCTATATGCCGACATTTTATGTAACGACTAAACGTGTTACAATGACAATTTTAATCTAACAAATTCTTAGCTCAAGCTGGGAGAGGTTAATGGTAAGGCTGACACGATTAATCGTATAACCGATTAATAGATCAATAATTTCCACAAAAATTATTATCATTTCTGATTTGCTTTTAATCGATTACTTGATAGGTTCAATTTACTACCCAAAGTTATGCCTAAAATAGCTGGATGAGTGGCAAACAGTGCATACCCTAATGAGACGCCGCGTTCTGCGGCGTCTCATCTGGGTCTACACTGTTTGCTCAGGCCTGTCTGTTCAAATATACATATGGTAAAGTGCAACATACAGTAAGAGTCATGCTCAGGCAGGTTAAATTATGACAAAAACCTTAGCGATTACTAATCGATTATCGATCGCAATGACAGGACTGATAATCGATCATCTTTTCAGCTCTGATTAGCCAGCCCTAGTTAATGGAGACATTCAAGAATACTGTATTTGTTACACCGAAAAGAACTGCCTCAGTGAGTCTAACAAATGTCCACAACATTTGTTTCTTGGAGAAATTGCGAGGAAAATGTCCTCTATTACTTATTATACTAGTCCTTACTGGCATTCTTTACAGCTATATATACTTATAAACCCTATTGGTTTCATTGGGCAACAGGACTTGAGATGTCATTTCATTTCAATAACGGGTAAAAAACCCACAAAATTGGAAGCAACATCTCCAAAATGACCTATAAAGTATTGATGGGGGCGTTATTTTAAAACTCAAATCAAATAAACAAATTATAGCTGTAAAATGTAATTGCTGTTACGAGGGTCCTCTGTATTATTTAAGAATTTTTTTTTATTTTCCTTGAACTGTATAAATAAATCATGTATTGAGCCATGGAACTCTAGACAACAGATTAGGTTCATATTTTGTGAAAATTGATAGTTTTTGTCAGTTCTCAATAAAAACCTATGTTGTTGGAATTCATTAGAATCGCCTCGGTGAGGCAGTTCTACAGAGGTGGTTCTAATGAATACTAACAACATAGGTTTTTATGGAGAACTGACAAAAAACTATCCTTCATTTATCTCAAGGTACCCACCTTATCTGTTGCTTAGTGGATAAATGAAGTCGCTGCTTCCTGTAGGTGTCAATTTGATGTTTAACGTCCCGATCAACACTGTAAAGGTCATTTTGGAGATGTTGCTACCAATTTTGTGGGACTTTTACCCAAAATTGAGATGAAATGACATCACAAGCCCTGCCGCCCAATGAAATCAATAGGGTTTATAAGCATGGATGGCCCGACTCGCACCGCTTTGCCTGGGCAAGTTTAGATCTGCGAAGCAGTTTATCAGTACTCGCGTGGGGCCGGTTTCAGCTCTGTGTGGGCGCATCATGCAGCCCATCTATTTCTTCAAGCCCTGATGGGCGGGGCTACAGGTTGTCAAAGTGTTACCTACACTGTAATATTATAAACTCTGGCCCAGTTTTACAAAGCATTGTTAGCTTAAAAGGAACTCTGTATTCGAACAAAACCTTCAATGGTCTAGCAAATCTACATATGATACATGTACTCAGATATATTTGCATCTGCAAAAGCTACATCAGTGTTTTTTTTCCCTATAAAACCGGGTCCAGAAAACGGACCCGTTCCCAATCGCCAAAAGTATGTTTTTTTCCCAATTCAAAGGTTAAAAATTCCCAAAATCATGATGCAGCATCCTTTTTTTTCTCTCTCTTTTTCGTCGCGAGAAATCGGTTGTTTTATCGCTCGTATTGTTTACCTTCCGGAAATCCGAAGTAACGTCCCTTTGAAGAAACGGCTATTGACATAATTCGCGTACTATTGCAACGATTTGCCGAAATTCGGGTAAGTTCAAAGTCGTAGGTAAGTCCAATATGTAACGACGCTATTTTTCCCAATTTGAGAAGAAAATTTTCCCAATTCCACCGGTACCGGTACCTGTCCCAAAAATGTGAAAAAAAACACTGTACATGTACTCTCATTTTTTTCAACAAAAATATATTTTATCATATGACGTCGCGTCTGAGAGTGTAATAACGCCATGTATTATTTTCGATTAATCCACTTGTAGATTAAATATGCAAATTAGCTAAAACCTCCTGTAACGTTACATGTATGACGTCTTTAACGACGTCACGTTTACTAATGGCGGAATATTGACATTTTTTGCAAACAATCGTGAATAAAGTGTGTTTTTAATGTCATATGATAAATACAATCTTGCATTCGTGCTCATGTATAATTGAATTTATTAACCGTGTTGAGGAAAAGGGATAAAATTCTCGGCGAAGCCTCACATTTTATCCCTTTTCCTCAACTCGTTTAATAAATTTTATAATACATGAGCACTCATGTAAGATCCTCTATATCAACAATTTATTAAACTTGTTGAAGAAAAGGGATAAAATGCTCGGCAAAGCCTCGCATTTTATCCCTTTTCCTCAACTTGTTTAATAAATTCAATAGTACATGAGCACTCATGTAAGATCCTCTATATTATTTAACACACTAAATGGCCAGCTTTACCAATATGTGACAGCATTAAATAACAAGTGACCTAATTCCCCCGGATACAAGTATCACTAGTATCAACTTTTTTAATAGTTTGAGAAAACTTATTCATTGATTGATATCTCAGTTATTTTCCAAGAAAGGTTGCCAAAGGTCTATAGGCCTGGGCATAACTGAATTCAAAATACATAACTGAATTCAAAATAATACACAACTTTATATTCTTTAATCTTCTCTCTAGTCTCTACCTGTATATACATGTATTTGCTCCATGCATCCACATGCATGCAACATTTTACCTGTCCATATGTATCAATCCCCGACTGCATTCTGTTGACATTCAGAAGATCAAAACAGGATTTCAGGGCATGTCCTAAACTTGTCAGTCCAATAGCTGTAAGGTTTTTCAGCTCACTACTGAACGTTGCATGGCTTTCTTTCCAACCAGCCTATTATGAGAAAGAAAACATGAGCCACTGAACGGCAGATATTTTAACACATTTAATACAGGGCCCCCGCCCATCGGGGCTTGAAGAAATAGATGGGCTGCATGATGCTTCCACCCAGCGCTGAAACAGACCCGCACACGAGTAGTGGTAAACTGCTTATAGGATCTACGCCTGCGCAGACAAAGCGGTGCAAGTCGGCCAGTCCATGCTTTAAACCCTTTTGGTTTCATTGGGAGGCAGGGCTTGAGATGTCATTTCATCTCAATGTTGGGTGAAAGTCCCACAAAACTGGAAGCAACGTCTCCAAAATAACCTTTACAGTGTTGACGGGGACATTAAACCTCAAATCAAACAAATAAAACATTTTATACAGGAAACACAAAAACAGATTACAGACAAACAGTGCAGGCCCAGATCAGATGCCGCAGAATGCGGTATCTGATCAGGGCCTACACTGTTTACAGAAAGCTCATTTTTTTTTAAATAAACTGTTTTTTAAATAATTGAACCCAGACAATGGCCCCAGCAGACCCCGAGGAAAGTGCAAGATTGGTGTCAACATAAGGACCAAGAATATACATGTATACAGTTTAGGGGTAGGGATCTAGAGACTCTGAAATATGAGGCCTTTTTATGAAGTAGAGGGGTAGGCAAGGCCCCTGCTGACCCCGAAGTTGGTGTGACTGATTGTGTTTTATCAAAATGAACAAGAATATAGATGGTTTAGGGGTGGGGATCTGAATGGTTTCCGTTATATTAGGCGTTTTGTGAAGTCAAGGGATGGGGCAAGGCCCCGGCACACACATCGGGGACCCTAATGTTGGTGACTTGTTGTCACTGAATGTATCTTATCATAAGGAACCAGAAAATATATTGTTTTAGGGGAGGGGATCTGAACAGTTTCTGAGAATTAGGCCTTTAATGAAGTGGAGGGGATTGGGCATAACCCAGGGGGACCCCAAGGTTGGTATCACTGAATGTGTCTTATAATAAGGAACAAGAATATATATGTATATGGTTCAGGGTTGGGGATCTGAACAGTTTCCGAGTATAAGGCCTTTATTGAAGTGGAGGGGATGGGGCATAGCCCGGGGAACCCCCAGGTTGGTGTCACTGAATGTATCTTATAATAAGGTATATGGTTTAGGGGATGGGATCTTTTGTTTGTTTGACTGATTTGAGGTTTAATGTCCCCATCAACAATGTATAGGTCATTTTGGAGACACTGCTTCCAGTTTTGTGGGACTTTTTCCCCGAAGTTGAGATGAAATGACATTTCAAGCCTGTCACCCAATGAAACCAATAGGGTTTATAAGCACGGACGGTTACACTCGCACAGCTTTGTCTGGGCTGGCTTAGATCCTCTAACTTAGTCTAAGCGGTTAACCAGTATTCGTGTGCAGTCGGTTTCAGCTCTGTGTGGAAGCATCATGCAGCCCATCTGTTTCTTCAAGCCCAAATGGGCGGGGCACAAAAGCATGCCTATATAATTCTGATCTCCTTGAACCACTTTTATATATGTAAAACGATGGGGTTTTACAGGAGTAAACCTTATTTTACTTATTTCTGCTCAAAAATATAGATTGTGGCTACTTGTCAGAACTGCCTTGATGAGGTGGTTTTAATGTGTGGCTACTCTAGGCAGTTCAAATGTGTACCCACAAGCTATATTTTAAGCAGAACTAAGAAAAATATCACAATTTTTCATCGTAAATTGTTCTCTCTTTTTTTTGAGGCAGTAAAATTTAGGGTGTATTTGTGAACAGTAAAGGCTTGTGTTTGCAATGTAGGGAATCTAACTACAAGCCACTGGTACAACAAAGATTGAATAATCTGATCAGACTCTCATTGCATATTTTTGCTGATGACAATTTATTCTGCAGATTTTTTTATGTAATTTATGCATGTATGTATATGTCAACAAATATATATATATTTATCTTTAAGAGTCTTTTAATTTTATATAAAACATTCACATAATTATATTTATTTACTTTCCAATTCAATTGGTTACTGAAAGTGTGCCTGGACATCACAGAACATTAAGAAATGCATAGAGAACATGTATAAAGTTTCTGTGAAGTTTCCAGCAATTAACCCTTTTTGTACCAGAAACCCCAAAATGGGTATTTGGCAAACAGTGCAGGCCCATCTGATCAGGGCCTACACTGTTTGCAAAAAGTTCAGCTATTATCCAAATAAATACTAAGAGAACACAACCAGACCCCCTTAGTCTTGAAATGGACTCAAGCTTAAGAGGAAGATTCCATTTGGTACAAAAAGGATTTAAGAAACTCAGTGTGATGTGTATGTAGAAAGCATCTTAGCCTTTTAGCCACTAGGTGCCTCAACTATAAATATTCCTCTCCAAAGGCTAATGCTTAACAAACTTTGTACCAGAAACCCCAAAACGGGTATTTGGCAGTTTAGGCCCAGTTGAGACGCTGCAGAATGTGGTGCCTGATCAGGGCCTAAAATGTTTGCAGAAAGTTCAGCCATTTTCCAAATAGATTTTGAAGAAAACACAACCTGACACCCCTAAATTTTGAAATGGACTCCAGCTATTTATAAGGTGGAAGATTCTATTTTGTCACAAATGGGTTAATTTGCCTCTTTTTTTTTTATTTAGATATTTCTTTTCTAGATCTATTTATGTTTGTTTGTTGTTGTTTTTTTTAGATCTAGATCTTTTATTATTTTCTTTTTTTCTTTTTTTTTTTTTTTAAGGTCATCACAAATTACACTTATCATAAATAATGATAAAAGAAAAAAACAAAATGAAGCATCACAGTGGGGGCATCATTGTGTATCCTACACATTTTTCATCATTAGCTATGCAAACCGTGGAGGTCATTCAACCTGTGACGTCAAAAAAATTACCCACGATTCATCACTAACACGGGAGAGAGAATGGCGTCGAGACCTATGTTGGATTTCGCTCAGCATTTTCTCGCTAAATTTACTGTGTTAGTGCTTTTATCAAGGGCTGAATTCCAGTGGATTATAAGCAAGAATGTATCTTGTTTGACCTTGCCTAATTAAAACTTCGATCCCTGTTTTATAAACTGGAATTTTACCTTGATATTCGCTGGCGGCTCTTCCAATGTCAACAGCATGTAACGATCCCATCGGCTGTTTGGATCACGGGCTCGAATCTGAATAAAATAAAGCAATAAAAACTTATGTGTGTTCAAGTTTGTTGTCTATATTTAATTTTCAGCTATGTCAAACGGCGATTTATGCCGAATTTACCTTCATAAACGTATCTACTGAAGCCTTCACGACATCGATCAATGTAGTCCCCAAATATGATCGCTGATTCATCGACGCACTCGTGTCGACCAAGAACAAAATTATTGTCATTTTAAAGTTTAGTCATTGATCTTTAATTTAAATCCTTATTTAGTCCGTTTGGACGGACATGTACGCCACAATGGGCTATATAAGTTCCCGTCTATTTTCACAATGGCGGCTTGAATCCGCTGCTAAAACAGCAGCTAAACGCCACGAAAAGCAGACACGTGACCTGTTCGCCATTATTTTTTGATTGGACAGTATTTCGGTTGAGGGAGTTGTCGTTTTTCATGAAAAATATTGTAGGTCATTGGGTCATTTATTGCAAAATAAATGAAGAAATTAAAATGAAATTATTTAATTACATTGATTTTTTATTCAAATATTTGAAAATAAATCAGTAGAGTAATCTATATACTTCAGGAATATAAAAATGATTTTTAAATAACAAATTTTCCCTTCTACTTTCGGTTTCTAAAATTAGAATGACTAGGACAAAGCAATTAACATTTGTTGTTAAGTTTCTTTTGCAATATTCTTGTAAAAATAAAATTCAATGTGACAAATTGGCATGCAAAAATTCACAAATGTACATATCATCATCCTGGTGTATGAATGTCATTTGACGTGCCACTAGTAACAATTCTGTTTTTTTTTTTTTTTTTTTTTTTGTTTTGTTTTTTTTCCTATCACTGAGTTGAAAGAAAGACTAAACAAATAACCAACAACAAACGGAAGATTGCGTCACTCCAGGGCGGCTGACAGCTGTCCTCAACAGCAGATAAGGGTTGAGGGGGAGTTTTGTTATTCCTGCTGTTTCTACACTTCCATTCGTTTTCCTCCTATCTTTTTCTCCCTTTCTAAAATTACCCACAGTTATAAACCCCAAAACAATCGATCAAAACCATTCGCTCCCGCCCATTGGGGTTTGGAGAAATAGATGGAGAGTCACCCATTGTACAGGTTAAAGACCCCACACCGTAATGTACATGGTAACTGGGTAGGCTTTCAGTAAAATTGTTTTCTCTTATTGCAGAGGCTGGGATTTTGAAACTGATGAAAAGTCTGATAGGACTGAGCCTGTGTTACTAAAAGAATTCAGAGAGGAACTTGCCTTCATATTTAAAGTCCATTTTTAATGGAGGCGATTCTAATGGGTATACGCATAATAAACATTTTCAAGTTAAAAACAGAAGTGTTTCCGCAAATTCGCCCAAATGTATAGCCCATTTAGTACCAGAAACCTTGGCAAACAGTGCAGACCCAGATCAGACGCCACAGAACGCGGCGTCTGATCAGCCACTTTCCAAATAAATTTTGAAGAAAACCACTAAATTTTGAGGTGGACTCCTGTTATATATTAAGAGGAAGATTCCATTTGGTACAAAACGGGTTAAAACAACAATGGTGGTAAACGAGCCATCAATTTGATTGAAGTTCCACATGGCCAGGTCTTGGACGACACCCACCCAGTAAAGAATGACGTCACGGGATAGCTATACGACATGGCAACGTCGTATCGCTGTCGACCCAACCTTCGTTGGACCGCCGTTCCATCATCAGTGCCAGGTACTTCCAAGTACTTAGCTGGAACACATACATGTGCAAGTGCGGTTTATGAAGAGAAATGTCAGAACTAAATCCTTTTATTTCGATGGTTTGATCAGTCAGATTTAAAATCATTCTTCGATATAAAAAGATTTGGTACAACATGGATGTTATACGACAGACTGCATGCATGCATGGTAGTTAACCCAATCACGGTTGGCAACTTTGCTTCCCTCTTTAATTGCACGCCGGTGGGTCAGGCCTCAGATTCTATGACGGTTCCAACGTAAAGGCTTATTGAGAATTAGAGAGATCTAATTCAAGGTAATGTTGGTTGGTGCCTGGTGCTCTGTCTCTGGTCGGGCCCATCGGAGTCTAACTGTTGGTTTTCTTCAGTGTTTTTTTGCTGTCGAGTCCTCACCGTTGTCTCACCTCTGTGGTTCTTTGATTATTTGTGTTCACGTAGATGTTGCACTGATGAGTTAGGAGGCCTTCATGCGGACTGAACAAATTATTTGTCTAAATCGCGACGGAGGTGGGGGCGAGGATTGTGGCCACGTAAGGTCGATTTGGGCCCCCAGTGGAAATCTTTCCACTGACCGTTCCAAGGCGGTTCTTCTGTGGCGGTTTATTTATGTCGTTGTTTGATACTACTCACTGTGTGTGTCACTTGTGTCTTTTTGTTTTGGATGACCATTTGGCCATGTTGTGGGAAAGTATTTCCTTATGGCCATCCTTTGTTTAGGTTTCCATTATGGTCTGGTCGATTCATGTTTGTGTTTCTTTCCCTTTGGTGTCTTTGATGGGTGGAGTTAGTTTATTGTATCGATTCCTGATCTTTGTTTTACTTCTACTTTCAAAGTCAGAAATGGTATACATGACCATGCTAAGACCGCAGTGGAGTTCAAAGCCCGTACAGTGTAAGACTGAGACTCAGAGGTATACGTTTTAGGGTACCTCTGTTATTCAGATTGTAAATAGTTTTAAGGACTCATCCAGTGACCCCCTTTTTTGTAAGCTGAATTCCAAATTTAACCACCCACAGGCAATGGCCAAGTGTAAGAAGATATATATTTAACAGATGAAAAAATGCTAAACACCTTTGGCCCGGCTGGGGATCGAGCCCGGGCCGCCGGAGTGACAGGCCAACACTCTACCGCGTCGCTATAAAAGCCGGCTTGTACCGCAAGGCAGTACAAGTGTGCTATATACCTATACCCTATGACATTCTCCCCCTCCACATTGAAATTCGTCCTCGAATTTCTGGGAGTCCGAGAATCACGTGAAATGATACTCAAGAAGTTTTAATGCACATGTGGGTTATTTACGTAGGGCGCCAAATGTAACAGATGAAAAAATGCTACACACCTTTGGCCCGGCTGGGGATCGAACCCGGGCCGCTGGAGTGACAGGCCAACACTCTACCGCGTCGCTATAAAAGCCGATTTGTACCGCAAGGCAGTACAAGTGTGCTATATACCTATACCCTATGACATGTATACCAGACCTTGTGCGTCGGAGTAGGACCTTAAAATGAAAACGAACACCCATACGGTCGAAATGGTCCGAAGATGTGCAGCCCGATGGACCATGAGCGAATAATTCCGGGACAACAAGTGACTATTTATCGTTGCTGAAGTTGGACTGACAGAGACGATCAGTGATCCGTCTCCGTTTCTTTCTGAAGCGTTGATGGCCTCGGGCCATGTACATTCCTGGGGACATTCAACCGGTATCCTAATACATGTACTGCCCTTCCGTGACGTTTCTCGTCAGGTTCATATTGGCAAGGATTTTTGAAGTATTCTTTACATTTTTAGCTCACCTGTCACGTAGTGACAAGGTGAGCTTTTGTGATCACTTTTTGTCCGTCGTGCGTCCGTGCGTGCTGCGTCCGTCCGTGCGTCCGTAAACAATTTCAAATAAGTATATCTCTAATACCCCATGGTCAATCTTGATCAAATTTCACAAGAAGCCTCACCAGGTAGGGGGAAAGGCTGTGACATGTATACCAGACCTTGTGCGTCGGAGTAGGACCTTAAAATGAAAACGAACACCCATACGGTCGAAATGGTCCGAAGATGTGCAGCCCGATGGACCATGAGCGAATAATTCCGGGACAACAAGTGACTATTTATCGTTGCTGAAGTTGGACTGACAGAGACGATCAGTGATCCGTCTCCGTTTCTTTCTGAAGCGTTGATGGCCTCGGGCCATGTACATTCCTGGGGACATTCAACCGGTATCCTAATACATGCACTGCCCTTCCGTGACGTTTCTCGTCAGGTTCATATTGGCAAGGATTTTTGAAGTATTCTTTACATTTTTAGCTCACCTGTCACGTAGTGACAAGGTGAGCTTTTGTGATCACTTTTTGTCCGTCGTGCGTGCTGCGTCCGTCCGTGCGTCCGTAAACAATTTCAAATAAGTATATCTCTAATACCCCATGGTCAATCTTGATCAAATTTCACAAGAAGCCTCACCAGGTAGGGGGAAAGGCTGCATAAGGTTTTTGGGCTGATCAAATTGGAATTCTGGTTGCTATGGCAACATATAGCTCCCATAGACTTACAATGGTAAAAAATTAAAATATCATCTTCTCTGAAACCACAGGGCCCAGAGCTTAGATATTTAGCATGTAGCAACGGCCAGTGGTCACCTACATAATTCCTGCCAATCATGCCCCTGGGGTCCACATTGGCCACGCCCCGGGGCCCCTTCTGTCCCATAGACTAATAATGGAACAAAAAGCTTCAAAAATCTTCTTCTCGGAAACCACATGACCCAGAGCTTAGATATTTAGCATATAGCAACGGCAAGTGGTCACCTACATAATTCCTGCCAATCTTGCCCCTGGGTTCCAAATGGGCCACGCCCCGGGGCCCTTTAGCTCCTATAGACTCATAATGGAAAAAAGTTTCAAAAATCTTCTTCTCTGAAACCACAGGGCCCAGAGCTGATATATTTGGCATGTAGCAACGGCAAGTGGTCACCTACATAATTCCTGCCAATCATACCCCTTGGGTCCAAATTGGCCACACCATGGGGCCCCTTAGCTCCCATAGACTCATAATGGAAAAAAAGCTTAAAAATCTTCTTCTCTGAAACCACAGGGCCCATAGTTTAGATATTTAGTCTGTAGCAACGGCCAGTGGTCACCTACATAATTCCTGCCAATCATGCCCCTGGGTTCCAAACGGGCCCCGCCCCGGGCCCTTTAGCTCCTATAGACTCATAATGGAAAAGCTTCAAAAATCTTCTTCTCTGAAACCACAGGGCCCAGAGCTGATATATTTGGCATGTAGCAACGGCAAGTGGTCACCTACATAATTCCTGCCAATCATGCCCCTTAAGTCCAGATTGGCCACGAGCCCGGGGCCCCTTAGCTCCCATAGACTCATAATGGAAAAAAAGCTTCAAAAATCTTCTTCTCTGAAACCACAGGACCCAGAGCTTAGATATTTAGCTTGTAGCAACGGCCAGTGGTCACCTACATAATTCCTGCCAATCATGCCCCTGGGTTCCAAATGGGCGACGCCCCGGGGCCCTTCGCTCCCATAGACTAATAATGGAACAAAAAGCTTCAAAAATCTTCTTCTCAGAAACCACAGGGCCCAGAGCTTAGATATTTAGCTTGTATCAACGGCAAGTGGTCACGTACATAATTCCTGCCAATCATGCCCCTGGGGTCCAAACGGGCCACGCCCCGGGGCCCTTTAGCTCCTATAGACTCATAATGGAAAAACGCCTCAAAAATCTTCTTCTCTGAAACCACAGGGCCCGGAGCTGAGGTATTTGCATGTAACAAGGGCAAGTGGTCACCTACATAAATCCTGCCAATCATGCCCCTAGATTCCAAATGGGCCACGCCCCAGGGCCCCTTAGCTCCCATTGACTCATAATGAAAAGAAAGCTTCAAAAATCTTCTTCTCTGAAACGACAGGGCCCAGAGTTAAGATATTTAGTATGTAGCAACGCAAATTTGTCACCTACATAATTCCTGCCAATCATGCCCCCTGGGTTGCAAATGGGCCACGCCCCGGGGCCCCTTCACTCCCATAGACTCATGATGGAAAAAAGCGTAAAAATCTTCTTCTCTGAAACCACAGTGCCCAGAGCTTAGATATTTAGCACGTAGCAACGGCAAGTGGTCACCTACATAATTCCTGCCAATCATGCGCCTGGGGTCCAAAAGGGCCACGCCCCGGGGCCAGTTAGCTTCTATAGACTCATAATGGAAAAAAAAGCTTCAAAAATCTTCTTCTCTGAAACCACAGGGCCCAGAGCTTAGATATTTAACATGTAGCAATGACAAGTGGTCACCTACATAAATCCTGCCAATCATGCCCCTGGAGTCCAAATGGGCCACACCCTGGGACCCCCTTAGCTCCCATAGACTCATAATGGAAGAATAACTTCAAAAATCTTCTTCTCTGAAACCACAGGGCCCAGAGCTTAGATATTTAGCATGTAGCAACGGCAAGTGGTCTCCTACATACTTTCTGCTAATCATGCCCCTGGGGTCCAAATGGGCCACGCCCCGGGGCCCCTTAGCTCCCATAGACTCATAATGGAAAAAAAGCTTAAAAAATCTTCTTCTCAGAAACTGTGAAGCACAGAACTTAGATATTTAGTGTCTAGCAACATAAAATAGCCAGCTACATAAATCCTGCCAACCCTGCCCCTGGGGTCAAAATTGGCCACGCCCGGGCTTATCACCTCCAATAGACTTATAATGGAAAAAACTTAAAAATTCTTCTTCTATGAAACCATAAGGCCCAGAGCTAAGATTTTTAGTATGTAGCAACGTCAAGTGGCCACCTACATAAATCCTGCCAGTTATGCCCCTGGGATCCAAATTGGCCACACCCCAGGGCTCTTTAGCTTCCATAGACTTACAATTAGAGAAACTTCAAAAATCTTCTTCTCTGAAACCACAGGGCCCTTATAATGAAAAAAAAAAAACAATTTAAAATGGGGAACAAAATCTTCAAAAAATCTTCTTCTCTGAAACCATAAGTCCCAGAGCTTAGGTATTTAGCATGTAGCAATGTCGAGTGGTCGCCTACATGAATCCTGCCAATCATGCCCCTGGGATCCAAATTGGCCACACCCCAGGGCTCTTTAGCTTCCATAGACTTACAATTGGAGAAACTTAAAAATCTTCTCTGAAACCACAGGGCCCTTATAATAAAAAAAAAAAAAAACTTAAAATGGGGAAAAAATCTTCAAAAATCTTCTTCTCTGAAACCATAAGTCCCAGAGCTTAGGTATTTAGCATGTAGCAATGTCGAGTGGTCGCCGACATGAATCCTGCCAATCATGCCCCTGGGGTCCAAATCCTGAGGCCCCTTAACTCCAACAAACTTATAATGGAAAAAAGCTTCAAACATCTTCTTTGAAACCATGAAGTACAGACCTTAGATATTTAGTATATAGCAACACAAAATGGTCGCCTACATAAATCCTGCCAACCGTGCCCTTTGGGTCAAAATTGGCCAAGCCCCAGGGCTCATTAGCTCCTATAGACTTATACTGCAAAAAACTTAAAAAAATCTTTTTCTCCAAAACCATAAGGCACAGATTTTGTTTTTTGAGGTTTTACATCCCGACAACACTGTATAGGTCATTTTGGAGATGTCTCTTCCAATTTTGTGGGACTTTTACCCGACATTGAGATAAAATTACATCTCAAGCCCTGTCGCCCAATGAAACCAGTAGGATTTATAAGCATGGACACCGCTTTGCCTGAGCTTAGATATTTAGTATATAGCAATGTCAAGTGGTCTTCTACACTAATGAATTTCTGGTACACAGGTGAGCGATATAGGGCCATTGGGCCCTCTTGTTTAGCTCACCAGATCCGAAGGCTCCAGGGGAGCTTATATAGTGCCGACCGGCGTCGGTGTCTGCGTCGTCAACATTTTCAAACGACATCTCTGAAACTGCTAGGCCAATTAAAATCAAATTACATGTAGAGCCTCCGTGGGTTGGTGGAACAAAAGTTCGTTCGTGCTGTCTGGGCCACGTTGCCATATATGGTACGTTTGAGCATCTCACTAACCAAATCACCACGGCCCCCGCCCATCGGGGCTTGGAGAAATATATGGGCTACATGATGCTTCCACGCAGAGGTGAAACCGACCCGCACACGAGTACTGTGAACAGCTTAGGGGATGAAAGCTTGCCAAGGCAATGTGGTGCGAGAAGGTCCGTCCATGCTCACCCTATTGGTTTCATTGGGCGACAGGGCTTGAAATGTCATTTCATCTCAATGTTGGGTAAAAGTCCCACAAAATTGGAAGTAACGTCTCCAAAATGACCTTTACAGTGTTGACGGGGACGTTAAACCTCAAATCAAACAAAATTACCAAATCACCGATCACATTGAAGCTTGGTATGCAGCATTGGGGACTCGGGCTCTACCAATTTTATTCAAATGATGACCTTTGATTGTCCGTGACCTATTTTATGGCAAGGTCAAATTAAGTCACTTCGGGAAAACGCAGAAACAGTGAGTTTTTTCTGATTCTGATGTTGTGCCTATGGAGTCAAAGTTGATAAATGTGATCAGCTAAATGTCAAATGTCACGATCATTTACTAACCTTTGGCCTGGATGTCTAGGAGCCAATATTGTTAACTTTTCTTAAACACACCGGTTACCGCGGTACAACGTGACGCGACTGAGTACAACAAACGCTACCGTCTTTTTTTTTGACAGGAGAAGTGTGAGTTCAATGTTTCCTCTGTTTTGTCGAACATATCACGATTTACGTTTTTCTGTTGGTTTTGCGATGACAACAGATTGTGTTTTTGTTGTTTTGTCCAAATTTTAAGTTATGACACGGTCAGAGAAGGGAAATCAAAGCCATATTTTAGGCCAAAATAGGTAGAAAAACGAAACTTCAAGTTTTAAGGATCTATCAATCAGAAATAAATGACATATACTCGAGCATTCTTGGTTTTTTCATGCCTCTAGGCATCGAAGTAAGTATACTATTTTTAATAATTCATAAAAACATTTAGAATAAGAATCGTACCGATTTTTCTTGGCTCACTACCTTGAAACACGGGTACACCTTACCACGGATCATGTGTTGAGTCTGAGTACACTAAACACGGAACAAATGGAACAACAAACACGGATATGAAAAACCGAATCTGGACGTTTTTACCCATTATAAGCGCCATTTTTCAAGAAACAGCCAAGATGAACGATACATATTTGCCCTTTAGTTGAAAAATTACAATATGTACGGTATGCGCTTGGCCATTCCTAAAACAAAAAAAAAGTGTTTTGGGTTGTAAGATGTGTTTATGACATAGACAACTTTTTACAACAGATGCACAATAAACAGTCGCTATAATCCATCAAAAAATATCACAAAATAACCCGTTGTTTGTTTGAACTGAGCTTTAACGTCCCCGTCAACACTATTTAGGTCATTTTGGAATTGTTTCCAGTTTTGCAAGTCTTTTTATCCGTCACTGAGATTTAACGATATCTCAAATCTACCGCCCAAGGAGACTAATAGGGTTCACATGTATATGAAGGGACGGTCGGACTCGCACCACTTTGCCTGGGAAGACTAAGACCTTCTAAGTGGTTAACCAGTAGTCCTGTGCGACGGGTTTCAGTTCTGGGTGGAAGTATCATGCAGCCCATTGATTTCCACAAGCAGCGGTGGATGGGGCCCCAGATTAACTTGTACATAAACATGTAAACAATATAAAACTACAGAGGGACCGTCCAAATAGCCAACAGTGAGCTATACTGAGCAAAACCAACTTCAATGAGGCAACACTTACAGTGCAACCACAAGAATCTACAAAATAATTTGTTAGTACAGAAGTTGCGCATGCACAGTCTGATCGCTGAAAGCGATCAAATTCTGCGAGCAAAGAAATACTAGCCCCGTTTTACAAGTTCTTGCACACCAGACGAGGAAATCCTAGATTTTACCCTGGGATAGAAACTTTTATCCAATCCGGGTTTTCTACGAAGGGCTGGCATTGAAGTCGAGAATTCTGAGGTGTTTAACTCAAAGGGTGTCTGATGTGCGCTATCTGTATAGAAAGTCGTGTACGCTGCCCGTAATGCGACGTAACTGAACGTCACAACGGACGTTAGCAGTCAAAGTGACCGCATATTCAAAATCTATGTTTTACGATTTAAGTAATGCAAGAAAAAGAATCTGAAATGGGTCTGCCAAGAAATGTTCTCTTTGGTAATAATTCTGTTTTACTCACCTCATAAACCAGGAGTCCTGGGTGCGATTTTTTGCTTCTCCAAACTTTCTGACGAGTCGTTAAATGAGGCCCCCTCTCTGTATAACCTTAGCGGGTTGCTGAGACGTATAACTCAAAATACACACACGGTCATTCTCTCCCTTTCACTGACTCAAGAAGGGTGGTTGTCAAATTCTGTCGTAAGAATATGCACTGTGCTGGTTTTATAAGCCTTCAAGGTAAACTATCTGGCTCGATGTGACCTAAATAGTGCTTGCTGAGCTGTTAAACTCCCAACCAAACGAAGAAACAAGCAAGCCAAAGAAATCAGTGTGAGGGATAGATAGGAAAGTTTGTCCATGATACTCAGGGGCGTAGCTACCTGTACGCAGATACGCACTTGCGTACACATTGCAAACGTAAAAAATAGACGTAGAAGAAAAAGAAGAAGAAAAACAAGAGGAAGGAGAAGAAGAAGAAAAATAATAAGAAAAAGAAAAAAGAAGAAAAAGAAGAAGAAAAAGGAGAAGAAGATAAAAAAGAAGAAAAAAAAAAGTAGAAAAAAGAAGAAGAGGAAGAAAAAAAAAGAAGCAGAGAGAAGAAGTAAGAAGAAAAAGAAGATGAAGAAGAAGAAGAAGAACGAGAAGAAGAAGAAGAAGAACTGTATTTGTTTAGGATATACGCAACACTATTTATTAGCTAGCTGGGGACGGGCCTCCGTGGCCTAGTGGTTAAGAGCGCTGACTCTTGATCATTAGGTCTCTCACCGCTGTGGTTCGAGCCTCGCTCGGGTCATATGTGAGACGCCAAGTTCTGCAACGGAAGGTCAGGTGGTTTTTCACCGGGTACTCTGGTTTTCGCCCACCTCTGATTAACGATCGGCTCGATATGAGTGAAATGATCTTGAAAGGGCCGTAAAACCAAAACCAAAAAAAAAAAAAAAAATATTAGCTACCATAGTTTCCTCCTCTGCCACGGGGGCCGCACTTACAGGAAAGAATTTGCTCCCTAATGGGAGCAAATACTTTCCTGTAAGAGTGGTCCCCATTTGGTAAACGGAGTTATTATTTTTTCGTATTTTCTTTGGTTTGCGTACAAATGATTTTCTTCCAGCTACGCCCCTGATACTGTTACGACCCACAACTTCTAATCTTGAATTATCTTCCTTGGCCTACAAGTTTATTACCGATGACAACTGCGTCATGGATACGTCGCTTTCGCACAGAGTCGATTATTTTTTTCAGCTATGCTCCATTCCTTCATTATGGCTGTCATGTCGGAAGACACTCGCCCGGAATTTGACTTTCTTCGCAAAAATGACCTCGCGTCAACATACGGACTTGAAGAAAAGGGGTGAGGTGTTACGGCCCGCAGCACCTAACCTACATTATACCTGCCTTGGTTGATTATGCGGAAGACAACTGAGGAAAGCAGTTGACTCTTTGGCTTAGTGCTTAGAGCAGTTGATTTTACCCGATTGTCTCAGGTTCAAATCTCACCATAAGCGATTTTTCCCCTTTTTTACAAGTATGCTTCTCTCCATTGTTACGACATTCATGTCGTAAGAATACCCAAGTAAGAGTCTTATATTCTTTATTTCAGAAAGATACATTATGGCTGAGTTTGAGTTTAGCGATGCTGGTCAGCCAGATGACCCCAACACCATGTATACTATTGCCGAACCTAACAGTGAAACTTAGGATTGGGCTCAAGTTTTGTCTGGTGTCTCACAAGGTGCCGTTTTCGGTCCAGTTTTGTTCTTCGTGGACATTAATGACATTTTTACTGACATTGTGTAACAGGTGACAAAAAATGCTACAAACCTTTGGCCCGGCCGGGGTTCGAACCCGGGCCGCCGGATTGATAAGCAAATCTACCACGTTGCTGTAAAAGCCGGCTTGTACCGAAAGGCAGTACAAGTGTGCTATATACCTATACGGTATGATATTCTCCCCCTCCACATTGAAATTTGCCCTCGAATTTCTGGGAGTCCGAGAATCATGTGAAATGATACTCAAGGAGTTCTAATGCACGAACCCTCAATTTCATTGGTTCTCTGTCTAGTTGTCTGCTTAATGTATTGCATTAAACGGCCTGAAAACTCACTCCGGTAACACACCCATGCGACATAGTGTATTTTATCACATCTCCTAAATGGCTACTTCTCTGATGAAAATCCGTGATATGTTTCTTATATATACTGCAAACATAGGTTGTGGGTGCTCGTTAGAATCGTCTCAAGGAGGCGGTTCTAACGTGTACCCACAACCTATGTCTTATAGCAGATATAATAAAAAAAGTATGTATATCCCCTTAAATCACAGTTTTCTTTATATAAAGTAAGGGGTATTCATTTCACGGACTTGTTCGCATGATGTCATGCCACATTTTCATGCCCAACATCCTAGTCTATCCATTTGGTTCCGAAGTTTACGTTAGTCCTCTGTAACTCTAATTTCCCGGAAGTATACCAAGTCGTCTGCGAACAGTCTTATTTCTGAGTCAATGTCGGTGGAAATATTATTAATATACAGGGAGTATAACAGAGGACTAATAACAGTCCCATTCGGGACCCATACAAAACTGGAACACACTCCATATACTCGCCATTAACTCATATTGGGTCCATATCATCTACAACAAGAGATGAAACTATAGGTGACCAATGACCCCGTGAGAGCCAATTTTTGAGTTTTTGCAAAATTTCAAGGGGAGATAATTCAGCCAAAACTGAAACAGAGTTATGGCCCTTGGTCAGAATGGGCAAATACTATATCCCCCCCCCCCCCCCCCCGAATCAAAGATTCTCGGGGGTGGGGGATGGCATAAAAACATACTATTTTCAGTAGCAAAGAAAGGAATCTATAAATTCAAGAGACCCTCTCCAACAATGCCGAAACTAGATAAGTTGGGTTTCAGTTGTTCATAAGTGGGGGATGTGGTAAAAACGTGCTGGAAAGCCAGAATAAATGTGTTCACCAGTCCCCTTTGTCCAAGATTTTTACCCAACCCTTTAAATTCGCACGTGTATAAGTTCGGAGATTATAATGAGAATCAAACAGGCATTAAAGAGTATGTAACAGCAAAATGGATCGTTTTGAATTAAAAACAGCATCATGTATCATGCCTTCGCTGGCGGATTAAAGAGTTTTATTTCAATTTATTTCGCCCACGCCCATCGGGGCTTGAGAAATAAATTGGGCTGCATGGTGCTTCCACGCAGGGCTGAATCTGACCACAAACGAGTACTTGTAAACCGCTTAGAAGGACTAAGCCTGCCCAGGCAAAGCGGTGTGAGCCAGATCGTCCAATGCATATAAGCCTTCTGGTTTCACTGCGCGGCAGGGCTTGAGAAGTCATTTCATCTCAATCAGTCGGTTAAAAGTCCCACAGAATTGTAAGCAACGTCTCCAAAATGACATAAATAGTGTTTACGGGGACGTTAAATCCCAATTCAAACAAATATTTCAATTTATGAAGAATATAATCCGTGTTTGTTGTACCCAAATTGTGCTGACTAACCGCGTTATGGTGTATCATAACCCGTGGTAAGGTGTACCCTAACAAAAAATCGACCCTTGAACCTTCCACGGATTCAGTGGGTATTGACATGAACTTGGGCTCAAGCAAATGCATCAATGGATGCTCTGAAATCGCAGTAACATATAAATCACAAAATCATGTGCACAAAAGATGTGTTACTGTCAAAAAACATTTACCGAAGTATGCTGGGGTTGGTGAAAACACACTAGACGAAAGAAAATGGTTTGTGTTTTCGTTTATAATGAACAGAATTCTCTGCAACTGTATCAGTAAATAGTAATACCATTACTCTGCAGCTATGCAAAATAACCACCCAAAAAGATAAGGATCTGGGCTAAAATAAACCTTTTTCTTACCGAAAATACTGCTGTGACGTCATGATTTCTGTAGCGTTCGTTGTACTCTGTCGCGTTCGTTGTACTGCGGTAACCGGTGTGTTAAAGTGCTGGACTGATTGAAACCAAAGTACATGTAGAGCCTCTGCGGTATCGGGGTGGGGGGGGGGGGGGGGGGGTGGGGGGGGGAGAGAGAGAAAGTTAGTTCATGAGATCTAGGTCACATGACCAAGATAGCCGACATGCCCTTTCATGGTAAAAAAATATATATATATATATATATAAATCGTATTCTCAAGAACCGAAAGTGATGACCTTGAAACTGGGGACTCGGGCTTTTCCAAGTTTATTAAAATAATGAGCCTTGGTTGAACTTGGCCTATTTTACGGTAAGGTCAAAATTAGGTTTCTTAGGCTTTTGTATGGGGAAAAGAAAGACCAGTGGATTGTTCTGATTCTTTTGTGGTCTATGGTATCAAAATTGATATTTGGTCAGCTGAAGAAAGTTTACTGTCCTTTGTCCTGGATGCATCAGATCCAGTATTTTAAACTGCTGGGCTAATTGAAACCAAATTACATTTGGAATCTCTGTGGGGTAGGGCAATGAAAGTTTGTTCATAGGATTGGAGTCTTCCCTGCAGGCAAATTACGTAATTGTGACGTCACATTAACGTCGGTACAACGCCATGACATTTATGCAACGTCACATCAACGTCGGCGCAACGTCATGACGTTGCGCCGACGTTGATTTGACGTTACCCTGTTGGGTTCCGACCAAGATAGCCGCCATGCCCTTATATTTTAAAATCCTTTGAAAATCTTTTTTCTCAGGAACCGAAAGGCCAGTGACCTTGAAACGTAGTAGGTAGCATTAGGGACTCGTGCCCTACCAAATTAATTGGAATGGTGGTCCTTAGTTGACATTAGCTTACATTATGTCAAGGTCAAATTTGTTCACTTAGGCTTTATATGAAAACAAATTCTAAGCTATTGTAGCTTTTGGTACCACTGCATTCAGTGAGCGGAGAGCTAAAAAAGAAAAAAAATCTGTTAAACAAAATCTCCCCTAGCCAGGGGCACGGCTTCAAAATAATTTCACTTTTTTCCGGAATTATTCAAATGGTTCATCTCTGCTAAACAAGATGGCAGCCAGAGCTAAAAATAGAAAAATCTTAAAATGACATCATTCTCCTAGATCAATTCAGATTTGAAGTAGTAAATAACCGCATGCCAGAAGGCACGTTAAGATGTGAAGTGACTCTGGCCTTCGTCACTAAGCTCACCCAGGTGTTTGTCATAATCAGTTGTGGAGCTCCAGACTGGAAAAGCTGAATTTAGACATTGTTCCAGGCCAGAACTTGCGTTCTGGCTATACAGCTTGCTTCTTTATTTTATTCCATTTTTCGTTCTGTCCATATTATAACAAGACCTGGTTCCTCCCCTGAGCCCTGAGTATTATTTGGTCCCCTTTTCCTCATCTAAGTGACTATGAACTTTGGGGCACTGATAAGGCCTAAAAAGAGCCATGTTTCGGCTAACCCGACCGACCCTGCTTCAGACCCCCGACCCGACAATTTTTATCAATAAATGAACAAAATAAAAATTAAAACACCGAGCCTACCTTTTTCAATTTCCGACGCTACCCAGTGTCGTCTTTGCATGTTCCCTTTTAAGTACATTTTTGTTTTGTTTGTTTGATTTGAGGTTTAAAGTCCCGTCAACACTGTAAAGGTCATTTTGAAGACGTTGCTTCCAATTTTGTGGGACTTTTACCCGACATTGAGATGAAATGACATCTCAAGCCCTGTCGTCCAATGAAACCAAAAGGGTTTATTAGCATGGACGGTCTGCCTCGCACCGCGGTTCCTGGACAGGCTTAGATCCTCTAAGCGGTTTACCAGCTCTAGTGTGCGGGCTGGATTAAGTACATTTTTGTAGTTTTTGGTATTTAGTACCTTCCAAAATACAGAGCTGACATTTTTGAGCATCTAAAATGAAGTATGATATACAGTGCAAGTCTCAACATTACAGTTTTATTAACAAAAACATGTACAAAAACAAAAAACACATAAAAAATATAGGTCCGACCCTTTTTTTTTTTTTTTTTTCGGGAGAAAAAATAAAATGATAAAAAAAGTTCCTCCTACCTACCGACCAAAATATTTTTCAGCATGTAAGCGGAAACACAGCTATTTTTTTCGCCTAAATAGGTCAATGTTAACCTGGGGTCATTAATTATAAAATATTGTAGTAATCAGTCACCTGAAGCTGCATACGAAGTTCCAGCGGTTCTGGTGAAGAAGATTTCAGACAGCATGTACTTTTAAAAGTCGATGGACACCTGGGGACAAGGTCGATGAATGACATAGACATTTGAGCCCCGCCAAGCGAATTTGTGTCTTCGAGCATTCCGTAATGACAAATTTTAACTGCGCATGCCCAGCCATTCAGAGGGGCCAGGGATATGGCTTTCTGTCTGAAGGTTCCTCTTGATTCACTGCTTGTATGAGCGAGCAGCGAAGGTTCTGGCGAGACTGCGCGGATGCGCAGGCTCGCCTGAACCTTCGCTGCTCGCATAGGCGATAAGTACCAAATTCGCTTGGCGGGGCTCATTTAATAGCATTCACAGATATTCATACAGTACCTATCATTTTTCAAAAGAAAATGCCTTTTTTACTTCTTTCCCATTCAAAAGACAAAGGAACCAAATTTGGCATTGTCCAAAGGTAGGTCAAGGTCAACTTAGGGTCATCATTGAAAAAAATGGCTGTACTCAGTTACCTGAAGCTACATACCAAGTTTCAAGGCAATTGACCCAGAAGGTCTGGAGAAGATTTTAGGGGTGTTACCATATTTGGGCATTGCGGCCATCTTTATTCACTGACCTGAACCATTCGAATAGACTTTCGTTCTGCCACTGCCAGGAAGCTGCATATAAAATTGAACAGAAATTGGCTCTGCACTTTTGGAGAAATGTCATTTGAAATGTCAATGATCCTGCAATCCAAGTGACCTGGGGCAAAGACCATCGAATGACCTTGACCTTTGATATTCATAGACATTCATATTGTACCTACTCTCATGTCATAAAACACAATAGTTTTGGAAAAATGCATTGTTTTACCATTTTCCCATTCAAAAGCCAAAGGGACTAGATTTGACCTCGCCGTAAAATTGGCCAAGGTCAACTATTGTCATTATTTTAACAAATCTGGTAGTACTCTAGTGTTTCATAAAAGTTTCGAGAAAACTGGACCAGTACTTCCGGAGAAGATCTTTTACAGGTTTATACCATATTTGGGCATTGGAACAATCTTGTCATGTGATCTGGACCATTCAATCAAGGTTTCATTCCCCTATTGTCAGAGGTTGCAAATGGAATTTATTTGAAATTTGCCAAGCTGTTTAAGAGAAAAGACCCATTGAAATGTTGATGGACATGAAATCCAAATGATCTTGGGCAAAGGTCTTCGAATGACCTTGATCTTTGGCATTCATATACATTCATTTTTTACCTACCATCATGTCATAGACCACAATTATTGTTTTTGAAAATGCAGTTATACCTTTTCTCCATTGAAAAGCCAAAGGAATCACATTTGACCTTGCTGTAAAATAAGTCAGGGTCAACCTAGGGTTATCGTTTGAACAAACATGGTGGCAATCAATCATCCAATACTGCAATCCAAGTGTCAAGGCAATCAGCCCAGTGGTTCTGGAGAATTTTTAGCCAACCAGAGCCGACGGCTCCGGGGGAGCTTACAGTATAGGCAGTGGTCAGTCGTCCGATACCAAGTTTGTTCAAATCATAACCTTTGGTTGACCTTGACCTGTTTTACCTCGAGGTCAAATTTGGTCACTTAGACATTTATATGGAAAATAGGCAAAACAGTGAAGTTTCTGGTTGCATGGTAGACTGTGCTGTCAGAAATGATATTTGCAATCAGCCGAATGAAAGTTTTATCAATTCCACAGGTCAAGGCCATTCACTGACCTTTGTCCTGGATGGCTCAGATTCAGTATTTTTATCTTCTTCTCCAATTAAACTACTGGGCTGATTTGAAATCAAATTACACGTGGAGCCTCTATGGGAAGGGAGAACGAAAGTTTGTTCGTAAGGACTGGGTCACATGACCAATATGGCCGCCATGCCCATATATGGTAAACCATATTATAAAAATCTTCTTCTCAGGAACCAAATTGCCGATGACCTTGAAACTTGGAATGCAATATCGGGGACTCGGGCCCTATCAAGTTTGTTCAAATGATGACCTTTGGTTGACCTTGACCTGTCAAGGTCAAATTTGGCCTCTTAGACATTTGTATGGAAAAAAGGCAAACAGTCGATTTTTTTATTGCATGCTAGCCTGTGGCATCAGAAATTATATTTGCAATCAGCTGAATGGAAGTTTATCAATTCCAAAGGTCAAGGTCATTCACTGGCCTTTGTCCTGGATGGCTCAGATTCAGTATATTTATCTTCTTCTCCACTTAAACTGCTGCGTTGATGGAAACCAAATTACATATAGAGCCTCTTTGGGAAAGGAATACGAAAGTTTGTTCCTAAGCACTGGGTCATATGACCAATATGGCTGCCATGTCCGTATATGGTAAAATCTTTGAAAATCTTCTTCTCAGGAAGGGCCCATGACCTTGAAACTTGATATGAGCAGCGGGGACTCGGGCTCTACCAAGTTTGTTCAAATGATGACCTTTGGTTGACCTCGATCTGTTTTTCGCCAAGGTCAAATTTGGTCACTTAGACATTTTTATGAAAAAAAAAGGCAAAACAGTGGAATATTTGATTGCTTGGTAGCGTGTGGCATCAGAAATGATATTTGTAATCAGCTGAATGGAAGTTTATCAATTCCAAAGGTCAAGGCAATTTACTGAACCCCACTTAAACTGCTGTGTTGATTGAAACCAAATTACACGTGGAGCCTCTATGGGGAGGGGTGACTGAACGTTTGTTTGTAAGGGCGTGGGTCACATGACCAATATGGCTGCCATGCCCATATATGGTAAAAATCTTTGTCAGGAAGCTGCATATAAAATTAAACAGAAATTGGCTCTGCACTTTTGGAGAAATGTCATTTGAAATGTCAATGAGCCTGCAATCCAAGTGACCTCGGGCAAAGACCATCGAATGACCTTGACCTTTGATATTCATAGACATTAATATTGTACCTACTCTCATGTCATAAAGCACAATAGTTTTGGAAAAATGCATTTTTTTTTACCATTTACCCATTCAAAAGCCTAAGGGACTAGATTTGACCTTGCCGTAAAATTGGCCAAGGTCAGCTATTGTCATTGTTTTAACAAATCTGGTAGTACACTAGTGTTTCATAAAAGTTTCGAGAAAATTGGCCCAGCACTTCCGGAGAAGATCTTTTACAGGTTTGTACCATATTTGGGCATGTGGACCATCTTGTCATGTGACCTGGACCATTCAATCAAGGTTTCATTCCCCTATTGTCAGAGGTTGCAAATGGAATTTAACTGAAATTTGCCAAGCTGTTTAAGAGAAAAGGCCCATTGAAATGTTGATGGACATGAAATCCAAATGATCTTGGGCAAAGGTCTTCGAATGACCTTGATCTTTGTCATTCATATACATTCATATGTCATAGACCACTATAGTTTTTTGGTTATGCAGTTATACCTTTTCTCCATTGAAAAGCATAAGGAATCACATTTGACCTTGCTGTAAAATAAGTATAAGTTAGGGTCAACCTAGGGTTATCGTTTGAACAAACATGGTGGCAATCAATCACCAAATACTGCAATCAAAGTTTCAAGGCAATCAGCCCAGTGGTTCTGGAGATTTTTTTAAGGTTTTACCATATTTGGGCATGACAGAGTTCGACGTTAACTCAAGACCGATGGACATTGTCTAGTGAAACGCTGGTCAGGTCTAGTAAGGTCAGTGGCTGGCTGGTCCGAATGGTCCAGTTGAAAATCTAGCACCATAGTTATTAAAATCCATGTTTTAGAACTCATGTATCATAAAATGGGCTTCTGTCAGTAGTTTTACTTTCTATGTAAATCCAGTATTTGGACAGTCAGGTCTAAGCAAACAGTGCTGACCCAGGTCAGACTTCTCCTGAAGGAGCAGTCTGACCAGTGCTCCTGAAGGAGCAGTCTGACCAGGGTCTACACTGTTGGCCATTCCACCTGCACCTTTTGGACTCCTTTTTGGATCATGAAACAAATTTGTTAAATTTTGAGGAGAATTACAGCAAGTCCTAAAGGTGTCCAATTTTTTAGGATCTTTAAGGTAATAGAAATAACCATCTAATGTATCACTTTAATACAATTTTAGGTCCAGTTGAACTTCGATAAGGTTCACTGCACCCCAAGAGTTACAGGACCACCTTGTCCAGTTATTTAAAAAGTTAATGTTGAACCCTGGTTGCCATCTTGGCCATTCCATCAAAGGCTTGTTCCCCTCCAAATGAAGTTTAACTTAAATTAGGCCAGCTGTTTTAGAGAAAATGTCATTTGCAATGTCAATGGACCTGCAATCCAAGGGACCCTGGGACAAGGTTCGCGAATGACCTTGACATTAAGCATTCATAGGCATACATTTTTACCTATTGTCATGTCAAAGACTACAATATTTTTTTCAAAGCTTTTTCCCATTTAACCCTTATCTTGCTGTTCACGACAACACTTATCTTTGCAAACAGTGTAGATCCAGATCAGATGGCTTCTGAAGAAGCCATCTGATCAAGATCTACACTGTTTGGCAGTCAGTTTATGAATTTGTGGCAATAAATTACATGAAGTAAATTGATTGGTTGCTAGACAGAAATGGGTGTGGCTTAAATGAATATTCTGGGTTAAAAGCCAAAGGAACCAGATTTGATCTTGTCGTAAAATTAGTCAAGGACAACCTAGGGCCATCATTGTTTGCATACTTGGTAGTACTCAGTCACCCAATGCTACACACCAAGTTTCAAGACAATCGGCCTAGTGGTTCTGAGAAGAACATTTTTAGCTCACCTGTCACGTTGTGACAAGGTGAGCTTTTGTGATCACTTTTTGTCCGTCCGTCCGTGCGTAAACAATTTCTTCCAACGACATCTTTTCCTAGAACAATGATCGGGTTTTTTACCAAACTTCACAGGAATGATCCTTAGGTGGTACCCTTTCAAAGTTGTTCAAATGGTTCCGGTCCGTTGCACATCAAGGTCACAGGAGCCAAAAAATAGATTATTTTTTCACTGAAAACTTAAAAAATATTCTCCTCTGAAACCGCAAGGCCCAGGTCTTCGATATTTGGTGTGTAGCTTCATCTAGTGGGTATCTACCAAGACTGTTCAAATTATAGCCCTGGGGTAAAAATGCCCCCGCCCCGAGGCCCTTTGGTTTTACATAGACTTTCATAGGGAAAGTCTTTAAAAATCTTCTTGTCTGAAACCAGAAGGCTCAGATGTTTGGTATTTGGTATGAAGCTTCGTCAAATGGACTGTTTAAATCATAGCCCTGGTTCCAAAAATGCCCCCGTCTCGGGACCCCTTGGTTTAACATAAACTTATATAGGAAAAATCTTTAAAAAAAAAATATCATCTCCTCTGAAACTGCAAGGCCCAGGTCTTTGATATTTGGTGTTTAGTTTCATCTACTGGACCTCTACCAAGATTGTTCAAATTATAGCCCTGGGACAAAAATGCCCCCGCCCCTGGGCCCACTGGTTTTACTTAGACTTATATAGGGAAACTCTTCCAAAATCGTCTTGTCTGAAACCAGAAGGCTCAGATGTTTGATATTTGGTTTGAAGCATCGTCTTGTGGACCTCTATCAAGATTGTTCAAATCATATCCCCGTGGCCAAAAATGCCCCTGTCCCGTTTTCTTCTCTGAAACCGCAAGGCCCAGGTCTTCGATATTTGGTGTGAAGATTCATCTAGCAGACCTCTACCAACCAAGATTATTCAAATTATAGCCCTTGGGTCAAAACTGCCTTACGGGCCCACTGGTTTTACTTCGACTTATATATGGAAAACCTTTAAAAAATCTTCGTCTGAAACCAGAAGGCCCAGGTCTTTGATATTTGGTATGATGCTTCATCTTGTGGACCTCTACTAAGATGTTCAAATTATAGCCCTGGGGCCAAAGGTGGCCCCGCCCCAGGCCCCATCGGGATTACATAGACATATATGGAAAACCTTTAAAAATCTTCTTCTCTGAAACTACAAGGCCCAGGTCTTTGATATTTTGCTTGAAGCTTCTTGTTGGTGACCTCTACCAAGATTATTCAAAGCAAAAATGGCCCCGCCCAAGGGCTCACCAGTTTCACATGGACTTAGATATATGGAAAATCTTTAGATAACTTCTCGTCTGAAACCAGAAGGCCCAAGGCTTTGATATTTGGAATGAAGCTTCCTCTAATTGCCCTCTACCAAGATTGTCCAAATTGTGGTCAAAAATGGACCTGCCCGGAGCCCACTGGTTTTATATAAAGTTAAGGCTGAGCCGGTTCATCTCTGTCTGGTGCACTAGGACCTGACCCTCAATATCCACAAGGTGCCTAGACAGTGACGTACAAATCAGCTCTGTATTGTCAAAGGGAACCACTGACCCATAACCACCCCTCCCCCTCCCTTTGTCTCCATGTGACATTATTAGTAAGTCTAAGCCGATTCATCTCCTTCTGTTGCACTAGGACCTGACTCTCAATGTCCACAATGTGTCCAGATAGTGACATACAAGTCAGCTCTGTATTGTCAAAGGGAAACACTGACTCATATGTACAGCATCTTATGCCAATTCTTGCCCCCACCCCATTCCACCCAAACCCCTCCCCATGCCATAACGAGGCATTGTAAGTTAGACTGAGCAAATTCATCTCAATGTACTAGGACCCAAAAGGTACCCAGATAGTAACATACAAGTCAGCTCTGTAGAAGGGAAACTTTTGAAAGACTTCATCCTCAGAAAGAAAACAATTTGGAAGGAATGTTCCATGGATGACCCTCTGACAAAATCGCTCAAAATAGTTTTGCTTCACTGAACATAATACTAAATAGCCACCAAAACTAAACAATAAACAAGCTTTAAAATGACTGCTACTACTATATAGGTAGACTGATTTTGAAATAATTTCACAGAAATGTTCCTTGGGTCACTCTTAACTAAAATGGCTCAAACCACCCACTCCACCTTATATTACCTACCACTTTATCTGCACAATAAGGATCAGATGAGCGATCCAGGGCCATTATGGCCCTTTTTGAGCTTTTTTCCATATTTGGGCATGGCGGCCATCTCGGTCATATGACCTGGATCATTCAATCAAACTTTCATTCTCTCACTGTCAGAAGGCGGGATATGAAATTTAATTGAAATTGGACAGGTGGTTTCAGTGAAAATGTATCTTGAAATAATTATGGACCTGCAATCCAAGATCGAATGACCTTGACCTAAGCATTCATAGACATTCATTTCGTACCCATAGGCCAAAATAATTTTCGAAAAATGCATTGTTTTACTTTTTTCCCATTGAACAACTTGAGGAACCAAATTTGACTTTGGCGTAAAATAGGTCAAGGTCAACCGGTCAACCTATGGTTATTATTTTTGCAAACTTTGCAGTACTGAGTCAACCAATGCTACTTACGAAGTTCCAAACCATTCGGGCCAGTGGTTCTGGAGAAGAAGATTTTAAAAGGTTTTTACCATACTTCGGCATGGCAGCCATTTTGGTCTTGCGACCTGGACCATTTGAACAGACTTTCGTTCCCCCGCTGTCAGAAGGCTGCACGAATTGGCCCAGTGGTTTCAGAGAAACTGTATTTTGAAACGTTAATGGACTTGCAATACAAGCGACTTACAAAGTTTCAAGACAGTCGGCCCTGTGGTTCGAAGAAGGAACATTTTAAGCTTTTTACCATATTTGGGAATGGCGGCCATCTTGGTCATATGACCTGAACTGTTCAAACTTTCGTTCCGCTACTGTCAGAAGGCGGCATATGAAATTTAATTGAAACTGAACCAGGGGTTTCAGTGAAAACGTATCTTAAAATGTTAATGTACCTGCAATCCAGGCGACCTTGGCCAAGCAACCTAGGGTCATCATTTTTTGAAAACTTCATAGCAGTCCGTCTACCAATGCTACATACCAAGTTCCAATACATTCTGCCCAGTGGTTCTGGTTTTAGTACCATATTTGGGCATGGCAGCCATTTTGGTCATGCGAGCTGGCCCATTTGAACAAACTTTCGTTCCCCCGCTGTCAGAAGGCTGCACGAATTGACCCAGTGGTTTCAGAGAAACTGTATTTTGAAACGTTAATGGACTTGCAATACAAGCAAACTTAGACCTTTAGCACTCATAGACATTAATTTTTTACCGTTTCTCGTGTCAAAGATCACAATATTTTTCGAAAAATGCATTGTTTTATTTTTTCCTCACTGGAAACCCTATGGGAATAAAATTTGACCTTGGCATAAAATAGGTGAATGTCAACATAGGGGCATCGTTTTTGCAAACTTGGTAATACTCAGTCATCCGATGCTACTTATAAAGTTTCAAGACAATCGGCCCTGTGGCTCTAAGAAGGAACAGTTTAAGCTTTTTACCATATTTGGGCATGGTGGCCATCTTGGTCATATGACCAGGACTGATCAAACTTTCGCTCCCCTACTGTCAGAAGGCGGCATATGAAATTTAATTGAAATTGGACCAGGGGTTTCAGTGAAAACGTATCTTAAAATGTTAATGTACCTGTAATCAAGGCGACCTGGGCCAAGCAACCTAGGGTCATCATTTTTTGAAAACTTTATAGCAGTCAGTCTACCAATGCTACATACCAAGTTCCAAGACATTCTGCCCAGTGGTTCTGGGTGAGATCTTTTTAAGGCTTTTAGTACCATATTTGGGCATGGCAGCCATCTTGGTCATGCGACCTGGACCATTTTAACAAACTTTCATTCCCCCACTGTAAGAAGGCTGCAATAAAAATCAGTTCAGTTTGGCGGTTTCAGGGAAACTGTATTTTGAAATCTCAATGGACCTGCAATACAAGCGACCTTGGGCCAAGGTCACCAAATGACCTTAACCTTTAGCGTTCTTTTTTACCTTTTCTCATGTCAAAGACCACAATATATTTCGAAAAATGCATTGTTTTACCCTTTTTTCACTGAAAACCCAAAGGAACCAAATGTTGACATTGGCGTACATTATAGGTGAATGTCATCCTAGGGTCATTATTTTTGCATACTTGGTATGCTGAGTTATCCGTTGCTTCAAACAAAGTTTCAGACAATCGACCCAGTGGTTCTGGAGAAGAAGATTTGTAAAGGTTTTTACCATATTCGGACATGGCAGCCATCTTGGTCATGTGACCTGGACCATTTTCCCTTCTGACAGAAGGCTGCATATAAAATTAAATTCAAATTGGCCCAGTGGTTTTAGAGAAAATCTGTTCTGAAATGTTAATGGACCTTCAATACAAGCGACCTTTGACCAAGGTCACCGAATGACATTGACCTTTAGCATTCATGGACCACAATATTTTTCGAGAAAAAAAATGCATTGTTTTCCCTTTTTCCCATTGAAAGGCCTGAGGAACCAAAATTGACATTGGCGTAAAATAGGTCAAGATCTTCCTAGGGTCATCACTTTTGCCAACGTTGTAGTACTCAGTCACCCGATGCTGCGTACCGAGTTTAAGGCAATCAGCCCAGTGGTTCTGGAGAAGAAAATTATTTAAGATTTTTACCAAATTTGGACATGACGGCCCTCTTGGATCATTTGACCTGGATCATTCGAACAAACTTGCGTTCCCTTATTGTCAAGAGGCTGTATATGAAATTTACTTGAAATTGGCCCAGTGGTTTCAGAGAAGGCATTTGAAAACGACTGCCGGACGACGGACTGACGACCGGGGGGGGGGGGTGGGAAGCAGAGATGATAATACGATTTCTTAGGAACTATAGAAGTCTCAAACCAGATATACAATGCAATGATGATTCCTTACATCCCGATTTTTTAGGTTCAACATGTATAAAAGCTAAAAGTCTAAAACACGGTATACTTTGTATTGATGAGTTTGTTTGTTTGATTTGAGGTTTAACGTCCCCGTCAACACTGTATAGGTCATTTTGGAGACGTTGCTTCCAATTTTGTGGGACTTTTACCCGACATTGAGATGGAATGACACAACTAAGTTATCTCTATATAATAATACATGATCACGAATGCAAGGTTCTATTTATCATATGACATTTAAAATGCATTTTATTCACGATCGTTTTACAAAAATGTCAATATTCCGCCATTAGTAAACGCGACGTCGTCAAGGAAGTCGTGCGTTACAACGTTGCGGGGCGTATCTAACTTATTTGCATATTTAATCCACTGGTGGATTTTATTACATGGCATTATTTCATTCTCAGACGCGACGCCATATGAAAAAATAATTGTACCTGATTATTAATGAATGTCATCTGAGAACTTGCTTTTAAAGGCTCCACTTGGGCGAGTAGCTTAGGGGTAAGTTACTTGGAGCTAAGGCTGACACGATAAATCGTATAATCGATTAATCGATCGATAAAATCCACAAAAATGATTATCATTTCTGATTTGCTTTTAATCGATTACTTGATAGGTACAATTTACTACCCAAAGTTATGCCCAAAATAGCTGGATGAGTGGCAAACAGTGCAGACCCTGATGAGAGGCCGCATTCTGTGGCGTCTCATCTGGGTCTACACTATTTGCTCAGGCCTGTCTGTTCAAATATACATATGGTAAAGTGCAACATATGGTGAGAGTCCTGCTCAGACAGAAAGCCAGACAGGTAAAATTGACAAAAACCTCAGCGATTACTAATCGATTATCGATCGCAATTACAGGACTGATGATCGATTATCTTTTCAGCTCCGATTAGCCAGCCCTACTTGGAGCCCAGGCAATCGTTTACTTGCCCTGGGGCCGGGCCTTGGTAGCTCACTTGAATTTGCGTCTAACTGGTGATCACGAGGTCCCGGATTTGTGGAAATCGATCATGAATTCTTTTCTACGGTACTTCGCTTCCTTTCGCTGATTCAAGAAGGGCAGTTGTCTAGCGAAAGAATGTGCACTTTACTGGTTGACCCCTTTTGAAAAGTGTGGTTAGGTAAACTGACCAGCTCTGACCTAAACAGTGTTGACTGGGCCATTAAACTGCAAACAAAACTTGTCATGGTCGTGTACTAATTAGAATCAGTGCTTTGTTTGTTTGATTTGAGGTTTAAGGTCCCCGTCAACACTGTAAAGGTCATTTTGGAGACGTTTCCAATTTTGTGGGACTTTTACCCGTCATTGAGATGAAATGACATCTCAAGCCCTGCCGCCCAATGAAACCGATAAGAGTTTATAAGCATGGACCCGACTCGCACCGCTTTGCCTGGGCAGGCTTAGATCCTCTAAGTGGTTTACCAGTAATCGTGTGCGGGTCGGTTTCAGCTCTGTGTGGAAGCATCATGCAGCCCATCTATTTCTTCAAGCCCCGATGGGCGGGGGCCGAGAATCAGTGCTTTACAGGAATGTCACGTAGATGACTGTCTACCAAAATATCTAAAGTAGTTCCACTCCAATAGTTCCACTCAAATGAAAATGGCTGCGAGAGCTAAAAATAGAAACATATTTGAAGGACAAATCACTTGGACACTTTCCAAGGACATTTCCGCTGGTTTCGTGGTCAATTTAGTCTAAATTTCATTTTGTTTATAGCATCCTCGTGTTTGGGGGATTTAAAGTTTTCTGTGTGTGTGTGTGTTTTTTTTTTCTGTTTTGGAAGAAAATTTACAGCTACGCATTTGAGTTGCCTTAGAAAAACTTGAAATCAAAATCTTGTTGTTATAAAAAAAAAAACGAGCGGTCAGGTCACAAAATAATTTGGTTTTTGCTTCTTTGGAGTTTAACGGCCCAGTCAACACAATTTATCTCATGTAGAGCCAGTCAGTTAATTTATAAACACGTTCCTGGGCAGGCTATACATTATATGGCGATATGGTACATATTTTTTCGCCAGAAACTCCTTTGGTAACCCTCTCCTTAGATGGTTCAAGCTACAATGGTTTGCTGGAAAACATGACTACTAGAGGGCCGGCGCCAGTTTCTTTTGAGGTCTGGTGAGCGTAGAGTGTAATGGTCCTCTTGCTTTTTTTCACTGTCCATTAAAATGCCCTCTAAGAGAAAGCGGTTACTTCTCCACGTCTTAACCCAAGCCCTAACGGGGCGTGGAGAAATCAACTGGGCTGCATGGTGCTTACCGACCGAACATGAGAACTGGTAAACCGCTTAGAAGGTTTAGGCCTGTCCAGGCAAAGTTGTGCGAGTCGGATCGCTCAATAAACCATAGCGGTCTCTTCGGGCGATAGGGCTTGAGAAGTAATTTCATCTCAGTGTCGGATAAAAGTCCCACAAAATCGGAAGCAACGTCTCCAAAATGACCTAAATAGTGTTGGCGGGGACGTAAAATCTCAGCACAAACAATTACCCAAGCCCTATTTACACATGCTTGTTTTGTTCACTATATTTTATCGTCACACCACATTGTAAGGTAGATCCACCCAGTCATCTGTTTTAATGTCTCAATCATTTCAACCTGTCACGTTGTTCAACCATTTTCTTTTCACACCACGTCGCACAAACACTTTCAAAATACCTACATGTACTTGCCTACTATTACTGCCTACGCCCTCATGGGCATTTTGAAAGTGCTGCGGTTTAAGGAGCGGCCCGACTCGCACCACTTTTTCCTGGGCAGGCTAGATGTGTGGGCAGTCTTTGTCCTGGGTAAGAAAGAGAATGTGTGTGAGGGTGGGGGGGGGGGGGGGGGGGGTCCTCTTACAGCTGGTGCAATATTAATGTTCCGTTCCGCAAGTGCCTCTTACTTCACACGCGATAAAAGCTCATCCTTATGGGCTCAGTTGTTCACAACATAACGATGTCGTTAGTTTCAAAACCAACGTTGTCATTATAGTTAAAGCATCGTTAAACATTTGATCATTTCATATGGCAAATACATACATAAATTCTAACATTTTATGAAGAAAAAAATGTGAGTAGAAAAAGCTACTCACATTTTTCCAGCAAAAATATCGAAGCTTTAAACATTGTGCTTATAAGAACAGTTGACAATTTGATCACCAGTACGTGAACAAGTCAGTGAAATTAACACCCCCCCCCCCTAAACCCCACTTTGTAAAGAGAAAACTGGGGTTTACGGGGGTAAATATTATTTTCTTATTTCTGCTCCAAGACATAGGTTGTGGGTACTCGTTAGAACCGCCTCAATGAGGCGGTTCTAACGAGCATTCACAACCTATGTTTGCATAATAAATAAGAAAAAATGTCACAGATTTTCATCAGAAACATTGAAACAAAGCCATTTTTGAGATAGGAAAGAATGCACTATATCACACGGGTGTGTTTATTTGTTTGTTTTGTTTGATTTGAGGTTTAACGTCCCCGTCAACACTGCAGCCCATCTATTTCTTCAAGCCCCGGTGGGCGGAGCCGTGTTATCGTACTGTAACGGGCTCGTTAAACTAACGATATTTTGAACAGCTGGGCCATATGCTCTGAAAACTAATGTTATTTATTGTATATATATAACCGACATGAAATATAATTAGGGGATAACTGTATTCAATATTGTCATTTGGGGAGGTAAATCGGCGGTTTTACGGTCAGCGAAGCCGTAAAACGGAATTTGCGACCGTAAAACCGACGATTTACCTACCCAAATGACAATTTTGCAATACAGTCATCCCCATTCAAATGCACTTATTGTTTGCTTTGTGTTGCACAAAACGGCAGGCGCTGTGAGCTGCGTAAAACCAAATACCAGCCAATGAAAAGCGATCAGTAAGTGCTAAGTTTGTTCTCTTTCAATGGTAAGGTGATTCTGTGCAAGAGATCATGACGTCAGTCTAGAAGTCTCCGAAGCATATGCATTGTGATCTGGATCATTTCGAGCTTTTGCACTAACCCAGGGTTTGGGTAAATGAATGTCCTTTGACGAGGCACACAGTCTAGGTTTATTTCAAGACAGTGTGAAATTATGAGCGTTTGAACTTTCAAATAACTTAAACATGTGTGTACTTTGACTTCTTCACCCCATGGTCTTAACTCGAGTCTTTACATAGTAGGATAGTCCCTTCGCCGTCACTTATACATGTACTGTTGAAAAATGAAAAGGGAAACGATCCAGATCCCAAATCTCACGCACAATATCACAAGGGAAAGAAGTCGATTTGTTTGATTTGAGGTTTAACGTCCCCGTCAACACTGTAAAGGTCATTTTGGAGACGTTATGAAATGACATCTCAAGCCCTGTCGCCCAATGAAACAAATAGGGTTTATTACCATGGACGGTCCGCCTCGCACCGCGGTTCCTGGGAAGGCTTAGGTTTGTTTACGTTTCGTTTTCCTTTGTTTAGGTTTCCATTATGGTCTGGTCGCTTCATGTTTGTGTTTCTTTCCGTTTGGTGTCTTTGATGGGTGGAGTAAATTAATTGTATCGATTCCTGATCTTTGTTTTACTTCTACTTAAATCCTCTAAGCGGTTTACCCTCGGTTTACCAGTACTAGTGTGCGGGCCAGATTCAGCTCTGCGTGGAAGCATCATGCAGCCGATATATTTCTTCAAGCCCTTATGGGCGGGGGCCGGAAAAGAAGTCGAAACACAGCTAGTAAACCGAGTCCACACCGTACAACCGGCTGTGGCGAAGACAGATTACTGCCTCGACGAGCCTTTCGAAGAAAGGGAAAGTGAAGTTTCTTTCGTTTGTATAAATCAATGCTATTTGAGAAGAAACTTAAGGTTTCGAAGAAAGGGTATGTGAAGTTTTTTCGTTTGTATAAATCAAGAAGGCAATCTGTTGACTTTTGTTGCTATTGGAGATGAAACTAAATGCCTGGCACAGCAGCAACATTCTGACTATATTTCAAAACCAGATAAGGCTTTTCCAGTTCGTTGAAAAAAAATTCAAAGAAAATCGTATGAAATTTTGTTTTCGGCGTCGAGTGTACGTCTATGGAACAAAATATGTTGCATTCACTTTCTCACGCTAAAACTACGATTATTCAGCAGTATTTCTGCCAAATTGGACCGTATTACTCGGTTAAATAAACAAACTTCGCTCCCCTAAAGAGACCAGGTGTGAAGAAAAATGCTGTCTCTAACTACAGATTGTTTTTATACGACTGTCCACAAACACAGATCAGAGATTTCGAAGGCTAACATTGATGACGGATCAGAATTTCGGTTACATCTTCAAGAAAGACGTGTTCTGGACGACTATGCACCGGTACCTTCGGTACAAACCATTTCATGCCAGCTCCAGGGCATTACTTGTAATAATGCTGCAATAGAGTAACATAGAGACTGCTCTTTCCTGTCAACACACAAATTGTGCAATGAGTAAACACCTGAGTCGTCATTTGTTTAATTTTCTTCTGCTTGTCCTTTTTCTTTCCTCGATGTCACACGACTTAGGTGGAGGGGCTATGCTTTACTCGAACAGCGATTTCTGTGTTGTAATTAGTTAGGAATTTTATAGTGAAAGTAAACATCTGAGGTTTGTGCGAATAACTGGTTGTGCCATTATTTTTTTTAACATCAAACGCCATGTATGTGTTGTTTTTTTTTTGTTGTTGTTTTTTTTCTATCAGTTCTTATTGCACAACCAAAATGTAATGGTGAACATTGAATAGCTCGTGATGCAAACGGTGCAGAGGCTATCATGTACAACAAGCTGCTCAGAGTATGGTCCGTGCGTCTGTATTAACGTTAATTCTCTCGGGGCCGCTCGCCAGTGGGTCATCTTCCCGTACAGACACACGGACCATTATCTGAGTAACACGGAGGCTGTGGTTCTCATCACGTTGACAAGTCCGTGTAATGAACACCCCTCTACAACTCATCTATATAGAGAAAACTGGGGTTTACAGGAGTATACATTATTTTCTTATTTCTGTTTAAAGACATTGATTGTGGGTTCTTGTCATAACCTTCTCAATGAAGCTGTTCTTACGCACACCCTCAACATATGTTTTGAGAAAAGATAAGACAAATATCACACTTTTTCACCAGAATATACCGTTTCTATCTATCTATCAAAAACTAGCGTACTGATTTCCTCCATATTTGGCATTTTGACTTTTGTTTTACGCTTCACTGAAAATGAAATAGCAAATTCCACAAATTTCTTTAGTATGATTACACATGATAAAAGTAATTGGTAAAAATAAATATAGCGATGGTTCAATAAGAAAATACGATGGTAATGTTAATAGTTATAACAATTATGATAATTTACTCCGACTTCTACTACTGATAACGATAAATGATGGTTATAATTAGATGATAATTAATAATGATTGTATCAACAAAAATGCCTAAATTAGGAAAATATTACATATGTAGCAAGGTTTAGAAGTTTTATAATAATACGTATTATAATTATCCATATAATCATCATTATTTTAATTCTTGTCCATTCAACCACTAAACAACTAGAAAAAACGTTATTGTTTTCTGCGCTGAACAGCGGAGTGCATTAAAGTGCATTCACTACCTTCGGCGCATAATAATCAGATTAATTTTTCTAACATCTGTCTGCAAAACACAAAGTCTACATTTGATAACGAGCAAATGTGTGTGTGTGTGTGTGTGTGTGTGTGTGTGTGTGTGTGTGTGTGTGTGTGTGTGTGTGTGTGTGTGTGTGTGTGTGTGTGTGTGTGTGTTCCCAACAGCTAAAGTCATGCGGTTTAAAGACTCGTTCGAAAGTTTGGACATAACGAAAACACGCCCATAAAATACATTGTAAACTTACCGCCGAAAAAAAACGAAAATTTAAAGATGAAAAATTGTGATATTTTTCTTATTTTTGCTCAAATTATAGTTTGTTGGTACACAGCAGAACCTCTTCATCGAGCCGGTTCTAACGAGTACCCACAATCTATATTTTAGAGGAGAAATAAGAAAAATAATGTTTACCCCTGTAAACCCAAGTTTCACTGTATAAAAGTGGGGTTCAAGGGGATCAGAATTATATAGGCGTGTTTTCGCGAACAGAAGCACGGGAGGAGCGAACCCATGATCCCTGGTTTATGAGGCAAGTAGCATATCCACTGCACCACCGAGGTTTCTATTACGAGCAAGTAAAACTGGTGATGTAAACAAACTTGTCAAAATGACAAACGTGCATAAAAATGATATCACACTGTTTCTCTATATACATGTACATTTAGTTTGATTTTGCCCATAAAATAAAGGGTGAAAACATATTTGTACCACGAGATAACTATCTGGAAAGCCCACTGTATTCTAACATAAATCCTAAGCTTTCTTTGGCTCTGTTTTGTTTGTTTGTTGAGGTTTAAAGTCCTGCAACACAGTATAGGTCATTTTGGAAACGTTGCTTCCAATTCTGTGGGACTTATACCCGACATTAGGATGAAATGGCATCTAAAGCCCTGTCGCCCAATGAAACCAATAGTGTTTATAAGCATGGACGGTCCAACACGCACCGCTTTGCCCGGGCAGGCTTAGATCCTCTAACCGGTTTACCAGTACTCGTTTGCGGTCGGTTTCAGCTCTGCGTGGAAGCTTCATGCAGCCCATCTGTTTCTTCAAGCCCCGCTGAGCGGGGGCTGCAACTTATGACTGTGATGGTGTTTTGTTTGTTTGTTTGGTTTGAGGTTTAACGTCCCCGTCAACACTGTAAAGGTCATTTTGGAGACGTTGCTTCCAATTTTGTGGGACTTTTACCCGACATTGAGATGAAATGACATCTCAAGCCCTGTCACCCAATGAAACCAATAGGGTTTATTAGCATGGACCGCCTCGCACCGCGGTTCCTGGACAGGCTTAGATCCTCTAGGCGGTTTACCAGTACTAGTGTGTGGGCCGGATTCAGCTCTGAGTGGAAGCATCATGCAGCCCATATATTTCTTCAAGCCCCTATGGGCGGGGGCTAGTGATGGTGTTTTAAGTGAAAACAAAGCAACAATAATTGGAGCATAATGTCAATTTCTCCAGTTCTACAAAACGAGTATAGGGCGACTGGATTTGCTCCATTGGTTAAAGTGTTTCAGTCATAAGGAAGAGGGAAAAGGGGAATAGGGAGAGGAGAGAAAGAACGGAGAGGAGAAAAGTAGAGAGAAGAGAAATGGAGACGGAAAGGTGTTTAGAGTAGGAGTAAGGAAAACGAGAAGGTATGAAGATAAAAAGCGAATAAGCCTAATACTAAAATGAGACCGATCACAGTAAAAGTATTAAGAAAGAAAAAAGAAGAAAAAAAGAAAGAAAGAACAGTGAAGTGAAAAAAGAAAATAGGCCAATGGAGGAGAGACGCGGAAATGGAGGGAGGACGGGGAAATGGTGGGAGAACGGGAATGTGGTAGAAGAGGGGTGTGAGAAAAGGAAGGAGAAGTAGGCATACAGGGAAAGAGAAATACCAGAGGGAAGAAAGAGGGGAAGGGAAGTGAAGGGATGAAAATGGAGGAAAGGGTACAAATAGGGGTTACGAGATGGAAATAGGGCGACAATAGATGCTAAGTTGAATAGGAAATGGAACAGGGGATTAAAAGGAGAAGTGGGAGGAAAGAATTTTTATTAGATTCTGCCTTGAAAGGGTATACAATATTCATTTGACAGAAACACTTTCTTGCTAGCATTGTCAAGAACCTATTTGTCCGGTTTTTTTTTTCCAGATATGTAACAAGAGGGCCATATTTGACCCCAGGGCTATAATGTGCGGTCTAAAAAGGCGAAGCTTCATACCAAATATCAACAAAGGCTATAATTTGAACAATATTGGCAAAGGTCCACTGGATGAAGCTACACACCAAATATCAAAGACCTGGGCCTTGCGGTTTCAGAGAAGAATTTTTTTAAAGATATTCCCTACTTAAGCCTATGTAAAACCAAATTGCCCCGGGGCGGAGGCATTTTTGGCCTCAGGGCTATAATTTGAACAATCTTGATTGAGGTCCACTAGATGAAGCTTCACACCAAATATCAAAGACCTAGGCCTTGCTGTTTCAGAGAAGATTTTCAAAGATTATCTCTATATAAAAACCAAAGGGCCCTGGGGAAGGGGCATTTGTGGCCAAAGGGCTATAATTTGAACAATCTTGGTAGAGGTAAACTAGATGAAGCTTCGTACCAAATATCAAAGACCTAGGCCTTGTGTTTTCAGAGAAGAAGATTTTTTCAAGATTTTCCCTATATCAGTCTATGTAAAACCAAAGGGCCCCGGAGCGGGGGCAATTTTGGCCCCAGGGCTATAATTTAAATAATCTTGGTAGAGGTCCACAAGATAAAGCTTCATACCATATATCAAAGACCTGGGCCTTGCGGTTTCAGAGAAGAAGATTTTTAAAGCTTTTCCCTATACAAGACTATGTAAAACCAGAGGGCCCCGGGGCGGGGTAATTTTGGGCCCCAGCACTAAAATTTGAACACTCTTGGTAGGGGTCCACTAGATGAAGCTTCATATCAAGTTGCAAAGACCTGGGCCTTGCGGTTTCAGAGAAGAAGATTTTTAAAGATTTTCCCTATATAAGCCTATGTAAAAGCAAAGGGCCCCGGGCGGGGGCATTTTTGGCCCCAGCACTATAATTTGAACACTCTTGGTAGGGGTCCACTAGATGAAGCTTCATATCAAATAGCAAAGACCTGGACCTTGCGGTTTCAGAGAGGAAGATTTTTAAAGATTTTCCCTATATAAGACTATGTAAAACCAAAGGGCCCCGGGGCGGGGGGCATTTTTGGCCCATCACTATAATTTGAGCAATCTTGGTAGGGGTCCACTAGATGAAGATTAATACAAAATATCAAAGACCTGGACCTTGCGGTTCCAGAGAAGAAGATTTTTAAAGATTTTCCATATCTAAACCCATTTTTGGCACCAGCTATATAAGTTGAACAATCTTGGTAGGGGTCCACTAGATGAAGCTTCTTACCAAATATCAAAAACCTGGGCCTTGTGGTTTCAGAGAAGAAGATTTTTCAAGATTTTCCCTATTTAAGCCCATGCAAAACCAAAGGGCCCAGGGGCGGGGGCATTTTGGCCCCCAGGGCTATAATTTGAACAATCTTCGTAGAGGTCCACTAGATGAAGCTTCATACCAAATATGAAAGACCTCGGCCTTGCGGTTTCAGAGAAGATTTTTAAAGATTTTCCCTATATAAGCCCATGTAAAACCAAAGGGCCCCGGGGCGGGGGCATTTTTGGCCCCAGCACTATAATTTGAACAATCTTGGTAGGGGTCCACTAGATGAATCTTCATACCAAATATCAAAGACCTGGACCTTGAAGAAGATTTTTCAAGATTTTCCCTATATAAACCCGTGTAAAACCAAAGGGCCCCGGGGCGGGGACATTTTTGGCCCCAGCACTATAATTTGAACAATCTTGGTAGGGGTCCACTAGATGAAGCTTCATACCAAATATCAAAGACCTAGGCCTTGTGGTTTCAGAGAAGAAGATTTTTTAAGTTTTCAGTGAAAAAAAAATCTATTTTTGGCTCCTGTGTCCTAGATGTGCAACGGCCCGGAACCATTCGAACAACTTTGAAATGGGACCACCTAAGGATCATTCCTGTGAAGTTTGGTCAAAATCTGATCAGTGGTTTAGGAGGAAATGTCGTTTGAAGAAATTGTTTACGGACGAACGGACGGACGGACGCACGACGGACGAAAAGTGATCCCAAAAGCTCACCTCGTCATTACATGACAAGTGAGCTAAAAACAACTGGTAAAATACGGACAGTTTACGTTTTAGCTGATAAAACTGAAATAATTCTTATTTACATGAAAAAGTATTTTAAAAAAAAAATAAAAATAAATAATACATCAATTTTATTAATAAATTTTGAGCAAAAATAAATAAATCGGACTGAGAAAGTTTTCCTCCAAACACTGTCGCTTTGGAAGTTTTAACAAAAACGAAAAGAAGGCAAGGCGGGTAGATTACGTTATTCCAAAGGGATACAATCGTGTGAAAGCTCGCAGTAAAAGAACAAAATGTACAGTTTAATAGAGAATTGAATGATAACGCCGTCACGTTACTGGGGACCGATATATGGGCATTCGTATCCAACTGTCCGTATTTATACCTCTGTCCGTATTTACCCGAATTGCCCTTACCCTCAGTAAAGACGACATTTTCCTACATACTCAAAACACTTATGTACATGTACCAGCTGAAAGACGTTTCATGATTTTTTTTATTTTTTGACGCGACAAAAGCTCTTAGAAATCAATCGGAACACGTCTTTCTTGATTCTGATCTGTCATCAATGTTAGCCTTCGAAATCTGTGTTTGTGGAGTCGTATAAAAACAATCTGTAGTTAGAGGCAACATTTTTTTTGACATCTGGTATCTTTAGGGGAACGTAGTTTGTTTATTGAACCGAGTTATACGGTCCAATTTGGCAGAAATGCTGCTGAATAATCATAGTTTTAGCGTAGCAAGTGAATGTAACATATTTTGTTCCGTAGACCTACACTTGACGCCAAAAACAAAATTCCATTCGATTTTCTTTGAAAATATTTTTCAACGAACTGGAAAAGCCTTATCTGGTTTTGAAATATAGTCAGAATGTTGCTGCGGTATCTCCAGGCATTTAGTTTCTCCTCCAACAGCAGCAACAGTCAACAGATTGCCTTCTCGGTTTAAACAAACGAAAAAACTTCACCTACCCTTTCTTTGAAACCTTTTGTGTGATCTGTCTTCGAGGCAGTAATCTGTCTTCGCCACAGCCGGTTGTACGATGTGGAGTCAAACAAGTTTATCTGCCTTATGTTGGTTGGTACCTGATGCTCTGCCTCTGGTCGGACCCATCGAAGTCTAACTGTTGGTTTTCTTCTGCTCCAGGATTTCAGTGTTTTCTTGCTGTCGAGTCCTCACCGTTGTTTCATCGCTTTGGTTGTTTGATTTTTGTGTCCACGGAGATGTTGCACTGATGAGTTTGGAGGTCTTCATGCGGACTGAACAAATTATTTTTCTTAATCGCGACGGAAGTAAGGGCGAGGATTGTGGCCACGTAAAATCGATTAAGCCCCCCCCCCCCACCCCCACCCCAACACACACAGTGGAATTCGTTTCCGCTGATAGTTCCAAGGCGGTTCTTCTGTCGCGGTTTATTTTTGTTATGGTTTGTCTTTGGGTGTTTGTGTCGCTTATATTATTAGCTCACCTGAGCCGAAGGCTCATTGGTGAGCTGATAGTATGGCCAGGCAAAAATTCTGTGTGTGTGTGTGTGTGTTCACATTTTCAAACGTCTTCTCCTCCGGAACCGCTGGGCCGATTGTAGTCAAATTTCATGTGGAGGCTCCATGGGGTGGGGGAACGAAAGTTTGCATTTTTGGTCTAGGTCACATGACCAAGATGGCCGCCATGTCCATATATGGTAAAAACCCTTCGAAAATCTTCTCCTCCGGAACCACTGGGCCGATTTGCATGAAACTTGGCATGTAGCACCTGGGACATGGGCCCATCATAAATTGCATAAATGGTGTCCCTGGGATGACCTTGACCTATTTTACGCCAAAGTCTAATTTGGTAACATGGGCATTTCTATGGGAAAAAAATCAAAATGTCGAATATTTTTCAAACCGTTCAAAATAACACCACTAAACCTTATATATTATTGTTCCTTATGATGAGGCGCATTTAGTGACGTGGATTTTGGAACCCTGGGCCCCCCGGGGGGCATGCCCCACCCCCTTTTTGGCACAAAATGCTTAATATCTCCAAAACAGCTAAGATCCCGACCCATAAACCATATATATTCTTGTTCCTTATGATAAGGCGCATTCAGTGACATGGACCTTTGGACCTTTGGGTACCGGGGTTCCCCGGGGGGGGGGGGCATGCCCCACCCCTATTTTGCACAAAATGCTTAATATCTCGGAAACGGTTAAGATCCCGACCCATAAACCATATATACTCTTGTTCCTTATGATGAGGCCCATTCAGTGACATGGACTTTTGGAACATGGGGTACCAGGGGTCCGGGGGGGGGGGGGCATGCCCCACCCCTTTTTTTGCACAAAATGCTTAATATCTCGGAAACGGTTAAGATCTCTATCCATGAACCATATATATTCTTGTTCCTGATCATAAGGCGCATTAAGTGACATGAACCTTTGGACCCGGGGGTCCCAGGGGGGCATGCCCCACCCCCTTTTTGCATTAAATGCTTAATATCTCGGAAACGGTTAAGATCCCCACCCATAAACCATATATACTCTTGTTCTTTATGATGAGGCGCATTCAGTGACATGGACCTTTGGACCCTGGGGTACCAGGGGTCCGGGGGGGTTGGGGGGGGGGGGAAACGGTTAAGATCCCCACCCATAAACCATATATACTATTGTTCTTTATGATGAGGCGCATTCAGTGACATGGACCTTTGGACCCTGGGGTACCAGGGGTCCGGGGGGGGGCATGCCCCTCCCCCTTTTTTGCTCAAAATGCTTAATATCTCGGAAAAGGTTAAGATCCCCACCCACAAACCATATATATTCTTGTTCCTTATGATAAGGCGCATTCAGTGACATGGACCTTTGAACCCGGGGGTCCCTGGGTGAGGGAGGGGGGCATGCCTAACCCCCTTTTTTCCACAAAATGCTTAATATCTCGGAAACGGTTAAGATCCCCACCCATAAACCATATATATTCTTGTCGCATTCAGTGTAATGGACCGTTGGACCTACGGTTCCAGTGTGTGTGTGTGGGGGGGGGGGGGGTTGTGGGGCTGGGGGCCAACTCCCTTTATTGCATTGAATGCTTAATATCTCGGAAACAGTTGAGATCCCCACCCAGTTACACAGACCTTCGGTCCCTCTTGGCCAAAGATCACATATTAAAGTCTTTGAGGACTTCCTCAGAAAAGTCAGGTGAGCGATTCAGGACCAATGGTCCTCTGGTTTTATTTTGTATAGCATATTGGCCAATTGTGGGAAAGTAACTGTCCTTTTGGCTTTCCGCTAATGATGTCCACCCCCCCCCCCCCAGCCACCCACCCAGTGGAATTCGTTTCCGCTGATCGTTCCAAGGCGGTTCTTCTGTCGCGGTTTATTTTTGTTATGGTTTGTCTTCGGGTGTTTGTGTCGCTTATATTATTTTATTTTGTATAGCATATTGGCCATTTTGTGGGAAGGTTACTGTCCTTTTGGCTTTCCGCTATCGATGTTTCCATTTGAGTCTGTTGTTTTATGTTTGTGTTTCTTTCCCTTTGGTGGCTCTGATGGGAGCTGTGGGTTAATTGTATCGATTCCTGATCATTGCCTTCACTTCTATTTTACAAAAGAACCAGGTAACAGCAGTATCGCTGTATTGCAATACTCATTACAGAACAGTGTCGCTGCTTTACAATACTCATAACAATAGAACCAGATAACAACAAAATCAAACAAGTTGTATTTCAAAGCATTAACACTTGTTACCGGGTTCTATTGTTATTGGTATTGAAAAGCGGCAACACTGCTGTTACCTGCCTCTGTTACTTTCAGTTTTGAAAAAAGCGACTCTTAAACCTGGTTCTGCAGTAATGCATAGTGTATAGCAGTGACCTCGTTATTTGTTTTTTTTTTTTGTAATCATGAGATCAGAAAAGCAGTGACACTGTTGTTACCTGGTTCTACTGGTAGGTGTATTGTAAAGCATCGACACTGTCGCTGCCCTGTTATGTTGTTATGCGTATTTCAAATCATTGACACTGCTACCTGGTACTTTAGTTCTGGGAATAGATCACAAATGACACTGTTGATACCTGGTTCTGCTTGTGTTAGTTACCTGCTTCTGTTGTTATGAGTATTGTTAACCAGTGACACTGTTACCTGATTCTGATGTAGCAACACTGTTCTGTTGTTACGATTATTGTGAAGCAGTGACATTTTTGTTACCTGATTATGTTGTTACGCATATTGTTAAGTAACGGCAATGTTGCCTGGTTCTGTTGGTTTAAACATATTTATTTCTGATCAGTCAATTGACATGCATATGATATTTACATACAATGACACAGATGGGATTGGAATGGAAGCATCGTGCTTATTGAATTCCTTCCCCGCTATCGATGTAAGGAGTATACAATATTGGCAGGTCTAGTGGTAACTGAATATATGATTGTATGTTCTTAAACATTATCCTACTAATTGGAATTAACATCAGTGAAAAGACATTTAACATCTTTACGCTAATAGTATAACTGGCAAGCTAAGTGTAAAATGTGAAAAGAAAGAAAACAAAAATAAGGAATAAGAAAACATGTATTGTGCGCGGAGCGAAAAAAGGAAAAAAAAAAGGGGGAATCGGAGAAATTTCGAACAGTACGCGTATGAAAATAGAACTGGGGTGGGTGGGGTCGGGGCTGGGCTGGGCTCATATGCATACAATTCTACCACGTTTCTTCTTCCCGAAAGATTTATTAGTTGTGCTTAATATGTGCATGAATGCATGGATGCCCATAGTTAATGCGAAGGTTTCTACCTGATATGATTACCTGTTAATGAAGTTGTATGTATGTATCAGGTACTGACATATCGGGTTTCTTGTCATTGTGTTTTGGAGACAAAAAAAGAAAGGAAGAAAAATATTGTATAGTAGTGTCCACAGTAGCATAATCATTTAAATCTTTTAGATTCTCTAATGAACTTTTGCACGTGTGAGAATAGTCTAATGTTCGCATCATTTGATAGGGAAAAGTCACCAAATAACAGTACGTCTACTGATACGTGGCGTATTTGCGAGATATTATTTAGCATTTCGGTTCGTTGTAGGTGATACCTTCGGCACTGCAAAAAAGTAATGCTCGGCTGTTTCAATATCGCCACATGCACAGAGTGGTGAATCTATAAGATTTCTAAGATAGATATGAGAGTTGAGACAACCACATTTAGTGCGAAGGCGAGTGTGTAATATTTGTGACTGGCGATCTCCGAAATAATAGTACTTCTGTATGCTAGCGCTGTGTTGGTTTATCTGTGCTTTGAAAGACAGAAGAGTAGCCGAGTTTCTGTGAGGTTCGGGAATGGTGTTCCATTCTCTAATTGTGGATGGTAGAAAAGAATTGTAGGATTGGGTAGTTCTTGTGTTGATTGTTCTGATGTCGTTTGCATTTCTAAGGTTGCAGCGAGTAGTTTCGGTAAAGGTCGAGGGAATAAGCGTTGATAGATAAAGTGGCGTCAAATGATTTACCATTTTGTAGAAGAGAACAAGTTTCTGTTTTTTCCTTCTAGTTTCTAATGTCTCCCAACCTGTTTCGCTGTAAAGATTTTCTAATGAAACTAGTTTTGTCGTCCCAGTTGCTATTCTGGCCGCTTCGATTTGATTTTTTTTCCAGTTCCTCCTTTTCATACTGGGTACAATTATCCCAAACCTCATTGCCATATTCAAGTATCGTTCTAATGAAAACGGTATATATTATTTCAAGTGATTTTCTATCTAGCTGAAACTTAAGTTTACGCATTGTATAAATCCGTTTCCATGCTTTTTCTTTGATATAACGTATGTGCGTGTGCCATGAGCCATCATTACTAAAGTGGAGTCCAAGATGTTTGTGGTTTTCAACTTCCGAGATTTCTTGGTTTAACATGTGTATTGGTGGGTGTACTGGTTTTATTAGTTTTCGAGATATTAAAAGAGTTTCTGTTTTAAAAGGATTGAAGCTGACTAGCCAGTCTTTAGACCATTTAGTAATTTTTTCAAGATCTGAAATAAGAGTTTGTGCTGCTGTTTCAGGATGTTCAACTACAATAAAAAGGCTTGTGTCATCAGCAAAAAGTCTTATGCTTGATTGAATATCTTTAACTATGTCATTAATATTCAAAAGAAATAAAAGCGGACCGAGAATGGATCCCTGTGGCACTCCCGCGTGGATGTAGTTCCAGTCCGACTGTGTGCCTGGAAGGATTACCCGCTGTCTTCTCTCGGCTAGATAACTTTCAAACCATGATAGGAGACTACCAGAGATACCTGCTGCTCTTAATTTACAAAGAAGGCCTTTATGCCAGACACGGTCGAATGCCTTGCTAACATCACAAAATACTACTCGTATTTGTTTACCTGAATCGAGAGCTTGACAAAACGTATTATAGAGGAAGGTAAGTTGGTTTGTAGTTGAGTCCCCCGGTATAAACCCAGATTGCAGGGGTGTGAGGACACTGTTTCCATGTAAGTGGTTATATAGATGTTTGATGATAAAACGTTCTGGAACTTTCTCCAAGCAACTTAAGAGAGAGATTGGTCGATAGTTTGTAACAGAAGCTGGATCTCCACCCTTGAATATGGGACAGACAAGAGCTTCTTTCCATGTATCGGGAAATATTCCAAGTCGTATGGATTGGTTAATCAAAGAACATAGGGGAAATGATAGTTCGTGTGCAATCTCTCGTAGAATACGGTTGTTAATGTCATCCGATCCAACAGCTTTACCAAGAGGAAGAGACTTTAAGACTTTAAGACGGATTCTACCTCAAGGGGCATAATTATAAGAGTGGACAAAAATCTATTGACATAACACGCAATATTTGGTACAGGGACATTCTCTTCGTTAAGGTTCTGTTGTTATGGGCATTGTGAAGCAGCGACATTGTTGCCACCTGGTTCTGTTGTTACGAGTATTATAAAGCAGTGGTATTTTTGTTATCCGGTTCTGTTGTTACGAATATTGTAAAACAGTGACACTGTTTCCTGGTTCTGTTGTTAGGAGTATTGTACAGCAGCTACACTTGTTGCATGGTTCTGTTATTATGGGTTTGGTAAAGCAATTACACGGTGACCTGGTTCTGTTGTTATAGTTGTTTTCAGCAGCGGCACTGTTGCCTGGTTCTGCTGTTATGAGTGTTGCAAAGTAGCGACAATGTTACCTGATTCTGTTGTTACGAGTATTGTTAAGCAACGACATGGCTGCCTGAATCTGTTGTTATGGGCATTGTGAAGCAGCGCCACTGTTGCTACCGGGTTCTGTTGTTACGAATATTGTAAAGCAGTAACTGTTTCCTGGTTCTATTGTTAGTAGTGTTGTACAGCAGCTACACTTGTTGGTTCTGTTCCGTTATTACGAGTTTTGTAAAGTAACGACACGGTGATCTGGTTCTGTTGTTATAAGTTGGGTTCAGCAGCGCCACTGTTACCTGGTTATGCTATTGTTAAGCAACGACAATGTTACCTGGTTGTGTTGTTACGAGTATTGCAAAGCACTGCAAAGCAATGACACAGTGACCTGGTTCTGTTGTTATGAGTATTGTAAAGCAGTGATTCTGTTTCCCGCTTCTGCTGTTACGAGTATTGTAAAGCAACGATACGGTGAGCTGGTTCTGTTGTTATGAGTATTAAAAAGCAGTGACTCTGTTACCTGGTTCTGCTGTTATGAGTATTGTAAAGCAACGACACTGTTACCTTGTTCTGTTGTTATGGTTAGTGTTCAGCAGCGACACTGTTGCATGGTTCTGCTCGTTTGAGTATTGCAAAGTAGCGACGCTGTTACCCAATTTTGTTGTTACGAGTATTGTAAAGCAATGGCACACCTGACCTGAGGGTGACAATCATGAACATATTCACAGAGCTATGCCCGCTTTCACTAACTGTCCATAGAAGGACGGACATGTCGATTACAGGACGCTCCACCTGCGGATCATTCATTCTTGCACACAAGACAAGGAAATCCGTGATTTTACCCTGGGATAGAAATGTATGTTCTGACCCTGGTGTTCTTACCCAAAATCGAATATTCTCGCGAGTTTGATAAATGTACTGGTTGAATACGACTTCATATCCGCCGTCGTTAAGGTTGACGTCATGCACGTTCCATGGCGTCACTAAACATTCCTGTAGTGGCAACACAATATGGCGGACGTTGGTAACCGAAGTGACTGCAGCATTAAAAATCCGCTTTAAGAAATGGAAGGTATGCAAGAAAAAGAATCCAATATGAGTGTGAGGAGTGGGTAGAAAAATCCGTCCCTCGGGATCACTGTCCGGCAACACTCGGCAAGCCTCGTGATGCCAGACAGTGTCCCTCGGGACGGATTTTTCCATCCACCCCTCACACCCATATAAGATTCTTATATTCTTGCACACCAGACAAGGAAATCCGTGATTTTACCCTGGGATAGAAATTTATGTTCTGACCCTGGTGTTCCGACCCAATATCGAATATTCCCGCGTGTTTGATAAATGTACTGGTTGAATACGACCTCGAATGCGCCGTCGTTAAGGTTGACGTCATGCACGTTACGTGACGTCACTAAACATTCCTGTAGTGCCATCACAATACGGCGGACGTTGGTAACCGAAGTGACTGCAGCATTAAAAATTCACGCTAAGACATGGAAGGTATGCAAGAAAAAGAATCCTATATGGGTGTGAGGGGTGGATAGAAAAATCCGTCCCTCGGGATCACTGTCCGGCATCACTCGGCAAGCCTCGTGATGCCGGACAGTGACCCTCGGGACGGATTTTTCCATCCACCCCTCACACCCATATAAGATTCTTATAATCACATACCCAAACAATTTTCTATTGCTTCTCATGGCAATGAAAATTTATGACAGCAGGCGTAATGAGTCGGATCCAGCAACTGCTCATAACCATTTGTTTTGATTTGTTTGTTTGATTTGAGGAATAACGTCCCTCTCAACCTTATATAGATCATTTTGGATATCTTACTTTCAATTTTGAAATGACATCTCAAGCCCTGCCGTCCAATGTAACCAACAGGGTTTATACTAGCACAACTTTGCCTGGGTAGGCTAACCCTCTAAGCGGTTTACCAGTACTCGTGTGCAGCCGGTTTCAGCCCTGCGTGGAAGCACCATGCAGCCAAATCTATTTCTCCGAGCCCCGATGGGCGGGAGCTTGCTCATAACCATTGCTTATGAACAGAAAGAAGTAACCCATGCAACATGACTTTTCCCATTATAAAGTTAGTTTAACCGGGTCCTGAATACTTGGCCCTGTTAACCGAATGGCCTTTTTCCGGGCCTCAGTTACTATCAGTGGAACAACATTAAGTAGACCAGTTGTTGGAGTGATTTTTTTTTTTATTTACTATTTTATGAACTACTTCCCAGTACTATCCTCACTAATTTTCACCAGTTACTCCCTGATGGTTCTCTATTCAGTTCTGCAACTGGAACATCCTTAAACATACTAACATACTTTGTCTATTAATCCTGTGTAAAGACCTACCAAAGTCAGTCCAGCAGGCCCACAGCGGGACTTAATTTATACATGTACAGTATAATTCCTATATTAAGACCATCTTGGGGATTGTTCAAAAGTGGTCTTCAAGACCTCTTTTGAACAGTCCCAAAGGTGGTCCCTGACCAGCGGACATTGTGTGCAGAAAAAAAAACAACGAAGAAATAATTACTGCACCCTTCTAAATAAGCTTTTTAAAGCAGTATATATATTAATCTTAATTTAAGGTGGTCTAATAGCGGAATATTGGATAAATACGATAATAAGGAACCAATATTTTGGGACTGGCGTACGTTAGCCCAGCGCAAAAGCAGAGTGGTCTGAACTTCGTGTGGTCTTTTAACGAATTTTACTGTAGCTTCTTGCGGCGACAAAAATGTGTCCTTCACTTAAATATATATATATGTCCTTCACGTCCTTCACCAGCTACAAGTTGAAGTTTCGCTATTTAGATACTCTCTGTTATTGTTGTATATGAAGTTTAGTAGTCTGTACAATTCGGGGTCTTCTTTTTTTAGGTACTCTCTGTGGACTGGGTTCGTCTTGCCACATGCAACCCGTGCTTTACATGCCATCCCACCTGAAAATGATGAATGGGTTTAACCTGTAAACCTGCCGCCCCCGCCCATCGGGGCTTGAAGAAATAGATGGGCTGCATGATGCTTCCACGCAGAGCTGAAACCGACCGCATACGGGTACTGATAAACCGCTCCTGCGCAGGCAAAGCGGTACGAGTCGGCCCGTCCATGCTTATAAACTATTGGTTTCATTGGGCGACAGGGCTTGAGATGTCATTTCATCTCAGTGTCGCGTAAAAGTCCCAAAAAATTGGAAACAACGTCTCCAAAATGACCTATACAGTGTTGACGGGGACGTAAAATCTCAAATCAAACAAACAATAACCTGTAAACCTAAAGAGCAACGACGTTTTCGAAGAATTTTTTTTTTTTTTTGAGAAAATAAGGCAGGTATTTCATGCGAATCTTCTGCTGGTAGATGAATCACGTACAAATTTAAATGTCAAACCTCATTTTCCCTGTTAATTAACAATAACGAAAAAGTCGAACGTCGTCTGCATTCTTTTTTCTGAAAGATAATGAATCAAATGCGTCGTTAAGGGGAATGGATACACCTTCAGGGGAGGCAACTCCTGCAAAAGTATTTTTGTTTCCCACTGAAAAAGGGGTCTACTCTTAAAGGAAAGAATTTGCTCCTCGCGGTCAACTCTTAAAGGAAAGAATTTGCTCCCGAGGAGCAAATTCTTTCCTTTAAGAGTAGACCCCCTTTTCAGTGGGACAGGGCTTACACCAAAGCGAACAGGAAGTCCCGAAAGTTGTCTCCCTTTGAAAACTGGCGAAAAAGTCTGCCAGGTGTTCCCATTCCCTTAAATTTGCAGTCAAGCTCAGTCAAAAATATTAGTGCCACGTTGAGCCGATCAGCTAAACTAACCAAACCTTATACCAGTACAGAGTGGAGCTTACAGCTGCCCTTCTTGAACCCGCGGAAGGGCAAAAAGTTTGGTAGAAATAATTCGGGACCAGTCTTCACGAAACAATGTTGCCGGAACCCGCGGAGAATTAACCTGCGACCTGATGATTGTGTGATGCTGGCTATTAGCACTGTAGACCCGGATCGAGCAGAAATTTGTTTCTGTATAAACGCACTGGATACGATGATCAAGGAGGTGTCGCAATACGATAAACATTGCCTGTCGGTGCAAGAGCCTTATAGAGCCTATGGTAACAGTTTTGACTTGAGTCTTTATAAAACTCTAAAGAACAGTGGGACCGTGCAAGATGCCAGCTTAATATTAAGCTCTTCCGGTAGTTCCAAACAGGTATCGGTAACATGAGTAGTCGTTTTATGTCTGTAACAATTGTTTTATTTTTTATTTCATTTGTTTGTTTTGTGTCAAAACTATTAAGCTCTAGGTAGACGGTCGGTCAGTTTTCCTAACCACACTTTTTCTGGCTGGCTGATACACTCTCTTGTGCATTCTTTTCGCCAGAAACTGACAACAGCTAGTGTCGCTTGGTTCGACCCAAACTCTGCGTGCGTGCGTGTAAACTTTTACCCTCCTTCATAACTTACTCTGGGGCAGATTTCTTGATGCATCAAACCACACTAAGGTCGCTTTCATAAAATACTCGTACTCATTTCTAATCTCAGGCCATCTCCCCCTGGCGGCAGCAAACGCATTGCTTATCTCCTCTTTTGTTTTGTTGGATACTCCCCTAGTCATCACTGTCAACCCGTACTCTCGAACAAGAAGATTTTCATCGCCTGAAAATAACATGAAACGGTGTACATGTCACTGACACATGAGAAACGGGTCCTTTGCATTCTCACATTTATGTTGATGTTCAAATGCGCGTGCATCACGAAAACACGCCTATATAATTTTGACCCCCTTGAGCCCACTTTTATATAGTAAAACGGGGTTTACAGGGGTAAACTTTATTTTCTTATTTCTACTCCAAAATATAGATTTTGGGTACTCGTTACAACCAGTACCCACAATCTATATTTTAGCAGAAATAAGAAAACTATCGCAATTTTTCATCTTAAAATTTTCGTTTTTTCGGAGGTATAGTTTATAATGACTGGTATAGGCGTGTTTTCGTAATGGCGCCCTCAACTAATACGGCTAGAAGCCTTGGTTCTTGCATGGAGCCAATTCAAAGTCTCCTCAACATGTCTGCGAGCAGCAAAGCCTCTGGCGAGATTGCGCGCATGTGCAGGCTTTCCGTGCCTTTGCGGTAAGTATCCTTTTCTCATGTGTCCATTGGAAACAATGACAAATTAGGAATCTCGGTATTATTGAGACTTTTCATGAGCAGGACTGTAGTTTGCTAGGTTTCCTACATTTTCTGGCGTCTTATGCAGTCTTATACTTTCAAACTACTAAAATGGACTCGCGGTTCGAAGACTACAAACAGAAATTTTGTTGGTTTGCCCCGTCAACATTATTGGGCTATTTTGGAGACGTTGATTCCGTTTTTGTGGGGCATTACCAGACATTGAGATGAAATGACTTCTCAAGCCCTACCGCTATGGTTTAAGGAGCGGTACGACGCGAACCACTTTTCCTGGGCAGGCGACGGGGATGTAAAACTTCAATTCAAACAGACAAAATCACTGGTCTTTCACTTACCGCCTTGGCTAGGGTTATAGCCTTCACAGAGCATGTTGGTTTCTACCACAAAAGTACGTGACATGTTACCATACGCCCAGAGGTAGGATATTGGGTAGTTCGGGTAGTAACTGTAATCGAATGTCGTGCACCATCTTGCACAATCCCCGCTGCACGACGCTTGAAACAAAATGGAAATTTAACGATTTAACTCATATAAGCAGGAAAATGGACAGACCACCAAAGAAAAAACTACAGTCGAACTTCAATAACTCGAATACTTTTGGGACCAGGACAGTTTATTCGAGATGGCGGTTAGTTTGAGCTACCGAGGTTCAATCGTAGCTCCAAGTCATGAGATATAATGGGGAACCCTTAAGGGTATATTACTATCTTCTATAAATGAAAGGTATGTTATGTGTACTCATTAGAATCGCCTCAATGAGGCGATTCTAATGAGTACACACAACATACCTTTTCAAGATTTGTTTGTTTGATTTGAGGTTTAACATCCCCGTCAACACTGTATAGGTCATTTGGGAGACGTTGCTTCCAATTTTGTGGGACTTTTACCCGACATTGAGATGAAATGACATCTCAAGCTCTGTCGCCCAATGAAACCAAAAGTTGCATGGACCGTCCAACTCGCACCACTTTTCCTTGGTAGGCTTAGAACCTCTAAGCGGTTTACCAGTACTCATGTTCGGTTGGTTTCAGCTCTGCGTGGAAGCATCATGCAGCCCTATCTATTTCTTCAAGTCCCGATGGGCGGGCCGACCTTTTCAAGACGAAATTAAACAAATCTTCATGAATTATCCTAACATATGGATAACTGGAGTTATATGGAGAATTTCCCAGCGACTCCAGAACGAGTTCGAATTAGCCATGGTAAACTATGCATCCGTGTTCGAGTTATCGGGGTTTCACTGTACATGTATTTGCAACAGTGTTTGCTGCCCCAGGGGTTGACTAAAACTTTTGTTTTGTTTGTATTGGAGTTTAACGGCCCAGTCAACACTATTAAGGTCAATTTTGTGGGACTTTTACCTGACACTGAGATGAAATGACATCTCAATCCCTGCCGATCGAACAAACCGAAAGGGTTAATATGCAGGGACGGTCTGACTCGCATCACTTTGCCTGGGCAGGTTTAGACTCCTAAGCAGCAGGTCTCAGTTCTGCGTGGAAGCATCATGCAGTACAATCTATTTCTTCAAGCCCCGATGGGCGTGGGAGAACTACATGGAATACATTAACCCATAGACTAGATTAACCCATATATGAACCCATAGCAGCTTGGTGACATACATGTTTTATTCGTTGTCAGTTTTGCCAAACATTTTTAGGCTTCAAGTAAGCAATGTAGATCCTGATCAGACGCTCCGATCTGGGTCTACACTGTTTGTCAATGTCCCGCGTTTGAGACGCTATGCATGTATTAAGGTTCTGCAGATGGGATTTTTATTAAAAGCAAAGTTTGACATTTCATTCAAATTGTTGTCGAGCCGTTTTTAGAATAAAACTTAAAGCTCCATTATTATTGCCCTACCTTTCACTCAAACTACTTAATTTTAGATGTTTTGAATGAAATTTTCCAGTTCGGTTTTAAATAAAATCTAGACGCATACAATTCAAGAAAAATGTTTACTGGAGTTTCTTGGTGTTCGTAGAAGCCACCGTGGTCGAGTGGTTACGCTACTCGCCTTGAAAACCAGGGGTCGCAGGTTCGATCCTGGGCTTCTCCAAACTTTCGGATGAGTCTTTAAACCGAAGTCCCGTCTCGGTATGACCTTAGCTGTTGGTGGGACGTAAAACTGAATTACTCACTCACTCACTCTTGGCGTTCGCCGAAAACTGTTTTTGTTTGTTTGAATTGACCCTGTCAACACTATTTATGTCATTTTGGAGACGTTGCTTCAAATGTTGTGGGACCTTTACCCGACACCGAGATGAAATGACATCTCAAGCCCTGCTGCCTAATTAAACCAGAAGGCTTAAATGCATTGGACGGTCTGACTTACATCGCTTTGCCTGGACAGGCTTAGTCCTTCTTAGCGCGGTTTACCAGTACTCTAACTCGTGTGGCCAGTTTCTGCTCTGCGTGGAAGCACCATGCAGCCCAATCTATTTCTCCAAGCTCCGATGGGCGGGGGCGATCGCTGCAAACTGAATTTTAGTGTCCACAATAGGTCGGCATTTCAGATTTCATTTCGTTTTATACATTTCATGCAAAATTTAATCCGTTGCACCATGGCGGTATCCCCACTCCCACCCCCACTCTCAGCAAGGCTCGTAAAATTCCGAAAGAGTTATCTTTTTCCTAAATTTTATTTAATGAAGTGACCACATAAGTAAAAATTCGATGGCTTTAGCACATTTGGGACCACGAAAATTTGTTCGAGCTAGGGTAAGTTCGCGCCACTGAGGGTTAGGGCCAATTTCTCTTAACATAAAGGTATGTCGTGTGTACTCATTAGAATCGCCTCAATGAGGCGATTCTAATGAGTACACACAAAATACATTTTCAAGATAAGAAAATTTCTAAATTGCCCAAAATATATTCATATCTGCAGCTGTGGGAATGTTTCGGGTTTGTTGGTTTGTATTGGAGTTTTAACGGCCCAGTCAACACTATTTAGGTTATTCTATGCCTGTCAGTTTACCTATCCACACCTTTCCTGGGCAGACTTATACGTAAGCGGTTAACCAGTACAGTGCATATTCTTTCGCCAACTGCCCTTCTTGAATCAGCCGAAGGGAGAGAATGACCGTAGAAAATATTTCATGACCAATCTTCACGAAAAAATGTTGCCGACCCTGGCAGGTATCGAACCCGCGTCCTCCTGATTACCAGTTTTCATAGAGACTCAAGAAAAAGAGTTCCAAACCGTCGAAGTAAAGCCATCGGTGTTCGAGCCATCGAAGTTTCATCACATAGACGCTTACGGTACCTAGGCAGTTTCCTATGTCCTGGAATTCGTCAAAGACCAAAGTTGGTAGACTGACAACACTGAACAATCCCACACTGCTTCTAGAGGCTAGCTGGACAAATATCGACCGGGGCATAAAACGTACCATCAGATGCACCAGCCTGGCGGTCTGTGAATAATAAGACAATATGAACTAGAATATTCAAACTGGTGGGTCGATTGTCTCTGAGTGTAGGCGGGAAAAATGGTCCCGAACACGGAGTTAGACTTTTATGTTTAACTCTAAAGCCCGTAAATTCCTAACCCTCAACCCTCAAGCAAACAGTGAAGACCCTGATCAGATACTGTGGGTGACAGCGTCTGATACGGGTCTACACTACTTGCCAATGTCTCAATATTGGGAGCGTATGCCAATTCAATAGTGAAAAAACTCTTTCTGGTACTTTTGTACCCTTTAACCCATAAAAATTTAATGCCAATCACAACAATTGTTGTCTGCTTTGCTGTCTGCCGGTTATCTAAAAAATATTTTTTTTTTTTTTTTTTTTTTTTTTTTTTGCAAACAGTGTGGGCCCAGATCTGGAGCTGTCTGATTGGCCTAAACTGTTTGCCTGTATGCAAAAATATTTTTAGAAAGTTTGCAAAAAAAAAAAAAAAAAAAAAAAAACAGCACACGACATAAGCAGACGACATTTTCAGATGTAATTTTTCTCGGCGTCTTAGGGTTATTAACTTATTATTATTGTGCTTTGTCTATGAAACAGTGTGCAAAGCTTTTACTTTGTGCTCACAGGGACACGGTTCATATTGATTTTGCTCTTCGAGCAAAATCAATATGAACCGTGTCCCTGTGTTTGTGCTCGGTTAAATATTGGTCAGTGATAATCACCCGGACGGCACAGTATAAGCACTGCAGTATTCATAGCTTTGAGTCGATTGACGACCATCCAATCCAAAAAGAAGTTGTATGAAAGATATTCGGCCGAGGTAGCAGCATCCCAGCATGCAGTCAATTTTGAATTAACGTTAAAAAAAACGTTCTTGTTTTAACGTTAATTCAACGTTGTGCGGGTACAGAAGTCATGATAAATTAAAGAAGCCAGTTGAGGCCATAAAAAAAATCGACACTCTCGTTATTTCTCTCAAGGCGCGGTGTTTGCATTCCTGTAAAGATGGACCCAAAGGAAAGAATTTGCACCTTTACGTGAGAGAGACCAAATCTGAAATAACTACCCACCAGGCACACGTCGTCAGGGCAACGTCAAATCAAAGTCGACGTTGCACCGACGTAGATGTGCGTTGCATAAACGTCATGACATACCGACATTGTGACGTCACAATCACGGCATGTGCCTGCTGGGTACATGTATCTGTCTGTCTCCCCTGAAAGTATGTCGATTCTAATCATCTTGCAATAAAAGTCATATTTAGACTACTTTTGGAACTATACATGCAGAACAGTGAGTGCAGGAAAAAGAAAGAATAGCAAACAGGGCTTTTGAAAGACGAACTACATGTAGTCTTAAGTGTAAAGGGAATACCTTCATAGGAGGCAACTCCTACAAAAGTATTTTTGTCTCCCATGTCAATAGGGAGCTCCTCGAGCAAATTCTTTCCTTTAAGAGTTGACCCCTTTTTCTTCAAGCGAACAGGAAGTTCCGAAAGTTGTCTCCCTTTGAAAAAGGCGGAAAAATCTGCCAGGTGTTCCCATTCACCTTAATTATATTTAATATGATATCGACAATGCAAAGAAAAGCTAACTCTGACCGAACTAAAAAAAAATATATGTTTATTCATTGTATCCCTTAGAGCATTTTCAAAGGCCGTCAACTTTGCAAACAGACGCCTCGTTCTTCGGTGCCTGATCTGGGTATGCACTGTTTGCAAATTATCCGTTTTGGGGTTTCTGGTACAGAATGTGTTAAGGTTCTTTGTGTTTTCTCTAACAAGAGTGCTCAAACGTGACTTAACAGATCACTTTTGAACAGTCCAAAGATGGTTTGAATACAGAAATTTTACTCTAATGGTTATGAATACAAATCTGTATTGAAAATACATTCAGGATCATACTTCTAGTTTAATGATATTTCATTGCATCTACTAACATCACGAAGACCCGCCTATATTATTCTGACCCCCTTGAACCCCAATTTTATATAGTAAAAATGGGGTTTACAGGGGTAAACCATATTTTTCTTATTCTGTTCTAAAGTATAGACTGTGGGTACACGTTAGAACCGCCTCAATGAGGCGGTTCTAACGAGTACCCTCAATCTATATTTTAAGCAGGAAATAAGGAAAATATCGCAATTTTTCACTAAAAATTTATTTATTTTTTTATTTTATTTTATTTTTTTTTTTTTTTTGGCAATAAAATTTACAATGTATTTGTATTGGCGTTTTATCGTAATGGTATATCTATTTGTAGCTCGTATACCTTTTCAACCGCATCCCAGTCATTGAGGCCTATGCCTTTAACATTAATACTCGGCTCAGCCTCGGGCGCAGCATAAAAGTACCCACACTGCGTGACAAACATTTCAAGAGAATCAGCGTCCCCTGACTGACGTTTATGTCTCTCAAACATTTCTAAATGCTGGGATTCGTCTAAGCCGCGGATGTAGACATCGGCGTGGTTGGCGTCAAAATGGTACGCCGTACCATAAGCATGTCCGTGGATCTGATGGCAGACTAAGGCTGTGACGACTGTGATATACTGGAACATTCTGTTGAAAAAAAAATATCATATGACGTCGCGTCTGAGAATGTAATATCGTCATGCAATAAATTCGATAATCAACTAGTGGATTAAACATGCAAATCAGTTAGATACGCCCCATAACGTTACGAATGGCGGAGTATTGACATTTTTGTTAAACAACCGTGAATAAAATGAGTTTTAAATGTCATATGACAAATAGAACCTTGCATTCGTGCTCATGTGTTATTGAATTTATATTAAACGCATTGAAGAAAAGGGATAAAATGCTCGGCAAAGCCTCACAATATTATCCCTTTTCCACAAATCAGTTAATAAATTCAGTAATACATGAATACATTATTGAATTTATTAAACGAGTTGAGAAAAAAGAGATAAAATGCGAGGCTTCGTCGAGCATTTTATGCCTAATCCTCACGAATGTAAGATGAAATTTAAACCGCATTTTATTCACGGTTGATTTTGCAAAAAAAAAAAAAAAAAATGTCAATATTCCGCTATTTGTAAACGGAGGTAGTATATGTAAACGTTACGGGGCGTATCTAACTAATTTGCATATTTAATCCACCAGGTGGATTATCGAATATATTACATGGCGTTATTTCATTTTCAGGCGCGACATCATATGACAAGAATTCTGCCGAGGCTATGTCGCGCCTGTGGGGGCGCAAAGTCACCAAACCATGAAATCTAGACCAAGGTCAAATATTTATGTTTCCATAAAAGTTGCCATTCCTAGATGCAAGCTTGTACCAAGTATCATGAAGCTCTAATAGTTTTTGAGAAATGATTGAACACTGGGGTTGATGCAATTGTTCACTAGGTCAGTGAACCATGAAATTTAGGTCAAGGTCAAATGTCCCTAAATACACGTTTGTACCAAGTATCATTAGTTCTTTTGAAATGAAACTGACCATTAGGGTGAACAATAATTCATAATGTCAGTGAACCATAAAATGTAGGTCAAGTTCAAATATAGATGCTTGCATTAAAATTCCCATCCCTAGATACAAGTTTGTACAAAATATCATTAATGAAGCTCTTGTAATTCTTGTGAAATTAACTTGACCATTAGGGTGAAGGCTAGGGTGGTCGCAATATTTTACAAAGTCAGTGAATCATGAAATGTAGGCCAAGGTAAAATATGGATGCTTGCATTTAAGTTGCCATCCACAGGTACAAGTTAGTACCAAGTTTCATTAATGAGGCTCTTATAGTTCTTGAGAAATAAACTTGACCATTTGGGTGAACTCTAAGGTGGTCGCAATATATTACAAAGTCAGTGAACCATGAAATGTAGGCCAAGGTCAAATGTGGATGCTTGCATTTAAGTTGCCATCCACAGGTATAAGTTAGTACCAAGTTTCATTAATGAGGCTCTTATAGTTCTTGAGAAGTAAACTTGACCATTTGGGTGAACTCTAAGGTGGTCGCAATATATTACAAAGTCAGTGAACCATGAAATGTAGGCCAAGGTCAAATGTGGATGCTTGCATTTAAGTTGTTATCCACAGATACAAATTTGTACCAAAAATCATTAGTGGAGCTCTTAATAGTTCTTGAGAAATAAATTTGACAATTTGGATTAACGCTAGGATGGTCGCGATATTTTACAATGTCAGTGAACCATGAAATATAGGTCAAGGTCAAATATGGATGCTTGCATTTAAGTTGCCATCAAAAGATACAAGTTTGTACCGAGTATCATTAATGAAGCTCTTAATAGTTCTTGAGAAATAAACTTGACCATTTGGGTGAACGCTAGGGTGGTCGCAAATGTTGACGCCTTGACAAACGGACTGACGAACGAACGGACGGAAAACCGGGCGCCTATATCGTGCCATGCAATTAGCAGGCGCGACAATAAAAAAGAAAAAAAAAAACATACAGGTTGTCATTTAGCAAGAAGATTTCTTGACGGAAACTTTGAAAAACAATGGGGTGGCATGACGTCGATGCGTCGATGTAGATTTTTCATGCGAAAACACCTGATAAGTTTCAAAGGGATCGGTAAAAACTGTAAGAAGAGTTGTTCTCACAAGAATTACCTCTAATGACTAAGTTCATAATGTGAAAAGTGACAAAAATGATCATGAAGAAAACACATGCAAAGTTTCAAAACGATTTAGAGGTGTTACGCTGCCATGACACCCGGGGTAAAATGTGGATGGATTGATGGCTGGCTGGCTGGCTGGCTGGATGGATGGGTGGAAGTTCCCACGGACATTTATGTGGCTAAATTGACCTGTTATGTAGCTAATTTCTTTTATGAAGCTTGGGGCGGACGGACGGACGACCGGACAGGCACGCCTAGGTCTTCTTGCAAAAGCAGCGTGGACGCGCCCATTTCACCAAACAGAATTTTATGCTACAGAAGACCAGATCTACTAAATCAGCCATGCGGGACAATTAATATCCTATTGTTTGTTTGTTTGTATTGGAGTTTAACGGCCCAGTCAACACTATTTAGGTCATTTTTGAGCCGATCAGTTTACCTATTCACACTTTTCCTGGGCAGGCTTATACGTAAGCGGTTAACCACTATAGTGCACATTCTTTCGCCAGAAACTGACAACTGTCCTTCTTAAATCAGCGGATGGAAGAGAATGACCGTAGAAAATATTTCATGTTTGTGTTTTGTTTGATTTGAGGTTTAACGTCTCCGTCAACACCGTAAATGTCATTTTGGAGACGTTGCTTCCAATTTTGTTGGACTTTTACCCGACATCGGGATGAAATGACATCTCAAGCCCTGTCGCCCAATAAAACCAATAGGGTTTATAAGCATGGACGGTCCGACTCGTGCGCACCGCTTTGCCTGGGCAGGCTTAGATCCTCTAAGCGGTTTACCAGTACTCGTGTGCGGGTCGGACTCAGTTCTGCGTGGAAGCATCATGCAGCCCATATATTTCTTCAAGCCCCGATGGGCGGGGGCCGGAAAAGATTTCATGATCAATATCCACGAAGGAATGTTGCCGATCCCGGCATGAATATATTATCCTATAGAAGTTAACAGGGGACATGTTTCTATGAAATAATGTTTTGTATTGCTACGCTAGATAACGAACTATAAAAATTCAATATTTTACCGTTAATAATATAAATATTTCATCAAATTAAGTTTGGTCAATTTTAGAACAAGAGGGCCATGATGGCCCTGGGACGCTCACCTGATCCATATATGATAGAGTAACAAGTGGGCCCGGGGAGGGCCACTATTGACCCCAGGGCTATAATGTGCATACTGTTGAGGGAGGTCTAAAAAGGTGAAGCTCCATACCAATTAAAGATATTCCCTACATAAGCCTCTGTAAAACCAAATGGCCCCGGGCGGGGGCATTTGTGGCCCGAGGGCTATAATTTGAACAATCTTGGTAGAGGTCCACTAGATGAAGCTCCATACCAAATATCAAAGACATGGGCCTTGTGGTTTCAGAGAAGAAGATTTTTAATGATTTCCCTATTTAAGTATATGTAAAACCAAAGGGTCTCGGGCGGCGGCATTTTTGACCCCAGGGATATCATTTGAACAATCTTGATAGAGGTCCACTAGATGAAATTTCACACCAAATATCAAAGACCTAGGCCTTGTGGTTTCACAGAAGAAGATTTTTAAAGATTTTCCCTATATAAGTCTATGTAAAACCAAAGGGCCCCCGAGGCGGGGGCATTTTTCGTCTCAGGGCTATAATTTGAACAATCTTAGTAGAGGTCCACTAGATGAAGCTTCATACAAAATATCAAAGACCTAGGCCTTGTGGTTTCAGAAGAAGATTTTTCAAGATTTCCTTATATAAGTCTATGTAAAACCTAAAACCAAAGGGCCCTGGAGCGGGGGCATTTTTGGCCCCAGGGCTATAATTTGAACAATCTTGGTAGAGGTCCATAAGATGAAGCTTCATACCAAATAGCAAAGACCTGGGCCTTGCGGTTTCAGAGGAGAATTTTTTTAAAGATTTTCCCTATATAAGCCCATGTAAAACCAAAGGGCCCCGAAGTGAGGGCTTTTTGGCCCCAGAATTATAATTTGAACATTATTGATAGGGGTCCACTAGATGAAGCTGCATACCAAATATCAAAGACCTGGGCCTTGCGGTTTCAGAGAAGAAGATTTTTTTAAAATATTTTCCCTATATAAGCCCATGTAAAACCAAAGGGCCCCGGGGCGGGGGGGGGGGGGGGGCATTTTTGGCCCCAGCACTATAATTTGAACAATCTTGGTAGGGGTCCATTAGATGAAGCTTCATATCAAAGACCTGGGCCTTACAGTTTTGAAGATTTTCCCTGCATAATCCTACATAAAACTAAAGGGACCCGGGGCGGGGGGGGCATTTTTTGCACCAGCACTATAATTTGAACAATCTTGGTAGGGGTCCACTAGAAGAAGCTTCATGCCAAATATCAAAAACCCTGGCATTACGGTTTCAGAGAAGAAGATTTTTTAAAGATTTTCCCTATATAAGCCTATGTAAAACCAAAGGGCCCCGGAGCGGGGGGGGGGGGGGGCATGTTTGGCCCCAGCACTATAATTTGAATACTCTTGGTAGGGGTCCACTAGATGAAGCTTCAAACTAAATATCAAAGACCTGGGCCATGCGGTTTCAGAGAAGAAGATTTTTAAAGATTTTCCCTATATAAGCCCATGTAAAACCAAAGGGCCCCGGGGCGGGGGCATTTTTGGTCCCACCACTATAATTTGAATAATCTTGGTAGGGGTCCACTAGATGAAGCTTCATACAAAATATCAAAGACTTGGGCCTTACGGTTTCAGAGAATGGAGATTTTTAAATATCTTCCCTATATAACCCTATGTTAAACCAAAGTGCCATGGAGCGGGGCATTTTTGGTCCCAGCACTATAATTTGAACAATCTTGGTAGGGGTCCACTAAATGAAGCTTCATACCAAATATCAAAGACCTGGGCCTTGTGGTTTCAGAGAAGAAGATTTTTTTTAAGTTTTGGGTGGGAAAAATCTTTTTTTGGCTCCTTTGACCTAGATTTGCAACGGACCGGAACAATTTTAACAACTTTGAAAGGGGACCACCTAAGGATCATTCCTGTGAAGTTTGGTCAAAATCCGATCACTGGTTTAGGAGGAGATGTCGTTTGAAGAAATTGTTTACGGACGCACGGACGGACGAAAAGTGATCCCAAAAGCTCACCTCGTCACTACGTGACGGTGAGCTAATGAAAAAAGGACCCTATGTCTAATGTACGCGACAGTATCGGATTTTAAACTGTTTTGTTTGTTTGATTTGAGGTTAAACGTCCCCGTCAACACTGTAAAGGTCATTTTGGAGACGATGCTTCCAATTTTGTGGGACTTTTACCCGACATTGAGATGAAATGACATCTCAAGCCCTGTCGCCCAATGAAACCAATAGGGTTTATTAGCATGGACGGTCCGCCTCGCACCGCGGTTCCTGGACAGGCTTAGATCCTCTAAACGGTTTACCAGTACTAGTGTGCGGGCCGGATTCAGCTCTGCGTGGAAGCATCATGCAGCCCATATATTTCTTCAAGCCCCTATGGGCGGGGGTAAAG